>CM035840.1:345183086-345783086 GCA_020510985.1 Pholidichthys leucotaenia
TAACAAAAAATGTTTGCCCCCTGTTTCCAGCAGTCTGAACGGGCCATCGTAGGGTGGGTGCAATGGAGGTTGGTGGGCATTGTGCCTGACAAATACGAACGCCGCGTTCTTCAAAGTTTTTGGCACAAAAGCGCGTGGAAAACAGTGGTGGGCCAGGCCGGGCAGTGTGCCTGTGTCTGCGCTATGCTGCAAATGCTGAGACGGGCAGTTGTCTGGCGCAGAATTATCTGGCAAAAATTCCCCGGGCAGCCGCAGTGGCTGAGAAAAAACAAGCTCCGCTGGGGAAGCCTCCAAATCCTCTTTTGGTCCGGAACGCAACCCCAATAAAACCCACGGCAACCAGTCTACCCAATTTTCATCCATCAGCGAAGCCCTGAGCGCTGCTTTCAGTGACCTATGAAAACGCTTGCATAACCCATTGGCCTGTGGGTTGTATGCGGTTGTGCGATGAATTGCAACACCCAGGCTACGGGCCATCGTGGACCAGAGGTCAGAAACAAACTGAGGGCCCCTATCGGACGTGATGTCCGACGGGATTCCAAAACATGCCACCCATGTCGTCAAAAAAGCGCGCGCCACGTCCACAGACGTGGTTGCCGCCAGCGGGACTGCTTCTGGCCAGCGTGTGGTGCGGTCCACCACTGTCAGAATGTGCGTGCACCCCTGCGATGGTGGGAGGGGGCCCACGAGGTCCACGTGAACATGGTCGAACCTCTTCGCCGGTATACGAAACGGCTCCAAAGGAGCCTTTGTGTGTCTGTGTACTTTGGCTCGTTGGCACGCTATGCAGGCTGCAGCCCATTCTTTCACTTGTTTGCGCAGGCCTGGCCACACGAACTTCGCTCCCACCATTTTGACTGACGCGCGCACTCCTGGGAGCGCCAGAGCGTGAACTGACTCAAACACGCGACGGCGCCAGGCAACTGGGACCACCGGGCGTGGGCATCCCATGGAGATGTCGCAGATTGGGGGGGGGGGCTTGCTGTCTTGCAGTACTCTGCTCTCCAGCCTTAACCCTGTTGGTCCAGACTGGAGCGCGCACACGTCCGTATCACCAATCTGGTCAGCGGCCATGGCTGTATAATCTATCCCCACGCAGACCGGGGCCACTACTGCGTGCGAGAGGCAGTCTGCCACCACATTCAGTTTACCCGACACATGCTGAATATCGGTCGTAAACTCCGAGATCGCGGCCAGCTGTCTCTGCTGCCAGCCCGACCATGGTTCCGAAACCTTGGCCATCGCAAACGTTAGCGGCTTGTGGTCCACGAACGCAGTGAAGCTGCGCCCTTCCAGCCAGAACTGGAAGTGGCGTAAGGCCAGGTGGAGAGCCAGCAACTCTCTGTCGAACGTGCTGCATTTACGCTCACTGTCGCGCAAAGCCCTGCTGAAAAAAGCGAGCGGCTGCCAAGAACCGGCGACACGTTGCTCCATGACGGCCTCTATGGCCACGTCCAAGGCGTCGGTAGTGAGTGCTATCCGGGCCGCCGGGTCTGGGTGTGCCAACAGTGCGGCGTTTGCCAGGGCTGTTTTAACCTCAGAGAACGCCTGCTCCCGCTCCGGAGTCCATTCGACTCTGTCCGCGGGTTTCCATTTCTTGAGTGCGGAGTACAATGACTGCATGAGTTGAGCTGCGCGGGGGAAGAACCGGTTAAAAAAGTTAACCATCCCCAAAAATTCTTGCAGCGCCCTGACCGTCTGAGGCTGGGGAAAATTCGCCACGGCGTGCACTTTGTTGGGCAAGGGTATCGCTCCCTCCGGTGAGACGCAGTGTCCCAAAAAAATCAATCCCCGTCACGCCAAACTGGCATTTTGCCCGGTTGGTTATTAACCCGTCTCAAACCGTCCTGAGGTGTGTTACGTGTTCGTCCTCGGGCGCGCTGGCCACCAGGATATCATCCAGGTAGACGATCACAAACGGGAGATCGCGCAACACCGCCACCACATCATGCGTTGGAATGTCTGTGCCGCTCCTTTTAATCCGAAGGGCACGTGTAAAAACTCAAACAAGCCAAACGGAGTTATTACCGCTGTTTTGGGTATGTCCTCCACGCACGCTGGGACCTGGTGGTAACCATGGACCAGGTCTATTTTAGCAAAAATGCGTGCTCCGGCGAGGTGAATGGAAAAGTCCTGAATATGGGGAATCGGGTAGTGGTCGTGCGCTGTGGCGTTATTCAATCTGCGGAAATCTCCGCACGATCGCCACGATCCCTCGGCCTTAGGGACCATGTGTAGCGGGGATGCCCATGGGCTGTTCGATCGCCTGATGATGCCCAACCTTTCCAGGTTGGCAAACTTCTCGCGCGCTATGGCCAGTTTAGCTGTGTCCAAGCGCCGAGGTCATGGGAAAACGGGCGGCCCGGTGGTGGTGATGAAGTGTTCCACCCCGTGTTTAGCGATGGCCGCCAAAAACGTCGGGACCGTAAGTGCTGGGAACTGAGTGAGCAGTGTGTGGAACTTACCGCCTGGAGCTGTGACGTTGGCTTGTGTTATTGGCCCGGCCCCTCGAGCTGTACAGGGGAGAGAATCAAAAGACATTGCATTAACCAAGCGTCCGTTAGCAACATCGACTAGCAACCCGTATGCACACAGAAAATCAGCTCCCAGGATTGGGAAACTCAATGCGGCTATGACAAAAGTCCACTCGTACATACGGCTGTGTAGGGATAAAGTCAGTGTTCTCTCACCAAAAGTCGTAATGTCTGAGCTGTTTACCACTACCAGCCGGGGTCGCTAGCTCCCGCTAGCCGGTCGGTGTAGGACGGCAGGATGATGCTCTTCTGGGCTCCGGTGTCTACGAGGAACCGTCTTCCCGAGCACGAGTCTGTCACGTAGAGCAGCTTGTTCTCTTCACCGGCGGTCGCAGCTGCTACCGACTGCCGGCCTTGGCGTTTCCCGAACGCTTGAATTGGCACGGTGGCACACATCTGCATGCATTCTCTCCAAAGCGGCGGTGGCAGAAGCAGAGCGTGTCTCTCTGGCGCTTCCTGGCCCCCGCTGCCGCTACCGTCGGCGGATCCTCGCCTCCGCTGGTCGTCTCACTGGGTTCTGACGCCGCCGCATTCACTGTGAGGGCTCTGGTGGTGAGGATGATCTGATCTGCCTCCTGGGCTAGCACATGGTAGTCACACGCGGCCAGCAACGGCGAATTGGCAAGAACCGCTCTTGCCTCTGTTGGGAGGTTCCGGAGGAAAAGGTGGGCAAACAGAAAATGCCCATCGTCCGTGCCCATCAACGCCAACAACTTCTCCATCAGTTCGACCGCCGACCCATCTCCTAACTCGGAGTGCCTCAGGAGCCTCTCCGCTCTCTCATAGTCCGAGAGCGTGTAGCGCCGGGTCAGCGCAGTCTTGAGAGCCTCGTATTTGTCGTGGGCTGGAGGCTGTTGGAGTAGGCTCGCTACTTGCTGAGACGTGCAAGCGTCCAGCGCTGCAACCACGTAGTAATATTTGGTGTCATCTACCGTTATTCCCTGGAGGGCGAATTGAGCCTCGGTGTGGTGGAAACAAGACCGCGGGTCGTGCAGCCAAAAGTCCGGTAGTTTGACCGAAACAGCGCATGCGTTGTTGGGGGTTCCTGTCCGGGCCGTCTCTGGGATGCTTGCCGAGTTGCTGGGGCTTCCCGTCCGGGCCGACTCCGGGGTTCTTGCCTCGTGTTCCATAATCCATCAAGGGGTCACCAGCGTGGAGAGTGTAAATAACGAAACTGATTTATGCAGCAGACGACTTTATTCACTCTCACACCAGTCATACACAGAAAAAGCAAGTCTCAATACACCAGGGTCTCTCCTTTTATATCAACCGCCCATCTCACATCTGCATGACATCTCACATCACCCTCTGCATCCAGTCTGAGATGATTAACCCAGCCTCTACAGTATGTGGACTATACATTAAAATGAATTTGAAAAACTTTTAAAAATGCTATTTTTAAATGCCCCTGCTACTCCACTCTTACTGACTGATTTAACACAACTTCAGCCGAAACCGGAAGCTCCTTCCATAATCATTCCTACAGTGGCACCCCCAGGTTAGTTAGTTAGTTAATTCCCTTCCACAGCATGTGGAACACCATTTTGGTATATGGGGCGGCGCCTATCTCCGTTTCTCTGACAGCTACTGTAAGTAGTGAAAGTTACAGTGGGGGGTCAGTCCTCTGGTAGCTCTGTGCATAACTTTCCTTTCCCCGTTCTATTATGCTGAGCACCACGCTAGAAGGTGGAAAGTACCATTTTTATATGGTCTTTGGTATGACCTGGCCGGGATTTGAATCCCTGCCTCCCGGGTGTGGGGCGGATGCTCTACCAACTGAGCCACCACTCCGGTAGCACCCCCAGGAATAAGGTGGATATCTTTTAGTTTTGCTGTGTATATCTTTCATCTCTCTTGTCTGAATACCACAATAAAGGAGTTGAAGTGAATCAAATCGAATTACTTTAGTCTTTGAGTGGTGTTGCCATATCTCGCGAGACAAACAAGTGACTATCCGGGAAAAAAGGGAAATGACCAAAGTGCAGAAATAGTGTTACTATGACTTTAAAAAAAAAAAAAAAAAAAAAAAACATCACTGGAACCAGAAGAAAAGAAATGCCTGACCGGCTGACTGACTGGGGGAGATTTCGTGGTGGGCAGTACATGTACAGCACTGTGAAAAGTATTTGATGATGCCTTCCTTGTTTCTTATGTTTGCACTGTGGAAATGTGAAAGGACGAGACAGAGTTTATCTCACGAGTCAGGTTTATTCACATCCTCCAACATCAGCAATACAGAAAAAAAGAGAAACCCAGACCTTCATCCCCTTTTTATATCCCAGGAGCTTCAAAGCTCCAGTCACAATGCATTTAATCCCAAATAACAATGCATCCCTTTCAGATCTTATCACCCCCACCCCAAAGTCACTGGCAGCCAGGAAATCCCCCACGGCCATCTCTTTGCATACCAAAGACCACATTTCACATCCTCCTGTTATCTCCGAGGAGGCTCAGTCCTTTGTTCATCTGAGACGTGAAGCATACAGTAAGCATACAGTGATATACATATGAAGCATAAGGTGATATACGTTTGTGCATATGAAACCCACATGTGTCCCACATGACCCCCCCCCCCCAAACGTCTAAGATGTAACAACAGAATAACAGTCAGCCTGTCATGATAAAATCATTACACATCAGCCCACGTGTTGCTTGGGCCTCAGTCTCCTCCCGTATCTGCTGTAAGCAGGCTTCAACACTTCCGTGGCGCCATCCTGCTGGGGGGCTGCTGTCTGAGGGTGAGAATTGTTAGTCAATCCCTGTGGGTGTTCTGGGGGATGTTCTCTAGGGGGTCTGCCGCGCCGAGGAGCCCTGGCCAACAGCACGTCGTCGTCCGCCACCACAAAGGCGGGTTTGAGCCTGTTAATGCCCATCTTCTCCTTCCTGCCCCCCAAATCTAGCAAAAAATGCTTATCCCCTGTTTCCAGCACTCTAAATGGCCATCATAAGGTGGTCGTAGCGGCGGGTGATGGGCATCGTGTCTGACAAAAACAAACTCCGCGTTTTTTAAAGCCTTAGGTATAAAAACGCGCGGAAAACTGTGGTGAACGGGGCCAGGCAGCACGCCCGATTCCATGCCACGCTGCAACCACTGAGCCGGGAACATTCTGGCGCAGGATTATCTGGGAGAAACTCCCCGGGCAGCCGAAGTGGCTGCGCAAAAACTAGCTCCGCCGGGGAGGCTTCTAAATCCTCTTTAGGTGCAGAACGCAACCCCAGTAAAACCCATGGTAGCGTGTCCACCCAATTTGCATCCGTAAGTGACGCTCTGAGAGCCGCTTTCAATGACCTGTGAAAACGTTTGCATAACCCGTTAGCCTGCGGATTGTACGCGGTTGTGCGGTGGATCGTTACCCCCTGGCTGCGGGCCATTGCTGACCAAAGTTCTGAAACAAATTGAGGGCCTCTGTCGGACATAACGTCCGACGGGACTCCAAAACGCGCTACCCATGCTGTTAAAAATGCGCGCGCCACCTCCTCGGCTGTGGTTGACGCCAGTGGAACCACTTCCAGCCAGCGCGTGGTGCAGTCTACCATTGTCAGAAGGTGTGTGCACCCCTGTGACAGCGGAAGGGGGCCTACGAGGTCCACATGAACATGATCAAACCTCTTAGCTGGGATGTGAAACGGCTCCAAAGGAGCTCTCGTGTGCCTGTGTACCTTGGCTCGTTGACCAGGCCATGCAGGCTGCTGCCCACTCCCTAACTTGTTTGCGCAGGCTCGGCCATACAAATTTCTCTCCCACCATTTTGACCGATGCGCGCACTCCCGGGTGCGCCAGAGAATGAATCGAGTCAAAAACGCGGAGGCCCTGCGCGGCGGGTACCACCGGACGCGGTCGCCCAGTGGAGACATCGCAGATTAGGGGGGGCATACCGTCTTGCAGCACCCTGTTCTCCAGTCTTAACCCTGTTGGTCCAGACTGGAGCGCGCGCACATCCGCATCGCTAACCTGATCCGTGGCCATGGCTGCATAATCTACCCCCACGTGGACTGGAGCAGCCACGGCGCGCGAAAGGCAGTCTGCCACTACATTAAGTTTACCCGCCACATGCTGGATATCGGTAGTAAACTCTGAGATCACGGCCAGCTGTCTCTGCTGCCGGCCTGACCATGGTTCTGAAACCTTGGCCATCGCAAAAGTCAGCGGCTTGTGATCAACGAATGCGGTGAAACGGCGTCCCTCCAGCCAGAACTGGAAGTGGCAAATGGCCAAGTGGAGAGCTAACAACTCCCTGTCGAATGCGTTGTATTTTCGTTCACTATCGCACAAGGTCCTGCTGAAAAAGGCGAGCGGTTGCCAAGCCCCGGCTACATGCTGCTCCACGACCGCCCCTATGGCCACATCTGACGCGTCAGTTGTGAGCGCTATGCGGGCCGTTGGGTCTGGATGTGCTAACAACGCAGCGTTTGCCAGGGCTGTTTTGACTTCCGAGAATGCTCGCTCTCGCTCCGGAGACCATTCGATTTTATTTGTGGGTTTTTGTTTTTTTAGTGCGGCATATAATGGTTGCATGAGCTGCGCTGCACGGGGGAGGAAATGGTTATAAAAATTCACCATTCCCAAAAACTCCTGTAAACGCTTTGACCGTTTGTGGCTGGGGAAAATTTGTTACCGCGCGCACTTTGTCAGGCAGAGGAATCGCTCCTTCTGGAGAGACGCGATGCCCCAAAAAATCAATCTGCGTCACCCCAAACTGACACTTCGCTGGGTTGATTATTAACCCGTGCTCTCCCAACCTCCGGAAAACTGCCTTGAGGTGGTTTTCGTGTTCGTCTTCGGACGCGCTGGCTACCAAAATATCGCCCAGGTAGACGAACACGAAGGGGAGATCGCGCAACACCACGTCCATCATGCGTTGGAACGTCTGCGCCGCGCCTTTAAGCCCAAACGGCATGCGCAAAAACTCGAATAGCCCGAACAGAGTTATTACCGCTGTTTTGGGTATGTCCTCAGCGTGTACTGGGACCTGGTGGTAACCGCGTACCAAGTCTATCTTAGAAAAAACACGCGCCCCCGCCAAATGAACTGAAAAATCTTGGATATGCGGGATTGGGTAGCGGTCGTGCGCTGTAGCGTTGTTCAACCTTAGGAAATCTCCGCAAGGTCGCCACGAGCCATCAGCTTTCGGGACCATGTGAAGCGGTGAAGCCCATGGGCTTTTCGAACGCCTGATGATGCCCAACTTTTCCAGGTTGGCGAACTCCTCGCGCGCTATGGTCAGTTTAGCTGAATCCAAGCGCCGGGCTTTTGCAAAAACGGGCGGTCCGGTGGTAGTAATAAAATGTTCCACCCCGTATTTAGCCACAGCCGCCGAAAATGTTGGGACCGTGAGTGGTGGGAACTGATTGAGCAGTGTGTGGAACTTAGCACTTGCAGCTGTGACGCTGGCTTGTGCTGTTGGCGGGGCCACTCGAGCTGTACAGGGAATAGAATAAAAAGAGAGTGCATTAACCAGGCGCCTGTTAGCAAGATCAACCAACAAACCATGTGAGCACAGAAAATCAGCTCCTAACATATTGAAATTCACTGCAGCTATGACGAAAGTCCACTCAAATGTACGGCCGTGTAGGGACAGAAGCAGAGTCCTCTCACCAAAGGTCTTAATTGCCAAGCCGTTCGCTGCTGACACCCCGGGACCACTGGAAGGCGCCAGCCGGTCAGCGGAGGAAGGTGTGATGAAACTCAACTGGGAGCCTGTGTCCACGAGGAAATGCCTCCCCGAGCGCGCATCCTTCAAGTAGAGCAGCTTGTTCTCCTCCCCGAGGGACGCAGCTGCTACCGACCCCTGGTCTTGGCGTTTCCCGAGCGCTTGAAATGGCATAGTGGTATACATTTGCGTGCCTTCTCTGCAAAGCGGCGATGGTAGAAACAGAGGGTGTCTCCTCCGCGATCCTTGGCCCCCGCCGCCGCCGTCATCGGTGGGTCTGCTACCGGCGTCTCTGGCCCCTCGCCGTCTCCGGCTGTCGCGTCGCACCCTGTCGCTGCTGCGGTGGCCGCGCGCTGTTTGCTGGGGTTGAGAATCCGGTGCGCCTCCTGGGCCAGCGCGCGGAAGTCCCGCTGGGCCAACAACGGCGAACCGGCCAGGGTCGCTCTCGTGGCCGACAGTAGGGTTCTCAGGAAAATGTGGGTGAAGAGGAAATCGTCGCCATCTGAGCCCCTCAACCTCAGCATGTCCTCCAGCAGGTCAACGGGCGTGCCATCTCCCAAGTCGTTCAGAGCCAGGAGTCTCTCCGCTCTCTCCTGGGCTGAGAGAGTGAAACGCTGGATGAGCGCAGCCTTCAACACGCCGTATTTGTCGTCGGCCGGCGGTTTCACCAAAAGGCTCTGCACATGCCGAGACGTGCGGTTGTCGAGCTTGGCAATTACATGGTAGAATTTCGTCTCATCTACCGTTATCCCCCGGAGGGCGAACTGTGCTTCGACCAAGAGGAACCAGGAGCACGGGTTGTCTCGCCAAAAGTCCGGTAGCTGGACGGTAGTGGCATACGCCTGGCTGGGAGCTCCTGACCCGGCTGGTTCAGGGGAATTTCTTTCACTCATCGTCTTAGGGTCACCAGTGTGGAAATGTGAAAGGACGAGACAGAGTTTATCTCACGAGTCAGGTTTATTCACATCCTCCAACATCAGCAATACAGAAAAAAAGAGAAACCCAGACCTTCATCCCCTTTTTATACCCCAGGAGCTTCAAAGCTCCAGTCACAATGCATTTAATCCCAAATAACAATGCATCCCTTTCAGATCTTATCACCCCCACCCCAAAGTCACTGGCAGCCAGGAAATCCGCCACGGCCATCTCTTTGCATACCAAAGACCACATTTCACATCCTCCTGTTATCTCCGAGGAGGCTCAGTCCTTTGATCATCTGAGACGTGAAGCATACAGTAAGCATACAGTGATATACATATGAAGCATAAGGTGATATACATTTGTGCATATGAAACCCACATATGTCCCACAGCACATTTGTCACACTTAAGAGAAAAATCTCAAGAACTGAAAAGTTGATACTCACTATTCACGTAATGTATTAGTAGATCCTTCAACAAATAATTTTTTGGTGATTACAGGCTAGACTGTTCTAGACTTTTAGTCTAGGCAAACTACAGTAGACTATTGTGTAGGCTAGTCTACCCCAACAGTTTTTGTTAAGAACAACACCAAAGTGAGGCAGCGCGGTGGCGCAGTGGTTAGCACTGCGGCAGCACAGCAACTGACCCTTGGCCATGGGATCCCTGGTTCGATCCCAGCCCCTGACCAACAGTGATCTGTGTGGAGTTTGCATGTTCTCCCGTATCTGCCTGGGTTTACGCTGGGATTTCTCCGGTTTCCTCCCACATGCCAAAAACATGCAAGTTAGGTTAATTGGCATTAAAAAAAAATGGGGATTCTAAATTGTCCTTAGGTATGACTGTGAGAGTGAATGGTTGTCTGTCTCTCTGTGTTGGCCCTGCGATGGATTGGCGATCTGTCCAGGGTGTACCCTCGCCCAAAGATGCTGGGATAGGCTCCAGCCCCCCCGCGACCCGAAAAGGATTAAGCGGAAGAAGATGAACTCCAAAGTGACGGAAATAAACGGAACTGGCAACTCAAGCGCGGCGCAGCTTTTTGACGCTCGTTCACGTGTGCGTTATGAGACCTGTTTAGTAACCTACATTTCTGATCTGCTGTTTACTTTGCGAGCAGGTTGCGGTTTCGCTTGGATTGGTTTGTAAAGACAAGTTGCTGTTGCTATTGCTGCTCCCTCACAATGTTTCCAGCTAGCAGATATTCATATCGAGGTACGTCGGCTAACAGAAGGCTTGTTTGATGCGTATTGATGTAGTTTATTAAATGATAATGAACTTTTATAGACATGTTATCAGTCTTTGCAGATCATCGCGCTTGCTGTTCACACAAAGTCAAAAATGCCGAAGCGCTTTTCTTCTTTTCGCAGTGTGACTTATTGATGCTAGTGTTAGCATCAGTTTAGCATGCTCGCTAACGTCAAGCTAATAAGTAGGTGAAAGTTGAACCAATATGTAGTTCATTCATAATGTGTCCCCACACTGCTTTAAGCATTTTGTTAGTGCATTCATAAATTTGCTGTCGTCGTTATGGGCTTGTTTCACATGTTAAATTGAGCATTTGTGATGTCAGACTGATATTTAATACCCACAACCTTGGGAGTTATCTTCCATGTAGTTAAACAGTAACTTTGCTCCTTCCAGCTTGGCAGTCTAAAAGCTGTGTAGTAAATGCTGTATTTAGCATGCTGTTTGCAGATGTGTTTTGCTTATAGAAAAACTCGTTGCTACACAAAATTGCCCTCTGGTAAATAAGTAAGCTTTTATTTGCAAACTCAAGGTCCATAAAAATACATAAAATACAGATCATCTAAAAAAAACAGCAAAATATAAAACTCAGAATATAAAACTGTGTATAGAAATTATAAAAAAAATAGCTCAGAATAGACAAATACATTTGAGCCAGTGTAATCTCAGCCAGGAGTTGTCGTGGGAACAGCTCTCGATGGGATTCGATGGTTTGGATACAGAACCATCCATCCATCTTCTACTGCTTAATCGTTTTTTTGTTTTTTTTGGGGGGGGGGGGGTGGTGGTGGTGGAGCCTTTCCCAGCATCTTTTGGGCAAGAGGCAGGGACACCCTGTACAGATCACCAGACCATCGCAGGGCGTACAGAGAGACGGACGACCATTCACTCTCACATTCATACCTAAGCACAATTTAGAATCCCCACTTGATGCCAGTTAACCTAACCTATGGATAACCTAGGATACGGAACCATACCCATAGAATTCTTGGTACAGATACGGCTCAAATCTGATTAGCCAGTACGCGTATTTTAAAAGCAGCAGGCTGCAGGTAGGAGAATCTGAGGCATTTATCTGTTTCAAAATTTTGATTAATATCTGTTTACTACCTTTTTAACCTTACCCACTCCCAAATCCAAAGGCTAACCATCCATCTATCTATCCATCCATCCATCCATCCATCCATCTTCTACCACTTTTCTGGAGGTCCGGGTCACAGAGGCAGCAGTTCAAGCAGAGAAGCCCAGACTTCCCGCTCCCCAGGATACCAAAGTACTCCCAGACTAGCTGGGAGACGTAGTCTCTCCAGTGAGGCCTGGGTCTGCCCCGGAGTCTCCTCCCAGCGGGATGTGCCTGAAACACCTCAAGTGGGCAGCATCCAGGAGGCATCCTAATCAGATGCCCATACCACCTCAACTGGCTCCTCTACTCTGAGCCTCTCCTGGATGGCTGAGCTTCGCACCCTATCTCTAAGGGTGAGTCCAGCAATCCTATGAAGAAGCTCATTTCAGCCACTTGTATCTGCGGTCTCATTCTTTTGGTCATTACCCAGAGCTTGTGACCATAGGTGAGGGTAGGAATGTAGATTGACCGGTAAATCGACAGTTTTGCCTTAGAGCTTAGCTCCCACTTCACCACAACAGACCAGTATAATGTCCGCATCACTGCAGATGCTGCTCTAATCCATCTGTCAATCTCTCGCGCCATTCTCCCCTCACTTGTGAATAAGAGTCCAAGATACTTAAACTCCTCCTCTTGAGGCAGGAGGTTGTCCCCAACCCGGAGAGGACAATCCACCTTTTTCTGGCTGAGGACCATGGACTCGGACTTGGAGGTGCTGATTCTCATCCCAGCCGCTTCACCCTTAGCTGCAAACCGTCCCAGTAAGACCTGTAGGTCATTGCTGGATGAAGTCAACAGGACAACATCATCTGCAAACAACAGAGATGAGATCCTGTGGTCACCAAGCATGACACCCTCCGTTCCCTGGCAGCGCCTAGAAATCCTATCCATTAAAATTACGAACAGGATCGGTGACTAAGGGCAGCCCTGGCGGAGTCCAACTCTCACTGGGAATGAGTCCGACCGAGTGTTGGCAATACGAACCAAACTCTCACAGTTGTATAGAGATCGGATAGCTCATAACAACAAGCCCGATACCACATGCTCCCAAAGCACTCCCCACAAAAAAAACACCTAAAGCTAACCTCTTAATTTTAATTCTAAATTTCATCTCATATCAAGTATAAAATGGTTTGAACAAGGTGCTGATAGCAGGACAGAAACTGGCAACCTTTCAATCACAGACTCACTATACTATCTACCCAAGCCATAGTGGTAGCTGGTTTTGAGTTGATTTGAAAAGCCTTTGTTGGATTGTCAGCTCTTCCGTAGCAATAAACATTTCGTATAGGGATACAGCTTCCGTATCCATAGTCACTGCCTAATTCTATTGTCAGATTCAACCAAACATTGCATAAATTTAAACATTAAATTTCTTAAAAGTGCTTTAAAAGTGCCCACTCCTGCAGTGACAGACATCTGACTGGCACTCCCCCCCTGGGTATTTTTAGAAGGGTTCTCATTGCTTCATTGTACACAACTTGCAACCGCTGCATATTAATTTTTTTATAAGTTACCCACAGGTGTGCAGTGTACAGTCATGTGAAAAAATTAGGATACCCTGTATAAGCCTGTGTGTGTGTGTTTTTTTTAACATATTTGGTTGGACATATGGATATTTAATATCAGTGTTTAAAATACTGCGAGATTCATGTAATACAACTCAACAATTAAAAATGAATTAAAGACTTTTTTTTCAAATTTTCTGTAAAACATAATTCTAAACAAATAGTGAGGAATAAGTTAGGATACCCTCCATCTCGTGGTGGAGGGTATCCTACCATCTCACCTCCAGCGCGTGACGCCATTCACTTAGTAACTGGCAGGCTGCTGACAGAACACCCAGATCCTCTCCTCCTCATCTCCGGTGATTTCAACCATATTTCACTGTCCCCCATTCTGCCCGCGTTCACCCAATATGTCACATGCCACACCAGAGACAATAAAACACTGGACTTATTCTATGTAAACACTAAGGAGGCGTACACCTCATCACCCCCCCCCCCCCCCACTCGGTAGGTCGGATTACAGCTTGGTTCATCTCTTGCTGGTGTACAAACCCCTAGTACACAGACAACCTCCGGTCATGTGCACGGTGAAGATATGGTCTGAGGAGGCAATGGACGCTGTAAAGGACTTTTGAAATCACTGCCTGGGAGCAGCTCTGCGATCCACATGGTGAGGACGTCAATGGCCTCACTCACACCATCACGGACTACATCAACTTCTGTGTGGACAACACCGTACCCACCAAGACCATACAGTGTTGCTCGAACAACAAACCCTGGATCAACCCTGAGATAAAAACACTTCTGAGAGAGAAGAAGAGGATCTTCAGGTCAGGGAACAGGGAGATGCTGAAGTCTGTACGGAGGGAGCTGAGGAGGAAGAGCAGAGAAGGCAAGGACAGCTTCAGGTGGAAGATGGAGGACAAGCTGTAATGGAGCGACATCGGCGGGGTCTGGAGAAACCTCAGAACCATCTTTGGGCTCCAGAATACCTCCTCCCAGGCCATGGGGGGCAGGGAGTGGGCAAACAATCTGAACCTGTTTTTTAATATGTTTGACCGACCCCCCCCCCCCCCCCCCCGCCTGCACACCAACCACTGCCACCTCTAAAGTCATCGAGACCTGCTGTCCACACCCCACTCCACCAACACCCCCTCCCCCCCACTCCCGGCACACAGCCCCCCAACCTGACCCTCACTAAGACCCAGGTGAGGACGGAGCTGAGAAAGATCAAGGCGAGGAAGGCCTCGGGACCGGACAGCATCAGCACGAAGCTCCTCAAGTCCTGTGCAGACCAGCTGTGTGTGATTGTGGAGCACATCTTCAAGCTGAGCCTGAAGCTGGGGAGGGTACCACAGTTGTGGAAAACATCTTTTGTGGTACCCATACCAAAGACTTCCCACCCCAGAGACCTGAACAACTACAGACCAGTGGCCCTGACGTCTCATATGATGAAGACCCTGGAGAGACTGCTCCTTGCTCACCTCCGCCCCCTGGTGGGACAAGCGATGGATCCTCTCCAGTTTGCCTACCACAATGGCATCGGG
This sequence comes from Pholidichthys leucotaenia, assembly GCA_020510985.1. NCBI lineage: Eukaryota > Metazoa > Chordata > Actinopteri > Cichliformes > Pholidichthyidae > Pholidichthys > Pholidichthys leucotaenia. Next base: position 345,197,615 of record CM035840.1, read on the forward strand.
GTGGAGGATGCAGTGATCTACCTCCTTCACCGTTCCCTGTGCCACCTGGAGAATCCTGGGAACGCGGTGAGGATCATGTTCTTTGACTTCTCCAGTGCTTTCAACACCATCCAACCGATGATCCTGAGGGACAAGCTGCTGTTCGCAGGGGTGGACCAGCACCTGTCATCATGGATCCTGGACTACCTCACAAACCACAGTTTGTGAGAACCCGGGATTGTGTGTCTGACACGATCATCGGCAGCACAGGGGCCCCCCAGGCAACAGTTTTGGCTCCCTTCCTGTTCACCCTGTATACTGCGGACTTCTCACTCAACACAACACACTGCCATCTACAGAAGTTCTCTGACGACTCTGCGATCGTCGGCCTCATCTCCAACGGAGATGAAGCTGAGTACAGAGGACTTATCCAGGACTTCGTGGACTGGTGCCATCGGAACTGCCTCCAGATCAACGAGAGGAAAACTAAGGAGCTGGTGGTGGACTGCCGCAGGCAAGGACAACCCCTCACAGCACCAGTAAACATCCAGGGAACAGACATTGAAATAGTGACATCCTACAAGTACCTGAGTGCTCATCTGAACAATAAACTAGACTGGTCACACAATACCGACGCACGCTACAAGAAGGGACAGCACAGGCTGTTCCTACTGAGGAGGCTCAGGTCTTTTGGTGTACAAGGGGTGCTCCTGAAGACATTCTACGACACGGTGGTGGCATCAGCCATCACTTTTGGAGTGGTCTGCTGGGGCAGTGGCATTACAGCAGCCGATAGGAAGAGACTGAACAAACTGATCAAGAAAGCTAGCTCTGTCGTGGGTCAACGCCTTGACCCAGTGGAAGAGATAGGAGAGAGAAGGATGGTGGCTAAACTGTCATCTCTGCTGGAGTCCGAGTCCCACCCTATGCAGGACATACTGAACGCACTGAGGAGCTCATTTAGCAGTAGACTACATCATCCTAGGTGCGCGACCGAAAGGTTTCGCAGGTCCTTCCTACCTATGGCTGTCAGACTTTATAACCTAAGCAGGGCTGAGCAGAGATAGCAAAAAAAAAAGAAAAAGTGACGACCTAATGGTATTGAATGCAAAAGACGCAACAGACTTACACAAATGGTCCCCTCCAGTATACAACTAGGACAATATCAGTCGCTACGGATGGTGACAGTATGTATGGGTACATATTCATACTATGTAGGATAACTAAGTAGAGGGTTATGCTGTTTACTGCATCTAGCTACAATGCTGTGCACTGTGTATATACAGTATATTTATGTGTACATATGTATATTCACTGCTCTTATTTTCTTATCTTCTAAATTATTGCTCTGAGTGTTGCTGTCCCTGTGCTGTTGCAATCCTGGAATTTCCCCATTGTGGGACTAGTAAAGGCTTATCTTATCTTTTTTAGGACACCCCCACATTTATTCCCACTTAAAATGGCTAAAATAAATGTTAACTAGAAAACCACTCATAGAGCGCATACCTCCGCCAAGGCTCCTTCCGTTTCTAATGGATCACCTCCAAAATGTAATGGGCTTGTGTGTAGGCCTATCGCCACTTGTGGTGAAAATTGCATCCAAGTCTGTCCATTAGTTTTGGAGTTTTGTGGCTGACACACTGTGAGAAGAGCCTTGGCTGAGGTATGCATTCCCAGATCATCCCCAAAATGTAATGGGTTCCTCTCTAGGCCAAGAACCACCTCTAGTGAAACAGACAGACAAACAGACAAATGCCAGTAAAAGCATTACCTCCTTGGCGGAGGTAATAAACTCAAGTGTTGCTGTTGTGTCCATCTCCTCCATCTCCAAACTCCCAGGCTGCGGGCATTGCAGTTCATCGCACAGCCGCGTACAACCCACAGGCCAATGGGTTATGCGAGCGTTTTCATAGATCACTGAAAGCAGCACTCAGGGGTTCACTGACAGATGCAAATTGGGTAGACAGGTTGGTGTGGGTTTTATTGGAGTTGCGCTCCGCGCCAAAAGAGGATTTGGAAGCTTCCCCGGCAGAGAGCTTGTTTTTGCGCAGCCCCTATGGCTGCCCGGGGAATTTCTGCCAAATAATCCCGCGCGGGTCAGCTGCCCGTCTCAGCTTTTGCAGCGTAGCGGAAACACAGGCACGCTGCCGGGCCCGGCCCGCCACTGTTTTCCGCGTGCTTTTGTGCCTAAAACTTTGAAGAACGCGGAGTTCGTGTTCGTCAGACACGACGACCAGCGCCCTCCATTGCGCCTGCAGACATGTTGAAAATGGCCCTATCTGACAATGTTAAAGAATCCTTTAAAAAATTCCTGGATCCAGACGGTGATCTGGATCATCCCCAAAATTTAATCAGTTCTTCCTTGTACCATTTCCAACAACGCCTGGAAGTTTCATCGAAATCCGTCCAAAACTTTTTGAGTTATCTTGCTAACCAACAGACAGACAAACAAACTCCGGCAAAAACATTACCTCCTGCGGCCTGCGGCCTGGCGGAGGTAAAAATGCAAATAAAAATAAAAACAAGGTTAGACATAGATATGTGAACATTTATTAATAAAGAACTGAATATTTCATGGGATATCCTAATTTTTTCACGTGACTTGCTTTAAACAAAGCAACTTTTCACCTAAATATAACAAAGATTAAACTTACGTGCAATGGTGTTTGCCTGTGCATAAAGTTTACAACATTGTCTGTACAGGTCATCATCATCATTTATTTGATCAGTTATAAAATGTCCAAGATATTGAATTCTTTCACAGACCTGAACATTGTTGGACAATTTGAAAGCTGGGAAACTGAGCAATTTGTCCTCCTTGGTTCTACATATTAAAACAGCACTTTTGCTGGCATTGTATTTTATGTCATACTGGACACCATACTCTGTACATATATTAAGGAGCTGCTGCAAAACCTACACTACTTGGATTGAGGAGTACAAGGTCATCAGCACTTCGCCAGCTACATACCCAATGTTACAGGCACTCAGTTGCATGGACAGTTCATCAACATATAAATTAAATAAAACCTGGGACAAAATTCCCCCCTGTCTCACACCATTACAAACCCCAAAGGGGGCCGATATACTGCGTCCCAGTTTAATCTGCATCTTCTGGTGAGCATACCAGTAGGCCAAAACCCTCACAATGTACCCAGGCACTCCCCTTTGCTTTAATTTAATAAAAAGTTTTCTGTGGTTGAGTCGGTCAAATGGTTTGGAAGCATCAATGAAACACATAAGAACAGATGAGTTTTTGCTTCCCTACAGGTTCACAATTTCCTTAAGTGCATATATACACTTGTCAGTCCCATGCTTCGCTTTAAAACTGATTATCACAGGAATGATATATATCCATTTACTCTGTCAAACAAGATTCTTTCCATAACTTTTGATAGGATGCTAGCTAGTGCGAAAGGCCTATAATTATCCATGTAACCAGCTTTTCCAGCGTTGTCCTTAACCCATAAGAACCCAGACCCCTTTCTCCTTCAAGGAGAATTATGGGAGACTGGGTTCTTATAGGTTAATAACCGGGACAAGCAGGATAGACGGCACTGAATTTGGTAACATTCCATGGATCATAAAACCAGTAAAAGTAAGAGCCAGGAGAGGAGCTAGCCTTAGACTAACATTTTTCAAATGTTTAGCAGTGGTCAAGTCCATGCCAGATGCTTTGTTTGGCAGGTGATGTATGGCTTCATTCACTTCATGTGTCAGTATACTCATGGTATCCTCACTCATATTGCAGTAATCCATATACAGATCACCATTTATGCAGTTGAACAGGGAACTATAGTGCTGTCTCCATCATAATCATCATGGCAGTCTGTCGGGGGCGACAATGACTGTTTCATTTAGGTCTGATCAGATTGCTCCACGCAACTCTGTCCTTTGCCTTCCGCTGCCAGGAACTCCTGTCTATATCCAACTTCTTCAGGTTTCTTTTTACAGTGTCTTTAAATCTGAGCCTTGGTCTACCCTGATTGCGTTTGCCCTCCCATAACTGTGAGTAGAGTAGCTGCCGAGGGAGACGCTGGTGATCCATCCTCTCAACATGTCTGAGCCATCTCAGGTTCATCTGTATTAGCATGTCCTCCATTGATGGTAGACCAGCTTGTTTTGGCACTTCTGTGTTGGTTATCTTGTCTTTCCATGAGATGTTCATTATGGCTCAAAGGTGTATCATCATGTACACGTGGAGTTTCTTTACCTGCATCCTGTAGACAGTCCAAGTTTCAGCACCGTACAATAGATTAACCAGGACCATACACTTTGCATTTCACACGGATAGACGCATGTCGATTGTTCCACAGTCTCTCCCTCAAGTTTCCAAACACAGCACTCGCTCTTCCCATTCTGAGAGATAGTTCATCCTCCAGCCTAGCATTCTCTGAAACCATACTCCCGAGATACTTGAAAGTCTTACACTTGACTAGTGGCTCTGTACCAATGCTGATCTCTTCTGGTAGTGATGTTAATAATTGGAACTTTGGTGGTTGATAAAGGCACTCTGTCTTCTTAATGTTGATTTTGAGGCTGAATTGGCTAGCTGCTCTTGCAAATTTCTCCACTAAAGATTGCGTATTTCCACACTGTGTGCAACTAGTGCACTGTCGTCGGCAAACAGCATTTCTCTTACTACCCTTATCAATGTCTTACTCTAGGCTTTAAACTGTGCCACATTGAACAAGTCTACTTCTTTCCTTGTTTGAATGTATACTCCTTCTGAAGTGTCTTTGAAGGCCACCTCAAGCATGGCTGCCAGATATAGTGAGAAGAGTGTAGGCACCAGCACACACCCTTGTTTCACCCCGTTGCTTACTGAAAAGTCTTTAGATACTGAACCGCTCATTGCCATCTTTGCTTGCATACCTGTATGGAGTGCCTCAATCAGGTTGACAAACTTCTCTGTACAGCCATATTTCTTGAGTACCTGCCAAAGTCCTTGTCGCAATACAGTATCGAAGGCTTTACTGAAGTCAATAAAGACCACATAAAGCCGCATGTTCTGTTCAATACACTTTTCTTGAACCTGTTTCAATCAGAAAATCATGTCCATTGTGCTTCTTCCACTTCTAAAGCCGCACTGGGTTTCCGGTAGTACATTCTGTGAGATGTGTTCATTGAGTCTGTTCAGTAGTACACGTGAGAGAATCTTACCAACAGTGGCTAGCAGTGATATACCTCGGTAATTTCCACAATCTTTCCTGTCACCTTTCTTGAACAAAGGCACAATACTTGCATCCGTCTAGTCTTGAGGTACTTTCTGGGCATCTCATATCTCTTGGATGAGCTTGTGGAGGCAGTTGGTCAGCTGAACACCACCAAATTTCCACACTTCTGCTGGAATTCTATCCCTTCCTTGAGCTTTACCATCTGGTGTTGTCCTGATAGCTGCCATGAGTTCATCAAGATTTGGTGGTTCATTCAGACTTGATACAACTGGTCACTGCACTAGAGCTTCTTTAGCCTCTTCAGCGAGATCTCCAGGGTTGTTTAGTAGTTGGTCAAAGTGGTCTGCAAATCTGTCCAGGATCTTGTCTTTCTCCTACAAAACCATTTCACCATCCACAGCCTTTAGTTGGATCAATCCTCTTGGTTTAGGGCCGTAGATTTCTCTCAAACCTGTGAAAAATGTTTTCATGTCCTTCATGTCTGCAGCAGTTTGAAGTTCCTCCGCTTTTTCATCCCACCAGTTGGACTTCATCTCTTTGGTGTACTTCTGTAGCTCACTCTGAGCCTTTGAGTATTTCTTCTTCTTCTTCGACCTTCTTTGACCTTCCTTGCTGTCTCCATAATGCTGCAATATCAGCTGCTCCAGAAACACCTTCAACAATACATGGAAGAGAGGGTTTACAATTATGAAGAGCCCTCACCTCTTTCCAAAAGTCAGTGACGTTGTAAAATGAAAAAAAAACTAAGAAATCACATGTACATACTGTAAGTATTCAGAGCCTTTGTCATGAAGCTCAGAGTTGAGCTCAGGTACATCCTGTTTCTACTGATCATCCTTGAGATGTTTCTACAGCTTAATTGGAGTACACCTGAGGTAAATTTAGTTGATTGGACATGATTTGGAAAGGCACACACCTGTCTATGTAAGGTCCCACAGTTGACAGTGCATGCCAGAGCACAAACCAAGCATGAAGTCAAAGGAATTGTCTGTAGACCTCCGAGACAGGATTGTCTCGATGCACAAATCTGGGGAAAAGCACAGAAAAATTTCTGCTGCTTTGAAGGTCCCAACGAGCACAGTGGCCTCCATCATCCATAAATGGAAGAAGTTCAGAACCACCAGGACTCTTCCTAGAGCTAGCCGGCCATCAAAACTGAGCAATCGGGGAGAAGGGCCTTAGTCAGGGAGGTGATCAAGAACCCAATGGTCACTCTCAGAGCTCCAGCATTCCTCTATGGAGAGAGGAGAACCTTCCAGAAGGGCAACCATCTCTGCAGCAATCCACCAATCAGGCCTATATGGAAGTGGCCAGACGGAAGCCACTCCTTAGTAAAAGGCACATGGCAGCCCTCCTGGAGTTTGCCAAAAGGCACCTGAAGGACTCTCAGACCATGAGAAACAAAATTCTCTGGTCTGATGAGACAAAGATTGAACTCTTTGGCGTGAATGCCAGGCGTCGTATTTGGAGGAATCCAGGCACCCCTCATCACCACGCCAATATCATCCCTACAGTGAAGCATGGTGGTGGAAGCATCATGCTGTGGGGTTGTTTTTCAGTGGCAGGAACTGGGAGACTAGTCAGGATAGGGGGAAAGATGAAGGACAATGACCCCAAGCACACAGCCAAGATATCAAAGGATTGGCTTCAGGACAACTCTGTCCATGTCCTTGAGTGGCCCAGCCAGAGCCCAGACTCGAATTCAGTTGAATATCTCTGGAGAGATCTGAAAATGGTTGTGCACCGACGCTTCCCGTCCAACCTAATGGAGCTTGAGAGGTGCTGCAAAGAAGAATGGGTTTTATCGTCAATGATACAATATGGGAATTTATTATGCAGTCTTTTTCATATTACAAGCATAACACGCTGCCATATCAATAAATATATACAGTGGGGAAAATAAGTATTGAACACATCAACATTTTTCTCATTAAACATATTTATGATGGAGCCATTGATCTGAGATTTTCACCAGATATCAGCAACAACCCAAGTAATCCATACATACAGAGAAATCAAGGCAACTGTGTTCACAAGGTTCCAAGGTTGTCATAGCCAGGAGCGGCACTGGGGTTAAGCTCCCAGTGCTTATAAAATGCTCCTTATGGTGTGCGTCTCGAAAAGCCTCTGACAACTAAGTCCAACTCCTAGCCTGCCCGTGTGGTTTAGTCTCTAAGCCCGGCGGAACTGCTTTTACTAATAGGAGAAGGGGCGAGGGCGGATCTCTGGCGCCTTAAAACCAGATGCTTCAGGTAGATGGTGGCTCGTCAACCTGGGAAGGTAGCCCATCTTGGGGAAGGTAAACACTGATTTCAAACCTCCGCTGCCTTGTGGCACACCCAGTCACGGGAAAGGCTTCGGGAGTCAACCCTGAGGAAAAATCCGGAGTCGGAGTCCCTAAGGCAGTTCTCTGTTGTGCTCAACATCGTTCTGGCAGCTCCTGCGACGGCGCTGGTGCCAAACTGTAGCAGCCCTGCTGTTCCTTTGGATTCATCAGTGACGTGGAGAGGGGGGACATGCTGCATGGGCAACATCTTGTCCTCCATATCTTCCTGCCCAGGCTTGAATCCTACCAACGCCCAACGCTGGAAGGTAGAGCACCGGATCACTGGAGAGGACACTCCAGCTTTGCCTTTGGCGTAGACAAAACACGGGGAATGACAGTTACCGGTTATAAGCCACTGCTCAATTGGCGTAGAGCGCGGCGCCAGGGGTTGTTCCCGACGGTGGGAGGGATCATCGGATCTCACTGGACAGCTACCGCTCACCTCAAGCTGGGCAGCCCCCAGCCAATAGGGTGTTGTCCCGCCACAGCCTGCTTTCCTCATTGGGTGCATGGGGATGAGGAGAAGTCTGAACAGCAGGCTGAGAACCTTCACACCAGGCAAGACAAAAAAACAAAAGAGACCAACTCTAAAACTAGGAACTTGGAACGTCCGCACTATGATGACAGGACTCGCTGCTAACCTCAAGGACATCAGTGACACCAGGAAGACTGCCGTCATCAATAATGAGCTGAAGAGACTGGAAGTGGATATCGCCACTCTCCAGGAAACACGGTTGGCTGATGCAGGCACACTGAGAGAGAAGGACTACATGTTCTACTGGCACGGAAAGGGCAGTGACGAACACAGGGAACACGGAGTGGGCTTCGCAGTGAAGAACACCTTGCTGAAGATGGTGGAACCGGGCAACAATGGCTCTGCACGACTCCTCACCCTCCGCCTCAACACCACTCAAGGCCCAGTCACCCTCGTCAGTGTGTATGCCCCAACACTGACAGCCACACCAGAGGCAAAAGACGAGTTCTACGAGAATCTCGCAACAACTGTCAGGATCATCCCCAACTCTGAACAACTCATTCTCCTTGGAGACTTCAATGCCAGAGTGGGTGCTGACCACGACTCCTGGCCCTCCTGTCTTGGACCATTTGGTGTGGGCAGAATGAACGACAACAGACAGCGGCTGCTCGAGTTCTGCACATATCACGATCTGTGTATCACAAACTCGTTCTTCAAGACCAAGCCCCAACACAAGGTTTCCTGGCGACATCCGCGCTCAAAGCACTGGCACCAGCTGGACTTGATCCTGACCAGGTGCACCTCACTGAAGAACGTGCTAATCACCCGTTCGTTCCAGAGTGCAGATTGCGACACAGACCATTCATTGGTGTGTTGCAAGGTCAAGCTGCAGCTGAAGAAATTCCATCATGCTAGACAGCCTGGAAAGGCACGGATTGACACCAGCAAGATGGCCCAACCAGAACTTGTTGAGCAGTTTGCCTCCACCTTTGAGAAGGAACTTGGTGTACCACAAGAAGGAGAATCTGCAAAGCAGAAGTGGGAAGAGCTGCGAAACACCATCCACCGCACAGCCTTGGCTACCTTTGGGAGGAAGACCTCGAAGTCACAGGACTGGTTTGATGCCAAGTTGACCGAGATAACCCCCGTCATTGAAGCCAAGCGCTCAGCACTTGCTGAGTACAAGAAGTACCCAAACGAGAAGAATCCCCAGATTCTCAGGGCTGCGAGAAGCAAAGTTCAGCAGACTGCTCAGTGCTGTGCCAACAAGTACTGGACTCAGCTCAGCCAAGACATTCAAACCGCTTCCATAACAGGGAACATCCGTGGTATGTACGATGGCATCAAGAAAGCACTTGGTCTGGCTCAGAGCAAGACGGCCCCCCTCAAATCCTCCACTGGGGAGATGATCACAGAAAAGAACAAGCAGATGGAGAGATGGGTGGAACACTACTCCGACCTCTACTCCAGACAGAACACCATGACACCGTCAGCCCTTGATGCCATCGACTGCCTGCCATCCATGGACGAACTTGATGCCGAGCCAACCATCGATGAACTCAGCAAGGCCATTGATAGCTTGGCCGCTGGCAAGGCACCCGGCAACGACGGCATACCCTCCGACCTGATCAAGCACTGCAAGACCGCCCTACTGCTGCCATTGCATGACATCCTCAGCCAGTGCTGGAAGGAAGGTGCCGTACCACAGGACATGAGGGACGCCAAGATTATCATCCTCTACAAAAACAAAGGGGAGAGAAGTGACTGCAACAACTACAGGGGCATCTCCCTCCTCAGCGTTGTTGGCAAAGTCTACGCACGAGTTGTTCTCGTTCGTCTACAGAAGCTTGCCGAATGTGTCTACCCCGAGTCTCGGTGTGGCTTCCGCGCTGAGCGATCGACGGTAGACATGATATTCTCCATCCGCCAACTCCAGGAGAAATGCAGAGAACAGAACATGCCCCTGTACGTCGCCTTCATCGACCTCACCAAAGCGTTCGATCTGGTCAGCAGAGAGGGCCTTTTCAAGATCCTGCCAAAGATAGGATGCCCATCAAAGTTGCAAAGCCTCATCGAATCGTTTCACACCAACATGCAGGGGATAGTGCCGCACGACGGCAACGTCTCAGAACCATTCAACATACGCAGCGGAGTGAAACAGGGCTGTGTACTTGCGCCAGCCCTCTTTGGGATTTTCTTTGCTATGCTCCTGAGGCATGCCTTCAGCACAGCAACAGAGGGAATCTACCTGCACACAAGATCTGACAGCAGGCTTTTCAACCTCGCCCGCCTGAAAGCCAGAACCAAAGTACGCGAGGCTCTAATCAGAGACATGCTGTTCACAGTCGACGCTGCAGTCGCGACCCACACACAGCAGGAGCTTCAGACCCTGATGGACCGCTTCTCCCAGGCATGCAAGGACTTCGGGCTTACCATCAGCCTGAAGAAGACTAACGTCTTGGCGCAAGGCACGGAAGCACCACCAACCATCACCATCGACGACTACGAGCTGGAGGTTGTGAATCAGTTCACGTACCTGGGGTCCACGATCAGCAGCAACCTCTCCCTTGATACAGAGATCGACAAGAGGATTGGAAAATCAGCCTTCACACTCGCTCGCCTCACCACACGAGTGTGGGAGAATCCTAAACTCTCTGTCAAGACGAAGATGACAGTATACAACGCCTGCGTCATCAGCACACTGCTCTATGGGAGTGAGACGTGGACAACGTACGCCCGGCAGGAAAAGAGATTGAACTCCTTCCACTTGCGCTGCATTCGCCGCATCCTGATGTGATAATGTATGTTAACAACAACTGGTGCAGACCGGGACATATCACTGTTAAACAACAACACTGCAGCAAAGACATTGAGTTGCTAACTGTTAGCATGCGGCGTACATATCTCCCGAGGGAATACTCACACATGATGTGCATTGTTGTTTATGCAAATCCGACGGCGAACGCAGGGACAGCGCGTGACGTCATCCATTCAGTAACTGGCAGGCTGCAGACAGAACACCCAGATGCTCTTCTCCTCATCTCAGGCGATTTCAACCATGTTTCACTGTCTCCCATTCTACCCATGTTCACCCAGTATGTCACATGCCACACTAGAGACAATAAAACACTGGACTTATTCTACGCAAACACTAAGGAGGCGTACACCTCATCACAACTCCCCCCACTCGGGAGATCGGATCACAACTTGGTTCATCTCCGGCCGGTGTATAAACCCCTAGTGCACAGACAACCTCCGGCCATGCGCACAGTGAAGTTATGGTCTGAGGAGGCAATGGACACTCTAAAGGGCTGTTTTGAAACCACCGCCTGGGAGCAGCTCTGCTATCCACATGGTGAGGACATCGATGGCCTCACTCACACCATCACGGAGTACATCAGCTTCTGTGTGGACAACACCGTTCCCACCAAGACCATACGGTGTTGCTCAAACAACAAACCCTGGATCAACCCTTAGATAAAAACACTTCTGAGAGAGAAGAAGAGGATCTTCAGGTCGGGGAACAGGGAGATGCTGAAGTCCGTACAGAGGGAGCTGAGGAGAAAGATCAGAGAAGGCAAGGACAGCTTCAGGAAGAAGATGGAGGACAAGCTGCAACAGAGCGACATCAGCGGGGTCTGGAGAAACCTTAAAGCCATCTCTGGGCTCCAGAATACCTCCCCCCAGGCCACGGGGGGCAGGGAGTGGGCGAACAATCTGAATCTGTTTTTCAATAGGTTTGACCAACCGCCCTCCCCCCTGACTGCACAACAACCACTGCTGCCTCTAAAGACATCAAGTCCTGCTGCCCACTCCCCACTCCACCAACACACAGCCCCCCAACCTGACCCTCACTAAGACCCAGGTGAGGACGGAGCTGAGGAAGATCAAGGCGAGGAAGGCGTCGGGACCGGACAGCATCAGCGCAAAGCTCCTCAAGTCCTGTGCAGACCAGCTGTGTGGGATTGTGGAGTACATCTTCAATCTGAGCCTGAAGCTGGGGAGGGTACCACAGCTGTGGAAAACATCTTGTGTGGTACCTGTACCAAAGACTTCCCACCCCAAAGATCTGAACAGCTACAGACCAGTGGCCTTGACGTCCCACATGATGAAGACCCTGGAGAGACTGCTCCTTGCTCACATCCGCCCCCTGGTGGGACCAGCGATGGATCCACTCCAGTTCGCCTACCAGCATGGCATTGGGGTGGAGGATGCGGTGATCTTCCTCCTTCACCGTTCTCTGTCCCACCTGGAGAAGCCCGGGAATGCGGTGAGGATCATGTTCTTTGACTTCTCCAGTGCTTTCAACACCATCCAACCAATGATCCTGAAGGACAAGCTGTTGTGCGCAGGGGTGGATCAGCACCTGTCATCATGGATCCTGGACTACCTCACAAACCGGCCTCAGTTTGTGAGAACCCGGGACTGTGTGTCCGACACGATCATCGGTAGCACGGGGGCCCCCCAGGGAACGGTTTTGGCTCCCTTCCTGTTCACCCTTTATACTGCGGACTTCTCACACAACACAACACACTGCCATCTACAGAAGTTCTCTGATGACTCTGCGATTGTTGGCCTCATCTCCAACGGAGATGAAGCTGAGTACAGAGGGCTTATCCAGGACTTCGTGGACTGGTGCTATCGGAACTGCCTCCAGATCAATGCGAGGAAAACTAAGGAGCTGGTGGTGGACTGCCGCAGGCAAGGACAACCCCTCACAGCACCAGTAAATATACAGGGAACAGACATCGAGATGGTGACATCCTATAAGTACCTGGGTGTTCATCTGAACAATTAAATAGACTGGTCACACAATACTGACACACTCTACAAGAAGGGACAGCGCAGGCTGTTCCTACTGAGGAGACTCAGGTCTTTTGGTGTACAAGGGGCGCTGCTGAAGACATTCTATGGCACGATGGTGGGATCAGCCATCACTTTTGGAGTGGTCTGCTGGGGCAGTGGCATTACAGCAGCCGATAGGAAGAGACTGAACAAAATGATCAAGAAAGCTAGCTCTGTCCTGGGGCAGCGCCTTGACTCAGTGGAGGAGATAGGAGAGAGAAGGAGGGGGGCTAAACTGTCATCTCTGCTGGAGTCCGAGTTCCACCCTATGCAGGACATACTGAATGCACTGAGGAGCTCATTTAGCAGCAGACTACATCATCCCAGGTGCACAACCGAGAGGTTTCGCAGGTCCTTTCTACCTACGGCTGTCAGACTGTACAACCTAAGCAGGGCTGCTCGCAGAGATAGCAAAAAGACGTGACAACCTTATAATTTTGAATGCAAAAGACGCAATAGACTTACACAATGGTCCCCTCCGGTATACAACTAGGAAAATACCGGTCGCTATGGAGGGTGAGAATATGTATGGGTACTTTAATCATACCATGTAGGATAACTAAGTAGACGGTTGTGCTGTTTCATTCCATCTAGCTACAATGCTCCGCATGGTGTGTGTTTATATATGTATATTTATATATTTACTCCATGTAGCAACAATGCTCCACACTGTGTGTGTTTATATATTTACATATTTATTCCATCTAGCTACAGTGCCCCGCACTGTGTGTTTATATATCTACATATTTATTCCATCTAGCTACAATGCTCCGCACTGTGTGTTTATATATTCATATATTTATTCCATCTAGCTACAATGCTCCGCACTGTGTTTATATATCTACATATTTATTCCATCTAGCTACAATGCTCCACACTGTGTGTTTATATAGTCACATATTCATTCCATCTAGCTACAATACTCCGCACTGTGTTTATATACTCATATATTTATTCCATCCAGCTACAATGCGCCGCACTGTTTATATATTTATATATCTGTCCCATCTAGCTACAATGCTCCGCACTGTGTGTCTATATATATATATATTTATATTTATATGTACATATGTATACTTGCTGCTCTTGTTTTTTCTCTTGCCTTCTGATAGTTGCTCTGAGTGTTGCTATTCCTGTGCTGTTGCAATCCTGGAATTTCCCCATTGTGGGACTAATAAAGGCTTATCTTATCTTATCCTGGACATATCCTGGCAGGACAAGGTGCCCAACACAGAAGTTCTGTCCTGCGCTGGCCTTCCCTCCATGTTCACTCTACTCAGGCAGCGCAGGCGCTGGCTAGGCCACGTTCACCGTATGGAGGATGGCAGAATCCCCAAAGACGTCCTCTACGGAGAACTGGCGACTGGCAGGAGAGACGTTGGCCGCCCACAGCTGCGCTTTAGAGACGTCTGCAAGAGAGACATGAAGGCCCTGGAGATCAACACAGAGTGCTGGGAGGACCTTGCAATGGACCGCTCCAAATGGAGAGGCACCCTGACCAGACAGCTCAAGGCGGGTGAAGAGAGACTAACTGCTGCAGCAGATGAAAAAAGGACCCGCAGGAAGAACCGCCACAGCTCCAGCAGCACGGAGACCACCCACAAGTGCGACCTGTGTGACAGGGTCTGCCATTCGCGCATCGGCCTGTTCAGCCACAGGCGGAGCTGTTCCAGCAGAGTAGACATTTAGGATTCTCTTCCATGGTCATCATAGACCGACGGAGGCTGACGATGTGTGTTCACAAAACAAGTTATATTTAATAAAGTGGAATGACACAGGGAATAAGTATTGAACATACTTGGTGAAATTCATTTAGTATTTAGTAGAAAAGCCTTTGTTGGTAATAAGTTTCAAGTTGCCTCTTGTATGGAGAAACTAGGTGCAGGCATTGCTCAGGAGTGATTTTAGCCCATTCTTCCACACAAACTGTCTTCAGATCTTGAAAGTTCCGTGGGTGTCTTCTATGAGCTCTAAACTTCAGTTCGTTGCAGAGATTTTCAATTGGATTCAGGTCAGGTGACTGACTGGGCCATTCTAACAGCTTTATTTTCCTCCTCTGGAGCCAGTTGAGTGTTTCCTTGGCTGTGTGTTTGGGATTGTTTTCTTGCTGAAATGTCCACCCTCACTTCATCTTCAGCATCTTGGCAGATGGCAACAGATTCTTATCAAGAATGTTTCTATACATCTGTCCATTCATCTTTCCTTCAATTATATGAAGTCTGCCTGTACAGTGTTCTGAAAAACACCCCCACACCATGATGGGATGTGCAGTACCATTTCTCTTCCAAACATTTGTGGAACATTTGTGGAACAGTCTGGAGCCGGAACTGAAACTATGTACAAACAGAAATCAATTCAAAAAGAGGTATAAACATTATTTGCTGAAAGGATATATGTTAGAAGGGTAGTATTTATATGTACGATTCACTATGCTCATTATGGGACACTATGGAATGGTGGGTGGGACAGCACTGTGTATATCTGTATTGTTTGAGGCTGGTTTTGATGTATGGACATCAGTGTATGTTAGGATGGATGGGTGTTAATGTTGATATGTAAAAAATACAGTAAATTGTTTACTTGGGGTCTTAAAGGTGGTAATTTGTATATAATTCACATGGGTGTATTTATGGAAAAGAGGAGATGGAATTAATAAGTGTTCACTTCTTCCTTCTCCCTTTCGAACACTGTATACTGTTACAGTGGTACCTCTACTTACGAATTTAATTCGTTCCGGAAGAATTCTCGTAACGTGAAAAATTCGTAAGTAGAGGCGCATTTTACATGTAAATGCCGTAATCCGTTCCAAGCCCCCAAAATTCGGGCATAAATTTTTTATAAATCGTAAAAACGCATCAAAACATGTAACAAATACATGTTACAATTAGATTACTGCACAATAAACATAAAATGAGAGTTTAAAATGAGAGAAAGAATAATAAAAGAGAAAGAATAATAAAAATTATGTTCATTTACCTTTTAACTGCGATCGTCGGCGTCGGCATCAGCGTCACCTTTTGCCTTCTTTGGTTCATGTTCTGTCTCATCAGTGGTTTTTGCCTGACGTTTTGTGATGAAACGATCCAAGGACGTTTGCTTTTATCGGCTTGTAAGGGCTTCCTTTTGTTTTAATACCGTGCTGATCGTTGATGTTGTTTTTTTTTTTTCCCAAAACTTTATTAAGAACAAGGTGAAAGTACAGAGTTATAACGTAGATGGTGATAAACATGGCAGTTAACAATTTTTTTTTCTCTAAATTGTGTAGTTCAGTCAACAGTCTTACAAGAGGTAAGAAGGATAAAATAAAGTAGTAAGAATAGTAAATAATAATAAGATAAAGCGAGATCAACCAAACCCACCCATTCGTGGCCAATGGGATACCAGGAAGATGCTAGGCGATAGCCAATGGCAGAGCAGCTACAGGTATGTTTACGTTCGGTAAAATACGGGAGCTGCGAGGAGCGCGTACTTTTTTTGCCTTTCGTATCCTGAAATTTTGTTCGTAACTTGAGGCAATATTTTCCCGTTGAGGCGTCTCGTAACCTGAAAATTTCGTATATAGAGACGTTCGTAAGTAGAGGTACCACTGTACTTTATTGCATTTGTCATTTGTTTTGTTTTTGTTATACTTTTTTGTTCGAAATAAAGTATCTATCTATCTATCTAACATGCTGTGTGTTGTGGCATCCAAAAAGTTTGATTTTGGTCTCATCTGACCAGACTGTATTCTGCCAGTATTTTACTGGCTTGCCCAAATGTTTTGCAGAAAACTTTAAACAAGCTTCAGCATGCTTTTTCTTCAGCAATGGAGTCTTGCAAGGTGAGTGGGCGTAGAGCCTGTGTTGGTTGAGTGCATTACTTATTGTTTCCCTTTAAACAGCAGTACCTGCTAACGCCAGTTCTTTCTGGAGCTCTCCACAAGTGGTCTTTGGCTCTTGGATAACTCTTATGATAATTCTTTTGACTCCTCTGTCAGAAATCTTGAAAGGAGCTTCTGGTCATGGTCGGTTTATGGTAAAATGATGTTCTTTCCACTTTTGAATGATGGCTCCAACAGTGCTCACTGGAACATTCAGCAGTTTAGAAATGCACCTGTAACCAATGCCATTATGTTTTGCAACAATAAGGTTGCAAAGGTCTAGAGAGAGCTCTTTGTTTCTAACCATTATGAGTTTTTGTGGTGTGACAATCTGACATCCACAGACCTTTTTAAAAGCTATCAGACAGGACTTAACTAGCTGAAATTTATTTGTACTGATGGGGGATGGGATGGCTTCCTAAATTCTGATGGATTTCAGCTGGTTTCTTGGCCCCTGCCTTTTTGTACCTCTTTTTCTTCATGCGTTCAATACTTATTCCCTGTGTCATTCAACTTTATTAAATATAACTTGTTTTGTGAACACAGTTGCCTTGATTTCTTTGTATGTATGGTTACTTGAGTTGTTACTGAAATCTGGTGAAAATCTCAAGTAAATGGCTCCATCAGAAATATGTTTAATTAGAAAAATGTTGACCTGTTCAATACTTATTTTCCCCGCTGTACATACGCATAGTATCTAGAGCTATCAAGTATCATTTCAACATCTAAAATTTCATAACTCAAGTGCAAGCTAGTCTGGTTTCAAAGTAGTGGTGGAAGCTGAGGCAGTTTTTTTGTAACACATTGAAAGCTCAAGATTAGATTATTGTAATTCTTTATTATCAGGCTGTCCTAAAACATCTTTAAAAAGTCTTCAGCTGATCCAAAATGCTGCAGCAAGAATTTTAACAGGTACTAGAAAGAGAGATCATATCTCTCCGGTTCTGGCCTCCCTTCATTGGCTTCCCATAGAGTTTAGAATTAAGTTTAAAATCCTTCTTCTTACTTACAAAGCTCTAAACAATCAGGCTCCTTTTTATTTAAAAGATCTGATACTACCGTATTATCCTAACAGAGCACTACGCTCCCAAAATGCAGGATTACTTGTAATACCTAGAATCTCCAAAAGTACAATGGGAGGCAGAGCCTTCAGTTATCAAGCTCCTCTCCTGTGGAATCAGCTGCCAATCTGGATTCGGGAGTCAGACTTGATCTCTGTTTTTAAGAATAGGGCTAAAACCTACCTTTTTGATATAGCCTACAATTAGGGAGGGATCATGTGTTTCTGAACCCTCCCTTAGTTATGCTGCTAATAGGTTTAGTCAGCCGGGGGACCTCCAGTAATGCACTGGGCCTCACTCCTTTCCTCACTCTCTATGAAATTTTTTTTTTTTTTTTGCTGGTCATTAACATCTGTTTGTTCTGTCCCATAGATTGAGTCCCCATCGTGCTGTTTGCTCTCTACATGTCTGTTCTTTTCTTCTTCTCTATCCCCTCACCCCCCAGCCAGTCGCAGCAGATGACTGCCCCTCCCTGAGCCTGGTTCTGCTGGAGGTTTCTTCCTGTTAAAAGGGAGTTTTTCCTCTCCACCGTCGCCAAGTGCTTGCTCACAGGGGATCGCCTGATTGCTGGGGTCTTTCTGCAACTGTGGGGGTTCCCCCCCTACAGTTGATAGTGCTATGAGATGACTGTTGTTGTGAAATGGCGCTATATAAATAAAGTTGAATTGAATTGAATTGAATTGAAATCACAGTCCCATAAGAATATATACAGACATGTACACTTTCAAGATTTCCTACCAGGGTTTAAAGACATTTACAGTGTTTTTACTTCTGTTTTCTCTTACTTGAAAACCTGAAACAACTGACCTTAATCAAGTCCACTCTTTGCTATTATGCACATCCTCACCAGACAGACCTGGTCCTGACTAGGATCCATTTCCTTTCTTGCAGCACACAGATGTATTAGGACTTTGAAGCCAGTACAGACAGAGCATGCAGCCCCTCAACTCTACACAACACTACACAGAAGGGCATGTTCTTCAGCGCCAGCACCCCGAATTACCACACACTACACCATCCATCCACGAGACAAAGATCCAAGATGGGAAGGTAAGAGACTTTAAACAGTATTTGAAGTTAAAATTGGCTGATTTATAAGTAGTGTAATTGTTTTTATTCAGCTGTTCTCAGCCAGATGTCTTTTATCTGCTTTACTTTATTACATCTAGTGTGACTGTGCCTTTATGAATTAAGTATGTTCTCTTCTTTACCTGAAATTGGGGGGGGGGGTGTTGAGCTGGCTACATGCTTATTTAAAGCTTTCTCAGACAAAATAGAATAAGTTAACTTCCCCCCTCTTTATCCATTTTGTTTAACCACACAAGGCTGCTGTTCCACTTCTAAAATATTCCACATAGCATCAGACTGGACTGCCTTTCTTTTTCTTTCCATTTGTATATCTCCCTGATTACTTTTGCTACTTCTCTTCCTTCCTCCAGGTATCGAAATGGAGAGGTTCGCAGATGAGGCAGATGTGGTAATAGTGGGCGGAGGCCCTGCAGGTCTTTCAGCTGCTATTCGCCTTAAGCAGCTAGCTAACAAGCATGAGAAGGAGCTGAGAGTGTGCCTTGTGGAAAAGGCCCCTCAGATTGGAGCACATATTCTGTCAGGTGCTTGTTTGGAACCCAGTGCCCTCACTGAGCTCATTCCTGATTGGAAGGAACGAGGGGTGGGTCCTTATACAGATTAATCCTTTTTGCATATTCTGTATTAATTGTGATGTCCTTTAAAATTTAATGTTTACATCTGATCCATGTTGTCTGTTGAGTAGCACACTGCTTATGGTGATAATAGGGCACCAGTGTTATTTTGAACATGTACACATTGCAAAAACAGCTTTAAAGAAAGGCGGGGGGGGGGACAAAATTGAATGTACAGCTCTGGGAAAAAGGTAAGAGACTACTGCAAAATCTTTCCTAAATTAGCCATTCACTTTGAGTATCTGTTGAATTCCAACACAGGAACACCTCAATCTGCTGAAGGAGTTACTGATTGGTTGATCATTTTACCATGTAAGATGCATGAAGGCTGTGAATAAAAATCAATTATTACACAAATACAGATTTCCGAGTTCTTCCTAATTTACAATTTATGTATAGTAGTGTTTAAGAATCAACATAAACTTGTTTTCTTTGCATTATTTAATCTAAAAGCACATCAAAAAGCAATATTTTTTTTGTTGTTTTGGCCAGTTGTCATTTTCTGTAAATAAGTGCTCTACATTACAATATTTTGACTTGGAATTTGGGTGAATTGTTTTCAGTAGTGTAGAGAATAAAACAAAATTGTCTACTTTACTCAAGCACATATGTATAAATAGTAAAACCAGAAAAAAAAATAATTTGAGTGCTCTCTTTGATCTCTTAATTTTTTCCAGAGCTGTATGTTATTTAAAATAACCTGAATAATCAGGGATGATTTGTGACAGAAGGATAGCAGCTAGAATGAAGGGAACATTTACAAGACAGTTGTGAGACCTGCTTAGAGACAGGGGCACTGACAATAAAAGAAGAGGTGGAGCTGGAGGTGGCAGAGTTGAAGATGCTAGCAATGGAAAAATGCACAAGAAAAGTGAAGGAGAGAGTGCAGTCAGGGTGAAGTGGGTGGAAATGAGAATTGGGTGATAGCAGCTAGAGTAAAAAGGTATATTTACAGGATGGTAGTGAGACTTGCTATGATGTATGGTTTGGAGACAGTGGTACTGACAAAAAGACAGGAGGTGGAAGAGTTGAAGATGCTAAGCTTCTCATTAGGAATGACAAGGGGAGATAGGATTAGAAATTAGTATATCAGAGGGACAGCTCAGGTTGAACAGTGGAGACAAAGTAAGACAAGGCTGAGATGGTTTGGACATGTGCAGAGGAGGGATAGTGGATATATTGGACAAAGGATGTTGAAGATGGAGCTGCCAGGCAGGAGGGAAAAAGGAACTAACTAACTAACTAACTAACTAACCTGCACTTATATAGCGCTTTTCTAGTCACAAAGACCACTCAAAGCGCTTTCATTAATACTAACCCTCTATTCTAAGGGCCTATAGGAAACAAATATCTAGGGACAATTTAGAACAGCCAATTAACCTAACATGCATGTTTTTTTTTTTGGCATGTGGGAGGAAACCGGAGAAATCCCGGAGTAAACCCACGCAACACGGGGAGAACATGCAAACTCCACACAGATCACTGTTGGTCGGGGGCTGGGATCGAACCCACGATCCCACGATCTCCACAATCCCCCCGGCCAAGGGTAAACTGTGCTGCCGCAGTGCTAACCACTGCGCCACCGTGCAGCCCAAAAAGGAAGACCACAGAGATTCATGGATGTAGTAAAGGAGGACATGGAGAGGCTTGGTGTTACAGAGGAAGATGCAAGGGATAGGGTGAGATGGAGGCAGATGACCCAGTGTGGCGACCTCTAAAAAGAGCAGCCGAAAGAAGAGGGATTGATTTATAACTAAAATGTAAACCTGTGACTTGGAAATTGGGTTTCTGATGGAAAAATTCTATGCTACACTGAGTTATATGAATTTCGATGTATATGAATTTTTCATACATACAGTGGTGTGAAAAAGTGTTTGCCCTCTTCCTGGTTTCTCTTTTTTTTTTTTGTATGTTTGTCACACTTAAATGTTTCAGATCATCAAACAAATTTAAATAGACAAAGATAACACAAGTAAACACAAAATGCAGTATTTAATTGAAGGTGTTTATTATTAAGGGTAAAAAAAAAATTAAAACCTACATGGCCCTGTGTGAAAAAGTGATTGCCCCTCTGTTAAAACCTAAATTAACTGTGGTTTAGCACATCTTTAGAAAGCTGAGTTCAATTTTCTAGCCATTTCTAAAGCTTTGGGACTCCAGCAAACCACAGTGACAGCCATTATCCACAAATGGTGAAAGCATGAAACAGTGGTGAACCTTCCCAGGAGTGGCTGGCTGACCAAAACTACCCCAAAAGCGCAGCAGCGACTCATCTAAGAGGTCATAAAAGACCCCACAACACCATCCAAAGAACTGCAGGCCTCATTTGCCTCAGTTAAGGTCAGTGTTCATGACTCCACCATAAGAAAGAGACTGGACAAAAATGGCCTGCATGGCAGAGTTCCAAGATGAAAGCCACTGCTGAGCAAAAAGAATATAAAAGCTCGACTCAGTTTTGCCAGAAAACATCTTGATGATCCCCAAGACTTTTGGAAAAATACTCTGTGGACTGATGAGACATAAGTTGAACTTTTTGGAAGGTATGTGTCCCATTACATCCAGCGTAAAAGTAACACAGCATTTCAGAAAAGGAACATCATACCAGCAGTAAAATATGGTGGTGGTAGTGTGATGGTCTGGGGCTGTTTTGCTCCTTCAGGACCTGGAAGACTTGCTGTGGTAAATGGAAGCATGAATTCTGCTGTCTACCAAAAAATCCTGAAGGAGAATGTCCGGCCATCTGTTTGTGACCTCAAGCTGAAGCGCACTTGGGTTCTGCAGCAGGACAATGATCGAAAAAAAACCAGCAAGTCTACCTCTGAATGGCTTAAGAAAAACAAAATGAAGACTTTGGAGTGGCCTAATCAAAGTCCTGACCTGAATCTGAGTGAAATGCTGTGGCGGTTCATGCTGGAAAACCCTCCAGTGTGGCTGAATTACAACAATTCTGCAATGATGAGTGGGCCAGAATTCCTCCACAACACTGTAAAAGACTCATTGCCAGTTATCGCAAACACTTGATTGCAGTTGTTGCTGCTAAGGGTGGCTCAATCAGTTATTCGGTTTAGGGGGCATTCACTTTTTCACACAGGGCCATGTAGGTTTGGATTTTTTTTCCCCTTAATCATAAACACCTTCATTTAAAAACTGCATTTTGTGTTTACTTGTGTTATCTTTGTCTAATATTTAAATTTGTTTGCCACACTTAAATGTTTCAGATGATCAAACATACAAAAAAATGAAAAATCAGGAAGGGGGCAAACACTTTTTCACACCACTGAATATATATATATATATATATATATATATATATATATATATGTATGTATATATATAAAGCTTAATGTGTATACTGACTCAGGAAATCCTGTTACCATAGTTGGAGTTGTTGAGTAGTGGAAAAAAACAGATTGAAGGATGCTGATGTAACTTAGGTTAGCAACTGTGAATGTCCAGTTCTATCACTGTGACTGTGATAGAACTATCACTGTGTCCAGCCCTATCACTAATGTCATCTGGTTTCCTGTATGTAGTCAGCAGACACAGTCTGAGTCATGAATGAAATAATCAAAAGGCTCAGCAAACTTTATCAATTGGGTCATGAATGAACTATCAAGAAGTGACCTCACCCCGACAGCCCTTTGGATATATACAGGTACATCTCAAAAAATTAGAATATCATGAAAAAGTTCAATATTTTTTGTCACTCATTTCAGAAAGTGAAACCCATATATTATATAGATCCATTACACAGAGTGTTTATTTTAATTCTGATGATTATGGCTTAATAGTTTTTTAATAGAAATGTTGGCTGACTGAAAAGTATGTCCATGTACACACTCAATACTTGGTTGGGGCTCCTTTTGGATTAATTACTGTATCAATGTAGCGTGGCATGGAGGTGATCAGCCTGTGGCACTGCTGAGGTGTTATGAAGATCCAGGTTGCTTTGATAGTGACCTTCAGCTCGTCGGCATTGTTGGGTCGGGTGTCTCTCATCTTCCTCTTGACAATACTCTATAGATTCTCTATGGGGTTTAGGTCAGGGGAGTTTGCTGGCCAATCAAACACAGTGATGGGAAACATGGAGTGCTCTAAAATTTCTTGGTAGACGACTGCAGTGACTTTGGTCTTGATGAAACACAGTGGACAAGCACCAGCAGATGACCTCTGTTCAGATAAAAGTAAATTTTGCATTTCATTTGTAAATCAAAGTCCCAGAATCTGGAGAAAGAGTGGAGAGGCACAGAATCTAAGTTGCTTGAGGTTTAGTGTGATGTTTCCACAGTCAGTGATGATTTGAGGAACCATGTCATTAGCTGGTGTTGGTCCACTGTGTTTTATCAAGTCAGCACAGTCATCTACCAGGAAATTTTAGAGCACTTCATGTTTCCCTCTGCTGACAAGCTTTATGGAGAAGCTGATTTATTTTTCCAGCAGGACTTGGCACCCCCCCCCACACACACACACACACACACTGCCAAACGTATCAAAACCTGGTTTAATGACCATGGCATCACTGTGTTTGGTTGGCCAGCAAACTCTCCTGACCTAAACCCTATCGAGAATCTATGGAGTTTTGTCAAGAGGAAGATGAGAGACACCAGACCCAACAATGCTGACGAGCTGAAGGTCACTATCAAAGCAACCTGGATCTTCATAACACCTCAGTAGTGCCACAGGCGGATCACCTCCATGCCATGCCACATTGATACAGTAATTAATCCAAAATTTGCCCCAACCAAGTATTGAGTGTGTACATGGACATACTTTTCAGTCGGCCAACATTTCTATTAAAAAACTATTTTTTTTAAATTAATTTTATGTAATATTCTAATTTTTTGAGAAACTGAATTTGTGGTTTTCATGGGTTGTAAGCCATAATCATCAAAATTAAAATAAACACTTGAAATATATTACTCTCTGTGTAATGAATCTATATAATATATTCAATTCAATTGTTTTGTTTATATAGCTCCAAATCACAACATAGGTCATCTCAAGGCATTTTACAAAAAAGAGTTGGTTTAGGCCACGCTCTCAAATTTATAGAACCCAGCAGAGACCCCTAAGAGCAAGCACTTCAGCGACACAGGCGAGGAAAAACTTCCCTTTAACAGGCGGAAACCTCGAGCGGAACCGTAGCTCATAGAGGACAGCCATCCGCCTCAACCGGCTGGGTTGAAAGAGAGATAAGAAGTAGGAGGCCTGGCAGTAGCTACATTCAAAAAAAAAAAGTAACAAATAGCGTAACAAGCCATGTTAGGCTCCACATGCGTGTGAAGGCCTTGCAGCAGCAACATTTTTAACTGTAGGCCTTATCAAAGAGAAAAGATTTCAACTTACTCTTGAATAAAGAGAGAGTGTCTGCCTCCCAACCTGAACTGGAAAGATGGTTCCACAGGAGGGGAGTTTGATAACTAAAAGCTCTACCTCCCAATCTACTTCTGGAGACCTTGGGGACCACCAGTAGTTTGGATTTTTGGGAGCGCAGAGCTCTGGTTGGATAATAGGGAACTATGAGTTCTTGCAGGTAGGAAGGAGCCATACCATTAAGGACTTTATAAGTTAAGAGTAATATCTTGAATTCAATTCTATATGTTATTGGGAGCCAGTGTAAAGAAGCTAAAACTGGGGTAATGTCATCTTTTCTCTCTGTTCTCGTCAGCATATGTGCAACTGCATTCTGAATGAGTTGGAGAAACTTTATAGACTTATTAGGACCAACTGATACAAGTGAATTACAATAGTCTAGCCTAGAGGTGATAAAGGCGTGGACAAATTTCTCTGTATCTTTATGAGACAGGATGGACCTAATTTTAGAAATATTACGCAGATGGAAGAAGGCAGTCTTAATGATTTGCTGTATATGAGTGTTAAAAGACATATCTTAGTCAAAGACAACTCCCAAGATTCCTAACAGAAAACTTAAAAGCCAGTCCAATGCCATCTAGTGTTGTTGTCTTACTAGAAAGAGTACTTCTAACTTGTTTGGGGCCAAGAACAATGATTTCAGTTTTATCTGTATTCAGCAATAGAAAGTTGTAGTTCATCCACGTTTTAATATCCTTAAGACACTCCTGGAGTGAACCCAAATGGCTGAGATCATCTGGATTGATGGATAAATATAATTGAGTGTCATCAGCGTAACAATGAAAATGAATAGAATGCTTCCTCATAATATCTCCCAAAGGCAGCATGTATAATATAAACAGTATTGGTCTAAGTACCAATCCCTGCGGAACTCCATAGCTAACCGTGGTCTGGATAGAGGACTTGTTATGGACATAAACAAACTGAGAATGGTCTGATAAATAAGACTGGAACCATCTTAGCGGTGTTCCTTTCAAACCAATTTGCCGTTCAAGTCTCTCTAACAGAATATAATGGTCAGTGGTGTTGAAGGCAGCACTATGGTCCAATAAGACAAGGACAGAGACAAGTCCTCTGTCAAATGCCATAAGGAGGTCATCAGTAACTTTCACTAAGCCTGTCTCTGTGCTGTGGTGTTTCTAAAACCTGACTGAAATTTCTCAAATATAGAATTATTTTCTAAAAAAGTGCACAGTCGATTGGCGACTACTTTTTGAGGATCTTGGAAAGGTAGGGGAGGTTAGATATTTGTCTATAATTGGCCAAAATCCCAGAAACAAGCGAAGGTTTTTTTAAAGCAGAGGTTTAATTACTGCCACTTTAAAAGCCTGTGGTACATGTCCTGTCAATAGGGACATATTAATTATGTTAAAAAAAACGGTGGACTAATCAGAGATAGCGACTCCTTCAAGAGTCAAGCAGGGTTTAGGTCTAAGAGACAGGTAGTTGGTTTAGAGGCTGAGACTATTAAGGCTAGATCAGAATGACTAATGAGAGAAAATTGAGAAAAGAGGTGTTCTGAGCCTGTGGACACATTAGTGTTAGGCAGAGGCTTGGTATTTTTAAAGAGGCTATTTTTTGGAATGCTATTCCTGATACTGACAATTTTATCATTAAAAAACTCAAAGTCGTCAGCACTAAGAGTTGGAGGAATGTAGGGATCTATGGCATTGTGGCTCTTGGTTAACTGAGCTACAGTGTTAAAAAGAAATCTTTGGTTGTTTTTATTTTCTTCTATCAAGGATGAATAGTACCGTCACTTAGCACTACGGAGAGATTTTTTTTATAGGTGGTAAGGCTGGCATTCCAGGCTGAACATAATTCTTCTCTTATTTGCACGCCAAAGCCTTTCACAGAATCTGACTTTCTGTTTTAACTCACGAGTGTGATAGTTGTACCATGGAGCTAATCTCCTATTTTTAATAGTTTTCTTTTTAAGAGGGGCTATGGAGTCAAGTGTTGTCCACAGTGAGGCTGCAGTACTATCAACTAAAAGGTCTAATTCTGATGGATTCAAGCAGTCGGTGCTGACCTCTGCTATATTGAGACATGCTAATAAAGTAAGTGCTGAAAGTATTAATTCTTTAAAGCAAGCCACACCACTATCAAGTAAGTATCTGGTAACTATATTTCTGCTTGATGCAGTAAAATTAGATGACACAAATTTGAAAGTTATCAAATAATGGTCAGTCAGTGTAGGATTTTAAGGAATGACTAGCAGCTCATCAATTTCTACACCATAGGCCAAGACCAGGTCAAGGATGTGATTATGATGATGAGTTGGTTTACTAACACACTGAGAAAAACCAGTTGAATTTAAGAGGGAGAGAAATGCTACACTATGACTATCGTTATCAACATCTATATGAATATTAAAATCACCAGCTATGATAATCTTGTCTGAACTGAGGACTAAGGTTGTTAAGAACTCAGAGAATTCAGACATAAATTCAGCAAAAGAAGCACTGGGAGGGCGATATACTGTGGTAAATAAAAGAGGCTCAGAATCAGAATAAAGTTTATTGCCAAGCACATTTACAAGTAAACAAGTAAACATACGAGGAATTTGACTTGACATTGGGCGCGCCTGAAAGGCGCATCCCAATGACGCGGCAAGCCATGACGAGGCGCCTGTCATACAGGAGGGGAATAGAGGGCAAGGGTCAAGGAAAAAAACAATAGGCAGAGAGAAAAAACATAGTTATCAAAATAACGCTCATAAGCTCAAGTAAGCTCAAGTGAGCCGAACACACAGAAAAAAACCTATCAGGTTTTTATCAGGTAATCAGATATTTTTCAATTAAATTTGTAAAAAGTTGACTCCCAAAAACACCCACTTTTCTATTTATATTCCTACCACAGGCACCTCTGAACACTCCGGTGACTGAAGATGTGTTCAGCATTTTAACAGAGAAACACAGAATTCCTGTTCCCATGTTGCCAGGTAAAAAAAACCCTCTTCATACATTTAAAAAAATAACACTCTGACTTTGTTCTCCAAAGTATTCAGCTGACAAATTACCAGGTTCCACCATGCAGAGAAAGTTGATTAGTCCCATTTGAATTGTTCAAGGCACACAATGAAATTTTGTCAATTATTGCATGGTTTTTTACTATAGATTTTGTCTACAAGATGGATAGAACAAGCAGGCATAATGTGTATTTGAAGTTATACGTGAAAGATGCAGTATTCTTCAAATCCACACTTTAAAGTGTTGTCACACCATCTTAAGATTTAAATTAGAATTAACTTGCTTCAAGTTGTTGATCTGGACTTTTGTGTTTGAATTTGTAAATGCAAACTCTCCCTGTGTAGTATTGTATGCTGTTTGTAGACGTATCAAAATTATTAGTAGGTGTTAAGGGCTGTGTGATATGACGATATACTGTATACAGTGGTGTGAAAAAGTGTTTGCCCCCTTCCTGATTTCTCATTTTTTTGTGTTTGTCACACTTAAATGTTTCAGATCATTAAACAAATTTAAATATTAGACAGAGATAACACAAGTGAACACAAAATGCAGTTTTTAAATGAAGGTGTTTATTAGTTAGGGTAACAAAAATCCAAACCTCCATGGCCCCGTGTGAAAAAGTGATTGCCCCTCCCCCCCCGTTGCCCCTCCCCTGTTAAAACATAAATTAATTGTGGTTTATCACATCTTTGTCAAGCCAAGTTCAATTTCTCTAGCCACACCCAGGCCTGATTACTGCCACACCTGCTCTCTATCAAGTAATCACTTAAATAGGACCTGCCTGACAAAGTGAAGTAGACCAAACGATCCTCAAAAGTTACACATCATGCTGCGATCCAAGAAATTCAGGAACAAATGAGGAACAAAGTAACTGAGATCTATCAGTCTGGAAAAGGTTATAAAGTCATTTCTAAAGCTTTGGGGCTCCAGTGAACCACAGTGAGAGCCATTATCCACAAATGGCGAAAACATGGAACAGTGGTGAACCTTCCCTTTAGTGGCTGGCCAACCAAAATTACCCCAAGAGCACAGCGACGACTCATCCAAGAGGTCACAAAAGACCCCACAACAACTGCAGGCCTCACTTGCCCCAGTTAAGGTCAGTGTTCATGACTCCACCAGAAGAAAGAGATTGGGCAAAAATGGCCTGCATGGCAGAGTTCCAAGACAAAAACCATGCTGAGCAAAAAGAACATAAAGGCTCATCTCAGTTTTGCCAGAAAACATCTTGATGATCCCCAAGACTTTTGTGAAAATACTCTGTGGACTGACAAGACAAAAGTTGAACTTTTTGGAAGGTGTGTGCCCCATTACATCCAGCGTTAAAAAAAACACAGCATTTCAGAAAAGGAACATCATACCAACGGTAAAATATGGTGGTGGTTGTGTGATCGTCTGGGGCTGTTTTGCTGCTTCAGGACCTGGAAGACTTGCTGTGGTAAATGGAAGCATGAATTCTGCTGTCTACCAAAAAATCCTGAAGGAGAATGTCATGCCATCTGTTTGTGACCTCAAGCTGAAGCGCACTTGGGTTCTGCAGCAGGACAATGATCCAAAACACACCAGCAAGTCCACCTCTGAATGGCTTAAGAAAAACAAAGACGACTTTGGAGTGGTCCAGTCAAAGTCCTGACCTGAATCCGATTGAGATGCTGTGGCATGACCTTAAATAGGTGGTTCATGCTGGAAAACCCTCCAGTGTGGCTGAATTACAACAATTCTGCAAAGATGAGTGGGCCAAAATTCCTCCACAGCACTGTAAAAGACTCATTGCCAGTTATGGCAAATGCTTGATTGCAGTTGTTGCTGCTAAGAGTGGCCAAATCAGTTATTAGGTTTAGGGGGCAATCACTTTTTCACGCAGGGCCATGTAGGTTTGGATTTTTTTCCCTTAATAATAAACACCTTCTTTTAAAAACTGCATTTTGTGTTTACTTGTGTTATCTTTGTCTAATATTTAAATTTGTTTGATCTGAAACATTTAAGTGTGACAAACATACAAAAAAAATGAAAAATCAGTAAGGGGCAAACACTTTTTCCACAGCACTGTATTGGATGACGATATAAAAACGTCTATCGTTTCATGGAATACTCAATTGTTTATATCGTACTCAAAATGCACATACTCCCGTTTATTCAATAAAGCTCCTACCTCACCACTACTTGTCAGCACCCCGTGTCTTCCCCGCAGTTCATGGCTGCATGCAGCGGAACAGGTATGGTGGGTGGCTAAGCTTCATTCCGGTTCTTACTAATGCTAACTCCAAACTACCGGTTCAGATAACTGCTACTCCTGTTTGCCAGGGATGTGGGACCGTTTTTCATCGTGCTGCGTCAGAGAGGATAGTTCGCTAACCTCGTTTTAATAGGAGGTAAGTAATGTTAACAACATGTCTAATTATGGAAATGCTAAATGACTATACAAAGTTGTGCTAACTGGAAACATGTAGCACACCATCGGTTTTTGGGTTTAAATTACTGCTGAGTTTCGTAGTTTTAACTGAAAATTTTTTTTATTAAAGCAGCAAAAGTGTATGATGGTGGCACATACACGCAAAATAAATAAATAAATTAAAATGGGACGGAGGAGCAAGTTGGCTCTTAATGTAATTTATTTGATTTCTAATCATTTTAATTAGTGAAATAGTAATGAATAAATATGTCAAATAGGTTAATTTTGTCTTCTTTTAATTATTTATCTTTTGTTCATATGAAAGACAAAAAATTTTTGTCTTTCATATGAACAAAAGATAAGTAATGAATAAAGTTAGTCATCACATGTATTTTATTACATTACCTTTTGTGTCTTTGAGTTTCAGATCATGACCAATCTGAAATATTTTTACTACGAAGCAAACAGGTTAAATCAGGCCAGAATGGCAGGCTTTAGGCTGTAGGTTTACACTGAAAATTTCACTGATTTAAACTAACAGCTAATTTATATCTGTAGGTGGTAGCCATGGGTAATTTTCTCATTTTCAGACATTTTTTTTTATGTTGTGGGCTTTTTTTTTTTTTTTTTTTTGCTATTCTCCTCTGACTCAGGAAATATTTAACTTATTGATGTTTACTTTTTATTCATATATGATTTAGAAGAAAAACCTGAAATTTATGAGAATCAAGTCTCAAATGCACATTACAAAACTATTAACTAACACTGCAAAATTATGAGGGAAAATGGTACATGCAAAAAAGAAATGGTCCTCTTTATATGGTTGTCTATACTGTAGAATTTACAGAAAATGTGTATTGTGATATATATTGTTATCGTGATATAAGGACTTATATCGCGCTATGAATTTTTTTGCCATATCGCACAGCCCTAATAGGTGTTCTTTCTGATATTTAAGGGGAAAATCTATTATGCATTTCTTATTTTCTGTCTGGTATATGATGTTATAATGATGGATACTCATATTTATCGTGGTCCGAGTATGGAAATAATGCGGTCATACTGCAATATGAAACTGGTTTCTTGGTTCTTTTTTTTTCTTCCCTTTGACTTGTGTGACATTGAGTGAGTAACTTTAATGTGTTCATTTCAGGTAATACACTCAGACTGTGAGTGTATTAATGCCACTTGGTCAATCAGCTGTTCAGATCTGCTGCAAGATCAGAAAAAGAGAGGAACTAATATGCAGTGGCATATTCCAAACATTTTTTTGAGTATTTCAGATAGATAGATAGATAGATAGATAGATGTACTTTATTGATCCCAAACGGGAAATTACAGTGTAACAGCAGCATGACAGTAGACAACCAAACGACAGAAACACACGCATGACAGACAAAGGGATTACCCATAGAAAGTAAAACTAACACTACTGTAAAAGCCTGTATACATCATAACTGAATATATGATGACCCGTATAAACACCTGAATCATACCTGTTGCACAATGCAGGACTATCAGGAGCAGAGTGAAATTGTGAGGTACCGGTTAGACTGTAAGGTGCAGTATGGCAGCATAGTTATGACCAGGATACAACATCATAGTGAGTTATTGTACAGTGAAATGGCATGCAGCAGGAAAGATTTCCTGTACCTGGCCGTTCGACAGCGAAGCTGTAGTAGTTGACTGGAGAAAGTGCTCCGCTGTCTGTCCAGTGTGTGGTGGAGGGGGTGATCAGGATTGTCCATGATGGATCACAGTTTATTTAGTGTTCTCCTCTCCACCACTGTCTCAACGGTCTCCGGCCTGAGACCAATTACAGAGCCAGCCCTCTCGAAAATCTTGTCAAGTCTGTTGGTGTTGCTGGCCCTGATACTGCCACCCCAACAGACAGCAGCAAAGAAGATGGCGCTGGCGACAGTGGTCTGGTAGAAAAGCTCCAGCATCCTGCTGCACACGTTGAAGGATCTGTTTCCTCAGGAAGTAGAATCTGCTCATCCCCTTCTTGTGCACTGCATCGGTGTTGGATCTCCAGTCCAGCCCGTTGCTGATCCTGACACCCAGATATTTGTAGTCCTCAGCCACTCCCACATCCTCCCCACTAATCTGCAGTGGCTGAGAAGGTGTCCTCTTCTTCCTGAAGTCAGTCACCATTTCTCTGGTCTTCCTGACATTCAGCCTCAGGTGATTCTGCTCTGTCCACTCCACAAATCTGTCTACCAGTGCTGTGTACTCCCCCTCCTCTCCCCCTCCTCTACACCCCACAACAACTGGGTCGTCAGAGAATTTCTGCAGGTGGCATGATTCAGTGTTGCACTGAAAGTCAGTGGTGTATAAGGTGAAGAGAAAAGGAGAGAGCACAGTCCCCTGTGGAGCACCCATATCAATAACCACCACCACGCCAGACAAGACACTGCCTAGCCGGACAAACTGTGGCCTGCCTGTCAGGTAGTCAGTAATCCAGAAGATCACGGAGCTGTCGAACCCCTCCCCCCCCCATCACTCGCAGCTTCTCACCCAGCAGCAGTGGCTGGATGGTGTTAAAGGCACTGGAGAAATCAAAAAATGTGATTCTCACAGTGTCTTCTCCGCCATCCAGGTGCAGATGGGCGCATTGCAGCAGATAGATGACAGCGTCTTCAACTCCTAAATGGGGCTGATACACAAACTGCAGAGGGTCCAGCCACGTCTTCACCTGTGGCCTCAGGTGGGCTAAGACCAGTCTCTCCAGGACCTTCATCACATGAAATGTGAGGGCAACTGGTCGATAGTCATTCAGGTCTGATGGAGATGACTTCTTGGGGACAGGAACCAGGCAGGATGTCTTCCACAGCACTTGTGCTCTCTCCAGACTCAGGCTCAGGTTGTACAGGTGTTTCAGTACCGGAGCTAGCTGGTTGGCACAGGTCCTGAGAATCCTGGCGAAGATGTCATCAGGGCCTGCCAACTTCTACTGACAGAGTCTTTCTAGCTGTTTCTTAACCTGGTCTGTAGTCACAGTGATGTGAGGGAGGGGCCTGGTGTCCCCCGAGGTGAAGGAGGGGGGTGAGGAGGGAGATGGAGAGAGGTGCTGCACAGGAGGGTGGGGGGAGGGGTGTGTGGGGGTCTGGCTGTGTTGTTGGGGTGACAGACTGTGAGTTGAACCTATTACAGGTACATCTCAATAAATTAGAATATCATGAAAAAGTTCAATATTTTTTGTCACTCATTTCAGAAAATGAAACCCATATATTATATAGATTCATTACACAGAGAGTGAAATATTTTAAGTGTTTATTTATTTTGATTTTGATGATTATGGCTTACAGCCCATGAAAACCCCAAATTCAGTTTCTCAAAAAATTAGAATATTACATAAAATTAATTTTAAAAAATAGTTTTTTAATAGAAATGTTGGCTGACTGAAAAGTATGTCCATGTACACACTCAGTACTTGGTCAGGGCTCCTTTTGGATTAATTACTGTATCAATGTGATGTGGCATGGAGGTGATCAGCCTGTGGCACTGCTGAGGTGTTATGAAGGCCCAGGTTGCTTTGATAGTGACCTTCAGCTCGTCAGCATTGTTGGGTCTGGTGTCTCTCATCTTCCTCTTGACAAAACTCCATAGATTCTCTATGGGGTTTAGGTCAGGAGAGTTTGCTGGCCAACCAAACACAGTGATGCCATGGTCATTAAACCAGGTTTTGATACTTTTGGCAGTGTGGGCAGTTGCCAAATCCTGCTGGAAAATGAAATCAGCTTCTCCATAAAGCTCGTCAGCAGAGGGAAGCATGAAGTGCTCTAAAATTTCCTGGTAGACAACTGCGCTGACTTTGGTCTTGATAAAACACAGTGGAAAAACACCACCAGATGACCTCTGTTCAGATAAAAGTAAATTTTGCATTTCATTTGTAAATCAAAGTCCCAGAGTCTGGAGAAAGAGTGGAGAGGCACATAATCTAAGTTGCTTGAGATTTAGTGTGAAGTTTCCACAGTCAGTGATGATTTGAGGAACCAGGTCATCTGCTGGTGTTTGTCCACTGTGTTTTATTAAGACCAAAGTCAGCACAGTTGTCTACCAGGAAATTTTAGAGCACTTCATGCTTCCCTCTGCTGACAAGCTTTATGGAGAAGCTGATTTAATTTTCCAGCAGGTCTTGGCACCCCCCTTACACACACACACACACACACACACACACACACACACACACACACACACAGAGAGCCAAAAGTATCAAAACCTGGTTTAATGACCATGGCATCACTGTGTTTGATTGGCCAGCAAACTCTCCTGACCTAAACCCCATAGAGAATCTATAGAGTATTGTCAAGAGGAAGATGAGAGACACCCGACCCAACAATGCAGACGAGCTGAAGGTCACTATCAAAGCAACCTGGACCTTCATAACACCTCAGCAGTGCCACAGGCGGATCACCTCCATGCCACGCCACACTGATACAGTAATTAATCCAAAAGGAGCCCTGACCAAGTATTGACTGTGTACCTGGACATACTTTTCAGTTGGCCAATATTTCTATTAAAAAACTATTTTTCAAAATTAATTTTTTGTAATATTCTATTTTTTGAGAAACTGAATTTGTGGTTTTCATGGGTTGTAAGCCATAATCATCAAAATTAAAATTAACACTTGAAATATTTCACTCTCTGTGTAATGAATCTCTATAATATATGGGTTTCACTTTCTGAAATGAGTGACAAATATTGAACTTTTTCATGATATTCTAATTTTTTGAGATGTACCTGTAAAAAAACAGATTCAGTTCATCAGCTCTCTCCTGGCTCCCAGATGTCTGCCTGACTCTCCCCTTGCACCCAGTTATTTGTTTCATTCCCGCCCACACATCTTTAGTATTGTTTTGCCTGAGTTTATTCTCCAACTTTCCTCCTATAATTGTCTTTGCACCTCCTCAGCATCTCTCTGGGCTCATGCTGCACTCCCCTCAGCTTCTCCTTGTCTCCAGCCCTAAAAGCTCTCTTCTTTTTGTTCAGAAGTGCTTTCAGGTCACTGGTGACCCATGGTCTGTTGTTGGAGAAGCAATGTACAGTCTGAGCTGGCATGGTCATGTCTTCACAGAATCTGATGTATTCTGTGATGCAGTCGGTCATATTGTCTATGTCCACCCCATGTGGTTCACAGAGTACGCCCCAGTCTGTCCTCTTGAAGCAGTTCTGCAGTGCATCAGCAGCCTCCTGTGTCCACCTCCTCACAGTCCGTGTATAAGCAGGCTGCCTTTGCACAAGGAGGATGTGCTTGGGTGATAACATGACCATGCAGTGATCCGATTTGCCAATGGGGGGTAGAGCTGTGGCACTATATGCATCTCTGACATTGGCATACAGTAAATCCAGTATTTTGTTTTCTCTGGTGGGACACTCAACTGGTGAAAGTTTGGTTGTGTTTCTCCCAGTGAGACATGATTAAAATCACCTGTGATGGCCATAAATGCGTCCGGGTGCTTCTCCAGTAATGTGGCCGTAGTGGAGCTGATGATGTCACAGGCCACCGCTGCGTCAGCTGATGAAGGGGCGTAGATGATAATTACTAAGGCACACCTCATTTCTCGTGGCATATAATAAGGTTGCATACGCACAGCCAGCAGTTCAATGTCCGGACTGCAGCACTTTTCCTTCACATAAATGTGTCCAGGATTACACCACTTTTCATTCACAAGAAGTGCCAATCCTCCTCCACTCTTTTTCCTGCTACTTATCACATCTCTGTCCCCCATATAGTCTTGAAGCCAGGTATCGCTACGTTAATATCCGGGATCTGTGAGTGTAACCACATCTCTGTGAAACACATGACGATATACTCACGATATTCCTTTTGTGTCCTGACCAGCACTGTAAGCTCATCTGTTTTGTTTCCGAGCAACTGCACGTTCCCAGGGTATGCATATTTATGCAACCAGGTTATTGTAAGTTTTTTATTTTTTATTTTTCCCCTTAAAAGATTTCATTTTTTTTTCAATTGGGTTGTACAGATTATAGGTCACATTAATGGTGGAAAAAGTTTTGAAATGATTTATCTTGGTCTCATTTTTTTACATCACAAAAGCCTGGCATTTGAACAGGGGTGTGTAGACTTTTTATATCCACTGTACAAACCATGATATTTCTTTAATATGCAGAGGATCCACGTATAAATCATGCCTCCGCAATATCCTTCTTTACGGTAGTGAGACCTGGGCTGTCACTACTGCTGGTCTCAACAGAATTGTCAGATGCGACAACGCTGTGATCAGGTGGATGTGCAATGTGAAACTAGAACCACATATTCCCTCTGAAGAACTACGGAACAGGGTAGGGGTAGATAGTATCCCGGAGGTTCTGAGATGGGGACGTTTGCGGTATTTTGGACACTTGATAGGTGCAGTGCACCTACTGAAGCATGGCCCAGGAGAGTACTGGATTTTGAAGTGAATGGTGCCAATCCCTGTGGACGGCCGAAAAAACATTGGCAAGAGAACATCGATGCCGACCTTAGACTATTGAGAATCACCAAAAACTTGGCAACCAACAGGAACAAGTGGAGAGCAGCTTCTAAGCCTGGTAATCAACCAATTGATTGACTCCAACCTACGATACATAGAAAAGGGAGGTTAAATGACCAGTAAGATTTTGATCTGCAAATGCTGCAAAACCATCCAAAAATTAGTCAAAACAAATAAATATTTGCAACTGGAATTAAGTCCTTTTCAAGTTTGTTCGTATGAATCCACTATAGTGTCTGTACATTTGCATGTTAAGATTGATTTGTTATTGTTTTGATGATGTACAGAAAGAAAATAAACTGAACTGAGTCTGAATTTGAAAAAATATAATTTGAGTTTTAAATCTCCCCAGCTGGATAGACCACTGTGCTGACTTGATGTTTGCATGTTTCATTTTCTGCCATCTGCAGGTCTGCCTATGCGGAACCATGGGAACTATATTATCAGGATGGGGAACCTTGTGCGCTGGCTAGGGGAACAAGCTGAGGAGCTTGGAGTGGAGCTGTACCCTGGATATGCTGCAGCCGAGGTGAGACCACTTTGGCTGTATTGATGATTTATTCATATGGATTATAAATATTTTGTTAGTTTTTTCTGTTTTCTAATCTGTTCATGAAACAGTGTCTCATCCAACACTGTTCTGATATACAAAATATCTGGTACAATAACAGTTTTTTAGGCTTTTTACTATTGAGTTTTAAGGGCTAAACTTTACAGAAATTCAGTCAAATCAGATTCAGAAGTTTGATGTTACAGTTTATAGCTCATTCCACCGATGCGAAAGGAGCTCATGTGATGGTGCTTTGTCCATTTGTTCACATTTCACAAATCACTACTCCTCGGCAATTGCCCGAGTTCTCACCTAACTGACACACTGCGCTCAATGAGCCGAGTTATGGAAATAAATCAAGTAGTAATAATAATCATGTTTTTCACAAACTAATTCATAGACAAAGCATTTTAACTGAAGTGGAAATATTATTTTAATATATTCTGTGAGTTTCAGCTGTTTTGTAGTTTGCAGACCCACTCGATAGAGCCAAACAGAATTTTGCGAACAGCTGCAACTTCTCACAGCAGGTGGAAACTTTGCGGCTCGGCCCGCAGATTCTCACGTCACATTTATCTTTATACATCCCACTGTGTGCGTGAAAATCAGCATACACTGTGTTTTTGTGCGTGCACACGGTTTATATGTGAGACCCCAGGTATTTGAGGTGTTCTGTCTCAAGCACACCTGAGGCAGCTAACGAAGTTCTTGACTGGTTGCATCAGGTGTGCTTGAGACCACACCTAATTTGCAAATGTGTGCTTATATGAGTAATTCTATTCAGATTTTGTGCTTGCACGTTGTCTGCTGACATGTGTTGTTTAGGTAATGTTGCACAATCTGCAACCATCAATACTTGATGTTCTATGTCCAGTAAGTTTATCAGATCCTTGTCACATGGTGTGGCTGGAAGTGAACTTATGAGACTGTTTTACAGTTCTGGCCTAAATTTTATCATTCATACAGCAATGATAGTAAGTCTTTATTGTGTTTATTTGCATTCTGCCTTTCGGGATTCAAAACCCAACATAGGGTTTATACAGTACATCCGGAAAGTATTCACAGTGCTTCACTTTTCCACATTTTATTATGTTACAGCCTTATTCCAAAATGGAGTAAATTAATTTTTTCCTCAAAATTCTGCACACAACACCCAATAATGACAGCATGAAAAAAGTTTTTTTGAGATTTTTGGAGATTTATTACAAATAAAAAAACTAAGAAATCACATGTACATCCACTGCAGGTATTCACAGCCTTTGCTCAATACTTTGTTGATGCACCTTTGGCAGCAATTACAGCCTCAAGTCTTTTTGAATATGATGCCACAAGCTTGACCCACCTATCTTTGGGCAGTTTCGCCCATTCCTCTTTGCAGAACCTCTCAAGCTCCATCAGGTTGGATGGGAAGCGTCGCTGCACAGCCATTTTCAGATCTCTCCAGAGATGTTCAATTGGATTGAAGTCTGGGCTCTGACTGGACCACTCAGGGACATTCACAGAGTTGTCCCGAAGCCACTTCTTTGATATCTTGGCTGTGTGCTGAAAGATCATTGTCCTGCTGAAAGATGAACCGTCACCCCAGTCTGAGCTCAAGAGCACTCTGGAACAGGTTTTTATCCAGGATGTCTCTGTACATTCCCTCTATCCTGACTACTCTCCCAGTTCCTGCCACTAAAAAACATCCCCACAGCGTGATGCTACCACCACCATGCTTCACTGTAGGGATGGTATTGGCATGGTGATGAACGGTGCCTGGTTTCCCCAAACATGAAGCCTGGCATTCATGCCAAAGACTTCAATCTTTGTCTCATCAGACCAGAGAATTTTGTTTCTCATGGTCCTTCAGGTGCCTTTTGGCAAATTCTAGCCGAGCTGCCATGTGCCTTTTACTAAGGAGTGGCTTCTGTCTGGCCACTCTACCAAACAGGCCTGATTGGTGGATTGCTGCAGAGATAGTTGTCCTTCTGGAAGGTTTTCCTCTCTTCACAGAGGAATGCTGGAGCTCTGACAGAGTGACCATAGGGTTCTTGGTCACCTCCCTGACTAAGGCTCTTCTCCCCCTATCACTCAGTTTAGACGGCCGGCCAGCTCTAAGAAGAGTCCTGGTGGTTCCAAACTTCTTCCATTTACAGATGATGGAGGCCACTGTGCTCATTGAGACCTTCAAAGCAGCAGAATTTTTTTCTGTACCCTTCCCCAGATTTGTGCCTCAAGACAATCTTGTCTCTGAGGTCTACAAACAATTCCCTTGACTTCATGCTTGATGTGTGCTCTGGCATGCACTGTCAACTGTGGGACCTTACATAGACAGGTGTGTGCCTTGCCAGGTGCCAAGCCAGGTGTGTGGCTTGCTTGTTACCGGATAACCATGAAAACCGGTACTACCTGTCTCATGGGTCGGGCCATCGGCGACTCAACCAGCATCCCCGCCCTTCCGAGCGCGTGGAGGGTGAAACAGGGCATCCTGGCAGAACTAAAAATAATATCTGCTACAGGTCTGTGGTGGACCACTCCCAGTAACACAGGGTGAGACTGGACATCCTGGCAGATAAACACATCTGTCACAAGGTCTGTGGTGGACTGTGCCCATTGGTGCATTGTGACATGCACTACACAAAGAGCAGAGATAAACAAACCTATCATCTGGTCAGTCACTGCAACAGATACTGGAGTCAGTTTGTCTTGGCCTGTCCTTGCCACTGATAATACCTTTATCTGCCAAGAATGTGCTGCTAGTCCAGCAAAAGTTAGCAGTGCTCAAATACTTTGCAAGCAGTTTCATGAAATGGTCAATCAGAAAGCAACTCATACCAGCTCGGATGTCGCCCGAGCTTACAAGGTCCGCGCTGATCTGTTCACACTCCGACAGGCAGCAAAAAGTAAGCTAGAAGCAGGAAGACAAAAGAAGAGGAAAACAGCAGCCTTGTGTGTAGCAGAATAGAATGTACGCACTCTGTTGGACAGAACAACATCACAGCGCCCAGAAAGACAGACCGCGCTTGTGGCCCTGGAAATGAACAGGTACAATATAGACATAGCTGCACTTAGTGAAACAAGATTGCCTGGGTATGACCGCTTGGAAGACCATGGGTACATCTTCTTTTGGAGTGGGAGATCAACTCAAGAAAGGAGAGAAGCAGGAGTAGGCTTTGCAGTTAGAAAGGAGATAGCAGCAATGCTTGATGAGGAACCGGTGCCAATCAATGACAGGATAATGACAATGAGACTCCCACTACAGCGGAAGATGCACAGTATGCCTCACTCATCAGTGTATATGCCCCAACAATGACCAACACAGAGGAGGTGAAGGAAGAATTCTACAGTGATTTACGTAAGACTATCAGGCGTGTACCAACTGATGACAGGCTGATACTCGTTGGAGATTTTAATGCCAGAGTTGGTTCGGACACCAAGAAATGGAAAGGAGTGCTAGGCAGTCATGGAGTAGGCAAGTGCAATGCTAATGGAGAACTTCTACTTGCACTATGTTCAGAGTACAACCTTGTGATAATCAACACTCTATTTAAGCACAAGGACACACACAAGAAGACATGGATGCACCCAAGATCCAAGCACTGGCACTTATTCAGGGATGGCAATTTACGGCTACGGCTACTGCTGTATTGCAGTAGCTTGACAGCCCTGCGATTGGATAGTTGCAAACGATTGGACCAATCAAATGGCTTGTTGTATGCTTTTTCAAAGATTCATGGCGGCGTGTTCTCAGGGATGTGATTTTCTGCTAATTCGCCGAATTCCGCTTTATTTTATCTTCCAGGAAGATAAAGTACGTTAAGTACGTTAGCGGCTTGTGGTCCACGAACGCAGTGAAGCTGTGCCCTTTCAGGCAGGACTGGCCAGGTGGAGAGCCATTAACTCTCTGTTACTGGCGGTGTACAACGGCTGCGCGGGGGAGGAAACGGTAATAAAAGTTAACCGTCCCCTTTTATGATTCCAGACAGTTTGAAATTGACAGTGCACAGTGGACATTGACTTATAACTTTTGAATATTTCTAAGACTTGGCTGCATCAGTGATTGTGCAAAATGAACTGCTCAAGTCTCAATGGAGATTGAAACTGGTGATCTGAAATGAATGCTGAAATTATAAAAAGTAATGGTATGTTGGAATTTTATTCCTATTATGGAATAAATAAAATTAACTGATTTTGATTTGATCAAGTGTTAAAGCATGTGATGGATAATGCTTGTTGGAATATTTTAGGAATGCTATCTTCTTGGAACATAAGTCAATATTATACAGTAATAAGTGGCATTCAGCTGTTTATTTTATGTCATTTAAGCACAGTTCTGGTACTTCAAAATCATAAAAACCCAGGAGCTTCGGGGGGCTTTGCCCCCCCCCCCCCAACGGGGCTCTGCCCTGGACCCCAGCAGGGGGTCTGTGTCCCCCCAGACCCCCTGCTGAATTTTCAGATAATTTCCCCAACCCCAAATCACATCGCTGGTTCGTGTTGGAATTCTGAGCTTTCGGTATTGTTTTCAGCGGAATTATGAGATTTTTATCGAAGGATCAGGAGTCATCAGTGCTAGAAATAGAAAAAAGTGTCAAAAATAAGTTCCGATGGAATTGGCTTGAGAGAAAAGTGACGGTAAAGGTGAAAATTGGCTCAAAGTTCGACGAGGTAACAGAAACACTCGGACAATTTCTGAAGAAACCAGAAAAGGAGATGAAGTTCAGAGACTGACACAGCTTGCTGCCAAAAGGAAGAAAGTTTCACATTAGAAGTGACTTGGTGACCAGTGTAAATAGTGTAATAAACTCTTATAGAACTGTTAAATATGTTGGACTAAAGACAGTGAGACAACATTGAAGAAAAAGTAAGTTAACTTTTCATTACATTTAATGATTTATCTAAGTCTAGTATTTCATTTTTTTTTTTATCATTTTTTTCAGTCTAAATTACTTCTGTTTTACTGAAAACCTCCCAGCTTCAGGGGGGCTGCGCCCCCCGGCCCCCCCATAAGTCAATCGACCAAATTAGATTTCAGCTGAAATCAGAATTTCCTGTTGCCATCCCTGCTTATTAGACTACATCATAGTCAGGCAGAGAGACATGATGGATGTATTGGACACCAGAGCAATGAGAGGTGCAGACTGTGGTACTGATCATGTTATGCTGAGGTCTAGATTAAGGATTTGGAGACAAAAACAGCACTGCAGGATGGGTGTGAAGCCACCACGGATGCTAAACACTAGTGCACTGAAAGGCCAAAAGAAGCAGGAAGAACTTACACAGGAACTGGATGAAAACTTGAATGACTGGGACAGCAGCAACTCAGAGAATGACATAGAAGAAAAATGGGCAACACTGAAGGATACGGTGTATCAGACTGTGAGTGATGTATTAGGCCACCCTGAGAGGAAACATCAAGATTGGTTTGATGAGCATGATGACCACCTGGAGAAACTACTAGAAGTGAGGAATACAGCTAGGCAGGAAAACCTACAGTGTAACACAAGGTCGAAGAAGAAGAAATACTCAAAGGCTCAGAATGAGCTACAGAAGTACACCAGAGAGATGAAGTCAAACTGGTGGGATGAAAAAGCGGAGGAACTTCAAACTGCTGCAGACAGGAAGGACATGAAAGCATTCTTCACAGGTTTGAGAGAAATCTACAGCCCTAAACCAAGAGGATTGATCCAACTACAGGCTATGGATGGTGAAATGGTTTTGCAGGAGAAAGACAAGATCCTGGACAGATTTGCAGACCACTTTGACCAACTACTAAACAACCCTGGAGATCTCACTGAAGATGCTAAAGAAGCTCTAGTACAGTGACCAGCTGTATCAAGTCTGGATGAACCACCAAATTTTGATGAACTAATGGCACCTATCAGGACAACACAGGATGGTAAAGCTCCAGGAAGGGATGGAATTCCAGCAGAAGTGTGGCAATTTGGTGGTGTTCAGCTGACCAACTGCCTGCACAAACTCATCCAAGAGATATGGGATGCCCAGAAAGTACCTCAAGACTGGAAGGATGCACGTATTGTGCCTTTGTTCAAGAAAGGTGACAGGAAAGATTATGGAAATTACCGAGGTATATCACTGCTAGCCACTGTTGGTAAGACTCTCTCGTGTGTACTACTGAACAGACTCAATGAACACACCTCGCAGAATGTACTACCGGAAACCCTGTGCGGCTTTAGAAGTGGAAGAAGCACAATGGACATGATTTTCTGCTTGAAACAGGTTCAAGAAAAGTGTATCGAACAGAACATGCCGCTTTATGTAGTCTTCATAGACTTCAGTAAAGCCTTCGATACTGTTTCGCAACAAGGACTTTGGCAGGTACTCAAGAAATATGGCTGTACAGAGAGGTTTGTCAGCCTGATTGAGGCACTCCATACAGGTATGCAAGCAAAGATGGCAATGAGTGGTTCAGTATCTAAAGACTTTTCAGTAAGCAATGGGGTGAAACAAGGGTGTGTGCTGGCACCTACACTCTTCTCACTATGTCTGGCAGCCATGCTTGAGGTGGTCTTCAAAGACACTTCAGAAGGAGTATACATTCAATTAAGGAAAGAAGCAGACTTGTTCAATGTGGCACAGTTTAAAGCCAAGAGTAAGACATCGATAAAGGTAGTAAGAGAAATGCTGTTTGCCGACGACAGTGCTCTATTGCACACAGTGTGGAAGATATGCAATCTTTAGTGGAGAAATTTGCAAGAGCAGCTAGCCAATTCAGCCTCAAAATCAACATCAAGAGGACAGAGTGCCTTTATCAACCACCAAAGTTCCAGTTATCAACATAACTACCAGAAGAGATCAGCATTGGTACAGAGCCACTAGTCAAGTGTAAGACTTTCAAGTATCTAGGGAGTACTGTTTCAGAGAATGCTTGGCTGGAGGATGAACTATCTCTCAGAATGGGAAGAGCAAGAGCTGTGTTTGGAAACTTGAGGGAGAGACTGTGGAACAATCGACATGTGTCTATCCGTGTGAAATGCAAAGTGTACAGAGCGACAGTACTGGCTACTCTATTGTATGGTGCTGAAACTTGGACTGTCTACAGAGTGCGGGTGAAGAAACTCCACGCATACATGAGACACCTTCGAGCCATAATGAATATCTCATGGAAAGACAAGATAACCAACATAGAAGTGTTGAAACGAGCTGGTCTACCATGAATGGAGGACATGCTAATACAGATGAACCTGAGATGGCTCGGA
This sequence comes from Pholidichthys leucotaenia, assembly GCA_020510985.1. Taxonomy (NCBI): domain Eukaryota; kingdom Metazoa; phylum Chordata; class Actinopteri; order Cichliformes; family Pholidichthyidae; genus Pholidichthys; species Pholidichthys leucotaenia. Next base: position 345,242,020 of record CM035840.1, read on the forward strand.
CATGTTTAGAGGATGGACCACCAGCATCTCCCTCGGCAGTTACTCTACTCACAGTTATGTGAGGGCAAATGCAATCAGGGTAAACCAAGGCTCAGATTTAAATACACTGTGAAAAGAAATTTGAAGAAGTTGGATATAGACACGAGTTCCTGGCAGCAGAAGGCTAAGGACAGAGCTGTGTGGAGGAATCTGATCAGACCTAAATGAAGCAGTCATTGTCGCCCACGACAGACTGCTATAATGATGATGATGTGTACCTTTCCAAATCATGTCCTGAATTTGAACTGACTTTACCACAGGTGGACTCCATTTAAGCTGTAGAAACAGCTCAAGGAAAGGGTAAGTGGAAACGGGATGCACCTGAGCTCAATTTTGAGCTTCATGGCAAAGGCTGTGAATACTTATGTACATGTCATTTCTTAGTTTTTATTTTTAATAAATTTGAAAAAATCTAAAAAAAAAAAAAAATGTTCACATTGTCATTGTAGGGTATTGTGTGTAGAATTTTGAGAGGGGGGAAAAAGAATTTAATCCATTTTGGAATAACCCTGTAACATAACAAAATGTGGAAAAAGTGAAGTGCTGTGAATACTTTCCGGATGCATTGTATCCATGTTGGCTAGTTATGAGTTTTGCTCTGTAGACATGTTGATCAATAATCCAAAATAAAAACATGGTACTTGTTCCATCTGCTTTAATTTAAAACATGTTATTCCATTCTCATGTCCAGTTTTAACTATTCCCTGGTAATTTAGGTCCTATTTCATGAAGATGGCAGTGTGAAAGGCATCGCCACCAATGATGTAGGCATTGCCAAGGACGGCTCACCAAAGGTAATGCAGTGTGAAAAGTTAATGTTATGGTACCATCTCGCTATTTTGTCCTGGGCATCACAGCTTCATAAAAATGACAGCCATTAGGATTTTCTTTATTATATGGACATGAAAAGCTCGGGTGCAACAGACCTTTTGAAAGAATTTATATAAGGGAGCACTTTTTGTTGCCATCATTCACAAAAATATAGTTTCTATATTCATAATCTATTTTTGTAGAATAAATTTAACATAATTCAGTGATGCATTTTACATTGTTTTGTCACTCTGTTGTTCATTATCACAAATTCATTGTGCTTTTTAAACATGTTTTTTTTTTCTTCTTTTGGCTCAGAGTGTTTGCATCAGCAAGCTGCATAAAAACCAATTTCCTGCCACCATGACAACCTGTTTTATTCAGCCATTTTTCGACTGTGAAATGTTTTCAAGCATCCTTTCTTTCCTTTATTTCATCAGGATGTTTTTGAGAGGGGAATGGAGCTCCATGCTAAAGTCACATTATTTGGAGAGGGCTGCCATGGCCATTTGGCCAAGCAGCTTTACAAGCAATTCAATCTGCGGGAGAACTGTGAACCCCAGACCTATGCTATTGGCCTGAAGGAGGTAAATAACGTGTAATATCTGCATCAATTTAATACTACAAAGAGATGGTCCATTAGTGGCTTAAATTGTCTTCCCTTAATATTTGTTTTTAATAATCCTAGTGTGATAAGTTCATCCTCCTAAGGAAATGGGTATAAGGGATGCAATTTAATAATGCAGAATTACCACAAATAGAAGTATGGTTCCTCACACTTGCTGTCTGTGCCTCCATTCATTTAGCTGTGGATGATTGATGAGAAGAAGTGGAAGCCCGGCAGAGTGGAGCATTCTGTGGGTTGGCCTCTAAATAGAAACACGTATGGAGGATCATTCCTGTATCACCTGAATGAGGGAGAGCCTCTTGTAGCCTTGGGCTTTGTGGTGAGTGACGGTTGGCTCTCAAAAAATGAATTCTTTTTTTGATATTTCATATTCATTACATGTAAAGTGACATTTCCAGCCTGATTTGTTTAAATATTCATGAGAATGGTTTATGATTCAGTCGGTATTATCTGCAATTTGTAGGTCACTGACTTTTGGCTCTTTAAAGGAATGCAGCTTTTTTGGTACTTTTACATCTGCTTCATTAATTCATTCAATAACATTAAAAAATTACTTCCTGATAATATTCATCATTTATTTGAATGTACACACGTGGACAAAGTTGTTGGTACCCCTCTGTTAATGAAAGAAAAACCCACAATGGTCACAGAAATAACATGAATCTGACAAAAGTGGTAATAAATAAAAATTCTATGAAAATTACCCAATGAAAATCAGACAATGCTTTTCAGTTGTGGTTCAACAGAATTATTTTAAAAAACAAACTCATGAAACAGGCCTGGACAAAAAAAATGGTACCCCTAGAAAAGATTGAAAATAATGTGACCATAGGGACATGTTCAACCAAGATGTGTCCTCTAATTAACATCACAGGTGTCTACAAACTTGTAATCAGTCAGTTGGCCTATTTAAAGGATGACAAGTAGTCACTGTGCTGTTTGGTGACATGGTGTGTACCACACTAAACATGGACCAGAGGAAGCAAAGGAGAGAGTTGTCTCAGGAGATTAGAAAGAAAATTATAGACAAGCATGTTAAAGGTAAAGGCTATAAGACCATCTCCAAGCAGCTTGATGTTCCTGTGACTACAGTTGCACATATTATTCAGAAATTTTAAGATCCACGGGACTGTAGCCAACCTCCCTGGACGTGGCCACAGGAGGAAAAATGGAAGAGACGGATAATACGAATGGTAACAAAAGAGCCCAGAACAACCTCTAAACACATTCATGGTGAACTCCAAGGTCAAGGTACATCAGTGTCAGGTCGCACCATCCGTCGTTGTTTGAGCCAAAGTGGACTTCATGGGAGACGACCAAGGAGGACACCACTGTTGAAAACAAATCACAAAAAAGCCAGACTGGAATTTGCCAAACTGCATGTTGACAAGCCACAAAGATTCTGGGAGAATGTCCTATGGACAGACGAGACAAAACTGGAACTTTTTGGCAAGGCACATCAGCGCTATGTACACAGACGCAAAAATGAAGCATACCAAGAAAAGAACACTGTCCCTACTGTGAAACATGGAGGAGGTTCTGTTATGTTCTGGGGCTGCTTTGCTGCATCTGGCACAGGGTGTCTTGAATCTGTGCAGGGTACAATGAAATCTCAAGACTATCAAGGTATTCTAGAGAGAAATGTGCTGCCCAGTGTCAGACAGCTTGGTCTCTGTCGCAGGTCATGGGTCTTGCAACAGGATAAGGACCCAAAATACACAGCTAAAAACACCCAAGAATGGCTAAGAGCGAAACATTGGACTATTCTAAAGTGGCCTTCTATGAGCCCTGATCTAAATCCTATTGAAGATCCGTGGAAGGAGCTGAAACATGCCGTCTGGAGAAGGCTCCCTTCAAACCTGAGACAACTGGAGCAGTTTGCTCATGAGGAGTGGGCCAAAATACCTGCTGAGAGGTGCAGAAGTCTTATTGACAGTTACAGAAATCGTTTGATTGCAGTGATTGCCTCGTGTGGCGCCGGACCGGCGGCGCCACACGAGTCGGCTGCCTGTTGCAACAGCCTTTTTTTTTTTTTTTTATCTTCCTTCTTCTTTCTACACCTTTCACTCTGTATATATATCACGGACGCACGGATCGCCCCGGGGGTCTCCCGGGTCAGCGGACGGAGCCACGGTTTGCAGCGGGAGACGTTACAGCGGGGAGGAGCTAGTGCTAGCTAGCACTTGGCCGCCGCCCGGTGCTAATGGGAAACTCGACATACCGAGAGCTGTAGCGAAAACGAAGCGGGTGCCGGGCTGGAGTTTAGGCGGCGTGAAAGAAATATAAGACAGAATAATAAAGAGCGATGGCAAGAACCAAGCAGACCGCCCGTAAAATCTACTGGAGGAAGAAGCTCCCCAGGAGACAGCTAGCCACAGGGCTGCTCGGAGAGGCGCTCTGGCCACCGGCAGAGTGAAGAGGCCTCGCCGTCACAGGTCCGTGGCTCTGAGAGAGATCCGTTGCTACCAGAAATCCACGGAGCTGCTCATCCGTAAGCTGCCCGTCCAGCGCCTGGTGAGGGAGATCGCTCAGGACTTCAAGACCGTCCTGCGTTTCCTGAGTTTCGCCGTCATGGCTCTGCAGGAGACCAGCGAGACCCACCTGGTGGTCTCTTCTTCGCTAAGGGGGTCACCATCATGCCCAAAGACTTCCAGCTGGCCCGCTGCATCCGCGGAGAGAGAGCTTAGACTTTCTGCTGCACATCCACCAGCCATAATGCTCTGCACTGTGTGTCTATATATATACATTTATAGTAATATGGACATATGTTTACTAGATGTTGTTTTTTCTTGCCTTCTGATTGTTACTCTGAGTGTTGCTATCCCTGTGCTGTTGCAATCCTGGAATTTCCCCATTGTGGGACTAATAAAGGCTTATCTTATCTTATCTTATCTTATCTTATCTTAAAAGATTGTGCAACAAAATATTAAGTTAAGGGTACCATCATTTTTGTCCAGGCCTGTTTCATGAGTTTGTTTTTTAAAATAATTCTGTTGAACCACAATTGAAAAGCATTGTCTGATTTTCATTGGTTAATTTTCATAGAATTTTTATTTATTATCACTTTTGTCAGATTCAAGTTATTTCTGTGACCATTGTGGGTTTTTCTTTCATTAACAGAGGGGTACCAACAATTTTGTCCACAGCTGTAATATTGGACATTATTATTTAAGAGGTCAATTTTAAAAAGCCATTTGCTCGTACAACCATGAAGAATAAATGTGTATCAGTTTGTGATGTGAATTTGCGGAATAGCTTAGTTGAACTCAAATAGACCACAACTATAAAACAATTTTAGAAATTATATGAAAAAAGACTACTTAAAAAAATATGGTCATATAGCAAAGTAAAGATGTCTTTGGTTATTGTTTTCTCATTGTGTTTTACTTGTATATAGTTGATTAAGGTATGCAATATGTTGATAATGTACAACTTCTGTAAATATGGTTGTTCGTACTGAATGTTGACAGTAAAAGATTTTTAGCATCTGTATAGGAAACGGACATGAAACAGTTTCTTGTACATGATGTGTAGTGGGCAGGAGTTGGTTTTACTTCATCCCACTTGTTTTCAGATATACTGTAATTTTTGAAGGAGTCAATCTTTTTGTTTGTCATTGTTTTGTAATGTATCATGTCTGAAATAAATTATGAATGAATTAGTTGAGTAGAAGTTATGTACACTGAGTTTGAGTTGTTTCTTTATCTTTCTAAATAAACTGACTTTTTTTCTTAAATGTCCAGGTGGGTCTGGATTACAGCAATCCATACCTAAGTCCCTTCAGAGAATTCCAGCGCTGGAAACACCACCCCTTTATAGCCCCCACACTGGAGGGAGGTCAGAGAATTGCTTATGGAGCCAGGGCCCTGAATGAGGGAGGTTTTCAGGTATCTGTGTACGCCCCACATTTACATAATAGTAAACTTAAAATGTTCACACCTGTCTGCTTTTAACAAAGTATTCTCTGTATTGCATTACAACTGTACTCCTGTAATTGATATATCAGGCTACAACACAAGTTTGTGAATGCATTACTGAGGATACCACAAGATTTATTTTAAGCAGAAAGTTTCCAAGCAAAAGGTTACTAAGGCTTGTCTCACACTGAAAGGTTTTTTTAAAATCTTAACCACTTGCACTCCGGGCAATTTTCCTAAAAATGCCAAAAAAAAACGTGCCCAAAGTAAATCGAAAGCTGTTATTCAACCCTTTGCAGCATCTTCATGGGGTTGGTCTCATTTAAAAGAAAACACTTTGAATTTTTTGGCAAAAAAAACATAATCGCTCTACGTGCTCCGGCCACTGAGTTACAGTCATCTAAACATACTGAACTTGAAGAAAAAAAATTTGGACACAGTGTTTTTTTGGATACAAATGCTTGTAAATAACACACAGCTGTCCGATCCGGCTGGAAAATGCAACAGAAATGTAGAACCAAGTGTTATCCAGCTGAGATCCAAATTTGATAACAATACCACAAAAAATGAATATTTTACACAGCTTTGTTCTCAGGTAGTTCCCAGGCGTTATGGAACTGTGCCAAATTGTGCCAAATGGCACAGTTTGGAAAAACGTCTGTAACTTTTGAATAATTCAATGTAGAATCTTCATTTTAGGCTCTAATGAAAGGTCACACTCAGGGCTGTGTCTGTGTGTGTGTGTGTGTGTGGGCGGGGGGTCGTCCCCCCCCCCCCCCCCCCCGCTACCAAGGACCAAATTCGGCCCTCGCTACAAGACGGAATACACTCTTTTTTTTTTTTTTCCTTGCATGTTTTCACAGCGGCTCCCCCCCCCCCTCGCTACTGTGTGTGTGTGTGGGGGGGGGAACCGTGAACGGACCGTGAACGCCCCCCACCCCCCACCCCCCCGGTACAGAAGAGGGCCATCGCTACATGATGGAATAGAATGATATGCTTCCCCCCGCCGACCGAGGAGCGTTCGGACCGTGCCCCCCCCCTCTCCTCTTCTGCAGCGGGTGTGGGGGGGGGGGGGCGTTCACGGTCCGAACACGGCAAATGAACCGTTTATCGCGGCGCACGCACTTCGTATTTCGTGCGCAGTACAGTTGTAAATTACTGATCGGTCAAAAGTCATTTTTGGATTACAGTTTTCAGGGATAAATAATAATTTAGCTTATAACACCTTACCTCTTCAAAGCAGCAGAGTCGTGGCGAACAGCTCTTCCCACGCGTCAGACGAACGCGACGCTGCTCCGCTCGTGGATCCCGATCAACATAATTCCATTACATATTGCCGTTTTGGCGAATGATTTACAACTTTTGTCGTTGGCCTCCGTCTATTCTGCTGGAATGAGTGCAGGTCCCACTTGTGGGTGTTCTCCATGCTGCTGGGTGAGCCTGGGTCTGTAGGAGATTTGTCCAGCGTCCTTTGTTTTCATCTGTGGCAGCAGTAAATATCGCTTCACCCAGCCAGAATTTCTGTGCTTCAATTGGCTCCTGCGTTCACAGTAGGCGGGTCCTCCTTCCTAGATTTTCATTCATTGGTTCTTCAAGGTTTCAGAAACCCAATTCAAGGCTCTTATTAGTCGAATGAGAGGTCAATCAGATGAACTAACCTGTTCGCGGCTGTCTCTGCAGTTTTTTTTTGAGTGGCGCTTGGACGCTACTACATCACCATCACCATCATCATGCGTCATGCGCACGAGGGCGCACGAGCGCGCTCTCGCGCGCCCTCGTGCGTCATAGGACGCAGAGACTTGCCCGCCCGCGGAACAACGGAGCGCAAGTGGTTAAAAGATTTTGACAGTATGAGAGACCCCACACATGATGATAATAAAATTAGTTTTAACAGTTTTGTTATCCCCCACCAGTCAAAGCCCAAAGGCGTCAGAGAGTCTATTGGGCGAAGACCAAAGGGAGATTATGTTATAGGTCAGTTCATCGATCCGTTTGTGCCACCTTTGTGAAATCAACTCCTACAGTTTTGGTCCGATAATTTTAAACTTACTACCATGGTTTGCTATACACCGAGGATGTGCATATTGCAGTTTGAACCCACCAGCTATCTAGGAGGTTTCAAACTTAGATTTACATCGGCCTCTTTTACTACTAACTGGCTGGACCCCCCGCGACCCGAAAAGGATTCAGCGGAAGAAGGTGGATGGATGGATGGACCTCCAGAAAGGGATTCCTACAGGATGCACCATCTCCCCTATGTTGTTCCTGATGGGCATGAACCTATTAATTTCTGCAGCAGAAGGCGTAACCCATGGTCCCACACTAGAGTCGGGTGTCGTTCAACCAGTACTGCGAGAGTTCATGGGCGATATCACAGTAACATCTGTGACACATGTTCAAGCAAGATGGGTGTTGGAAACCTTGGACAACGTAGCCACCTGGGCAAGAATGTCGTTTAAGGCCAGGAAATCCAGAAGCTTGGTGATCAAAAAAGCAAAGTTACCAGCAGGTTCAACCTCCAAGTTCAGGGCAAAATTATTCCAACCACCATGGACAATCCAGTGAAGTGCCTGGGGAAGTGGTACAATGCATATCTGACCGATAATGCCAACATCTCCAATGCAGTGAAGCAGACCGAAGAGTGGCTGAAGAAGATAGACAAGTCTGATCTTCCAGGAAAATTTAAGATCTGGCTGTACCAGCATGGCCTTCTACCCAGGTTGTCGTGGCTCTTCACTGTTTACAAAATCTCCATGACTGTTGTCGAGGGTATCGAGAGGAAAACCAATAAGCACCTGTGGAGATGGCTTAGTGTCCCACCAAGTTTTTCCTCAGTGGGCCTTTACATCCGGTTCGGACAGCTACAGCTCCCCCTATCATCAGCAGTGGAGGAGTTCAAGGTGGTGAAATGCAGAGTTGAAGTAAGCCTTGACAGCTCCAAAGATGTCCTGGTGAGCCAAGCAGGTATCACAGCTAGGTCTGGGCGCAAGTGGACAGCGAAAGTTGCAGTAAAGCAAGCATTCAGCTCTTTAAAGCTGTGCGACATCATTGGCAGGTCTTGGCTCTGTACCTTTCCAACAATGGGGAAACGCAAATGAAACAACCAGGTGCAATATGATCTAGGCAGAAATTCAAACCCGGAAGGAAGGGGAGTGGATGTCAGGAGCAGTGGAACAAGGCACGCAGGGCTCTTGGACAAAATGGGATCTGCCTTAGCTTAGAATCCCGTGGGCAGAACTGTGGAGACTGGAGCCCTATCACATTTCCTTCCTCCTGTGATCTGTTTACTACACCCTCCCCTCGCCTTCTAATCTGCACACATGAGGACTGAGAGAGGATCCACTTTGTAAGCTTTGTGGCCAGAGAGGGACACTGGCCCACATTCTATCTGGATGCAAAACGGCGCTGTCTCAAGGGTGGTATAGGTGGTGCCATGATAAAGTCATCCTATCCCTTGCTGACACACTAGAACGGGAGAGAACCAAAAAGAGACCAATTAGTACGACCCTTAAGATGATGGTTTTCTTCGTCAAAGAGGGAGTTAGGCCCTCCTCGACTAAGAAGACAAAAAGCCAGCCTGTTACAAACCACTAGTTCGTGGGAGATGATGGTAGATGTAGGAAGAAGGCTGAAGTTCCCAGAGGTGGTACACACAACTCTCCGATCAGATATTGTGCTCTGGTCAGGGAAAGACCAGAAGATGATTCTGGTCGCACTTGCGGTGCCATGGGAGGAAGGCTGCGAGGAGGCCCACGAGAGTAAGGCCTTGAAGTACTAGTCCTTAGTACAGTCCTAGTACAGTCCTTAGTAGGGACAAGGGCTGGCAAGTGTGGCTCTTTTCCTGTGGAAATCAGCTGCAGGGGCTTTCCAGCTAAATCATTATGATAGATGCTGTCAGCTCTTGGCCTTGATGAAAAGAGCAAAAGTCAAGTTGCTCGCAAGATGGGGGCGGGGGAGCAGAGTGAGCTTCCTATTGGCTTTGGAGTAAGAGGGAGGAGGAGAGCTGGAAGCCAGGAGCAAATAGGCAGTGATCTGGCCAATCACTGCCAGCCCACCATCTGGAAAGCGTAGTGGTTGAGGTCACCACCTGAAGATATTTACTCCTGGCCAAAGGCCAATGCTACCTAAATAGGTAACTGTAAAAATGCACCAAGTAGTGTATGTAACAAGTGGTTATGATCAGATGATTTTTGTGTGAATTGTAGCCCCTGACCCATGACCTCCTGTTTCACCTCACTTCATAGACAGTAACTGTCTTGTAAAAGCAACTCCTTGTAAAGTTTTGGTCCGATTATTTTGAAACCGGGTACCATGGTTTGATATACACTGAGGATGCACAGATTGCAATTTGGTTCTGATCGGATGATTTTTGTAGGAATTGTAGTCCCTGACCTTATGACCTCCTGGTTTACCTTACTTCATAGATAGTAACTGTTTTATGAAATCAACTCCTCCTACAGTTTTGGTCCAATTGTTTTGAAACTTGGTACCATGGTTTGATATACTCTGATGATACGCATATTGCAATTTCACTCTCATCTGATGACGTTGAGGTCAAAGGTCAGGTCAGGTTTTTTCCTAAATCTTGTAAACACAGTAACTATTGAAAGAAATGATGTAGGCTTTTCAAGTTGATCCAGTAGTTGTATCTAATACAAGTCTTGGATGACTTACACCCTCCCTTAACTATGGGTTTGGGGTCAAGGGGTCAAAGTTAACATTGCAGTTGCACTATGGTAAATGCTACATTTACTATTACTATAAAACGAGTAAAGTTAGGGCCACCAAACCTGGTATACAGGTTCACCTTGGGATCTTGAACTCTGACTATGGATTTGGGGGTCAAAAGGTCAAAGGTTAACATTTCTCATGCCTTATTACTGTACAACACATAAAGCTAGGGTCACCAAACTTGCTACACAGGTTCACCTTGGGATTCTGACCTCTGACTATGGGTTTGGGGTCAAAGGGTCAAGGTTAATATTCCTTATGCCTCATTAATGTACAAGTAAAGCTAGGGCCACCAAACTTGGTACACAGGTTCACCTATGACCCTGAAGTGTGACTGTGGTTTTGGGATTGCAAGGTCAAAGCTCAACATCAAAATGGCTTATAAACTATCTCAACAACAAACAAAGCTGGGGTCACCAAACTTGCTGCACAGGTACACCTTGGGATCTTGAACTCTGACTATGGGTTTGGGGGTCAAAATGTCAAAGGTTAACATTCCTTCTGCCTTATTACTGTACAGTGAGTAAAGTTATGGTCACCAAACTTGGTTCACAGGTTCACCTTGAGATCCTAACCTCTGACTATGAGTTTGGGGTCAAAGGTCAAGGTTAACATTCCTTATGCCTTATTACTGTACAAGTAAAGATAGGGCCACCAAACTTGGTACACAGGTTCACTCTGAGACCATAACCAAGCTCTCTAGGGTCACCATACTTGCTACACAGGTTCATCTTGGGATCCTGACCTACAACTATGGGTTGTATACTTTGTTGTATATTCATGGGATGGGCTTATCATAATTTGGTTCTGCCACAGTAATTATATTGAAAAGTTGAAAACTGCTCTCCATCAGTAAGTATTGGGATTTTCAAAGAAAACGGAGGCTGGGTGATATTGCACTTGCCTCAGAGTGCTTTTGTTCTTATAGTCTGTGGAGTGCATCAGTGTTGGCAAGACGGCACACCACGCATTAACAGTCTGAATTCACAATCAACCCAGGGTTGCTAAAATCTTGCTACACATGAAAACAAATCCAAATGATACTTGTGTATTTTCAGTCTCTCTGACACATCAGTCCAGTGTGTCTTCAATTAACTGTATTTTTTGAAACTTTTAACAATTCATATTCAAAATTGTACCAAATCTATTAAATTGTATCAGCATGTTCACAGTCCTCTTCATGTCAGGATTTTCAAATCAATTTAGGTCTGGGCATTTGCTGGGTCATTCCAAAACTTTAATTTTCTTCTGATGAAATCATTCTTCTGTTGATTTGGATGTACTGTATGCTTGGGGTTATTAATAGGGATGAGCCAATAGCACTTTTTCAAGACAGATACCGATACTGTGACTTTGAGTATCGGCCAATACCGATCCAAACCCGATACCATCTCTTATTTAAAACAACAAAAGTACAGAACATACTTTGTTATTGACTGGTTGCATTTTGTACACATATAAAAACAGAAATCTAAAAGTCAAAGAATATATTACAAATTTGACTCAGTTCAGCAATGCAGCTGCCTTTTTTATTTTAAACTTTGCAACATTGGCAGCATTTCACTGGTCAGCACTATGTAAACATGCATGCTGAAGTTTTAAGTGCAAGTTTATATAAGACTTTAAAGCTGAATATTTAAGTAAAAATTCAGATGAAATTCAAAGTGCCACTTTATGCTGTAGATCTGAAAATAAAGGGACTAACCCTTTAAGTTGTATTTTTGTCACCCATTATTATCAGAAGTATTCTCCTGGTCCTCGGTTTATTTAGTAGTGTTTCTGATATTATTCTCTGTCCATTCTTAGTTTTTAGGCTTGGTCTTATTTTGAGGTCATTCCTGTTCCATTTCATGTTCATGTAGCCTTGCACCCTCTGGGATTAATAAAGTATGCAAAATACAAAAAAAAAAATATTTGCTATTTGTCAGATAAAACTCAGACTTGCTGTCACCTACCGCTCATCAACTTCAGACTCTACTCCGAAAGGTACGCTCCAGTCTGGTTTTTACTTTGTTTCATTCTTTTTAGGTTTCACTTTTAGCGTCCACTCCCAAGCTGGAAAGCCGCACTGCAGAAGCTGCTGCTGCGCGACACACGTCCTTCTGCTCGGTTTTTGACAGACTTCAGCATACTCCTTTGCAGTGATACTTTTGCAAGTGTTTTATCAAGTTGGTGGTGTAAAATTGTAAATGCTGGTACCACACAGCAACATACTGAGGCGAGTCCCACAGACAGGCTCCAGTGATGTGATACGTTGCCTTTGTTTATTGAAGCCGCACATAGTGCAGCTGAGAACATAATCATGCCTTCATTTTATTATTATTAATGTGTCGGATCGGTAAATTACTTTTATTCCTTCCCGATACCGATCCAACCATTTTGCCTGGATCAAAACCGATATGGCAGATTGGATCGGCGCATCCCTAGTTGTTAATGTGCTGAAAGATGAAATTCCTCTTCATTTTCAGCTTTCTAACACACACCTGAAGGCTTTGGGCCAAAATTAACTAGTATTTGGAACTGTTTTTAATTTCCGCCAATTTGCCTAAAGCTCCAGCTTAAAAAAAGCAACCCCAAAGCATGATGCTACCACCACCGTGCTTCATAGTAGGTATGGTGTTCTTTTGGTGATGTGCAGTGTTGTTTTTGCATCAAACAAACCTTTTGGAAATGTCCAAAAGTTCAGTCTCGGTTTCATCCCACAGGATGAGGTTCTTACTCATGTTGAAGGCAAACTCGATCTGCTTCAGTTTGCCTATCAAAGAAATAAAGGCGTGGATGATGCCAAACTTTTTATCCTTGATAAAATCTATAAACACCTGGAGAAACCTAAATCTCAGATAAAACTCAGACTTGCTTCTTGTTTTAATCTGCCCGACCACGTTTTAACTTGGGATTTAAATTTTTTTGAATAGTATTTTTTTATTAACAAATAAGCACAAAGTAATTACAGACATAAAATTTCAAATTTTACATATAACCCACCCCTCAAGTCAGTCAAAAGAAAAAACTAGAAAAGCACTCGGAGAGCGCAGACCTCCGCCAAGCGCCACAGTTCCCCCCCATACAGTGTTTAACATTATAAATATCAATCCTCCATTTATTTTGTCTAACTTTATAGATTCGTTGACCATGAAAAAAATGTCATTTGCAAGTGGCATACAGTATATTAGCTATACTGTGATGCTTGTTGCGTGTTTATAGCTTCATTTGTTCTTTTAAAAATTTCAAAGGTTCCCTATTTTTTCATTTTTTTGCATCATTATCCAGATTTATTCCATTTCCTTAGGTGTTAAATGCCTTGTAGAAGCTGTTGAAAAGTTGTCCTGTATTATGCAAATTACTGTGATTCCCGTTTTGGAAATCCCAATAAGTAAAAAAATTCCTGGATCCAGACAGTGATCCGGATCACCACCAAAATGTAATCATCTGTAGGATACCCCATTTTTGACAATCTCTGAAAATTTCATGAAAATCCGTCCATAACTTTTTGAGTTATCTTGCTAACAAACAAACAGACAGACAGACAAACCAACGCCGATGAAAACATAACCTCCCTGGCGGAGGTAAAAAAACTCACCCATACAAAAGGAACAAAACAGTTTCACATTATAGATATGGTAAGAGTTCATAAAAAAAGAAAAATATAATAATTATAATCATCACAATAACAACTAGAAAAGCACTCAGAGAGCGCAGACCTCCACCAAGTGCCACAGTTCCCCCCATACAGTGTTTGTGTGTTTTCAGATTCCTTGACCATGAAAAGATATGACTAGTAATTGGATTGACAATGATAGGATCAGTGGTTCAGTAGTTATTCAGGAAAATCGCATTTTCCGTAATGGCGGTTTTCTTCTGGACGGTGATCCGGATCACCACCAAAATCTAATCATCTATAGGATACCCCATTTGTGACAATCTCTGAAAATTTCATGAAAATCCGTGCATAACTTTTTGAGTTATCTTGCTAACAAACAAACAAACAGACAAACCAACGCCGATGAAAACATAACCTCCTTGGCGGAGGTAAAAAATAGTGAAGTATAAACAATGAGGCAACTAACCATGTGTTTGTGGTCTAGGAAGTACCTTCAAAAAAGAATTTTTCAGTCTAGGGCCAATATAATCAAAAACCGGTAAACATATCTAAAAAAAACCCCAAAATTTTTCCTTTATACTAGTATGTTAAATATTCCAGTGGCAAGAGGTTGAACAGCACTTTTTGCCGTTCAGAGAGTGTTGGTGGTTTGTTTGAAATCCACTTTAGAAGTATACTTTTACATGCAGCATAAGTCAGAATATTCAACAGTTTGTTTTTTTTTATTATGAGTATCCCTAATTTGTGAGTTTGGCAGACCCAGCATCAAACACTCTGGACCTAAATCCAGCTCTTTGTTGAACACCAAATTCAGTTTTGAAGCCAGCTTCCTCCAAAAATCCTGAATACAGTAGTGTGAAAAAGGGTTTGCCCCCTTCCTGATTTCTCATTTTTTTGTATGTTTGTCACACTTCAATGTTTCAGATCATCAAATTTAAATATTAGACAAAGATAACACAAGTAAACACACAATGCAGTTTTTCAATGAAGGTGTTTATTATTAAGGGTAAAAAAAAAAAAAATCTAAACCTACATGGCCATGTGTGGAAAAAGTGATTCCCCCCCCCCCCCCCCGTTAAAATATAAATTAACTGTGGTTTATCACATCTTTGGAAAGCTGAGTTCAATTTCTCTAGCCACACCCAGGCCTGATTAATGCCACACCTGTTCTCAATCAAGAAATCACTTAAATAGGACCTGCCTGACAAAGTAAAGTAGATCAAAAGATCCTCAAAAGCTAGACATCCTGCAAGAAATTCAGGAACAAAATGAGAAACAAAGTTCTTGAGATCTGTCAGTCTGGAAAATGTTATAAAGCCATTTCTAAAGCTTTGGGACTCCAGCAAACCACAGTGAGAGCCATTATCCAAAATGGCAAAAATATGGAACAGTGGTGAACCTTCTCAGGAGTGCCCAGCTGACCAAAATTACCCCAAGAGCGCAGCGACGACTCATCCAAGAGGTCACACAAGACCGCACAACAACATCCAAAGAACTGCAGGCCTCACTTGCCTCAATTAAAGCCAGTGTTCATGACTCCACCATAAGAAAGAGACTGGGCAAAAATGGCCTGCATGGCAGAGTTCCAAGACGAAAACCACTTCTGAGCAAAAAGAACATAAAGCTCATCTCAGTTTTACCAGAAAACATCTTGATGATCCCCAAGACTTTTAGGAAAATACTCTGTGGATTGACGAGACAAAAGTTGAACTTTTTGGAAGGTTTGTGTCCCATTACATCTGGCGTAAAAGTAACAGCATTTCAGAAAAGGAACATCATACCAACAGTAAAATATGGTGGTGGTAGTGTGATGGTCTGAACTGAAGACATTTATTAATTAAAATACAGACATCCTCTGCTAATAGATGTAAAGGATGAAAAAAAACTTGACCTTCCCACTCTCGCCTAACTTTTCCATGTTCCTCGTCACGCAAATGTGTTTCTTACAATAGTGCTATATCAGTCTCCTCCTTCTTTAAATATGTAATTTTTTCTTTCTTTTCACTGGATGGGGTATGCCTCTTATATTCTTTGTGCAAACTTTCAAAATCAAAATGTTCACTTATATAACCATATCCTAAATCTCCCATATTTAGAACCGTCAAGATAAAAAATTGTGTTACTCCATCTAAACCCAAAACCAAATCCCCATGAAACCACACACATCACACATAAACAAATAAATAAAAACAACAAACAAAAACAATAAAATGACAGGGACCCCACCTTCAGAAGAGAAACCCTTACACCTAGGTCCTCCTAACCTTACTTTGTATGCAGCCATGGTGTCTCTGAGACTGCAAAATCAAATGCAAACAGAAATTTAACCAGCTCTTCAGATCAAATGATTGTAATCCTTTGCTTCCTTACATTTAAGTACAATTTTTTTATCCCAAAATTAAAGCATAACTCAAAACAAAAATAAATATATATAACCAAAATAACAAGAATTAACACATACACTGTAAGTCAGCAACAGTTTTACAGAGAACATTCATTAAAGAAGGGGGGAAATGGGGGGAGAGGGAGAACTCAAATCTCTGTATAACAGCCATCATGTAAATGATTCTCAGATTTGTTTTTCCGATGAACAAACAGGACACAGCAGGTTTTAGTCAACAATACAATGTCTAAAACCCTGATCTCTAACAAAGGCTCTCCACAGGGTTGCGTTCTCTCACCATTTCTTTTTATCTTATACACGGACAGCTGCAGGTTTTCTAGAGAAAACAGTTTCGTTATTAAATTTTCTGATGACACTGCTTTGCTGTCACTTCTTCAGGGGACAGAGGCTGATCATGGTCATGCTCTTCTTGACTTTGTCAGGTGGTGTGACAACAGTTTCCTTAACCTAAATGTCTCAAAGACAAAGGAACTTGTCACTGACTTTAGGAAAAGTAAGGCAAAAACCACAGCCAGCATCATCCATGGTGAAGACATAGAGATGATAAACTCATATATACAGACGTGGACAAAACTGTTGGTACCCCTCTGTTAATGAAAGAAAAACCCACAATGGTCACAGAAATAACTTGAATCTGACAAAAGTGGTAACAAATAAAAATTCTATGAAAATTAACCAATGAAAATCAGACAATGGTTTTGAATTGTGGTTCAACAGAATTATTTTAAAAAACAAACTCATGAAACAGGCCTGGACAAAGAAAATGGTACCCCTAGAAAAGTTTGAAAATAATTTGACCATAGGGACATGTTCAACCAAGATGTGTCCTCTAATTAACATCACAGGTGTCTACAAACTTGTAATCAGTCAGTCGGCCTATTTAAAGGGTGACAAGTAGTCACTGTGCTGTTTGGTGACATGGTGTGTACCACACTAAACATGGACCAGAGGAAGCAAAGGAGAGAGTTGTCTCAGGAGATTAGAAAGAAAATTATAGACAAGCATGTTAAAGGTAAAGGCTATAAGACCATCTGCAAGCAGCTTGATGTTCCTGTGACTACAGTTGCACATATTATTCAGAAATTTAAGATCCACGGGACTGTAGCCAACCTCCCTGGATGTGGCCGCAGGAGGAGACGGATAATACGAATGGTAACAAAAGAGCCCAGAACAGCCTATAAACAACATTCATGGTGAACTCCAAGGTCAAGGTACATCAGTGTCAGATCGCACCATCCGTCGTTGTTTGAGCCAAAGTGGACTTCATGGGAGATGACCAAGGAGGACACCACTGTTGAAAACAAATCATAAAAAAGCCAGACTGGAATTTGCCAAACTACATGTTGACAAGCCACAAAGCTTCTGGGAGAATGTCCTATGGACAGACGAGACAAAACTGCAACTTTTTGGCAAGGCATATCAGCACTATGTTCACAGATGCAAAAATGAAGCATACCAAGAAAAGAACACTGTCCCTACTTTGAAACATGGAGGAGGTTCTGTTATGTTCTGGGGCTGCTTTGCTGCATCTGGCACAGGGTGTCTTGAATCTGTGCAGGGTACAATGAAATCTCAAGACTATCAAGGTATTCTAGAGAAAAATGTGCTGCCCAGTGTCAGACAGCTTGGTCTCTGTCGCAGGTCATGGGTCTTGCAACAGGATAATGCCCCAAAACACAGCTAAAAACACCCAAGAATGGCTAAGAGCGAAACATTGGACTATTCTAAAGTGGCCTTCTATGAGCCCTGATCTAAATCCTATTGAAGATCTGTGGAAGGAGCTGAAACATGCCGTCTGGAGAAGGCACCCTTCAAACCTGAGACAACTGGAGCAGTTTGCTCATGAGGAGTGGGCCAAAATACCTGCTGAGAGGTGCAGAAGTCTCATTGACAGTTACAGAAATCGTTTGATTGCAGTGATTGCCTCAAAAGGTTGTGCAACAAAATATTAAGTTAAGGGTACCATCATTTTTGTCCAGGCCTGTTTCATGAGTTTGTTTTTTAAAATAATTCTGTTGAACCACAATTGAAAAGTATTGTCTGATTTTCATTGGTTAATTTTCATAGAATTTTTATTTATTACCACTTTTGTCAGATTCAAGTTATTTCTGTGACCACTGTGGGTTTTTCTTTCATTAACAGAGGGGTACCAACAATTTTGTCCACTTCTGTATTTGGGAACCATATTTGAATGTCAGCTGCTTTTGACATCAATACAGAGTCACTTATTAAAAGGGCCCATCAGAGAATTTAATGTATTTACTGCGGAAGATCAACTTTTTTGGTGTTTCCAAACCCATTCTGTGTTCTTTCTACTCATCTTTTATTGAAAGCCTTCTTACTTTTTCACTTATCTGCTGGTCCAACAATTTGTCAGTGAACGAGGGGAATTGTTTAAATAATGTTGTTAAAGTCTGCTCCAAAATTATTGGCACACCGTTAGACGACTTGAACTCGGTCTGGAAAAAACGTGTCATTCAGAAAGCAAAATATATCATAAGGCAAGCTCATGTCCTTAATAGTGAGTTTTTACTGATGCCATCCGGATGGCATCACTTGCAGCCTCCCAGGGAGACTAACCGTTATGCTAGGTCCTTTGTTCCTTCTGCCATCAAACTGATGAACACAGCGTAGTCTGTCTTTTGTAGACCATTTGATGGCGGCATTCCAATTCCAGTTCTTTAGGAGAATGTTGCTGTTCATGTGCAATACTACTGTTGACCAGAGTACTTGTTGTATTTATACTTACATCTAACCTTTCAATGACTGCATTCTTTTTAGATGTTTATTTTTCTTTGTTGTTTTTATCGACTTTTAAAACGTTGTTGTTTTTATTGACTTAAAACTCGGATTTTAGTTGTATTTAGACTTATTCTTGCACTGTTTTTGGACAAAGCCCCTCCCATTTTTATTACATAGTATGTCTTGAGTGCTTCCACACTCAGGGCTATTTGGTCCTGGAGGTTTAAGGGTGTTTTACTGATTGATTCCCACAAACTGTGCTGTTTGAATGTTTGGATGTATATGTGAATAGTGGTCGGTGGGCTGTAGAAAATGAATTGCCCCTTGATTAATAGTTTTCTGTATCTGTACATGCATTTGGTAGACTTCATTTTTTTTTTTCCAAAAAAATTTAGCTGGGCCTGTATGTTTGTAAATAAAGGCTTCCATTTTATGACGCTACCCCAAAGGGTAGGGTTGCAAGCCGGAAGCCCTATGCATGCTTGTTTATAGTGCCTTATCACCCATTATTAATTTATTATTGTATTTTGACACTAAAAGTCTGACATAAATATGGGTTGGCCAGATATCCATTATTACTAAAGTAGTTCAGTACTATTAACAGTAAAATTAATTTAAGCACATGTTCAGCCTGCTACTAAAATTATCGTCTGTATTCAGGTGTAAAAGAACAATGTAGAGCATAAATATCTTAAGTAAAAATCCCACTAGTGTGTAGAGCCACTGCTCATTCACGTGGAAGGTTCAGTTTGGTCACTTGCTGGACGCAAAAATGCTTGACTCTGAAAAGTGTCTGTGGTTTTTATCTAATCCACCTTCCTGTGTTAAAAACGTCTCATGGATCACACAGGAAGTGCTTGAGTACATAAGAAGGATTTTTAGGCATCCAGTCTCAGCTTGCAGCTTCTGTGACCTCATTCTGAATGAGCATAAAAAAGACACTTTGTCTTAATGCATTGGAGCTCTATAATTTCTGTTTATCTTGTAAATTTTAAATATCAAAGTAACAGTTTTATCATTTTCCACATATTAAACATTTTGTTATTGATATGTGGATCAGAAATAATGGGCTGACTAGTGACACATGTTGCCCAAGAACCAGACCGCTGCACTACCACAGTCAGGATACCCAGTTCTGAGTTTTAGGTGTCTGAAAGTGGAACAGGAGCAGGTTAAAAATGAACTCTTTCCTTTTGCTTTGCAGTCTATCCCAAGGCTGACTTTCCCTGGAGGGCTACTGATTGGCTGCAGCCCCGGCTTCATGAATGTGCCAAAGATCAAAGGCACCCACACAGCCATGAAGAGTGGCATGCTGGCTGCTGAGGCCATTTTCAGCAAAGTTACAGCGGAGGACCTCAATTCAGAAACGGCAGGTAGAGATTTTAAGACCCATGAATGTGAATATTTATATCTGGGTTTACACTCTCCATTCGTGGGAGCAGCTCATTGTAATGTACTCAGATGAATTTGGAAAATTTGCTAAAAGGCCCGCTCACACTGTAGTGTCAGTTCTTTCTTGACCGAAGTTTGCCTTCCCCCACCCCCCACAGTCTGGAACATTTGATAAGTTCTGCAGAATGGAACATTTCCCCAGCTTTGGAACGATTGGAAGAGGTAGTCTCAGGAACAGAATGAATGCAAATGTTCACTTACAGTGTTGATAAGAAACTGCTTCATGTCTGGGAACCGTGGTAAACAAAAAACAGTGTCAGTGCAGGCCATTGACAGACACGGGGGCAGTGGGCCATTTCACTGGGCACAGAACAGATAACCTGACACTAGTGTGTGTGAGTGGGCCTTAGGAGGACAGTAGACAGTAAAAGGGTACATACGGAAAGGAAAACCTAATGGCCCAATCACAATGTTCACATTCGCAGATTCACTGACTTTAAGCCCCTTTTCCACTAGCACCTACTCAGCCCTACCCGCCTCGACTCTACTCGGCTCAACACGGTGTGGTTGGTTTTCCATTACAACAGAGTACCACTTCAAGTGGGTGGGGTTGGGTTTATTACAGGAAGGCGGCCCGTTATCGCATTGTGTTGACATGCTGACGTTTTCACTGATAAATAACGTAAAAGATGGTTAAAATCATAAAACACTCACCATCTTCCCCGTGAGCAGCCATCAGCTCAGAGACTTCCTGGTATACTTTTTCATTTCGGGTCGCTCCGCTGCAGCAGGGCCGACGGGGCTGAAAAGTTCATAGTTGTCAAAGCTGACCAAATGTAGTTTATTTTTCAAGCGCAGGGATCCAAACGCTGCAACACCGATGGAAGAACTGTGCGCACCAATGGGGAGACTGTTGAAAAATAACCACATTTGGTCAAATTTGACCACTATATGAACTTTTCAGCACCGGCGGAGCATTCTGAAATGAAATACCAAGAGGTCTCCGAGCTGATGGCTGCTCACGGGGAAGATGGTGAGTGTTTTGTGACGGCATTGATTTGTGTGTAGCCATTTATTCTGTTAGTTGTCACAGAAATGATAAAAAATCACGGCCAAATTTACAAATGGTGGTTTTGAATCATATGAAGACATCGCTCTCATCCACTGACGTTACACCCTGGACAATAATTGGCCTACAATCTGTTGACATCACATTTTCAGCTCGACTCAGCACGGTTGGAACCTCACTGAAGTAGGTCCCAAAAACCACCTGGTACCAGGTACTAATGGAAAACCCTACAGAGTAGAGCTGAGGCGAGTAGGGCTGAGTAGATACTAGTGGAAAAGGGCCATTTGAGGTGCGTTCCCAGTAACTGGCTTAGGGCTGCCCCATTGTAAAATCATCCGACTTTTTTGGAGCCCTTCATATTCACTCTCTGTAAGATAGCACCCCCCTGCCTGCAGCAAATTGAAATCAGGTGTCCTTCAGGTGCCTTTCCACAGACTCCAAGTGGGCTTTCGTGTGTTTTGCACTGAGGAGAGGCTTCCGTCTAGCCACTCTGCCATAAAGCCCAGATCTGTGGAGGGCTGCAGTGACGTTTACCCTTCTGGAACTTAATCTCATCTACACACAGGATCTCTGGAGCTCAGTCAGTGACCATCAGGTTCTTGGTCACCTCTCTCACCAAGACCCTTCTCCCTCACTTGCTGGTTTTGGCCAAGCAACCTGGGTGACTCTTGGAAGAGTCCTGGTTGTACCAAACGTCTTCCATTTGAGTATTATGGAGGCCACTGTGCTCTTTAACCTTCAGTGCAGCAGAAATTTTTTGTAGCCTTCCTCATATCTGTGCATTGCAACAATCCCTGAGCTCTGTAGGCAGTTCCTTTGATCTCATGGCTTGGCTTTTACCCTGATATGCATTGTCAGCTGTGAGGCCTTCTATAGAGAGGGGTGTGTCTTTCCAAGTCATGTCCAGTTAAATTAGTTTACTACATGTGGACTCCAAATGGTGTATCTAGAAACATCTCTGCAAAATTCAAGAGAAATGGGAGGCATCTGAGCTAAATTTCAGGTGTTTTGCAAAGTGTCTGAATACTTATGCACATGTGATATTTACAAAAAAAATCCAAAATTCTGTTTCCACTTTGTCGTTATGGGGTACTGAGTGTAGATTAATTAGAAAAAAAAAAGAATTTAAACGATTGTACCATCAGGCTGCAACTTACCAAAATAGGAAAAATGCTGAGGGGGATGAATAGTTTTACAAGCCACTGTACATCTCCTTGCAGACCCTCATACTCAAGCACCACTGACGATGTCAGCCTGAGTCTGTAAGGTTTCAGTGTCTGAGTGTTTAGGGTGGAGATTAGGATTGGGCCTATGAGTTCTCAAAGCAACTTGAGAAAACTACATGGGCCCACTTGAGAAATTTTGTGCTCTCAAACTGCGGTTACATCTGTCAGAATGTCAGTGCAGATTGTCTGAAGAGTCATGAATAAATTTGAGGGAAAAACAAAACTTGAGTGCTTTGACAAAGATCTTTCATAGAGGGCACTGAGAACACATTCCTCTGCCAAGGCCCTGTCTCACAATGTTAAAGTGAAAAAGTGATCTAGAATCCACAACATGACTCTGATTTCCTCCAAAATTAAATGAATTAATCTGTTGAATGAATTCATGAGGTGGCCCATGAATTCATGAATTCACCAGAGGTGATTTCACCAGAGGTGGCATGGGCCACCTCTGGTGAAAACTGAATAAAAATTTGTCTAGTAGTTTTTGTGTAACCCTGCTAACAGATAGACATGAAAAAAATACTTCTTAGTGTCACTGTTTGTCATTTTGTATTTCAGATATCATTCCTAACACTTTGTTGGTAATATAACACCTGACAAGATTAGAATGGAGTGTTTAAAGGTCTGATGACACATTTTTGACTTCCTCTAATTTTTCAACACATAATACAATATGACAAAATAGGTCGGTCTGTGCAGTTCTAAGTCAAACAGGCTTTTTTTCACGTGAATATCCGACGTTTTCATGAGTGCCACGTCACCAATTACGTCAGTAGCTGGAAAACCCCGCTGCCATGTAGTCACGTCATTGGGAGAACACAGCGCTTGGCTGCTCATTGTACACACAGGATGGAAGCAATTGAAAACATCAACAGTGGTTCCAGCACATGTAGTCTGGAATTGGTTTGTGTTGTCCAATTTTCAGACGATTATAGTTCCGAAGAATGGGATGATGATGAAGAATCTGGGGGCATCAGACCGTATAGGTTTGAGCTGTGCCAAGCGGGCATATTGCCAAGCGAGTCACACTCAGAGAGTGACAGTGGAGAGAGGCACACATGCCCGCCGCAGCAGCAGCAACAAACACACAGCAGGGGAACACCAGTGTTATTCTTTTGTTAGATATTGCAACAAATTATTTGTTCATAAATATAATTTATTTAAACCTGATTTTTCAATAAAATCATAGCAGTGTATTCTCTGTGGCTCAGGCATCGGGTTTATTATGGATTATATTTTGAGTTCTTGTTGTTTTTGTTTTGTACATGGGTTTTATGTGCGTTTTGAGCCACTTTCAGGTGGGCACTGTCCAAGATTTGCCAGTCCGGACACACACGCTCTCTCTCTTTGACAGTCAGCTGTTCATGGTTTGTGTACATCATCTGCCGTGTTTTCAGCCAGCCAATATTGCCAACACTATCATGACGTGTTAGCCACTCCACATAGCCGTGTTTCTGTTGCGCCCCTTGAAGCGATGTCGGCCCTGGGACGCAACCGGGGTTAACACGTCTCCTCTCCATGTTCACTGGGTGATGTCAGCCGCGAATGCCAACTGTAAGTGTTTCTGTTTATTTTTGTAAGTCTTCACCTTTTTGGGAACTGTTGTCATTATTCTTATGTTCAATACATGTGCTGTGGTGAATCCTGCACGTAAATCCATTCATCATGACCCTCCGTGTGCTCTTACGCAGGGCACGGAGAGGGAGGATGAAATAACGAGGATTTACGTGCAGGGTTCACCACAGCACATTTAATGCATAAAGAAAGACAATTCCCTAAAAGGTGAAGACATACAAAAAACACAAACACACTTACTGATGGCGTTCGGGGGCCGGCATCGCCCAGCGAACGAATGAGAGGAGACGTGTTTGCCACAGGTGTGCCCTAGAGCCGACATCGCTTCAAGGACGCACAAGAACCACAGCAAACATGGAGTGACTAACACATTGTTCTGAAAATGCTGACAGACAAATAGCACAGATGACAATACTATGGACCAGCAGTGCATGACTGGCAAACGGCCGCTAAGTACACACACTGCTGGTGATGGTGTGATGAGAAGCACCTGGGCGAGGACCGGGAAACATGATCAGCGGGAGTTTGAATCAGCTGATGATAATGAGAGAGGGGACGTGGCCAGACCAGCGAGATGTAAATCCATTAATCCTTCCCCTCCTCATGCGCTCCTCCTGCATAAAAGCACACGAGGAGCACATGAGGAGGCTTATGACAGTTGGAGCTGAAGCGTGTGATGTGGTCTTTCACGGCTTGCTGTTTATCTAAGCCTGCGACACAACGTGAAGGCACAGCCGTAAAATTAAAACAAGAAACCAGAGAAACTGTGAGCTACAAAGCTGCTGTCATTCCAGTCAACAACACCGGAGTCCGTTCTCCCGCTTACGTCATGGGGGTGCCGCCTTAATTCGGTGGGCGGCACCACAGTCCAGTCAGTGGCTGCTGTTTTTGATGATAACTAGTTTATGCAGGCGCGGTTGTAAATGCTATATTGATCATCAACAGTGACTTTTGGGTTTACGCAACATCCTAAAAAATGTCAAAATCGTGTCATCAGCCCTTTAAATTCAAATTGTAGCGAAGAGACCAAGAGCACTCTGAGGCGAGTGCAATACCTCCGTTTTCTTTGAAGATCTCAATACTTAATGACGGAGAGCGGTTTTTCAACCTTTCAGTATAATTACTGTGGCAGAACGAAATTATGATAAATCATCATCCAGGAATGTACAACAAAGTATAAAACCCATAGTTGTAGGTCAGGATCCCAAGGTGAACCTGTGTAGCAAGTATGGTGACCCTAGAGAGCTTTACACGTTCTATAGTAAGAGATCATAGGGAGTGCCAACCTTGACCTTTTGACCCTAAACCTGTAGTCAGAGGTTATGGTCTCAGAGTGAACCTGTGTACCAGGTTTGGTGACCCTGGCTTTGTTTGTTGTTGATATAGTTTATAAACCATGTTGATGTTGACCTTTGACCTTGCGGTCCCAAAACCACGGTCACACTTCAGGGTCACAGGGTGAACCTGTATACCAAGTTTGGTGGCCCTAGCTTTACTCTTACAGTAATAAGGCATAAGGGATGTTAACCTTGACCTTTAACCCCAAACCCATAGTCAGAGGTCAGGATCCCAAGGTGAACCTGTGTATCAGGTTTGGTGGCTCTAGCTTTACTGGTTGTACAGTAATAAGACAAAAAAAGTGCTAGCCTTGACCTTTGACCTTTTGAGCCCAACCCCATAGTCAGAGTTCAGGATCCAAAGGTGAATCTGTCTACCAGGTTTGGTGGCCCTAGTTTTACTCGTTTTATAGTAATGGTAAATGTAGCATTTGCCATAGTACAACTGCAATGTTAACTTTGAACCTCTGACCCCAAACCCATTGTTAGGTGAGGGTGTAAGTCGTCCAAGCTGTGTATTAGATACAACTACTTTATCAGTTTGAAAAGCCTACATTATTTCATTCAGTAATTATTGTGTTTAGAAGATTTAGGGAAAAATCTGGCCTGACCTTTGACCTCAAGGTCATCCGATGAGAGTGAATCATGAGAGTATATCAAACCATGGTACCAAGTTTCAAAACAATCGGACCAAAACTGGAGGAGGAGTTGATTTCACAAAAGTGGGACAGACGGACAGATGGACAGACCCATAACATAATCCCCCTTTGGTCTTTGCCTTTCGACTTTGGGCTTCAACCAGCGGAGGATAAAAAACTCTTGGGGGGTGCAGTCTGAAAGTGAATACAGCCAAATTACTTTCTTGTTCCTGAATGTATTTTCAGCAAGGATGGATTTATTTTTAAAGATTTAATGTAATCCACCTCTGAAACATTTGCTCCCAATCCAATTTATTTCAGCACATCCACTTTAATTTGTGCTGCTGAAAACATCAAGTCTTCTGCCCCCTAGTCGATAAAGGAAAGACCATTAACGTCAATGCAAACGGCTGTCTTCCTAATAAAATGCTTTCATATGCCTTCTTCAGAAAGTTTCTCTAGGATTAATGGAAGTTTTGTTTATTTTCCTATCACTTTACCTTGTAGGACTTCATGTACCCGACTACGAAGACAACCTGAAGAATTCCTGGGTGTGGAAGGAGCTGTACGCTGTGAGGAACATCAGGCCGTCCTTCCACAGTTACTTTGGCCTCTATGGCAGTATGATCTACACGGGTATTTTCTACTGGATCCTCAGAGGAAAAGAGCCTTGGACACTCAAACACAGTGGTGAGTATTTCAGAGTAAATCATGATATAGCCTTGATAAGACCAAGCAAACATGTTGGATTTCCACTGTGTTCTTACAAGATCTGTTATGAATGACCTTTTGATAAATAAAGCTCATGTTTTATAATGTCTGTATTATGAAAATAAAGTGTTAATGATTAAAATTTATATAGTTTGGACAATAAAAAATGAAAAAAATATACCGTGTCCTGTGTCTGAGCTGCATGAATAAAAAGCATAGTTGTATTGCTGCAGACCGGCATTAACCGTATAATACCAGCGGCATCCCTTTAGGTGAGGTTTGAGGTTATCTCAGCAGAGAAAATCAGCATTTCATAACCGGCTGTGTTCAATCTGTCTCAGGCACTGATGCAAGCCAGCTGAAACCGGCTAAGGAATGTACGCCTATAGAATATCCCAAGCCTGACGGGAAGATAAGCTTTGACCTGCTCTCCTCTGTGGCCCTTAGCGGCACAAACCACGAAGGCGACCAGCCCCCTCATCTGACCCTGAAAGATGACAGTGTCCCTGTCTCCCGGAATTTGGCCATTTATGACGGACCCGAGCAACGTTTCTGCCCTGCAGGTAACACCATCATGTTGTCTGAAGACTATTCCACAATCTGTCCAGCTGCAGATAAGAGTGTTTTTCAGGCTGTACGATAATTGAGTGAATTACAATATGAGTACTGCTGCATTTGGATTCACAACTAATACACAAGTTTGAGATGGTACACACAAGTAACACAAAGTACTGTATATACAGAAGACTTAGAGTTACCTCAATATCTTACTGTAGTTAAGACTTAAACTGGGAGAAATCAAATATATGTATACACTATTGTCAATGGACAGGAGAGCCTTCAGTTTTAATGTCCATCTGAAGACAGGACATATTATGGTATGTCTGTCTGCCCCTCCATGTGACTTCTCCAACAAACTCCTCCCACAGTTTTCAAGCTAACATATTTTCATTTCACACAGTGTATGTACATGTATTGAAGATGTGCATATCACACAGATTTTGAGTTTGGATATTTTTTTGTGAAAATTACAGGTTTTAGAACTTTGCCACTTTTGAATGCAGTTTCAATAGAGGGTACATGCTTTGTCTGGCTAGGACATTTTCATTTCACACACTGTTTGTACATGTATTGAAGATGCGCATATTGTAGAGGTTTAAATGATCTTCTGATAGCTTCTCTCAATTTGTTCCACTTTGAACTGTGGATTGTTTGCATTGCTTTAACACTTTGCAGTTACATGGTTATTAGTTTTATTACAGATCTAGCTTATATTGTATTTTCAATATGTTATCAATTTTTCATTTGTTGGTGTGCTAGCTATGCACTATCGATAATGGCTATGGATGGGCATATAATGTACCATGTGCGGTGCTCTTGTTTCAGACAGGTGATGAGAGAAAAAGGGGAAAACTAGACACTTGAAATGATGCGATCTGGTGGAGGGAAAGTTGAAAGATGATATTGCTCTGTTGTTTGGGCTGTTGACAGTATCAGCCTGTTTTGTTTTGTTTTTTAATCTATGTAACACAGATACAGTTTCTTAAGAGCTGCTTGAACAGACAAATCTTATCTAAAATCTAGACTTTCTTTCACTTTTGTGTGTGGTCCTAGATCAAATATGTATCTGATCATGGTACTTGACTGGCCAGAATTTGTGCAACGTTTCACCATTGTGTAAGGCTTTATTTAATTGTTATTAAAGTGTGGCTTGTAATGTGAGTGTAGAATATGCTATTCCCAGTGAGGGAATTTGTTTTAAAAAACAGCTGCCTTCCTTCTCTCTAGTACAGTTTCTGAAAAATCGGGGGGGGGGGGAATGTTAAGCTTTAGTTTACTGGTTTTAGTGGCACATTGTGGCCCAGCATCTCTCTCCAAATATGATGCTTCCTTTATTGTTTCATTCTTTTCAGATGGTCTAGGTTGCAGGGCTTAAAGTTTTCCGGCACGGTGCCGGATTTCCGGCATGTGCCATTTGGCTGCGGGAAAAAATGACACTCCTATAATGGTGGCCCTCAATAGGTGGCCCATGAACTCCCTATTTGTGGCCCCCAACCTGTGATTCCTTCACTACACGTGTTGGTTTGAGCAGCACCTGTGAACGTGGACTGTTATCTCCATGCCAATGATGCATTGACAGTCTGTCCAGACTTGACTTGACTTGACAGTCTGTCAGTGTGCAAGCGGCTGCAGTCGAACGGCACTTTTTTACTTTCACTTTCGGAGCAGTAGCCAGCAGTGGGAGCCTAGATTGAATGAAAATGGCATGTTCCAAGTTTACTGCTGAAAGAAAAGTGGACAGTGAAAATCGGCAATTCAAAGACAAATGGATGGAGCAATTTACATTTGTTCTCCCTCCTACCAGCACAAGACGAATGTGCTGAATATGCCAGGAGACCACAGCTATGACAAAGATTTACAATTTCAAATAGCATTATGAGAGCAAGCATAGGAATTTTGAAGAGACATTTCCTCAAAATTCAGAGACAAGAACAACAAAAATAAATGCACAGAAATTGCCATATCAAGCTGCAAGCAGGATTCTTGTTACATCTATGACACAACAACAAAAAGCAATAGAGTTGTGAAAGTCTGTTCTGAAAGTCGCTGCCTTCAGCAGCTCCTCCCACAGCAGAACAGCCTGATGACATGGGTGTAAATCAAGGGGGGACAATTTTTTTTTCTTTAAAATTTGCAGCTTTCTCATAAATGTGTAACTTTTTCTCATTAATTTACTACATTTATTTGTAAATGTAAAACTTTTTATTGTAAATTTGCCACTTTTCCCTCATAAATCTGCTGTTTTTGCATCTTAAATCTGTAATTTTTTTCTTGTAAATTTGTAACCTTTTTATAATAGATGAGTTTTTTCTTGGAAATTTACATATTTTTTTTCTCACTAAATTTGCAACTTTTTTCTAGTAAACTTGACTTTTTTATAAATGTGCAATTGTTTCTTTTAAATTTGCAATTTTCTTTCTCATAAATTTGACTTTTTTCTTGTAAATTTACAGCGTTTTCCCCAGACGTGTAGAATTGTACATTCTTTCTCATAAATTTGTGACTGACAACAATGATACTTAGTGTCCCCTCAATATTTACTGTGGAGGAAATGTTCTGTTTATTGTCCCTCCCAACGTAAAAATGAAATATTCGCCCATGCAGCATGCTTTCACTGCTGGCAAAAACATTTGAGGACCCCTGTCCTATAAAAACAAAAGATTTACTCCTATTCCTATACGCAGAACTATTTTTTGTCCAAGCATTGTTGCCATATGTAGCATGACTGGAGGCGTGAGTGCAGGACCGGAGTGACTCATATCCCAGTAGTCCGCTTCATTGATGGGGTGCTGTTCCAGTTGGAAGTAAAATTAATTATCAATATATTCTGATAATCTGCGGCAGGCACATTGTTAGCACCATCCCGATGTTTAATAGCCCTAAATCTGCCTGACTGAGCTACACACCAGAGCATCCCTCACAAGTTGGTGCCAGTAGTGATTGATCCAACTGAAAGACTGACTGACAGCATTCAGCAGGGCACAGGACTCCAGAAGGTGTGTTCACATTTTGGTGGTTAACAAATGGCAGAAATCGATAGAAGAGGTGATTTTCCCAAAGAAAAATGAGCCAAACGGCACAGGGGAGGGGAGAGGAGGCTGCAGAGGAGTGTGTTCTTGCTCTTTCTGCAACTGTGGTGGTTCCCCCTTACAGTTGATAGTGCTATGAGATGACTGTTGTTGTGAAATGGCGCTATATAAATAAAGTTGAATTGAATTGAATTACTACAGAGAGGCCGTGAGATTTTCAGCACCTCAGGTTAGTGAAGTGACTTTGGAATCAATTCTATAATATTTAGCTGCCATCAAATAGTTCAGTTCTCTGACATCAACGTATTTTTTCTCATAAACTGAAAAACTAATTCCTCATTACAAAGATTTTTAAATAAAGTTCTAAATTTCCAAGAAAAAATCAGCTACATGAACCTACAGTATATGTGAATATGAAAATTTATAAGCAAAAGCTGCAATTTTTATGGTTAAAAAGGAAAAAAATACATTCAAAAAGTTCTAAAATTAAAGAAAAGAATGATTTTTTTTTTAACGTGAAAAAAAAATCACATTTATAGAAAAAGCTGCCTATTTATAATAGCCTAAATATTCCTAGTAGTTATGGCCTTTTGCCAATTATCTTGATTTTAAGATCAAATACTGCTCCATGCGGGTTTTTGTGGACACAGTTTGGTGAAAAAGCCTCTTTCCACAGTACATGTTGCTGAATGAAGAAAAAAACCCTTGCTTGTTCTCAGGTGATTTATTTTTTTTAACAAGGGGGATGGTAGTGGTGGTGGACTCACAAATTTAGAGTAAGGTATACACAGTCACAGTAAGGTATATACAGTCACTTGTTCACTGAGCTGTACATTCACTCGTTTCCCCAAAGGTTTAACAGTACTGTTGCTTGTAAGTGTCCAGCTGGTGTCTTGCTGCTGCTATGGTTAAGGCCCTGTCACACCTAGACAATTTAGGCAGCCAAAACGTATGAAAAAATTTGTAGAATATGGTGGCGTATGTCGAATCAGGCACAGTTCACCAAGCTCCTCTGTAAATTAGTTTTCAGCATGCTGAAAATTTTCCGACGTATCTAGCGTATGGCTATGTTACACGCATTCTCTGAGCAAATGGCGTATTTGCAGTGTTTGTTCACAGGGAAAAAAAATGTACAGAGCTCTGCCTGCAGCACATACACGCACACGTATTTGTTCGTATAACGGGACCTGTTGGAGTTTTCCCAATTGACTGGTCTGTACCATCAGCTGTCCAGTGTTGTTCTGATTAATATACCTTGAATCTCATCTCATCTCATCTCAAAATATCAGAACACTGAAGGAGGCAGATCCAATCAGCTGATCGCTTGAAGCGCAGAGCACAGCTGTTTTCCATGATAAATCACACTTTCCTGTTGGCTGCACCTCCCAGCAAAAGCACACTCCATGCATTAGACGGTTATGCTGTTTCATTCCATCTAGCAACAATGCTCTGCACTGTGTGTGTTTATATATTTACATATTTATTCCATCTAGCTACAATGCTCAGCACTGGGTGTGTTTATATATTTATATATCTACATATTATTCCATCTAGCTACATTGCTCCGCACTGTGTGTGTTTATATACTTGCATATTTATTCCACCTAGCTGCAATGCTCCGTACTGTGGGTGTTTATATATTTACATATTTATTCCATCTAGCTACAATGCTCTGCACTGTGTGTTCATATATTCATATATTTATTCCATCCAGCTACAATGCTCTGCACTGTGTGTCTCTGTGTGTGTGTATATATATATATTTTATAGTAATACGTACATATGTATATTAGCTGCTCTTGCTTGCTTGTTTTTTTCTTGCCTTCTGATTGTTGCTCTGAGTGTTGCTATCCCTGTGCTGTTGCAATCCTGGAATTTCCCCGTTGTGGGACTAATAAAGGCTTATCTTATCTTATCTTATCTTATCTTATCTTATCTTATTATCTTGTTGTTTTGTTTTTTTTTTCACTTTATTGAAAATAAACTTTTTTTATCGCCATCAGTTCACTTGCCTTTGAGCCAGGTTGTGACAACTGTCATCTGTTGTTCCTGACATGTCACATCAGCTGTTTTAGATGTGACTGACCTGACAGATTTGACAGCTCTGCCAGGTCAGTCACACCCCTTATCCTGGTCTCTGGAGGGGAGAATCATCTCGGTTGAACAGATATGATCTCTCCCACACCTAGGATTCATGGATTGGGAGGCAACGGCAGTTTGGCATGACTGCGTTTATGCAGAAGTTATACTATTGTTGCGCATAAGTTGTGAATGTTGGCAACACGCTAAGCATTAGTTGGATTAAGTTACTAATACATTAAACATATGTCCAAGTCATTATGGATACGTGATGCATACGGCCAAAAGTGAAAATTTCGACGTATTCCAGCATTTTAGACCAGATTTTATATGTTTGGCAAACGCTGCCCATATCGTCATGGTGTGACAGTAGGCAGCTCAAGTTTGCAAACCCTGTCTGGCTCCAAATATCTACCCAATCAGCTGCAAACAACAGGCATTCCAGCAAGATAATTTGCAGCACTTCTCAGAGCCTGTAATCCAAGCATACTGCTCATTGCTAACATGGAAGTGACCGACAAATCCTTTCCCTGGCTGAGACAGGCTTGCTAGCTTCGCGGTTGGCTGACCTCTTTTCCACAATGACCAGATTTTCTTGAAAAATCCATCTGGAAAATTGATTTTTTTTAAATATCAGCGACCAAATCATTTTCCTCTCCCTTGTCAGCCATTGTAGGTGGAAAACAGCTATTATATTTAAACAGATGGTGTATTGTAGCTGCTTAAAGCGTACCTGTGGTGGTCATGAAAAAAAAAGATATTATATTGAGCCCCTGTCTCACGTTCTAGTTCAAGTTTAAGTTGAAATTCATGTTCAGAGCAATTTGATATAAATCCATTGCTGATGTGCTGGTTCAGCTATGTCAGCAAAACATGAGTGCAGCCATACTAGCGGCTACATGGCCTTCCAGGACGCTTCCTGTGACGTAATTTCGTTGACACCGCGATCTGGATCAGTATTGGCTGAGCCTGCAGTGCCCGGATGAGCAGTGGCTTTCGGGATATTCAAATTCAAACGTTTATTTCAAACTCAGGGTTCATATTAAATGCAGAACTAAAACGATTAGAAAATAAATAAATAAATGCTTAAATTCAGCGGGTCGTCTCGTCTGATCTGAGCTCGTAAAGGCCGATGATTCTAAAACTATGCGATCTGGATCAATATTGGCTGAGCCTGGAGTACCCGGATGTGCAGTGGCTTACGGGATATTCAAATTCAAATTCAAACGTTTATTTCAAACTCAGGGTTCATATTAAATGCAGAACTAAAACGAATAGAAAATAAATAAATAAATGCTTAAATTCAGCGGCTTGTCTCGTCTGATCTGAGCTCGTAACAGCTGCGAGACGGACTGGGCTCCTCCCTCGCCGCGGGAGCAGCAGAGAGAGAGAGCAGCAGAGCAGAGCAGCAGACGCTCGGCGCTCTTGTAACAACAAAAACATACAATGCGATATGGATATCGCAACATGGCGGAATGTAAAGCCTTTGGATGTCTCAATAATAAGCGAAAAAACAAAGATAAACACTTCTTTTGTGTACCCAAACCCAGCTCACCTTGTCAGAAGATCGGAGCGGAAAAGTGATCTCTGAACAGGGCACAGACGAATCCTTTCAGACGAAATTGCGTTGTGTGTGAGGACCACTTCGTCACTTTAACCCTCAGAAGACCTTTCTGGCTCAAACCTGTAGCCATGTTGGACAAATTCTTCCCCAGAGTCCGACAATTCAGCCATAACAGAATAAAAACACTCACAAAAGCACCCTAGTCTCTCATACAGGCGGAGCACTGACTGTTGAGTATCAACAAAGTGACGTCACATCCGCATGTGTCATGGCTGTGCTCAAGAGTTTTCATTGGCTGGCCATGCCTGCGGTCGTATTTGCATATTTCTCTGGTGGTATTTGGCTGGCAATAATTATTTAACCAAATAGCGAATAATTTGCTTAATGTTTTCAAGTTGAATGCGTTTAGACGACCACCACAGGTACCCTTTAAGCAAGTTTTTGCACTAGCGTTTTGCTAGCTAGGATCCTCTACATTGTGGTTGGAGGAGTCTAACCATCCAGTCAAAAGATGTGAAAATGCCGACGTTCTCGGTGGACATACAGAAGACATCTGATTGGTTAAAGCAACAGGATAAGTTTAACAGTTAATTTAACCTACAGAGCCGCACTGTTAATTCCTGAAGGCCCAAGGCAGATTTGCTTGACCCTGGCAACACAGATGGCTGAAATATGATTGGACAAAAAAACTCTTAACATGCATTACACTACTGGAAGGAGTGCAACCAAGAGAAAAGCTACAAAATGAAGAGAATAGACTATTGGGAATAATTTAATATGTCTTCATGGAACAAATAGAATGTAGGTTGTAAATATAATTTTGATAGTGTTTAGGCCAGCAGAGAAAGCTTTGCTGGCCCTGAGGGTCCACCACTGAAATACATACAGTGGTGTGAAAAACTGTTAGCCCCCTTCCTGATTTCTTTTTTTTTTTTGGTTGTTACACTTAAATGTTTCAGATCATCAAACAAATTGAAATATTAGGCAAAGATAACACAAGTAAACACAAAATGCAGTATTTAAATGAAGGTGTTTATTATCAAGGGTAAAAAAAATCCTAACCTACATGGCCCTGTGTGAAAACGTGATTGCGCACCCCCCCCCCCCCGTTAAAACATAAATTAACTGTGGTTTATCACATCTTTGGAAAGCTGAGTTCAATTTCTCTAGCCAAACCCAGGCCTGATTACTGCCACACCTGTTCTCAATCAAGAAATCACTTAAATAGGACCTTCCTGACAAAGTGAAGTAGACCAAAAGATCCTCAAAAGCTAGACATCATGCTGCAATCCAAAGAAATTCAGGAACAAATGAGAAACAAAGTAATTGAGATCTATCAGTCTGGAAAAGGTTATAAAGCCATTTCTAAAGCTTTGGGACTCCATCGAGCCACAGTGAGAGCCATTATCCACAAATGCCAAAAACATGGAACAGTGGTGAACCTTCCCACAAGTTTCCAGCCGACCACAATTACCCCAAGAGCACAGTGACAACTCATCCGAGAGGTCACAAAAGACCCCACAACAACATCGAGAACTGCAGGCCTCACTTAAGGTTAGTGTTCATGATTCCACCATAAGAAAGAGAGTGGGCAAAAATGGCCTGCATGGCAGAGTTCTAAGACGAAATCCACTGCTGAGCAAAAAGAACATACAGTGCATCCGGAAAGTATTCTCAGCGCTTCACTTTTTCCACGTTTTATGTTACAACCATATTCCAAAAGGGATTCATTTTTTTTCCACAAAATTCTACACACAATACCCCATAATGACAACATGAAAAAAGTTTCTTTTTTTAGATTTTTGCAAATTTATTAAAATTAAAAAACTAAGAAATCATATGTACTTAAGTATTCACAGCTTTCGCCATGAAGCTCAAAATTGAGCTCAGGCGTATCCTGTTTCCACCAATCATCCTTGAGATGTTTCTACAGCTTAACTGGAGTCCGCCTGTGGTAAATTCAGTTGATTGCACATGATTTGGAAAGGCACACACCTGTCTATATAAGGTCCCACAGTTCACAGTTCATGTCAGAGCACAAACCAAGCGTGAAGTCAAAGGAATTGTCTGTAGACCTTAGAGACAGGATTGTCTCAAGGCACAAATCTGGGGAATGGTACAGAAAAATTTCTGCTGCTTTGAAGGTAAACTCGGTCACTTCTACACATACTGGTTATCTTGTCTGTTTTTGTTTGTTGTATTAGTGCCGTTTTAAATTTTTATCTCGTTTACTGATATTAACTTTTTACTTAGTGTTAGCTCAGTAAATACAACAGCCCATATTGGCTCACAGGTGAATCAGACCCCGATCAGGGCTGTTTCACCAGGTTTGGCTAATCTGTTATCTAGCTACCGAGCTACCCCTGGCCTGGAAAGCCATGGCTCCATCCCCGACCTGTGTCAGCTGTGTTTCCCTCTCGAAGAAGGTTTCTGAGTTGGAATTGAGACTCTCTAACCTCTATAAGATTCGGGAGGCTGAAAATCATCTGGATACTATCATTTTTGGACAGACATCGGTGCCAGCGATGGACTCGCAGCTAGCAGAGACGGCTACTTACCTGGGTGAAATTAGCATATCGCCATCTACCGCCACCCCTGCTCCGGTCACCTCAGCTGTCCAGGACTCCAGTACCAAACACTGGCTTCAGCTCGGAGCTAAACCCAAAGCCCCGGGTGGTTCTTCACAGCCTCAATGCGCGCCCTGGACCATAGTTGGGCCCAATAGCAAACGTCGGGGATTGACTAGGCATGGCCGTGCCTCCTCCCTTCCACTTTTGCTGGAAAACGGATTTGACATCCTTTCCCTGGAAGATTTCCCCCACCTGGACGTTGATCTTCCTCCCATGGCCGCCCCTCCTCCTTCAGCAGCAGTCCAAACCCACAAGCCCCGGATCAAAACTACCTTAGGTGTGCCAAACTTTACACCAGCTCCAAAAAGAAGAGTGTGCACCCCCTCCCCCCCGCAGCACCCCTGCACCAGCACCTCGCCACTGCAGCAACAACGATGGCAAAATTATCCACCATTTCAGAAGCCACCGACAAAGTCCTCCCAGACAATGCTGGTAATTGGTGATTCAATAATGAGGAACGTCAGAAGCAGGTACTGTGTTACAAAATTTTTTCCTGGGGCTAAAGTGTCAGACATTGAGGCTCGTACCCCTGACCTATTAAATGAATACCCCCACGCTAAAACTGTTATTGTCCATGTTGGACGCAACAACATCCCAGATGAAGCGTCTGAGATCTTAAAGAGAGACTTCAGGAGTCTTCTGTCCACTCTTAAGAACTGTGGCAGACGTGTGTTTATTTCTGGACCACTTGCTCCTTTTAGAAGACGTTGCAATTATTTTAGCAGAACTCTTAGCCTTAAAACCTGGCTGTGTTCAACATGTCCTACTTTTAACATTGGTTTTATAGACAATTTCAACCTGTTCTGGAACCGCCCATCATTTATGAGGCCAAATGGCATCCATCCAAATAAGACTCGGTGCGCGTGTTCTAAGGGACAATCTGTTTTATTCCATTCAGCATTTTTTAGTACATTGACTGAAAGCAGGTGTGTTAATTCACCCCAAAGTACCTGGGTCTGCCAACCAGCCCTTCTTTGCTTCCATTTCTCATATGAATCCTATTAATCCAAATAATTCTAGCTGTTTAGATCAGGCTTCATTTCATAACCCCATAGAGATTATGTCTGTCTCCCGTTACCCAAAACATTGTAACCCAAGACAAATACAACATAACTTGATAAAGATTAAAACCACTAATTTACCACAGTTAAATAATTAAATGCGGACTGCTGAATATAAGATTTGTCAGATAAAGTGGCCTTAATTAATGATATGATCACGGATTACAATATAAATATACTCTGTCTCACAGAAACATGGCTATGCCCTGATGATTTTGTTAGTATCAATGAGGCCACCCCCCCAGCCATGGTAATATTCATATTCCTAGAAACACTGGCTGAGGTGGTGGTGTCGAGGTATTGTATGAATCGCATTACCAATGAACCGTCAGCCTAAGCTAAACTCAAATTGTAACTCTTTTGAATGTTTAATTTTTAGCTTAGCACATCCATCCTGGAGGTCAGAGCAGCCTATTTTATTTACCACAGTATATCGCCCTCCCAGTGCTTCTTTTGCTGAATTTATGTCTGAATTCTCTGAGTTCTTAACAACCTTAGTTCTTAGTTCAGACAAGATTATCATAGCTGATGACTTTAATATTCATATAGACGTTGATAATGATGGTCATAGTGTAGCATTTCTCTCCTTCTTAAATTCAACTGGTTTTTCTCAGTGTGTTGGTAAACCAACTCATCATCATAATCTCATCCTTGACCTGGTCTTGACCTATGATGTAGAAATTGATGAGTTGCTTGTCATCCCTCAAAATCCTACACTGACTGACCACTATTTGATAACGTTCAAACTTGTGCCATCCGATTTCACAGCATCAAGCAGAAATATAGTTACCAGATACTTACCTGATAGTGCCGTGGCTCGCTTTAAAGAATGAATCCCTTCAGCACTTACTCTATTACCATGTCTCAATATAGCAGACAGCACTGACTACTTGAATCTGTTAAAATTAGACCCTTTAGTTGGTAGTACTGCAGCCTCACTGCAGTCAACATTTGACTCCATAGCCCCTCTTAAAAAGAAAACCATTAAAAATAGGAAACTAGCTCCATGGTACAACTCCCACACCCGTAAGTTAAAACAGAAAGTTAGATCCTGTGAAAGGCTTTGGCGTGCAAATAAGACAGAAGAATCTTGTTAAGCCTGGAATGCCAGCCTTACCACCTACAAGAAATCTCTCCGTAGTGCTAGGTGACAGTACTATTCATCCTTGATAGAACAACCACAGATTTCTCTTTAACACTGTGGCTCAGCTAACCAAGAGCCAAAATGCCATAGATCCCTACATCCCTCCAACTCTTAGTGCTGATTACTTTTTGAATTTTTTTAATGATAAAATTGTCAGTATTAGTAATAATATTCCAAAAAATAGCCCCCCTAAAAATACCAAGCCTGTACCTAACACTGCTGTGCCCACAGGCTCAGAACTCCACTTTTCTAAATTTTCTTGTATTAATCATTCTGATCTAGCCCTAATAGTGTCAGCCTCTAAACCAACTACCTGTCTTTTAGATCCAATCCTTTTTAATTAATTAAATAAATCACCCTTTATTGTCATTCAACCGTACAACCAATCATGTACAGTAGAACGAAATTGTGCTTTTCCTATCTACAGTGTTAATCACACACACCCCATGTGTAGAATCAGAGCCGCTGCCATGCAAAGCGCCGCCACAGATTTCCCTCCTCCATTCCAATATTGCTGAGCACCAAGCTGGACGGCAGCAAGTTCCACTTTTATATGGTCTTCGGCATGACCCAGCCGGGATTTGAACCCCTGCCTCCCGGGTGTGGGGCGGATGCTGTACCAACTGAGCCACCACTCCGGTTAGACCCCCGCTAGACTAGTGAAGGAATCGCTATCTCTGATTAGTCCATCTCTTTTGAACATAATTAATATGTCCCTATTGATAGGACATGTACCGCAGTCATTTAAAGTGGCGGTAATTAAACCTCTACTTAAAAAAACCTCCGCTTGATTCTGGGATCTTGGCCTATAGACCAATATCTAACCTCCCCTACTTTTCCAAGATCCTCGAAAAAGTAGTCGCCAATCAACTATGCACCTTTTTAGAAAAAAAAAAAAATTCTATATTTGAGAAATTTCAGTCAGGTTTTAGGAAACATCACAGCACAGAGACAGCCTTGGTGAAAGTTACTGATGACATCCTTATGGCATTTGACAAAGGACTTGTCTCCGTCCTTGTTTTATTGGACCTCAACGCTGCCTTTGATACCATTGACCACCATATTCTGCTAGAGAGACTTGAACAGCAAATTGGCTTGAATGGAACAATGCTAGGATGGTTCCAGTCTTATCTATCAGATCGTTCCCAGTTTGTTTACGTCCATAACAAGTCCTCTACTCAGACCACGGTTAGCCATGGAGTTCTGCAGGGATCAGTACTTGGGCCAGTATTGTTTACATTATACATGCTGCCTTTGGGAGACATTATGAGGAAGCATTCTATTCATTTTCATTGTTACGCTGATGACACTCAGTTGTATTTATCCATCAATCCAGATGATCCCAGCCAGTTGGGTTTACTTCAGGAGTGTCTTAAGGATACCAAAACCTGGATGAACTACAGCTTTCTATTGCTGAATACAGATAAAACTGAAGTAGTAGTAGTAGATTGTCATCATTCTTGGGCCCAAACATGCTAGAAGTACTCTTTTTAGCAAGATAGCAACACTAGATGACATTGCACTGGCTTCTACGTCTTCTGTTAGGAATCTTGGAGTTGTCTTTGACCAAGATGCGTCTTTCAACTCTCATATACAGCAAACCATTAAGACTGCCTTCTTCCGTCTGCGTAATATTTCTAAAATTAGGTCCATCCTGTCTCATAAAGATGCCGAGAAACTTGTCCATGCCTTTATCACCTCTAGACTTGACTATTGTAACTCACTTTTATCAGGTTGCCCAAATAAGTCTATAAAGTTTCTCCAGCTCATTCAGAATGCAGCTGCATGTATCCTTATGAGAACAGGGAGAAGAGATCACATTACTCCAGTTTTAGCTTGTTTACATTTGCTCCCAGTAAAATATAGAATTGAATTCAAGATATTGCTCTTAACCTATAAAGCTCTTAATGGTATGGCTCCTTCTTACCTGTAAGAACTCTTAGTTCCCTATCATCCAACCAGAGCTCTGCGCTCCCAAAAATCCAAACTACCAGTGGTCCCCAAGGTACCTAGAAGTAGATTGGGAGGTAGAGCTTTCAGCTATCAAACTCCCTTCCTGTGGAACCATCTTCCCAGTTCAGTTCAGGAGGCAGACACTCTCTTTATTCAAGAGCAAGTTGAAATCTTTTCTCTTTGATAAGGCCTTTAGTTAGAAATGCTGCCCCTGCCAGGCCTTTGCTTGCATGTGCAGCCTGGCTAGGCTTGGTACTGGACTGTTTGGCTTTGAATGTTGTATTTGTGTTTGTTTTGAATGTAGCTACTCAACCCAGCCAGTCGAGGTGGATGGCCGTCCTCTGAGCTATGGTTCTGCCTGAGATTTCTGCCCGTTAAGGGAAAGTTTTTCCTCACCTGTGCTGCCACAGTGCTTGCTCTTAGGGGTCTCTGCTGGGTTCTATAAATTAAGAGTGTGGCCTAAACCCACTTTCTTTCTGTAAAGTGCCTTGAGACGACTATGTTGTGATTTGGCGCTATACAGTGGGGCAAAAAAGTATTTAGTCAGCCACCAATTGTGCAAGTTCTCCCACTTAAAAGATGAGAGGTCTCCAATTTTCATCATAGGTATACCTCAACTATGAGAGACAAAATGAGAAAAAAAAAATCCAGAAAATCACATTGTCTGATTTTTAAAGAATTTATTTGCAAATTATGATGGAAAATAAGTATTTGGTCACCTACAAACAAGCAAGATTTCTGGCTCTCACAGACCTGTAACTTCTTCTTTAAGAGGCTCCTCTGTCCTCCACTCGTTACCTGTATTAATGGCACCTGTTTGAACTCGTTATCAGTATAAAAGACACCTGTCCACAACCTCAAACAGTCAGACTCCAAACTCCACTATGGCCAAGACCAAAGAGCTGTCAAAGGACACCAGAAAAAAAATTGTAGACCTGCACCAGGCTGGGAAGACTGAATCTGCAATAGGTAAGCAGTTTGGTGTGAAGAAATCAACTATGAGATGAGATGAGATGAGATTCAACTTTATTGTCATTACACATGTATAATACAAGGTAACGAAACGTGACTTGGCATTTGGGCACGCTCTGCAGAGCGCATCCAAGGCCGGGGCAGCCGCTAGGCGCCAGTCACTACTATGGGAGCAATTATTAGAAAATGGAAGACATACAAGACCACTGATAATCTCCCTCGATCTTGGGCTCCATGCAAAATCTCACCCCGTGGGGTCAAAATGATCACGAGAACGGTGAGCAAAAATTCCAGAACCACACGGGGGGACCTAGTGAATGACCTGCAGAGAAGTGGGACCAAAGTAACAAAGGCTACCATCAGTAACACACTATGCCGCCAGGGACTTGTCCCCCTGCTTAAGCCAGTACATGTCCAGGCCCATCTTAAGTTTGCTAGAGAGCATTTGGATGATCCAGAAGAGGATTGGGAGAATGTCATATGGTCAGATGAAACCAAAATAGAACTTTTTGGTAAAAACTCAACTTGTCATGTTTGGAGGAGAAAGAATGCTGAGTTGCATCCAAAGAACACCATGCCTACTGTGAAGCATGGGGGTGGAAACATCATGCTTTGGGGCTGTTTTTCTGCAAAGGAACCAGGACGACTGATCCGTGTAAAGGAAAGAATGAATAGGGCCATGTATCATGAGATTTTGAGTGAAAACCTCCTTCCATCAGCAAGGGCACTGAAGATGAAACGTGGCTGGGTCTTTCCGCATGACAATGATCCCAAACACACTGCCCAGGCAAACGAAGGAGTGGCTTCGTAAGAAGCATTTCAAGGTCCCGGAGTGGCCTAGCCAGTCTCCAGATCTCAACCCCATAGAAAATCTTTGGAGGGAGTTGAAAGTCCGTGTTGCCCAGCAACAGCCCCAAAACATCACTGCTCTAGAGGAGATCTGCATGGAGGAATGGGCCAAAATACCAGCAACAGTGTGTGAAAACCTTGTGAAGGCTTACAGAAAACGTTTGACCTCTGTCATTGCCAACAAAGGGTATATAACAAAGTATTGAGATGAACTTTTGTTATTGACCAAATACTTATTCTCCACCATAACTTGCAAATAAATTCTTTAAAAATCAGGCAATGTGATTTTCTGGATTTTTTTTTTCTCATTTTGTCTCTCATAGTTAAGGTATACCTATGATGAAAATTGGAGACCTCGCTCATCTTTTAAGTGGGAGAACTTGCACAATTGGTGGCTGACTAAATACTTTTTTGCCCCACTGTATACAGCCGTGGACAAAATTGTTGGTTGACAAGTAGTCACTGTGCTGTTTGGTGACATGGTGTGTACCACACTAAACATGGACCAGAGGAAGCAAAGGAGAGAGTTGTCTCAGGAGATTAGAAAGAAAATTATAGACAAGCATGTTAAAGGTAAAGGCTATAAGACCATCTGCAAGCAGCTTGATGTTCCTGTGACTACAGTTGCACGTTATTCAGAAATTTAAGATCCACGGGACTATAGCCAACCTCCCTGGACGTGACCGCAGGAGGAGACGGATAATACGAATGGTAACAAAAGAGCCCAGAACAACCTCTAAACACATTCATGGTGAACTCCAAAGTCAAGGTACATCAGTGTCAGATCGCACCATCCGTCGTTGTTTGAGCCAAAGTGGACTTCATGGGAGATGACCAAGGAGGACACCACTGTTGAAAACAAATCATAAAAAAACTAGAAAAGCACTCGGAGAGCGCAGACCTCCGCCAAGCGCCACAGTTCCCCCCGTTCAGTGTTTGTGTGTACGTTTTCAGATTCCTTGACCATGAAAACATATGACTAGCAATTGGATTGACAATGATAGGATTAGTGGTTCAGTAGTAAAAGCATTACCTCCTTGGCGGAGGTAATAAACTGAAGTGTTGGTGTTGTGTCCATCTCCTTCATGTGCAAAGTCCCAGGTTGCAAGCGTTTTCATAGATCACTGAAAG
The DNA here is from genome assembly GCA_020510985.1 of Pholidichthys leucotaenia. NCBI lineage: Eukaryota > Metazoa > Chordata > Actinopteri > Cichliformes > Pholidichthyidae > Pholidichthys > Pholidichthys leucotaenia. Next base: position 345,285,813 of record CM035840.1, read on the forward strand.
CAGCACTCAGGGCTTCAGTGACGGATGCAAATTGCGTAGACAGGTTGCCGTGGGTTTTATTGGGTTTGCGCTCCGCGGAAAAAAAGAGGATTTTGAATCTTCCCTGGCAGAGAGCTGGTTTTTGCGCAGCCCCTATGGCTGGCCGGGGAATTTCTGCCAAATAATCCGGCGGCGGACAGCTGCCCGTCTCAGTTTTTGCAGCGTAGCGCAAACACAGGCACGCTGGCGGGCCCAGGCCACCACTGTTTTGACGGATGCAAATTGGGTAGACAGGTTGGCGTGGGTTTTATTGGGTTTGCGCTCCGCGGAAAAAAAGAGGATTTGAAGCTTCCCCGGCAGAGAGCTGGTTTTTGCGCAGCCCCTATGGCTGGCCGGGGAATTTGTGCCAAATAATCCGGCGGCGGACAGCTGCCCGTCTCAGTTTTTGCAGCATAGCGCAAAAACAGGCACGCTGGCGGGCCCGGGCCACCACTGTTTTGACGGATGCAAATTGGGTAGACAGGTTGGCGTGGGCTTTATTGGGTTTGCGCTCCGCGGAAAAAAAGAGGATTTGAAGCTTCCCTGGCAGAGAGCTGGTTTTTGCGCAGTCCCTATGGCTGGCCGAGGAATTTGTGCCAAATAATGCGGCGGCGGACAGCTGGCCGTGTCAGCTTTTGCAGCGTGGCGCAAACACAGGCACGCTGGCGGGCCCTGCCCACCACAGTTTTGCGCGTGCTTTTGTGCCTAAAACTTTGAAGAAGGCGGAGTTTGTGTTCGTCAGACACGACGACCAGCGCCCTCTATTGCCCCTGCACACGTTGAAAATGGCCGTATCTCACAATGTTAAAGAATCCTTTTAAAAATTCCTGTATCAAGACGGTGATCCGTATCATCCCCAAAATTTAATCAGTTCTTCCTTGTACCATTTCCAACAACGCCTGAAAGTTTCATCGAAATCCGTCCAAAACTTTTTGAGTTGTCTTGCTAACCAACAGACAGACAAACAAACAGACAGACAAACCCCGGCAAAAACATAACCTCCTCCTGGCCTTCGGCCTGGCGGAGGTAACCAGACTGGAATTTGCCAAACTGCATGTTGACAAGCCACAAAGCTTCTGGAAAAATGTCCTATGGACAGACGAGACAAAACTGGAACTTTTTGGCAAGGCACATGAGCTCTGTGTTTACAGACGCAAAAATGAAGCATACCAAGAAAAGAACACTGTCCCTACTGTGAAACATGGAGGAGGTTCTGTTATGTTGTGGGGCTGCTTTGCTGCATCTGGCACAGGGTGTCTTGAATCTGTGCAGGGTACAATGAAATCTCAAGACTATCAAGGTATTCTAGAGAGAAGTGTGCTGCCCAGTGTCAGACAGCTTGGTCTCTGTCGCAGGTCATGGGTCTTGCAACAGGATAATGACCCAAAACACACAGCTAAAAACACCCAAGAATGGCTAAGAGCCAAACAATGGACTATTCTAAAGTGGCCTTCTATGAGCCCTGATCTAAATCCTATTGAAGATCTGTGGAAGGAGCTGAAACATGCCATCTGGAGAAGGCACCCTTCAAACCTGAGACAACTGGAGCAGTTTGCTCATGAGGAGTGGACCAAAATACCTGCTGAGAGGTGCAGAAGTCTCATTGACAGTTACAGAAATCGTTTGATTGCAGTGATTGCCTCAAAAGGTTGTGCAACAAAATATTAAGTTAAGGGTACCAACATTTTTGTCCAGACCTGTTTCATGAGTTTGTTTTTTTAAAATAATTCTGTTGAACCACAATTGAAAAGCATTGTCTGATTTTCATTGGTTAATTTTCATATAATTTTTATTTATTATCACTTTTGTCAGATTCAAGTTATTTCTGTGACCATTGTGGGTTTTTCTTTCATTAACAGAGGGGTACCAACAATTTTGTCCACATGTGTAAATAAAATTGAAGGTTCCAATGAGCACAGTGGCCTCCATTATCCGTAAATGGAAGAAGTTCGGAATCACCAGTACTCTTCGTAGAGCTGGCCGGTCGTCTAAACTGAGCGATCGGGGGACAAGGGTTAGGGGGGTGACCAAGAACCCGATGGTCACTCTGTCAGAGGTCCAGCATTCCTCTGTGGGGAGATGAGACCCTTCCAGAAGGACAACCATCTCTGCAGCAATCCACCAATCAGGCCTGTATGGTAGAGTGGCCAGATGGAAGCCACTCCTTAGTAAAAGGCACATAGCCCATTTTCCCATCTGGAAATTACCAAAAGGCACCTGAAGGACTCTCAGACCATGAGAAACAAAATTCTCTGGTCTGATGAGACAAAGATTGAACTCTTTGATGTGAACGCCAGGAGTCATGTTTGGAGGAAAGGAGGCACCGCTCATAACCATGCCAGTGGTGGTGGCAGCATTATGCTGTGGGGATGTTTTTCAGTGGCAGAAACTGGGAGACTAGTCGGGATAGAGGGAAAAATGAATGCAGCAATGTACAGAAACATGCTGGATGAAAACCTGTTCCAGAGTGCTCTTGACCTCAGACTGGGGTGACAGTTCATCTTTCAGCAGGACAACAACCCTAAGCACACAGCCAAGATATCAAAGGAGCGGCTTCAGGACAGCTCTGTGAATGTCCTTGAGTGGCCCAGCCAGAGCCCAGACTTCAATCCAATTAAACATCTCTGGAGAGATCTGAAAATGGCTGTGCAGCGACGCTTCCCATCCAACCTGATGGAGCTTGAGAGATGCTGCAAAGAGGAGTGGGCCAAACTGCCCAAAGATAGGTGTGCCAAGCTTGTGGCATCTTATTCAAAAAGACTTGAGGCTGTAATTGCTGCCAAAGGTGCATCAACAAAGTATTGAGCAAAGGCTGTGAATACTTATGTACACATGATTTCTTAGGGTTTTTTTTTTTTTGACATTGTCATTATGGAGTAGTGTGTAGAACTTTGAGGAAAAAATGAATTTAATCCATTTTGGAATGAGGCTGTAACATAAAATGTGGAAAAAGTAAAGCGTTGTGAATACTTTCCGGATGCACTATAAAGGCTTGTCTCAGTTTTACCAGAAAACATCTTGATGATCCTCGAGACTTTTGGGAGAATACTCTGTGGACTGACGAGACAAAAGTTGAACTTTTTGGAAGGTGTGTGTCCCATTACATCCAGCATAAAATTAACACAGCATTTCAGAAAAGGAACATCATACAAACAGTAAAATATGGTGGTGGTGGTGGTGGTAGTGTGATGGTCTGGGGCTGTTTTGCTGCTTCAGGACGTGGAAGACTTGCTGTGGTAAATGGAACCATGAATTCTGCTGTCTACCAAAAAATCCTGAAGGAGAATGTCCAGCCATCCATTTGTGACCTCAAGCTGAAGCACACTTGGGTTCTGCAGCAGGACAATGATCCAAAACACACCAGCAAGTCCACCTCTGAATGGCTTAAGAAAAACAAAATGAAGACTTTGGAGTGGCCCAAAGTCCTGACCTGAATCCGATTGACATGCTGTGGCATGACCTTAAAAAGGCAGTTCATGCTTGAAAACCCTCCAATGTGGCTGAAATGCAACAATTCTGCAAAGATGAGTGGGCCAAAATTCCTCCACAGCGCTGTAAAAGACTCATTGCTAGTTATCGTAAATGCTTGATTGCAGTTATTGCTGTTAAGGGTGGTCAAACCAGTTTTATTAGGTTTAGGGGGCAATTACTTTTTCACACAGGGCCATGTAGGTTTGGATTTTTTTTCCCTTAATAATAAACACCTTCATTTAAAAACTGCATTTTGTGTTTGTTATCTTTGTCTACTATTTAAATCTGTTTAATGATCTAAAACATGTAAGTGTACATACATACAAAAAAATGAGAAATCAGAAAGGAGGCAAACACTTTTCCCACCACTATACACACACACACACACACAAATAAATGTGTGCATGTCCACCCTGCTGACCCTCCCCCCAGAAAAAAAAGTTCAGGCTCAGGAAATTTTTTTGCTTTTACCCGAGGTTGCGTCGGGCTACAGGCCAGAAAGTTAATAGAAATTTGTTTTATCTCATCAGGTGTGTATGAGTATGTTCCCATGGAGACAGGAGAAGGGATGAGACTGCAGATCAATGCCCAGAACTGTGTACACTGTAAGACCTGTGACATCAAGGACCCGAGTCAGAACATCAACTGGGTTGTGCCTGAAGGTGGTGGTGGTCCAGCCTACAATGGAATGTAAATTGTTTTTTTGTTTTAAACTTGTCTTCGGAGATATGCCACATTTGGAATTACAGCACTTGCCAGTATATGCAAAATGTGCCTATGGATAGAAGTCAGTTGCCTCGGTTGTTGAGAATGTAAACAAAAAAAAATTAAACTACATATTGTGGCAGGTCTGCAAACACAGGACCATGTGAAACACGAGCTGGAGTTTCTTTGCTACAATGAGGCATTTTCAGTGATGTAAAAATGACTTGTTTTTAAGTATTTGATCAACTGTAATAGTTTATACATATCTTCAAATTCCTGGAACTGAACAGCCTTTTCTTGAATCCAGGTTTATTTAAGCATTACTAGTGACGTATGTGACAGCTTGATGAATACAGTTATTGTTGTAAATATGTCACTGTACTGAATAAAGAGAACTTGACGGTTATTTATTTTATTGACCTGTGGTAAACAGAAACAATTTAAATGTTTGCATCCTATTAATACCACCAACTTATGACAGTTTCCAGAAGGCAGGCCTTGTTTTTTTTTTTTTTTAGACTCAGTAACACAAACTTTCCACAACAGTAAAGACACTTGTTTGCAAGAAAACCATCAATCCTCCCTAAAGCCTCATTTCCACTGACTGCGGGTACCGTCCGTTGCAGCTGCAGTGTGGATTCAGCCTTGTGGCAATCCCCACCAGCTGTCTGTGTTCGAAGCAGCATGGATCCGAACAAGGTTTGCATGACAAGACCACGCGAGAATTATGCATGATCATGTGATAACGAAGAAGCGAGACATCCCGCTGTCCATTCATGTGAGCTTTAATAAAGGTTGTGTAGCCTGTCCGTTTTAATTCTGTGAAGTGTTTGTATGTTCTGTTACAGTTTTTATGTTCATGGACACAGTGGAGTAGACCTCAGAAATTAATGGGTGACATTTACAAGGGAGTTCTTCAGTAGTTAAATGAACAAGAGCAGTATCCCCCGCCTCAGTTTTCTCTGAAGATCACAATACTTGCTGACAGAGACAGTTTTCAACTTTTCAATTTAATTACTGTAGCAGAACCAAATTATGCTAAACCCATAATCTGTGAATATACAGTGCATCCGGAAAGTATTCATGGCGCTTCACTTCTTCCACATTTTATGCTACATTATTCCAAAGGGATTAAGTTCATTTTTTCCCTCTAAATTCTACACACAATACCCCATAATGGCAATGTGGAGAAAAATAAGTTTTGAAATTTTTGCAAATTTATTAAAAATAAAACTAAGAAATAACATAAGTATTCACAGCCTTTGCTCAATACTTTGTTGATGTACCTTTGGCAGCAATTACAATCTCAAGTCTTTTTGAATATGATGTCACAAGCTTGGCACACTTATCTTTGAGCAGTTTGGCCAATTCCCCTTTGCAGCACCTCTCAAGCTCCATCAGGTTGGATGGGAAGCGTCGCTGCACAGCCATTTTCAGATCTCTCCAGAGATGTTCAATTGGATTCAAGTCTGGACTCTGGCTGGGCCACTCAAGGACATTCACAAAGTTGTCCTGAAGCCACTCCTTTGATATCTTGGCTGTGTGCTTAGGGTCGTCGTCCTGCTGAAAGATGAACTGTCGTCCCAGTCTGAGGTCAAGAGCACTCTGGAGCAGGTTTTCATCCAGGATGTCTGTGCATTGCTGCATTCATCTTTCCCTCTATCCTGACTAGTCTCCCAGTTCCTGCCGCTGAAAAACATCCCTACAGCATGATGCTGCTACAAACATTGGTGTGGTTATGAGCAATGCCTGGTTTCTTCCAAACATGACACCGGGCATTCACGCCAAAGAGTTCAATCTTTGTCTCATCAGACCAGAGAATTTTGTTTCTCATGATCTGAGAGTCCTTCAGGTGCCTTTTGGCAATTTCCAGGTGGGCTGCCATGTGTCTTTTACTAAGGAGTGGCTTCCATCTGGCCACTCTACCATACAGGCCTGATTGGTGGATTGCTGCAGAGATAGTTGTCCTTCTGGAAGGTTCTCCTTTCTTCACAGAGCAATGCTGCTGATCATCAGGTTCTTGGTCACCTCCCTGACTAAGGCCCTTCTCCCCCAATCACTCAAGTTTAGACCGCCGGCCAGCTCTAGGAAGAGTCCTGGTGGTTCCAAACTTCTTCCATTTACGGATGATGGAGGACACTGTGCTCATTGGGACCTTCAAAGCAGCAGAAATTTTTCTGTCCCCTTCCCCAGATTTGTGCCTCAAGACAATCCTGTCTTGGAGGTCTACAAACAGTTCCTTTGAATTCATGCTTGGTTTGTGCTCTGACATGCACTGTCAACTGTGGGACCTTATATAGACAGGCGTGTGCCTTTCCAAATCATGTCCAATCAACTGAATTTACCACAGGTGGACTCCAATTAAGCTGTAGAAACATCTCAAGAATGATCAGTGGAAACAGGATGCACCTGAGCTCAATTTTGAGCTTCATGGCAAAGGCTATGAATACTTATGCACATGTGATTTCTTAGCTTTTTATTTTTAATAAATTGGCAAACATCTCAAAAAACTTTTTCACATTGTCATTATGGGGTATTGTGTATAGAATTTTAAGGGGAACAATGAATTCAATCCCTTTTGGAATAAGGCTGTAACATAATAAAATGTGGAAAAAGTGAAGTGCTGTGAAGACTTTCCGGATGCACTGTACAACAAAGTATACAACCCATAGTTGCAGGGCAGGATCCCGAGATGAACCTGTGTATGTCATGGTCTGAGTGAACCTGTGTACCAGGTTTAGTGACCCTAGCTTTCTTTGCTGTTGAGATAGTTTATAAGCTATTTTGATGTTGACCTTTGACCTTGCAACCCCAAAACCATAGTCACACTTTAGCGTCACAGGGTGAACCTGTGTACCAAGTCTGGTGACCCTAACTTTACTCACTGTACAGTATAAGGCCTAGAAAATGTTAACCTTGACCTTTGACCCCAAACCCATAATTAGGTCAGAGTGTAAATCATCCAAGATGTGTATTAGATACAACTATTGTATTGATTTGAAAAGCCTACATCATTTCTTTCAGCAGTTACTGTGTTAAGAAGATTTAGGGAAATCTGACCTTTGCCCTCAATGTCATCTGATGAGTGAAACTGCAATATGCGCATCATCAGAGTATATCAAACCATGGTAACAAGTTTCAAAACAATCGGACCAAAATTGTAGGAGTTGATTTCACAAGACAGTTACTGCCTTTGAAGTGAGTTGAAACAAGACGTCATAGGTCAGGGGCTACAATTCCCGCAAAAATCATCCAATCAGAACCAAATTGCAATATGTGCATCCTCAGTGTACATCAAACCATGGGACCAAGTTTCAAAACAATCAGAACAAAACTGTAGGAGAAGTTGATTTCACAAAAGTTGGACAGACGGACAGACTGACCCCATAACATAATCCCCCTCTGGGCTTCGTCCGGTGGGGGATAACAAATAGTGGATACCACAGCATTTCCTTGCATGTTGGATACGGCATCAATCAAATACAGACGTGTTGCACATTTTTAGCGATCCGTTGCAGCATACAAAGCATCTTATCTGGTGGAAAGAGTATTGACTTGAATAGGAACCATTTGTTGCAGCGAATGCAACCGCAGTCAGTGGAAATTGGGGGGGAAAACATTTCAAAATTTAAGAGAATGGTAGGACCCGTCAAATGAGAATACTGAACATTTTCATCTGGTTACAAGCTCGTCGTCTTAAATTGAGCTTCCACAACAGAGAAGATTTCAAATATTAAAGACTCGATGCATCAGCAATTTAAAATTCTCACGCAAACATTTTGGCATAGATTTTCTTTTCTTTCTCCTTCTCCTCCTGGATTTTAAGATGGACTCTCTTCAGTTCATTGGTGATAGCTGTCAAACAAAAAAGGAAGTTAAGGTTTTAAAGCAAGAAACTCAACAACTGCACCCATTTTTACATGTCAAACTTTTAGTCCCCATATGTCCACTTTTTCTTCCCTGGTAGTTTCCCTCTGACTGACTGGTCCCGAAGGCACGGAGTATGCATGAAATACACACAGTTGTTATCTCCAAGCCTGCAGCCAAAAAACTGCAGTTTAATGTATCAAAAGAGCTGAGTAACACTAAAAATGATGTGGATGGCTCGCTTCTGAAAATATCCTCCCCCCAACACATGAACTCCTCACACTCAATTAAAAAAGCAGAACTCAAAGTAGCATGCTTTATTTTCCCTCAACTGACCTTTCACTGTCAAACATTTAATTTCATGCATAAATTTCAGTTAGGAAGAACACAAAGTGTTTGGGGGCGGGGGAGCAGACAAGGCTTTACTCAACTAGTCTGTTTTTCTTCATAAGCCTGCATGCTAAATCTGAAAAATACTGAATATGTGTGGGGGAGATATTTGCTGCATTCCAGTCTAGATAATAAAGCCCAGCTAACTCATTGTGAAGGCTGAGAAACAAACAAGACCTCACCTTTGTCTTCTGGTGTTATTTCCTGAGCTTTCTTCAGATCCGCCTGTAAAAGCAGAAGGAAAAAAATGGTGAATCTAACTGCACCAAAATGCCCCTGATTCTGTAGGGCATAGTAAGGTAGCAACACTTTATCCCTTTTAAATCTACCCCGGCAAACCCAGCATGATCCAGATTACCTCTGTTGTCTGAATAGGTTACCTGTACTACTTGACCCTGCAAGTGACATGGGTCATTGTCCACCTCACCTGACCGGACATTTGAATACGACAACGTGGATAAATGCACGATGAAGTAGGTGTCACCATCACAGCACAACAGCAGAGAGTAGAAATGAATCAGAAAGCTGCCTGACAATGACCCATGTCATTTGCCGGGTCATTTAGCCCACGTCAAGTAGTGCGGTAAGTAGTAAGTAGTCCTGATAAGTAAACATATGCCGGGACGCTTGAATTCTTTCGTCCCAAAAATATCATTTTTGAATATTTAATTACAGCTAAACGGGAGCAGTTTTGATGCCGAAATTTCACATACAAATCCTAATATACGTGTTCTATACACCATCGGCTTTTGGGTATCGACTTCCTCGCGAAGTAGTCGGATCTGGGAATTTTAATTTTTTTTTTACGTAATTTTTTTTTTACCTATTCAGACAACAGAGGGAGCCCTGGGTTTGCCTGGAGTGGCAGGGTACTCTGAAAGGGGCTTATATAAGATTTTCACCTTTGAATACCATATTTTTGGGACTATAAGGCGCACCGGATTATAAGGCACACTATCAATGAACGGTCTATTTGATGGTCTATTTTCATACATAAGGCGCACCGGATTATAAGGCGCATTAAAGCGAGGTAGTCGGAGCCGGGAAAAAAAAAATTTTTGCGTGCATGGAAAGAAAATCCTATCTATAGTCATTATAGACACATATAGCGCGATTGTCTGCGAGTGTGAATGACCTGTTCCACGAGCAGGCGGAACGTTTTTAGTCTGTGGCTGTTCATCGCCATATTGGCCAGGATACTCACTGGGTACTCGCTCGGTACTCGATACGGCTTGCTCTCCGGCGGCGGCCCTGATAAGTAAACATATGCCGGGACGCTTGAATTCTTTCGTCCCAAAAATATCATTTTTGAATATTTAATTACAGCTAAACGGGAGCAGTTTTGATGCCGAAATTTCACATACAAATCCTAATATACGTGTTCTATACACCATCGGCTTTTGGGTATCGACTTCCTCGCGAAGTAGTCGGATCTGGGAATTTTAATTTTTTTTTTACGTGCATGGAAAGAAAATCCTATCTATAGTCATTATAGACACATATAGCGCGATTGTCTGCAAGTGTGAATGACCTGTTCCACGAGCAAATGTACGTTTTTTGGTCCGTGGCTGTTTACATCGCCATAGTGGCCAGGATACTCGCTCGGTACTCGATATGGCTCGCTCTCCGGCGGCAGCCCCGAGAAGTAAACAATGCAAACAAATGCCGGGACGCTTGAATTCTTTCGTCCCGAAAATATCATTTTTGAATATTAATTACAGCTAAACAGGAGCAGTTTCGATCCATGATCCATTGGCAGATAGTGGCGTAACTCGCTAGCAATTTAACTTTGAACAACCTGTTGACACCAATATAGCGGTTGGAGTTCTTTGGTTAATCCACCCGGAATGATGGCAAGCTCCGAATTAGTTTGCTTCACTTGGGTTTTGACAGTATCGGTGAGATGGGCGCACATGGAGTGGCAGATCAATAGGGATGGAGATTTGTGGAAAAAGCCATCCGGCTATTATGTTGAAGCACATATTACTCCGCGAGGCTCCTGACTACCGTAATGCTCCGACAATCCATCAAGCGGTTCGGCTTCGTAGCTTACCAAAGTCGTACTAAAACATTTTTGACAAATTTTTGAGCGCCGTGTACCACATAAAATCGGTTTGAGGTCAGTAAGCACAACCAGAATTATTACATAAGGCGCACCGGATTATAAAGCGCACTGTCAATTTTTGAGAAAATTAAAGGATTTTAAGTGCGCCTTATAGTCCAAAAAATACGGTAATATCACCGAAATCATGATGATGCATGAACCTTTGACCAGGTGAACCTCACTTGCACCATAGCCTGAGCAGGTTACATCACCCAAAATGGTGCCTATTCACCTTTCATGTTCAGGTAAGTATACTGAAAAGACTACAGACCTTGCATCCCAACAGCCAATCATAGGGCAACCATAGTCAGCTGCTAACTATAAAATGAAGCTACACATCTAGCTCAGCATTTTGAGAATGGACACCATGGCTGAGCCAGCGAAAAACTGAAAGAGGATCTTACTGGAGGAAATGAAGAAAGGAAGCGAGGGTGTGACCAAGTAAGAGCCCAGACATACTGGACCAGCTTATTCTCACTGGTGAGTGCTAAAGGAGAAGAGGGATGCAAGACTGATGCTGACCTGAAGTGACTAGAGGAGCATTACCTGATAAAGAGTAGTTACAGTAAAGTTACTTGAGTAAGACAAGATGATCAGGAGTGTGGAATGGTCTTGCTCTTCTTAGCAGCCACTGAGGGCCTGGTCAGAGTAGCTGAAAGGGAAAACGCAATCAGACTGGGAACTGCGCCCGTGCACACAGCACTCTTCAAAGTAGTCTTGAAGTACTGCAGCCGTCTGCTCAGCAGTCAGGGATGTGATTTGGGGTTGGGGAAATTATCTGATAATTTAGCAGGGGGTCTGGGGGATGTAGTCCCCCAGTGGGGTATGGGGCAGAGCCCCGGTGGGGGGGCAAGAGGGGCGAAGCCCCCCAAAGCTCCTGGGTTTTTATGATTTTTAAGTACCAGAACTGTGCTTAAATGACATAAAACAAACAGCTGAATGTCACTTATTACTGTATCTTCAATGTGCATGTTTGAAATGCACTGCTGCGGTGCATTTCAAGCATGCACACTGAAGATAATCTGCAGTTCACGTCCGTAATGTTGCGGCAGCCAAGAGTCACCAAACTGATCTCAACAGCTGCAATCCAAAAGCAAAAGACAAGCACTGTGACTAACAGTTTTTAAAAATGGCAGATGTGCATGAGTGCGAGGATGACCACAAGAAACAGGAGTTTTTGTTGTTACTGTTAGCAGCTGAGGAGGAAAATGGAGGCAAAAAGACGGAAATATGCTCTCTCCTTGCAGCTGGCATCTTCTTCTTTCAGTTAGTGGCGGATAGCAAACAACTGAAAGGTGCATACCGCCACCTACTGCATCCATGTTGTTTCTTCAGCCCCTTTTCCACTAGTACCTACTCAGCCCTACTCACCTCGACTCTACTCTATTTGTAGGGTTTTCCATTAGTACCTGGTACTTTTTTGGGACCTATTTCAGTGAGGTTCCAACCGTGCTGAGTCGAGCTGAAAATGTGACGTCAGCAGATTGCAGGCCACTGACTGGCCAGGGCGTAACATCAGTGGATGACAGCAACGTCTTCACAAGATTCAAAACCACCATTTGTAACTTTGGCCATGAGTTTTTATTATTTATGTGACAATCGATGAAATAAAAGGCTGCACACAAATCAACACCGTCTCAAAACATTCACCACCTTTCCTGTAAGCAGCCATCAGCTCAGAGACCTCCTGATATTTCATTTTGGAACGCTACGCCGGCACCACGGCTGAAAAGTTCATAGGCTGAAAAGGTCAAATTTGATCAAATGTGGTTATTTTTCAACAGTCTCCCCATTGGTGCGCACAGTTCTTCCATCCGTGTTGCAGCGCTTGTATTCCTGTGCTTGAAAAATAAACTACATTTGGTCAAATTTGATAACTATGAACTTTTCAGCCCCGTTGGACCTGCTGTGGTAGAGCGAGCCGAAATGAAAAAGTATACCAAGGTCTCCGAGCTGATGGCTGCTCACGGGGAAGACAATGAGTGTTTTGTGATTTTTATCATCATTTACATTATTTATCAGTGAAAACATCAGCATGTAAACAACATAACGGGATAACGGGCTGCCTTCCTGTAATGAATCCACCCACTTGAGGTGGTACTCGGTTGAAATGGAAAACCAATCACACTGTGTAGAGCTGAGTAGAGTCAAGGCAAGTCGGGCTGAGTAGGTACTAGTGGAAAAGGGGCTGAATTGTCCTCTGTTGAAAATGGCACTACTGTCTCCCCTCAGCAGCAGTTTTCCTTGCAAGTTATCCCTTGCAGCCAAGAGGCGTGGTCACTTTTTAGGGGGTGCATGCACTTAGTCTGTGTTCACCCTCTGCGGAATGGAAGATGATGAAATTAACATTTACCCACATGGCACGCTCACTTGTGCAGCGATGCGTTTACGACGCCATTAATTAAGCCACTTAGAAGGCAGAGGTGCCTTCTAAGTGGCTGTTAAGAAGTAAAAACTTGTGGCCGTTACCATGGCTTTCCAGTATTCCTTTAACCCCTGCCAGGCCTGTGCCCTCCGGAAAAGTGCTTTAGTGTTTCCTTCATTCAGCTCCAGAACCTGGAAGACAACATGAATTAAATTGTTGCATGTTTAACAAAGGTTGTCACATGTTATTTAATGGCCTTTTTAAAGGGCATTTTAATCATTTCATTACTGGCTCAAGAGTGTTATTAAATGAGTTTGCATATGAATTTTGGGAGAAACTGAGGTCACTTGTGTGGCACATAACCACCTGTTTGCTAAAGTAACAGCTTGTGTGATTACTGTGTCAGCATTTATCTTTGCTTGCAGCATGTATTCACTGCAGCATCATTTCCACAAGTGTATGCAATGTCACATTTACTTTCTGCAGCTACAAGGAAGTTAAATTTAAGACCTTTTTAAGGCCACTTGATCAAATTCAAGACCTTGCATTTACAAAATGGTAAAAAGTATGCGACTACATCACAATTATCCTCGTCCTTATCCGTTGGAACTGAAATCACTGCAAATTTGGGTCATCAACCCACCTCACATTAAATTTCACCTTCAGGTGCAAAGGTACCATGGTATACAAAAATTTGGAGACCCCTGACAAAGAGCGCATTTTTAACTGAAAAGAAATGTAAACAATTTCTACAGGATATGAAAAATAATTTTAAAAAAATACACAATTGGAGCACGTGCAAATTCTGGGCACCCTACTCATCTACGTAATTAACATGCACCAATTAAAAATATCCCCAAAACTATGGTATTTCTGAAGGAGTGGGCAGTTTTTTTCCATACCACTGCAAGTCATCCAAGTAAAATATCCAAAAATAAACTTTATCCCCACAACCAAACTTGCAACTTATTGGGAAAAAAAAGTGGCATATTTACAAGAAAAAAAAAGCTGCAATTTTACAACAGATGATTGCGATTTGTGCCACTCATTTTACTTTATATCCAAATGCAAAACTAGTTAACTACAAATTCAGAAAATTTAAGAGTATTTCACCCCATAATTACACAAAAACATAACTATCATATTTATAGGGGTGGTATTTTCAAGTGTTTTTAAATGCAGATTTGAGAGTTGATTCGATATTAAAGGCCTTAAATTTGGAAGAATGCATTTAGACTTTTTCAGGATCTGCAGACAGCCTGATTTATTTCCAGAGCTGCATTAATGTTCCTCCAAGATGCTGTATTAATCTGGAATCTGAAATCTGGAATTTCCCCGTTGTGGGACTAATAAAGGCTTATCTTATTAAGGATGGGAGAATTTAGGGATTTAAGAGTTTAAGCCTTAGGTAGGAACGTAAAGCTGTGTGTGCATGAACTTTTGCTTTGAGTCGGCCCAAGTCACCTCGGTGCAGCTGTCCAGAGCTTCCTGCCACAGCTGCATCTTCAGTTTGCAGGCTGCTGTGTTCAGGTAGCAGCTAACTGCAGTGGGCTCCAGCTTTTTTTGTGCTTCCTCTTCCAATTGATCTCCACCCGCCTCCAAGTACCTGTGTAAGAACAGGAAAAGTAAATATTCTACTTCTTGAAATTACTTTTTGACACCTCTTATGCATGGCCTACTGTGTTCCATGAGATTTCGTTGTACTTTACAACTGTACAATGACAATAAAGCCTGTTCTATTCTGTAGCTTTAAAATGTGATTCTTAAGAGGAACATTGAAAATGTTCATTATTGTAGTACTTCTGCGTACAAATTTGGATATCTGGAATTCCTACGAACACAACCCTGTCACTTTTATTAGGCTGGATTCATAGCGTCGGCACAGACAAAACAGATTGGACTGTGGACATGGATCTGCTCAGAGTCAAGATTTCAGGCATTTAACCCTCAATGGAGGGGGTATGAGATCACGAGGACAAAGGATTCTTCACCAAGGGATCTGAAAAGTGATGAAAAAGGGGGAGGGGGTGCGGTGAAGAGACAGACTGAAATGGGTCAATGTGAAGAAGGGTGTTTGATCTGGGTGGAAAATGGTGCTGCAATATTTAAACCTTGAGGTATTTTGACCACATGTGGAAAAGGGCATAATATGTCAACTTTAAACACATCTGAATGAACTGTGACTGTGACAAACAAAAACTTTGTATTACCTGAGAGCTTTACTGTATTTGTTGACTGCACCTTTCCAGTCTTGGTTCTTAAAAAGGTTATTTCCCAAATTCTTCACATCTTCAGCAACAGACAGAACTTTGTCAACCTGAAATGAAGAACAAGATGACAATGGCACCGGAGACTTTGGTCTTATTTCATCAGTTCAGAAAACACGACTGCCAGTAAAATGAGAACAATATCTGGCCTTCTCCCTCGTTTGTCTCCATTATGGGGGTAGGAACCATCAGTCTCTGGAGAATTTGTTCCTGACGTAATCATCTGACAGTTTTGACCGTGATGCAATGTGGCAAAGTAAAATACGTTTAAAACACAGTGAAATCATACAGAAATGATTATGCACAAAATGAATGTAAAGTGGAGTGTGTGGAACCAACTTGCTGCTGTTGTTTAATAATTGAGGAGAACGACTGATTTTACGGCATAGCTGCGAGACCAGCACCAGTGAGGAATCTGTCCCTGACTGGCCAACAGCATGGGCCCACTGTCCGGCTACAAACAGCCCGAGCCACCAATCCTGTGCCTCTCCGCCGTGTCTGTGTTACCCGGATGCATGTGTGGCTGCATATGATATATAAAATTGATCTGGCCGTTTCTCTTCACAACCATAGCGGTATTAACTTTTAAATCTCTAGACATCATATGACCAGAGGCTGTATTAGACTTTTTTGTCATCTATCATTTTGACAGACAGGTTTGTCATACTCTATTATTTTCTGTCATTTTAACTGATTTGAATTAGAACACCCTCAGTGTAATCTGTCAAATGACAGACAATTTCACAAATTTCAGTCATTGCTGAAGCAAATCTGTCAATGAAGGACAATTTTCAGTTAAAGCAAACCATGCGGACACATCAAGAGCACTTGGTCTCCTGTTGGCCAGCTGTGTGGGGGTTCACATCCTGGCAAAGAACAGCAGTGCTGCCCCACTGTAATGCTCGTGTCCTCCACATATGTTGAATAATCGTTCAGGCCCTCCACAATCATGGCAGCATTATATTATACTGTACATTTTTAAGCATTAGATCATGCAATACTATATTTTTCTGGTCAAATTTGGCACTTCTCATTCCCTTGTGTTTTGTTTACATAGCACTTTAGTCATGACGCCGACTTTTATCCAATCAGCATCAAGTCGATCCTAAACCCCACCCACCAGACTTCGGGGCTGCTCTCTACCCCTGACTGGGGCCTTATTTCAACTGCTAAATTGATATGTATATATATGCTTCAATCAGCTTCTGATCTGGGTTGGGGTGAGGTGACTTTTTTTTTTTTTTTTTTTAATACCGCACTGGTCCTCGAGGAGGAGTCTGAAGCCATCTGCCAAAGTGGACTCACGTCCTGAAAGCTCCAAGACCTCACACATACTTACATCTTTAAAATCGACGTCGGAGTCCTCGGGGAAGTTGGGGTGGGAGTCTCCAGTTCCGTCGTTTGGTGCCATGCCCCAGCTGTCACCGTCCTTATGCTCACCGCAGTCAGCTATGATACATGGCTGCAAAGGCAGACATTTGATGAAAGCGTGCATGGCTGAGCACACAGAGTTTGGTCTTTAGATGAAAGAAAAACAGAAAACATGAATGCTAAATATCCTAAAATGGGTAGCTGTTAGACAGCAGTTACCTTTATAGGAGCGTCCTCTTTTGTATCAACTTCCTCCAGCATTTTAACAACTCCCATCCCTTTTAAAACTTGCCCAAAGACCACATGCTTTCCGTCCAAGTGCGGTGTTGGAACAGTAGTGATGAAGAACTGTGAGCCGTTGGTGTTCGGCCCAGCATTGGCCATGCTCAGCAGACCCACTCTGTCGTGCTACATGTAGGTAAAGAAAAAATAGGAGAGAAAGTGCATGTCATAGAAAAACAGTGGCATTATCAAGGGCGTTCAAACACACTATGGAGCACAACAAATCAGCAAGATAATCTGAAAACATGCACAAAGATCTCTACTGTACATGAGGCAAATTTTGTGAGAAACACACTATACTCTACCTTGTAATGGAAGTTTTCATCCTCAAACTTTTCCCCGTAGATGCTCTCACCTCCCGTGCCGTTGTGGTTTGAGAAGTCACCTCCTTGGATCATAAACTTCTTGATGACTGCCAAGAAAACACATTCACAGCCAAATTACTTATCCCGAGTAAGCAGTCTACACACATGGATAAAATTGTTGGTACCCCTCTGTTAATGAAAGAAAAACCCACAATGGTCACAGAAATAACTTCAATCTGACAAAAGTGGTCATAAATAAAAATTCTATGAAAATTAAGCAATGAAAATCAGACAATGCTTTTGAATTGTGGTTCAACAGAAGTACTTTAAAAAACAAACTCATGAAACAGGCCTGGACAAAAATGATGGTAACTTAATATTTTGTTGCACAGCCTTTTGAGGTAATCACTGTAATCAAACGATTTCTGTAACTGTCAATGAGACTTCTGCACCTCTCAGCAGGTATTTTGGCCCACTCCTCATGAGCAAACTGCTCCAGTTGTCTCAGGTTTGAAGGGTGCCTTCTCCAGACAGCATGTTTCAGCTCCTTCCACAGATGTTCAATAGGATTTAGATCAGGGCTCATAGAAGGCCACTTTAGAATAGTCCAATGTTTCGCTCTTAGGTTCAGGTTCCTTTACTTGTACCCGTAGGTAGATTTGTTTTGCAGTCAGGTGACATCCATATTTACAAACCACAGTTACATTCAACATGAACACAAACACAGGCAAACATGTAGCTGACTATAAACATGATAAAAGTACTAAAGGCTCCACCAATCAGGACACAGGACAAAGAGATAAGAGAAAAACAGAGAGATAAGAGAGAAAGGTCACATTAAAAAGTTAAAGACTAGCCAAAGAGGTTAAAAACTCAAAAGCCTAAAACCCAATAAAAGATTTAGAATCCAAATAAAAAAAAAACTACAAAAATAAGTAAATACAAAATAAAATTAATAAATGGGTAACTAAATTATGTGCAATATATTGTTACATCTTGTTCAATTCTTTGACAGCAGTAGGAACAAAGCTGCTTTTGTAGCGCTGGGTTTTACTTTTTGGGACAGCAAACCTCCGTCTGGAGGGAAGAAGCTGAAAGTGGCAGTGCAAAGAGTGGAAGTCATCATTTAAAATGAACCCCGATTATATTGGCATGTTAGCTCTATATCAGGGGTGCCAAACTCATTCCATGGAGGGCCAAGACCCTACATGTTTTGCTTCTACCCAGTGTCATCAGCAGGTGTTTTCACTGATCAGCAATCAGTGGGAAGAAATTCAGTGAAATCCCCTGTTGAAGACACTGGGTGGAGGTAAAACCTGCAGGGTCTTGGCCCTCCATGGAATGAGTTTAACACCTGTGCTCTATATGCTTTATTTTTATGTTAGTAACATAACTATAATATAATTTTTTTGAAAATAATTCCCAGTTTTATATATTTTTAAAAAACTTTATTACGATGTAAATTGTCATTTTTGTTTACGTCACAATGCATTCTGGGTAGTGACGTAGAATGGTTGCAGCCATTTTTTCTGTCTTATACAAGCCAAGAAGCGAAGCTACTAACTACTGCCATTTGTCAGTGAAAATGCCACATTGCGCACGATATCAAAGCACGAAAGCAAACAAAGCACGATATCGCTCAAAGCGCACGAGCATGCGCTTTGCGCACACTCAAGCGAATCACGGTTCAAATTTTGTCACCAGTTTGAATTTTTATCAAGCGCATGCTTGATAAAGCTGATATATATATATATTTATCACACTATGATAAAGCTCTATATCGATCAAATGAGCGATATAGCATGCGCTCGAGTGCCTCTCCGCTCCGCGAGTGTCTCTCCGCTTTGAGTGTCTCAAGCGTGCGCTTGAGGAAGCATTATTTTAAGGTGAAACTTATATATTGTTGATTTACTTACAATAGAATGCTCAAACACAAAAAAATGTCTACAAGCATGATGGGCACTGAACTGATAAATATGGACTCTCAGCAACATAAAGCAATTTCTCTGTTGCTTTCTCAGACTGCAGGTTGAACGTCCATAAGCAGCGCTCCACAGTCATTCCAAATGACTGCCAGCTAGATCTTCGACATGTCAAGCCAAGCATGCGCTTTGAGCGATATGGTGCTTTATCATAGCGTGATTAATATGTATGTCAGCTTTATCAGGCCTGCACTATAGCGCATGATCACAGACATGTCTCATGCGTGCGCTTTGAGCGATATCGTGCTTTATCATAGCGTGATTAATATATATGTCAGCTTTATCAAGCGTGCGGTATAGCGCGTGATCACAGACACTCAAGAGTGACAGAAATGTGGCTGCCAATCCGCGCCAACGGCCTCTCCGGCCACCACCGAGCATTTAAACATTTTTACACATTCATACCCAGTGTTATGGGCACTGGAGGCAATGCGGGTGAAGTGTCTTGCCCAGGGACACAATGGCAGGATATCTGGGGAGAGCGTGACGCGAACCGCCAACCATCGGGTTATTAGACGACCTGCTCTACCTCCTGAGCCGCTGCCGCCCCACTTTTTCCTCAACTTTCCCTCTTTAGGAAAGCTATGGAGGCTTACCCCGCTCTCTTTATTTCCCTTTGATTGGAAATTACATCCAAAAGCCGCGCAATGTGGCATTTTCACTGACAAATGGCAGTAGTTAGGAGCTTCGCTTCTTGGCTTGTATAAGACAGAAAAAACGGCTGCAACCATTCTACGTCACTACCCAGAATGCATTGCAACGTAAACAAAAATGGCAATTTACATCGTAATAAAGTTTTTTAAAAATATATAAAACTGGGAATTATTTTCAAAAAAATTATAGTTATGTTACTAACATAAAAATAAAGCATATAGAGCTAACATGCCAATATAATCAGGGTTCCTTTTAAAATGGCGGTAGCAATCCTCTGTACCTGTCTGGTGTACAAGGATGTCAGGCTCAGCTGTGACTCACCAAGCAAACGACTGGACCATCTAACTACCTGATCCAAGGATTTCCTCTGTTTCAGTTTTATCTGACCAAACCATGACACTAAAGAAAAGGATAAAACAGATTCAATAAAAGCCCGATAAAACATTGTCGTTATGGTTCGGTCAATTTGGAAGCGTGCAAGTTTCCTTAAACAATGCAAATGTTGCTGACCCTTTTTGCACACCCTTTCACAGTTCTCTTCAAAGTTTAAATTACTATCAATAATCGTCCCAAGATATTTGTAGGATTGTACACATTCAGTTGTCTGGTCTTTTAGTACAGTGACTTTGTGCCTGGGAGTTTTCCCCCTAAAGTCAATAATCATATCTTTAGTTTTTGTCGTATACAGTTGCAGGTAGGAATCCTCACACCAGTGAACAAAATCATCAACTACTGGGCCGTGGCCACTCTCACCATCCTGGAGGAGACTGACAACAACTGAATCATCAGTATACTTTATAATGTGTCTGTTGTCATGTCTGCTCCGACACATGTTTGTGTACAGGATGAAGAGTAGTGGTGACAACACACACCCCTGCGGAGAGCCAGTAGAAGAACACTTTTGGTCAGACAATGTACCATTGACCCTTACTCTCTGTGTCCTGTTGGTTTAAAAATCCAGAATCCAACCCACCAGATTATTACTCAAATCAAATTGTTGCAGGAGCCTTTCAACTAAAATATGAAGTTGGACTGTATTAAAGGCGGAAGAAAAGTCCACAAATAAAAGCCTGGCGTGTGTCCCATTAAAATCCAGATGTTTAAAAAGCATGTTAAACAGAGTGACAGTGGCATCCTCCAATCTTCTGTGAGGCCTGTAGGCAAACTGCAAAGGATCCAATGCATGCTCAGTCTGCTTTAGGACCTCAAATCTGACCAGTTTTTCAAAAATTTTCATTAAAATTGAAGTCAAAGCAACTGGTCTAAAATCATTTACCGTTTTAGGACAGCTGGATTTTGGAACAGGGACAACCACGGCATCTTTCCAGATCTTAGGCACATGTTGTGTCTGTAAGGACTTATTGAAAATGTAGTGAAATACAGGACTCAGCTCATGTGCACAGGACTTTACCAAGCGCCCACATACAGTTAGGCCCAGAAATATTTGGACAGTGACACAATCTTCATGATTTGGGCTCTGCATGCCACCACATTGGATTTGAAATGAAACAACTACAACGGAATTGAAGTGCAGACTTTAAGGTTTAATTCAAGGGGTTGAACAAAAATATATGATTAAACATGTAGGAATTGTAGCTATTTTTATACAAACGCTCCTCATTTCAGGGGCTCAAAAGTAATTGGACAAATAAACATAACCCTAAGTAAAATGTTACTTTTCAGTATTTTGTTGAGAATCCTTTGCAGGCAATGACTGCCTGAAGTCTGGAACCCATGGACATCACCAAACGCTGGGTTTCCTCCTTTGTGATGCTTTGCCAGGCCTTTACTGCAGCTGTCTTCAGTTGTTGCTTGTTTGTGGATCTTTCTGCCTTAAGTTTTGTCTTGAGCAAGTGAAATGCATGCTCGATTGGGTTGAGATCTGGTGATTAACTCGGCCATTGCAGAATATTCCACTTCTTTGCTTTAAAAAACTCCTGGGTTGCTTTTGCAGTATGTTTTGGATCACTGTCCATCTGTACTGTGAAGCGCCGTCCAATCAACTTTGCTGTATTTGGCTGAATCTGAGCAGAAAGTATATCCCTATACACTTCAGAATTCATCCGGTTGCTTCTGTCTTTTGTCACATCATCGATAAACACAAGTGACCCAGTGCCATTGGAAGCCATGCATACCCATGCCATCACACTGCCTCCACCATGTTTTACGTAAGATGTGGTGTGCTTTGGATCATGAGCTGTTCCAATTCTTCTCCAAACTTTCTTCTTTCCATCATTCTGGTACAGGTTGATCTTAGTCTCATCTGTCCAAAGAATGCTGTTCCAGAAGTGGGCTGGCTTCTTCAGGTATTTTTTGGCAAAGTCAATTCTGGCCTTTCTATTTTTGAGGCTGATTAATGGTTTGCACCTTGTGGTGAATCCTTTGTATTTACTCTCATGAAGTCTTCTCTATATGGCAGACTTAGATACTGATACACCTACTTCCTGGAGAGCGTTCTTCACTTGAGTGGATGTTGTGAAGGGGTTGCTCTTCACCATGGAAAGGATTCTGCGATCATCCACCACTGTTGCCTTCCGTGGACGTCCAGGCCTTTTTGAGCTCCCAAGCTCACCAGTGCACTCTTTTTTTCTCAGAATGTACCAAACTGTTGATTTGGCCACTCCTAACATTTCTGCTATCTCTCTGACGGATTTCTTCTTTTTTTCAGCCTCAGGATAGTCTGTTTCACCTCCGTTGAGAGCTCCTTTGACCGCATGTTGTGTGTTCACAGAAACAGCTTCCAAATGCAAACGCCACACCTGGAATCAACTCCAGACCTTTTAACTGCTTAATTGATGACAGGTTAACGAGGAAAGAGCCCATGCAGCCTTGTTATTTTTTTTTTTTTTGCAGCCTTCTGAGTCAATTGTCCAGCTACCTTTGGTCCCTTGAAAAAGAGGCGGCTACATATTAAAGAGCTGTAATTCCTAAACCCTTGCTCCAATTTGGATGTGAATGCTCTCAAATTACAGCTGAGAGTCTGCACTTTAAGCCCATATTGATTATATAATTGTATCCCGAATATATTTTCGTAAACAGCTAAAATAACAAAACTTGTGTCACTGTCCAAATATTTTTGGGCCTAACTGTACTATCAGGGCCCTGACTTTTGTTCACTTTTACAGCACAGAATGCCCTTTTAACATCCTGTACCTCAATATTAAAGTGCTGATTGTCTTTTGAGTTTCTGTTTCAAACCTTGGGTTTCTGTGCTAAAATCAAAGGAGTCAAAACAACCATAAAAACAATTAAAAGCATTAGCCAGCTCTGTGTCTGAATTAAAACCATCTAAAAACACATGATTACTGCGCTCTGTGCTCTGAAGGCCTGCAATAGTTTTCATACTCCCCAGGCTGAACCAAGTTTCTTTGTTGCCATCTTGCTTTCCAACTCTGATTTATAATTCTGTTTTGCTCTTAAAATTTCGGCCTTCAGCTCTTTTGTGGCAACCTGCAGCTTTTTTTCTTAGCCATTCTTGGGTGTTTTTAGCTGTGTTTTGGGTCATTATCCTGTTGCAAGACCCATGACCTGCGACAGAGACCAAGCTGTCTGACACTGGGCAGCACACTTCTCTCTAGAATACCTTGATAGTCTTGAGATTTCATTGTACCCTGCACAGATTCAAGACACCCTGTGCCAGATGCAGCAAAGCAGCCCCACAACATAACAGAACCGCCTCCATGTTTCACAGTAGGGACAGTGTTCTTTTCTTGGTATGCTTCATTTTTGCGTCTGTGAACATAGAGCTGATGTGCCTTGCCAAAAAGTTCTAGTTTTGTCTCGTCTGTCCATAGGACATTCTCCCAGAAGCTTTGTGGCTTGTCAACATGCAGTTTGGCAAATTCCAGTCTGGCTTTTTTATCATTTGTTTTCAACAGTGGTGTCCTCCTTGGTCGTCTCCCATGAAGTCCGCTTTGGCTCAAACAATGACAGATGGTGCGATCTGACACTGATGTACCTTGACCTTGGAGTTTACCTTGAATGTGTTGGAGGCTGTTCTGAGCTCTTTTGTTACCATTCGTATTATCCGTCTCTTCCATTTTTCATCAAGTTTCCTCCTGCGGCCACGTCCAAGGAGGTTGGCTACAGTCCCGTGGATCTTAAATTTCTGAATAATATGTGCAACTGTAGTCACAGGAACATCAAGCTGCTTGGAGATGGTCTTATAGCCTTTACCTTTAACATGCTTGTCTATAATTTTCTTTCTAATCTCCTGAGACTCTCCTTTGCTTCCTCTGGTCCATGTTTAGTGTGGTACACACCATGTTACCAAACAGCACAGTGACTACGCGTCACCCTTTAAATAGGCCGACTGACTGATTACAAGTTTGTAGACACCTGTGATGTTAATTAGAGGACACATCTTGGTTGAACATGTCCCTATGGCCACATTATTTTCAATCTTTTCTAGGGGTACCATCATTTTTGTCCAGGCCTGTTTCATTGGTTTTTCTTTCATTAACAGAGGGGTACCAACAATTTTGTCCACGTGTGTATCCTCTTCAGTAGTCCCCTTTGCCTTTCCCTTCATATGAAGCTGGCTGCATTTGAATTCTAACCACATCTCTTAGCTAAGCGACCCTTCCATTATTGCTCCCGTTTCCAGCGGGTTAAAATCATGATAAATGCCTCCAGTGCTTACATACCTCTTCTGATTTTTTCTCTCCACGTTTAAAATACTTTAATAAACTCATGTTTCTGTCGGACAGTCGAGCTTTATTATGCTGCATTTCCCCTCTAGCCCGCCTTGGCCCTTGCGGAAAGTCGTTGCTTCATATATTTTTCTTACATTCATATCTCCTTATTGGCGTGGCGGTAAATTTTCTGGCAAGGAGGGCCGCCATCCAGAAATGCAACCAGAGGAAACCCTGGTCAACCATATGTATGTAGTTAAAATATTACAATACTCACTTAACTAAGAAATACAGACCATCCTTTTTTAGTTGAGCTTTTAAAGAAAGAGAGGATTGCACTTTCTGGTGTTCGCAGTGTCACAAATCAACAAGCCCCACCTTTATTTCTTTAAGTTAGCCAAACACGCACCCAGACTGCCTCATTCTTTGGGATGCCCCCTGCCCCCCCCCCCAAAAAAAAACTTTACCCAATCCAAATGGGGCTCAATAATATTAAAGAGCAGTTAAAAATGCCTGTTTCAGACTGAACATTAAAGACAACTTTTGTGATGAGCTGTAAAACTACACGCAAGTAGATTTTGGTCTTTCAGACTACTTGTATATGTTCTTGAGGGTGATAAAACTTAACCTCATCAAAAAGAAAATGGACAATATTGGATCTTTAAAAGAATGGATTGAAGAATGAACATGATGTCTTTTTTAACATCTGCTTTCCAACCAAAAACTGTCGAAGAAATGCACCATCAACTATTAACTGTTAATGTTTTTGTTTCCAAGTATTGGCCAACCTCCACTCAATATAATTTTTTTAATCATACACAGTATAAATTAGCCAGCTATCTCACAACACTTGATGTCCTTTCATCTACACACTAATTCAACTTACAAGAGAGCTTCCAAAACACTTCAAATGTCAGATTATATGGAAGCGTATTTACTTCTATGAAATGGGCATCCTTTAAAGTGCAGCGGTTTCCCAGTCAATTTTCCAGTGCCCTTCTCTCCTGTGCACAGTCCCCGAAAGTTTTCAGCAGTCTTCGGGGTGATATCAGCAAATAGCTCCAGAACGATTCGGCCAACTGTGGGACAAAAAAAAGATAGATAATAATGATTTTTTAAAATTCTGTTTATTTAGAGACTGCACCCCCATCAGTACTGAGGCTACTGACATTATCAAGTGTTTTGTTGTTGAAGTTATTCCTGATGAACAGAATATTTAGGTTTCCAGAGGCGAGCAGAACAGCCAGACATTATACTTAAGTTGAAAAACTAGCATTTCCTGTGAGATTAATTAAAGTGAGAGAAGTTGACAAAAAAAATGACCTGTATACACGTATTTGAGGAAATATAACTAGCAGTCTTTAGGATCATTTTTACTCTTACTTGAGTACACTGATGAAAATACTTTACTTTTTACTCAAGTACTTTTAGTTACACTCTGAAGTGTTTTTATTTGAATCTAGTACAAACCAAGTTTTTCTCTCAGATTTGAAATTATTGTTCTAGTATGGCACAGGAAATGCACCGTCAACTGTTTCAGACTGAACAAAACTATGTCACGTCTCATTGTTTACTGATATGATTTCGATTACATTATAGGTACATGTGGATAGTTTACATTTCATTTCCTTTAGGCAAACACATTTAAGAGAAAAACTTCCTAATATTGAGAGTAAAGTCAATTTAGCAATTTTATCATAAAAAGTTGCAATATACACTACCGTTCAAAAGTTTGGGGTCACTTAGAAATTCCCTTATTTTTGAAAGAAAAGCACTGTTTTTTTCAATGAAGATAACTTTAAACTAATCAGAAATACACTCTAATATCTAATATACATTGCTAATGTGGTAAATGACTATTCTAGCTGCAAACGTCTGGTTTTTGGTGCAATATCTACATAGGTGTATAGAGGCCCATTTCCAGCAACTATCACTCCAGTGTTCTAATGGTACAATGTGTTTGCTCATTGCGTCAGAAGGCTAATGGATGATTAGAAAACCCTTGTGCAATCATGTTAGCACAGCTGAAAACAGTTTAGCTGGTTAGAGAAGCTATAAAACTGACCTTCCTTTGAGCAGGATGAGTGGAAAAAATTATTATTTCAAATACAAATCATTATTGGTGACCCCAAACTTTTGAACGGTAGTGTAAGTTATTTATTTTTTCTGTGCGGCCCGGTACCAAATGACCCACGGACCAGTACCGGTCCACGGCCCGGGGGTTGGGGACCACTGGCTTACTGTATATGTAAATGGCATTCACTTATATAGCGCTTTTTCTCATCTCTAGATGACCAGAGTGCTTTACAGATCCTGCTGTCCACCCATTCACACACTGATGGCGGTGGAGTGGCCATTCACAGGCGCTGGCGTGACCCACCAGGAGCAACTAGGGTTTTAGCGTCTTGCTCAAGTGTCTGGTTTTTGGTGCAATATCTACATAGGTGTATAGAGGCCCATTTCCAGCAACTATCACTCCAGTGTTCTAATGGTACAATGTGTTTGCTCATTGCATCAGAAGGCTAATGGATGATTAGAAAACTCTTGTGCAATCATGTTAGGTCTGCAATGCTGTAATTGCTGCAAATGGAGGATTCTTTGACGAAAGCAAAGTTTGAAGGAAAAAATTATTATTTCAAATACAAATCATTATTTCTAACCTTGTCAATGTCTTGACTATATTTTCTATTCATTTTACAACTCATGGTGGTAAATAAGTGTGACTTTTAATGGAAAACACAAAATAATTGTCTGGGTGACCCCAAACTTTTGAACAGTAGTGTGTATATATATACAGTATATATATATATAATTTTTTTTAAGTCTTAAAAATATGAAAAAAAAATCCTAAATGTATGGATAAAAAGAGACAAATTTACAAGAAAAAATGTCATGCATTTACTGGAAAACTGGTGATGAGAAAATGAAAAATGAAAAATTTATAATTAAAAATCCCAAATTCAAAAGAAGAAGTAAATATATCAGCAAAAGAGGCCAATTTAAGACAAAATTCTCACAAATTGGAATGGGTAGTCACTCAATCAGGTACCTTTTAAAAGAATGCCTTCTTACTCAAGGACTTTTTTTGGGGTGACTGCTCTTATGTCTTCATGAGTAATTATTAACCTGAATTCATAAGTTATTGTAAGTCACTGTAATTTCCCAGTTAGGGATCAATAAAGTACATTATGTATCTGTTTACTTGAGTACATTCTTGCTACCCTTCTGATAACATGCCAGTAAAATCTCTAAAATCACTCTAACGTAAAATACATTGCAGGGTTTTTTTTTTAATCATCAGCCACTGCATTTTTAAAACACAACAGGAGCCATCATGTGCCACGACTAGATAATTTATAACACAACCACACACGTGTTTCATACATTCACTGGACAAACTTACAGATGACTAACAATAATATTTACTATTCTCTACATATGACAAAACCTATGTCCCGTCTGCAGTTTGGTTCATTTGTGACTTGGGAAATCTTTCAAATAATAATTATCTTGCTCTGGAAAGCACTAGAACAAGCAAGGCTGATGCTAAGCTAACAATGCTAATGGCTAAATTAATTGCAGACGTCGTGGTAAATTTCAAATACTCTAACCTCTCTCCCCGTCAATGTCCACATCGAAGAAGACGCGAGGGTTTGCGGGATTTGAAGGCTTGTCGGATGATGTCGGATGAGACATTTTTTTAGACAACAAATCAACTCCACCAGCAGACTGGAGCAGGTTAGTAAGGGATGAATCGAAAGAGCTTTTCCGGTTATAAGAACTTCAAAATAAAAGCTGAATGACAACCGTCTGTTTTGGAGGAATCAACCAACAAAATAAAGCTTACCAAACCAAAATGTTGTTGTTTATTTTTAATATAAAATTTGATTACTAGCTTATAAAAAGCTTCAAAGCAGAAGCTGAAATTAAGGCTACTGTCAAACTCTCAAAAATGGAGAGTCAGTGGCGTGAAAGTAGCAGCTGACAGCTCGACACAAATGGAGAGGTGTTTGCCTTTCATTTATGTTTTTTTGGGGGGGGTTCAAGGAGTCAAAATAAAATTTTCATATAAAAATGTATTTATCATGCATACACAACACCTCATGCGTGTGACATTTGAATATTTTGTTTTGTAACACCTTAACTCTGCACTTTGTACAGTTTCATTGCAGTTGTTCTGCTTGTGTACGATTGTTTGTTTGTGTGTTTTTGTGACCTGCCGGGGACTACAGATGCATATTAGCAGTATTGCTAAATCTGGCATACTTACATTTGTATTAATGTTCATTAGTATGTAACGTCCTTTTCAAATAAACATTAAACTAAAAAAAAAAAAAAAAAAATTAAAAAAACTGCAGATTCTATGGTAAAGATCACAATGGATACAAGTACTAGCACCTTATTGTGTTATCCTAATTTATAAAATCTATTTATAGACGTATATTGTATAGTGTGACACTACAGGGGTTAACTAGCACCTCCTGGTGAGGCAGCCATGAGGGTGAAGTCATCACACCTGAGGGATATAAGGAGAGGGTCAGCCATCTTAGGGCTTTCTCTCACATGACGCTCAACAATAAGCGACTTTCGCATTACGATGCTCATGTGCGGACTATGTGAGTTCAAAGTTCATGACTACCAAACATTCCGGTAGCCGCCTTGCTTTTGTATAGAGACAGTACTGTCACACCTGAACAACTGCCGTTTAAAGTCTGCTTCAACCTTTAAATCGCCGTTATGCCAGGTGCACATTGTGCCGTAGTGAAGTGTGGGAATGGCATGTATCATCTAGAGCTGTGGAAAAAGCAAACTTGTAGCATACATGCGTGTAACTTTGGGACCAGCGTGTGTACATGTCTGCCGCCATTCACATTATATACATTCCTCACGGAGCTGAAGGATCAGGACAGACGTAATTGTTGGATTAAAACAGTAAGTCTATATTATAACATAATTAAATAGTGTTGTGTATTGTTCAAGTTCTAGCCTAACTGACAGGAGTCTAAACCCTGAAATAGTAGGTACGGACAGGCAGGCCTGGATCTAGGATTTAGTTCTTTGTATATTGGTAATGAAGCTTGATCTACACACACATGTAATTAAGGTCATTGATAAGTAGGCTGGTATAAAATAAAATTGCAAATCATTGAAAACATGTGGTACTTAAACTATAGTAGTATCGACCTATAGATCTAAGTAAGCAGGCTATGCCTTGTAGTGAAATTTACTCAAAATGACAAAACCAAAGTTGAGCTGTCAAACCACTCGCTTACCTTCTTTGTAGTCATTTCAGAGTCTCTCAAGTAAGGGTGCTTGGTCCTTTGACAACAAAAAAATCTGCTATGTCAGCGTACATATGGGGGGCCATTTTGGCCAATTTCTGCAACGTGGCCGTGAATGCAAGCGCAACTAGTTTATCCTTGCGTTTGCGGGTACAACCGGGAAGACTACTACACATACAATATGCTCGTAGATCAGGAACTTTCCATAAATTAAATGTATCAATAGAGCATGTTTGGTAGCCACGTTCCCATGATGCTTTGCGCAAGCCGAGATGCGAAAGTCGCTTATAGCGATACATTAGCTACAACCAACTCCACTGTATATTAATAGCTTTTTGTTATGGTTCAATGAAAGGACTAGCTGTTACAATCCCTGATGTCTGCACCACTTCTGAGTCCGTGGGGAGTGTTATGTATGAGGAATGAGGGACTGGAGTCTTTTCTGTCATGCAATGAACTCACCTTTATTGAGAACACAGAACTATATATACAGAACGACCGTGCCCACCTGACGTCACGTTAGGGGTGGGTACGGCAACACACACACCACACAACATTCCCGTCCCCCTTACAAAAGTGTAAAACCACACACAGAATCAAGACCCTTCCCAATTTAGGACCCGAATCACGCACTAAGAAAATAACAGGGAACAGTGAACTAGAATAACCTAACACACTTATCCAAAAAAAACTAAAACTGGACCATGTCTCTGAAAATATAAAAAATATAATCCCATATTATACATACTGACATGCACACAAGCAGAATATGTACATATTTACATCGACAGTATTTAAGTAACACCTATGTCCACTGGCAGCCAGAGGTAAAACCGGCTCCGGGGCCCAGGGCAGCCCCAAAGCATGCATGCCCCTCGCTGCCGAAGATAAGACCGGCTCGGAGGCCCCGGGCAGCCCCATGACATGTGCGCCCCTGGCCGCCATCTGCCTCCAGGATCAAAATCGACCTCTCCTGCGAAAATGTCTCTTTTTACCATTGACTGCATCACTCCTCAGGACCCGCAGCGCTGCTGTCTGGCATGCCGTCCCTCCAAGCCTGTCGGTCCGTTCCCGGCCGCTTTCAACACCACCGTCGTGGCTCTAAACACTCCGGGTTCCTGTGGCTGAACTCCGGGGAAACCCAAAGCCTGCTTGTCAGCGCCGCTCATCGACCCGAGCATGTCGGCGTAATGCCCAGCACCCTCGTTCAGGGCGGCCTGAGCTCTGGCACTGAGACCCTGCCCAACCTCTACGGTGCCCAGCACTTCCTATCTGTTGTCTGAGACGCTCCGCTGCACTGCCTGTGTGCCCAGCTGCTGTTGCTCACTCCTGGGGCCCACAGAATCACCTTCACTGGTGTTGTTTGCCGACCCAGGCACCTCACTGCTGCTCCCAGCACCCTCGTCCCAGGCGCTCCGCTGCGCTGTATCTATGCCCAGCTGTTGCTGCTGCCGCACAGGGCTCTCAGCTTCGCTCTCGTTGGTGTCACTCTCCGATCCAGGCGCTTCATCACTGCTCCCAGCACCTTTGTTCAAGGTGCTCCACTGCGCCATCTCCATGCCCGCTGTAGCTGCTCTCCCCCGGGGCTCTCAGCATCACTCCCGTCTGTGTCACTCTCCGACCTAGGTGCTCAGCACCCTCATCCCAGGCATGCCGCTGCGTCGTCTCCATGCCAGGCTGTCGCTGCTCTGTCCCAGGGTTCTCATGTTCCCACTCTCCTGCTGCCCAGCATCCAGCTGCAGGGATGACTCCTGTCGCTGCTCTCCCTCTCCGCTGTCATCACTCACCTCACCGTCAAACTCACCAGTGCTACGGTCCTGTACCATGATGCGCTCCTTGGCTAGCCTGCTGTCTTCAGTGACCGGGAACTCCTCCAGCGACCCCGGTCCCATCTTCATGCCTAGCTGGTAGCCTGAAGCTTGCTTTTGGTGTGCAGTTAGCTTTGTGGCTAACTTGCCCATAGACACTGAGTGGGCCATTAGCTCCTCCCAGCAAACTAGCCTAGCTCTATTTGGCACCAACACTCCCACCACCCACAGCTTTGTGGGCCTCATCTGCTCGGCGAAGTACTCAGCCAGCCGCTCAGCAGCATCAGCATAGCACTCCGTTTCACTCAATATACCAAGAATTCTTCGGCCTTCCGCAACAAGATGGTGGGCCAGAAGTGCTCGTCTTCATCTCCCGTCAAGTCTACTTAGGCCCAGCGCCCCGATGTAATCCTCAAACACGGCCACTCACTTAGGTCACAGGATCACTGGCTCTCTCATGTTCTCCAGAAATGGTAACATGGATGGAGGTAGCCCATAAGCTCCCATAATTTCTCTCTCGTCGCCAAAATGTTATGTATGAGGAATGAGGGACTGGAGTCTTTTCTGTCATGCAGTGAACTCTCTTTTATTGAGAACACAGAACTATATATACAGAACGACCGTGCCGGCCTGACATCACATTAGGGACGGGTACGGCAACACACATACACCACACAACAGGGAGTTCTTGAGAGGTGGTTGCTATAAGGCTTGACCTCGGGACACATTGTCAGTTGTGTACCTCAGCATCACAGGGTGTTTCAACCATTTATCACAAGACACCCTGCACTGAGGCAGGCCCACCACAGGTTGATCAAGCCTGGGTGTGTGCCCCGCGGCTTAGCTGTTTGCCTTAGAAGCCCAGATGGTATCGCTCCTTTTCATTCACAGCCAGCAACTGGTCCTCTCGGCCTTGTTGACTGGCTCTTGATAGCCTATAGATCATAGGAAATGGTGATGTCCTATATGATGTCATAGACATCCTATATGATGTCATAGACAGACTATTACATGCCGGAATCCTTTCATGTTGACGATTAAAAATTGCTCTGATGTTGGAATCCTTTGATGTTGACAGTTCCATGAGTTGTTTTGATGCCGGAATCCTTTGATGTAACACTCTCCGCCGAGTCAGACCCTCCACAGGTTGATCAAACCTGGGTGTGTGTCCCATGGTTTAGCTGTCTGCCCTAGAAACCTGGCTCCTTGGGTCACACAAGCCATTTGGTGCAATCACAATGGTCTTCAGTGGCAATTGGAGGCAAATCCTTACTGTTGTACCACATGGTAGCGGAACCAAAATTATAGGAAGGTGTTTCAAAAGCTCATACCTATGGAAAAATGTTGAAACTGTCTAACAGAAAACATGAGGATCTGTCAAGCTGTAGAAGATCAACAAGCTGAAGAACATTTTGCTAAACTTCTCTTGGACCTTGGGGAAGGAAAAATTCCAGTAGTTCCAGAGCAGGGCGAGTTTGCAATTGAACTCAATGAAAGACTAATGAGTCAGTTGGGTGTATGAAGACATGCAAGTCAATGTTTCAAATCCAAGATGGTTATGTGAACGTGTCATATTATGCCCAACGAACTCTGAAGTTGACACAGTCAATGAGTGTATGACAAAGATTTTCCCAGGAGAGGAACATGTTTGCAACAGTGTTGACACTGTAGACTCTGAGGGTAATCATACATACCCAACCGAGTTTCTAAATACACTCTGCCCATCTGGAATGCCTCCTCATCACGTCACTTTAAAGGTGGGAATGGTGATCATGCTACTGCGAAACGTTGACCAAAAAAAAACAGATATTGCAATGGCTCAAGATACATCATTGAACAAATACAGCCTCACCTGTTGGTTGCAACATCTGTGATTGGTGTCAGTGCTGGACACACTCTTTTGATTCCACGAATCACACTCACACCATCTGACAACATTTTTCCATTCACCTTGTGACATAAACAGTTTCCAGTAAGACCCTGCTTTGCCATGACTGTGAATAAGTCACAGGGATAGTCTTTATTCATAAATCAAAGTTTCTGCAATCCACTCCAAATATTGTGATTTTTAAGAACTAGTGCATACCTGTGCATGCCCGCAGAAACCAAGTATCGCCCTAGAAGCCCAGAAGATGTCACTCCTTTTCAACCACAGCCAGTGACTGGTCCTCTCGGCACTATCAGCCAATTCTTTGATTGCCCATCTGTGATCCTGTCCCCTGATCCCAATCTCCCTGAGCAGCTTTGCAGTTGTTGTGGCTACAAAGCTCCTGCATCCCACCTCCACCGGGCGCACCTTTATCTTCCAGCCTCTGTCCTCTGCCTCAGCTGCTAAGCTGGAATACCACAGCTTCTTACGCTCATATGCTTCCTGGACAGCATCCTCCCAGGGTACTGTCAACTCAATAATATAGGCTAGCTTAGATGAATTAGACCAGAGGACGAGATCTGGTCGCAGGGTGGTCATTGCGATCTCCGGAGGGAAAATGAGTCTTTGCTCCAAGTCAGCTCGCATCTGCCAATCCCTGGGTGCGTTCAGTGGGCCCAGATCAGGGAGTGAGGGACCGGTTCTCAGCTTGGCCCCCTCTTGAACAAATGATGGAAGGTGTTAGTGCACATCCTGGTTGTTGAAGGGTTGGGAGTTGATGGACATTTGCTTGCACTCAAGTTTATCGGCTAGGCACCTGAGGACCTGGTTGTGTCTCCACGTGTATCTACCTTGAGTAAGGCTAGTCCTGCAACCAACCAAGATGTGCTTGAGCATTGCTGGGGCTGTACACAGAGGGCAAGATGGATCCTTTCCAAGCCACAGTTGCAAATTTGTGGAAAAGGGCAGCACATCATATGTACAGTAGCTCGGATGATGAAGCTCAGCCTGTTGGATTCCATGCCCCAGAGTTCTCTCCATGAGATTTTCCTCTTTTTGACGCCCTCCCACCTCGTCCATCGACCCTGTTTGGCTTGTGCAATAGCTCTGGCCCTTCTGGCTGCTTCCTCCTGTTGATGCACCTCCTCTACCACCATAGTTCGACATTTGGCTGGAGCTGCCTTTTGACAGAGAGGTGTCACTGTTCCAAAGCCAAGGCCTCCCCTGCCTTGTTGGACGTGGCCCACCACGTCACAATGGAGGAATGCAGATTTGGCCTGTAGTACAGCCATGTTTGGGTCCACTTCTTCCCTGTTGCTAGGGTAAGAGCAGCACCTCTTACTACAGGACCCCGGGAGTTGGTGAGCGACATGTCCAGTCTCACCTTGGCACATTTGAATTCCTCAACCAGGCTAGACAATGGCAGTGACAGGGCTCTATCGCTGTATAGTCCAATGCTGCTGAGACATTTTGGGAGGCCAAGCCACTTCCTCATATGAGAGCTCACTAGCCTTTCCAGATGCTGAGCATGGGTTAGGGAGACTTCATACATGGTCAGCAGCCACAGGGGTCTGGGCATCAGCCCAAACTGGAGGCACCAGAGCTTCAGTTTCCCTGGAAGTGTGGTGTTATTAATCTGCCTGAGGGCGTTAGCCATGTCCTGCCAGAGTTGTTCAAGTTGTTGGGTGTCTCTGAGGTCTGTGTTATACCATCGTCCAAGGGTCTTGATGGGCTTCTCTAAGACTGTGGGGATTAGTTCATCACTTATGTGGAACCACACTCCCGTTAGTTGGCCTTTAACAATGGAGGCAAGATTTTCTTGGCTTAAACTCCATTCTTGCACACTGGATGTTCTCCTGGAGTTTCTGCAGCAAGCGTCTAGTGCATGGTTTTGTTGATGTGATGATGGTCATATCATCCATGTACACTCTAATTGGCAGAAGACACAGGCCACCCTTGGTCCTCTTGCCACCCACTACCCAACGGGATGCCTGTATGATCACTTCCATTGCCATGACGAATGCTAGGGGGGAAATGGTGCATCCTTCCGTGATGCCCCTTTCTAGGTGCTGCCAAGCTGTGGTGTTTTTCTCGGCTGTCACGTAGAACTGGAGATCCTGAAAGTAGCTCTTGACCAGCTGTGTGATGTGGTTTGGTATGCTGAAGTACTCGAAGGCCGTCCACAAGATGTTGTGCAGGACTGAGCCGAAGGCGTTGTTGAGGTCTAAAAAGACTACATGCAGGTCTCTCCGTTCCTTCTTGGCAGTTTGGATTTGGTGCCAGATGATATTGGCATGCTCCAGACATCCTGAGAAACCCTGGATCCCTGCCTTCTGCACTGACGTATCAATGAAGTTGTTTCTTTGCAGGAATGTAGAGAGCCTTTGGGCCAGAACACTAAAGAAGATCTTTCCCTCTACATTCAGCAGGCTGATCTGGCGAAACTGGCTGATGGATGAAGCGTTCTTCTCTTTGGGGATCAGGATGCCTCCCACTCTTCGCCATACCATCGGTACCACTCTCTTCTGTCATGCTACCTTCATCAACTTCCAGAGGTATTTAAGGGCCCCAGGGGTGTTCTTATAGAACCTGTACAGGATACCATTGGGCCCAGGGGCTGATACTGATCTTGCCTGCTTCACGGTCTTCTCCACCTCACTCCACGTGGGGGGTCTTATGTCCATTTGCTGCTCAAGGGCTGGCCTTGGTGGCATGTCGTTCGGGATGGTGACTGTCAGTCGTTGCTTTATTTCAGTCTGCAAGTCATCAAGTTCCACTCTTTCTGTCTCTGTGGCTTTCTTCCAACACTTTCACAGTTGTCTCCTTTCTTTCACCAATCTGTCAATTTACCGCTGTCTCCTGGACTTCAGCTGGTCCACAGGGGCTTTCCACTGCCTCGGTGTCTTGCTCTTTACCCCCAAACCTCTCTGTACCATAGCTGTAGATGATGGATCCCATGTTCTCCAGCTTTCTTTCAACAGGACCCTTCTGTTGTTCCAGTAGGAGGACCAGATCTGAGTCAGTGGTCTCCCATTCTCTCCTCTGGCTGGATTTAGGCCACTGGATCTGAGGTTTCCTTCCTTCCATCTTCCTTTCCCTTGCTGGCAGTGGTTGATTGGACTTGGTGTTGGGGACTGTTGCTGAGTGTTGTGAGCTCTGGGCTAGAGACTGGTGTTAACTATGGCTGGCTATGCTCCGGGCTGGAGACTACTGTTGGCTATAACTGGTTTGGCTCTGGGCTGGAGACAAGTGTTGGCTGTGGCTGGCTTGGCTTTGGGCTGGAGACTGTTGCTGGCTGTGACTGGTTGGGCTCCGGGCTGGAGACTGCAGGAGGGTCCATACGAAGCTGAGCCTCATCTGAGGTGCTGATAACCTGAGGACTGTGGGGGTTCTCCTGTCTACGGGCTTCACTTGACTGATTTGGCCTACTTCTTAAGACGTATTGGTCAATGCGAGGCCCCTTGCTGAGCTTGCTGAGGCCTTTTTTGTCCTGCTTTGGTGGATTTTAAGGCCCCTCTCTGTTATTAGCTTTGACCAGCCACATATGCAGCCATGGAAGTGTGCGTGAGGCCACTACAGCCGTTTCTGAAAAAACTCCGGTGAGCCGCCCATCCCATGGCCACACTGGTTTGATGCTTTCACCACCTACATATCAGCATTTGGCCTGGGTGAGATAAATGAGGTACAGAAATGATCTCTACTGGTTCACTATCTGGGCATAGAAAACCAACATATTTTCTACACGCTAAGACCAATGGACTCGTTTGCTGATTTAGTCAAGCTGCTAACTAGCTACTTTACCACATCCGACAACATGTTGGCGCGGTGCATTAGGTTTCACAAACAGCAACAAAAAGCTGGGCCTGTTGACCCCACGTCTGATGGAGGCAGCGTCAACATTGTGGGCCCCGAAGGCTGGTCAGGACTGCAGCGTGTGGTGAAGCTGGATGGCATTGTTGTATCAATGATGGTGGCTGTAATGTTGTATTTGTGCCATTATTGTGAAGTATTGTGTAATGGTGGCCACTTCCTCTCTCCGCCACTACACCGCCCTATAAATGCCAGCAGGCATCTCTGTTTGGCCTCTTTGATGATGCCCCTGCCTGGTGGCTGTATTGTGTGTGACCAACCGTTTTAATAAAGTGAAGTTCAACTGTGCACCTGGCCTCGTCATTACAGAGGTAATTCCAACATAACATTTTGGCGATGAGAATAAACATGGAGGCCTGTGTTTCACTGCTTCAGACCTTCCTGGAGCTCCCAAGCGAGCCACTCATGCCCTGGCTAAGATGGTTTGCCGCCTTTCAAAACTACATCATGGCGCTCGACCTGGGTAAGCTAGATAAAATGAGGGCATGTGCCTGGTGCCTGGTGCATAATTTGGGGTTTGAGGTCCTGCGTACACTCAGGGCTTTGACTTGTATGAGGACGTGGTTGAGTTGCTAGCGCACCATTTCAGCACCCCAGACAGCGTGACCATCCAGAGGATTAGGTTTCGGCAGCAACACCGAAGGGCAGGTGAGCCTGTCCACCAGTTCATCACTGACCTGAGGCAGCTAGCTAGTGAATGTCGGTTTGGGCCACTGGACAAAGAAAGGGTACGTGACCAGCTGGCGAAGCAAACAACGAGCAATGCTTTACAAGCTAGGTTACTCTCGGTGCCGAGTGACCTGACGTTATCCGAGGCTGTTGGGCTAGCTCTCCAAGTGGAGACCGCAGACAAGCTAGCTTTGGAGCTAAAATGGCGCCAATCACAATGGCAGCTGGGGCCTACCACAGCAGCATTAGTAGTGGACCCAGACAGTGAGGATAGCGCGATGGACGACAACGCGGAAGCCAACATTATCAGCCGAAGGTCTTCCCCAAGAAAACCCTTGTGTATGGGTTGTGGGTCCGTGAAGCACCAGTACAAGGCTAGGGAATTCCCAGCTAGAGGGAAGTGCTGTAGCAAGTGTGGACACTTGAAACATTATGTCAGAGTGTGTCGTAAGTCCACGCTGGAGAGCCCACGGAGAAAAACGTCACCTGCCTCGGCAACTGTCCATGCGGTGTCCCTGAGTACCAATGAGTTCACGTTCTGCAAGGGGACACTGGATGGTGAGGGGGCGCCACTGCTGGTCGACACGGGGGCGGAGGGATCATTATTTAATTGGGCGATGGTGAGGAAATTTTTTTCTTACTACAGAATAAGAGGTAACCCAGCGCTGCTCTACAGTTATGGAGGTGGAAGCCTGCACACGGTTGGAACGCTGGAGTGAATGGCTCGGTACAAGTCGGCAGTGATGGCTGACTTCACATTCCATGTGACGGCCCGAGGTGACAACATCAGGGGCTGTGACCTGTTTTATGGACTGGGGTTCGCCATTAAAGACAATGCTGGGGAAGAGTGGACTGGTTGTGGCCAGTGGAACCGTCCAGTTCCAGTGGTGGAGGACGACGCTGTGTGGGATGAAGATTTACCGGGCACCATGGCGGTCAAGCAGGACCAGCCTCACTCAGGTTTGACACAGGAGGGTCTCAGTGCCGGCGCTCGGGGTACTGTGGAAGAGGGTACTGAGTGTGGTGGCGAGGCACCTGTGTTGGCTGGTGACGCCGACGAGATAGCCTCAGTTTCCTCCAGAGCTCGGCCACAGTGGGCTGGAGGATCTGGAGCTACAATGGTGACCATTGCAGCAGCTTTACAAGGAGTTGGGGCCAAACCGACAGGCACAGAGGGACCGTGTGCCGATGAGCAACACTGCAGGCCGAGCAGAGCTCCTCTGAGAGTTACGGACCTGGTACGGGCTCTAGGGGAGGGATGTCCATGGTGGATGTAGGCCAAACGACAGTCAGAGGACCACCAAGAGCAGTTGTGCATCATGGCTGAGCGGGGCACAGCCTACTTCCAGGTGTCGGACGACTCATGGAGGCACACCAATGAGCTGCGACGTGCCCGGGAGGAGGCTTCAGATGGTGGGTCCAGACGAGAGAGATGGTCGATGGTGAAGAGAAGAGGCACTCTCGTCTATGAGGTCAGCTGGGATCCTGGTGGCATGCCACTTCCAGGGACAGGTCTACTGAGGGGCTGCCCTGGGCCCCCCACAAGCCAGTTCTACCCCTTTCTGCCAGAAGGACAGTAGTGTGAGTTTGAAAAAAAAAAAAACAAAGACAGTTCTAATGTTCTAATGTTCATGTT
The DNA here is from genome assembly GCA_020510985.1 of Pholidichthys leucotaenia. Classification (NCBI taxonomy): domain Eukaryota; kingdom Metazoa; phylum Chordata; class Actinopteri; order Cichliformes; family Pholidichthyidae; genus Pholidichthys; species Pholidichthys leucotaenia. The sequence continues at coordinate 345,325,360 of CM035840.1, forward strand.
TGTATGAATTTAAAAAGAAATTTAAACTGTTATTGCTCTGGGTGTGTTTTATTTAGTTTAGGAACACGGCAATGCTTTTAAGTTATTTATGGACTTTATTTGTTTTACAGGTGGCAGAATAATCCACCTTGCCGTGTGGGGCAGGACGGTAGTCCACCCGTCCTCCCTATTTTTGGTTTGTTGTGTGAATGTGTTAGGCCATTTAGTAATTTCAGTTTCAGTTTTTTTAGTGTGTGATTCGGGTCCTAAATTTGGGAAGGGCTTATTAGTGTGTGTGTGTTTTTGGTCTTTTCTACGGGGAAGGGGGGGGGGGGTTGTATTTGTGCCATTATTGTGAGGTGTGGTGTAGTGGCAGCCACTTCCTCTCTCCACCACTGCACCACCCTATAAATGCCAGCAGGCATCTCTGTTCGGCCTCTTTGCCAATCCTCCTGCCTGGTGGCTGTATTGTGTGTGACCAACCCTTTTAATAAAGTGAAGTTTAACTGTGCACCTGGCCTCGTCATTACAGCAGTAATTCCGACATAACAGTGGCCACCACTGCCTCACGGTCCCCGGTAAACGAGGCCACAGTTAGGAGGTTTACTCCCCAGCCACATGATGCGATGGAACTGCCAGACAACAGATGCTCCATGACCAGCAGAAACATCACCTTCGTAGTGCAATACGGTGACAGACCAATCCCAGCGTTCCAGTTCCAGGTGACACGCCAGGGCAATAACGTTATGCGGTGGGATTTGTTCTGTGAACTGGGCTTCTCCCTCACAGTCTCCTGGCGGACCGATGACGGTCTGGGTCAATTACACTCAGATGTGGATGCAGCTACCCCCTGCCTTGCACCGCACGCCGAACAGAGCCCAGGAGAACCGGAGCAGCCACTACAGCCCCACTCCGCAGCCACACGGGACCCAGAGCCAGTCCCCATGCAGCACGAGCATTCTCGAGCTGCAGCCTCATCACAGGACGGTGAGTGTGACTTCGCAAACGTGAGTGCAGCCGAAGAGCACAGCCCAGAGAGCAAATGCAGCACAGAGAGTGGATACAACACATAGCGAACACAACATGGAGGGAGAGAAGCAACCGGACTCGCCTCAGATCCTCACCCAGCATGAGCCTCCAGGAGCCACTGTGGAGTTGTAGTAGAGGGAACCTGCGTCTATCGGGAACTCTGGACACAACAACACAGTGCAGGTCCTACTAATGACAACAACAACAACATATTGCCATGACCAGACTTCCCGGGAGAAAGAGAGAACAAACCGGACTCACCTCCAATCCTCGGCTGGCATGAGCTCCAGACAGCCGCTGTGGAGCCGCAGGAGAGGGAGTTCATGGAGAAAGGGGACACCAGTGACCGAAGACGGCCTAGTGCCCATCCCATTGCCAACAACAGCGACACATCATCCCGACCTCAACCAGCACCAGGTGAGAGAGAGAAGAAACCGGACTACTTCCGAATCCGTGCATAGCGCCAGCCTACAGGAACCACCACGATCCACTGGATGAAGAGTCTGCGATCATACAAAAAACAGTGGAACCACTGGACATCTTCCGCATCCACGAATGGCATCAGCCTCCAGGAGCTGCTGCTGAGACACTGGATGAAGAGTCCGTGACCCAACAGGATCCAGCAGAACCACCACAACCTGGTGGAAGTCCCACAGCAGACGTGAGAGTCATAACATCATAACCACGATGCCGAATACAGCCAAACAGAGCACCGCTCACAGTGATGAACTGTGTTCAGGTCCGCAGAACCAAGCAACCGGGCCCACAGTTGGCCTTAACATCGTCACCACCATGACACCTATGAAGATCGCCGCGCAGCTGAGACCAGCTGCCATTCAGATGGCAGATAGATCGAGATGGCAAGCCAGGCATCTGCAGAAGTTGAGAGCAGCTGCCGTGGATCAAGACACAGCATTGGGGCTGACCCAGCTGGTGTGGGATCCCCGCTGGGACATTGTTGGTGAGCGTGCTGTGGCTCCGGTGGGATGGCACCCGGGCCTGCTGTAGTTGGCACCTCCAGGGGCACGTCCACCATGAGCTCGCCTCAGGGCCCCTCCAACTGAACTGCTCTCCTCAGAAGAAGAAAAAAAAGAGAGGACTGTTTAGCTAGGGGTGTGGCTGCCAACAGATAGTGGCAGAATAACCCAGCCAGCAGTGTTGGGTGGTTTACCGGCTAGCCCTAGTTAATTCTATTAATTATGTACCAAATTGGGGAGGGAAAATTTGGCTTGCATGCGGTTCTATTTTTTTCCGGGGGGGGGGGGGGGGGGCTTGAATGTAGTATGGCACTACAGGGGTTAACTAGCACCGGCATGGTGATGCAGCCATGAGGGTGATGTCATCATGTTGGACGGATATAAGGAGAGAGGGTCAGCCATCTTAGGGCTCTCTCTCACATGACACCAAGTAATAGAGATACAGCAGCTACAGCCAACTGCACTGTATATTAATAGCTTTTTATTATAATAAAGTTCGTGTTCTGAACCAGCTCAACTATCCTTTGGTCATTCCGGTTTCCCAACATAACATATTGTATGTATAGTGTAGTATGTGGGTTTGGCCCTTAGAGCTTGCCATAGCCATCTGGGGGGATAATGTCAGGTGGTCTGCGGCTGCTGTATATATTGACTGTGGTCTGTAATAAAGGGGAGTTGGATGTTTGGCATAAGTCGACGTGCGTCTCTCTCACTTCCATACATAACATTGGCGACTGAGGATTAACTCATGGAGGCGTGTGAGGCACCTCTACAGTCGTTTCTGCAGTATCCAGGAAAACCAGCAATTCTGTGGCCTCGCTGGTTGGCCACATTTGAGGAGTACATTGCAGCGTTGAGCCTGGGTAAACTCGACGGAGTGCGGAGGTGAGCACTTCTGGTTCACAATCTCGGCGTAGAAGGTCAGAAAATTTTCCACACGTTAGAGGAGACGGAGTCTTATGCAGATGCTGTCAGGCTGCTTGCTGACTACTTTGCTGAACACACACGGAGCACGAAGCTGTGGGTTGAAAGGCTGTTAGTGCCAAAAGACACTAAGCTAGCTCGAGGGAGCTAACAGCTCAGCTAGTAGCAACAGAGAAATTAGCCACAGAGCTAGGTAACGCCAAACACAGAAGCTAAAAGCTACAGGCTACAAGCTAGATAACACAGTGGAATCGGAGCCACAAGAGAGGGAGCCCGTATTCATCGGGAGCGACAAGCCAGCCGAGTGACCGCAGCATGGAAGGAAAGCAGCGAACGAACTCAGCTCAGTTTTCCCCGCGGCCAGAGCCAGAGCAGCGGGAGGGGGAGTGCGAGCATGCTGGGAGTCCCGGAAAGCAGCAGCGACAGCTGGGCATAGAGACAGCACAGCGGAGCACCTCGGATGACAGAGAGGAGGTAGCGGACTGCTTTTGTACCCGAGACAAACCACAGTCAGAGACAGACACTGGGAGCGAACAGTACGAAGAGCTAACTTACGCCACGGCGGTCAAGCAGGACTAGTTTTGCTCAGGTTTGATGCAGGAGGGTCTCAGTCCCGGTGCCCGGGAAACGGCGGAGGGAGCCACCAAGTTCGACACCGAAGCGCCTGCGCCGGCGAGTGACACCAATGTGCTAGCCCCAGATGCCTCCGGTCCTTGGCTGCAGAGGGATGGAGGATCTGCAGCTACGATGGCGACCGCTGCAACGGCTTCAGAAAAGGACGGGGCTAGATTGACAGGCACGGAGAAACCGCGTGCCAAGCAGTACCACATCAGGCCAAGCAGAGCCTCTCTTAGGGTTATGGACTTGGTCCGGGTCCAAGGAGAGGAATGTCCACAGCGAATACGGGCCAGACGACAGCCAGCAAAACACCAGGAACACCTGCACATCGTGGCTGAACTGGGTGCAGTGTGCTTCGGATGGTCTGACAGCTCGTCAAGGCACGTCAGTCAGTTTCGACGTGTCCGGGAAGACGCTCCAGGTGGCGAGGCTGGACGAGAGTCGGTGATGGCGGTGTGGGATCCGGGCCCCACCATCCAGAGGTTCGGTCATGGCTCTGGGGGTCTGCGGTCTCCAGGGGCGCGCCTGTTGAGGGGCTGCCCTCGTCCCCAAATGCAAGTTCCAGTTTTTTTTTCCTACACAAATGACTGTGCGGCAGCACTTTGTTCATAGTTTTGTGTGTTTTCTGTGCATGTTATGTGATTTGGGATTATTTTGTGCATTTTCTTTAGTTTAGAAGCACAACGTACAATTTTAGTTTAACAATGGACTTTTCTTTAGGAAGGGGTGGCAAAATAATCCACCCCGCCGTGTGGGCTGCACAGTAGTCCACCCATCAGCCTTATTTTAGTTATTTTGTGTGAACGCGTTAGGCCATTTAGTGCATTGTTTTCGTTATGTTAGTCCGTGATTCAGGTCCCAAATTTGGGGAGGGTTTCAATAGTATATGTGGTTTGGGACTTTTCTAAGGGGGGGGGGGATCTAGCATATGGGTTTAGCCCTTGGGTCTTGCTGTAGCCATCTGGGGGGATGACGTCAGGCGGGCTGCAGCTACTGTATATTTTGACTGTGGTCTGTAATTGTGGGTGCGGGTGGTGGCAGAAACCTCCTGACAGGTGTTTTGTTTTTGTTTTTTTTGCACATGGGGAGTTGTTCAGAACTCCTTATAAGAACTCCTTATACAAAGATATAGAGTGATGATAATCAAGTTAGTGGTGGTAATGCACCTGTAAGCTGGTTGCTAACTGCCAATCAAATCTAAAAGAAGAAGAAGAAGAAAGGGGAGTTGGATGCTCAGCATAAGATGACTCGCGTCTCACTCATTTCCATACATAACATATAGTATTTATATGTACAATTTATTTATTGAATCAAATCAAATCAAAATCAGCCATGATACAGCAAACCAATCTAGTAATTGGCTGGGGTTTGGTTATTTAAAATCAGCTGCTACTCTACTTTTAAGAGTTTCATTTCAGCCTTAATTTCAGCTTCTGTTTTGAATCACATTTTGATATTAAAAATAAACCACAACAATATTTTGGTTTGGTAAGTGTTTAATTAAGCAGGTACGGAACGTCTAGGATACGTTGTGATTTGGGGATGGAGTGACTTGGGACAGAGTGGCAAGGGTACGGAGTGACCTGACACTACCCTCGTATGATGCCCTGGGCGGGCTGCCCCCCCCCCCCCCCACACACACACATTTTTGAAACATTTTTTTTTTTATTTCTCTCTTAAATATCTAAATGTTCAATTTTCCCAGCAATTAGTGAGTTTTTTCTTGCAACATTTTCCTTGCAAGTTTATTACTTTTTTTTTTTTTTTACTTTTACCATGTTTCACCTTTTTTTCATAATTTTCTTGTACATTTGCACCTATCCTCTCACTGATAGGTGCATCTCAATAAATTAGAATGTCATCAAAAAGTTGATTTTTTTTTTCAGTAAAAAAATAGAACTTGTTATGGTTGGGGGAGCACGGTTGTTTTTCTCTCTGTTCTATAACACAGGGTTACAAAAATAATTTTTTTCTAAGTTGTCTGTGTTTTTTCAGCTGATTTAAGACAATTTTGCACCGCTGAATCCGAAAATGACATCCGTTTCTCTCGATCAGGTGCTAAGTAAAAACCTGTACTTACTTAGTACTGTGCATGTACTTACCTTTATATAAAGGTAAGTATATTTTCTAAAGCCCATCCAGGGACAAGAGTTGCAAATTAGCTAATAGCTATACACTCTATGTGCAACACATCAGATTGATTGTCTTTGATTAATTGTCTATGTTTATTGCACTGTCCCTGTCAAATAAACTAATCTACTACTACTACTATATGTAAATTGAATGTTACGTCATCATTGTTCAAAATTCAGAGAATTTCAAGACATAAAAAAGAATTTTGCATCATCCATCCATCTTCTTCTGCTTAATCCTTTTCGGGTTGCGGGGGGCTGGAGCCTATCCCAGTATCTTTGGGCGAGAGGCAGGGTACACCCTGGACAGACCGCCAGTCCATCGCAGGGCCAACACAGAGAGACAGATAACCATTCACTCTCACAGTCATACCTAAGGACAATTTAGAATCCCCAGTTTGATACCAATTAACCTAACTTGCATCATATAAAGCGAAAATACCCGTACATGTAAACAAAAACGTATAAAAAACACATGGCCATAATTCAAAAAGTTGACCTGATTGAGCAACACCAATGTGATTTTTGGATTCAGTGCATCAAAATTGTCCTAAATCAGCTAAAAAAAACTTGGACAATAAATTTGGTGTTGACCAGTGTAATCATTCCGTGGGCAGTTCTCTCTCTCTCTCTCTCTCTCTCTCTCTCTCTCTCTCTCTCTCTCTCTCTCTCTCTCTCTCTCTCTCTCTCGAGCTGGGACTGAGCTAATTAGTGGCAGCTGGCAAGATCATCTTCACCTGCGGACACCTAATATCACCTAATATCAAGCTATTTAAGAGCCAGTGTGGGATTAGAGCCCAGTGGAATCGTTACACCGGTAACCTTAGCGTGACCCTGTGATTGCTGCCGCCTTTGAAAAGCGCCTAACCTTTCTGTGAAAGTTTTGACCTGTGCATAACTTCTTTGCTCGTCTTGTCTCCAGGAACTATCTCCCACTCCTCTGCCACCGAGCTCCTCCTGGCTCCTGTCCGTGCTCACCAGCCTGCCTGCCTGCTCGTGCAGACTTAGGACCCCAGCCTCCCCCTACTTGTTGATGCTGGAATCCTCCAAACCAGAGTAGTCCCCCCCCCGGGAACTAGGTCGAACCTCTGAGGAGGCACCACAAGAGGACTCGGTTCACGGCTTCCCCAACTGTGAAAACAAGTAAGCTCTCAATATCTCAGCCATCTCATTATTCCGCAATTCTCAGTGTTGCTAACTTGCTACTACTGTTAGCTCTGCCCCACTCACCTCTGCCTCTCCTGTTCCCTCTAGGCGCACTCCTGCCTCCTCGAGCAAAAAGGTCTCTCACACCTACTCAAGCAGGGAAAGAAAGAGAAAAATAAATTTACTCACCTGTTGCAATTCTCCATTGTGTTCTTATGTCGTATTTGCTCCTGGGTCCTCCATTGTTCCGAACGTAACAGAACAATTCCACCAAATTATGGACCCAGCAAATACTACAACTCCGGGAGCAGTTCCCACTTGGTTAGACCAGGCCGAGATAAACATTCAGCAATTAACTTACCAAATGAGCAACACCAATCTCCACTTACACCACATATCTGAACAATTAGCCCAATTATCACTCGTGCTCCCAGCTGCTTCGGCGGCCTCCCCCGCCTCACTGGCACCTCCTCCTTCGCCCCCACCAACACTCCCCGTGACACAGGTGTGGCATATTGGAAATGCCACAACGTATGCCACAGACACGGGGACGTAGGCACTAGATGACGTCATAGCGCTGTAGCTATAAAGGAGGACTAACGGCGGGAGTCATCCTCTTTGGCACTCTGCCTCCATGCCAGCAGTAGCCTGCGTTAGCTTAGTGTTAGCTTGTATGCTATAACACTGCAGCACATGTATCAACAGTGTGTCTTGTAATAAAGTTATTGTTTGGTACAATTCCTGCTTCCGCTGTCCTGTTTCCAGACATAACAATTGGCGATGAGGAGAAAATTTGGTCTTCTGGAGGAAAATTAACCATTTTCCTGAAGATGGACACGCATCTGGAAGAGTGCATGCTATTCCCACAACCGTTCCTCATGATCCTGGGTGAGCCACCCATCCCATGGCCTTGTTGGTTTAAGTTGCTTCAGTCATTTGTGTTGGCTAGGGGCCTAGCTAACGCTAGCAAGAGTCATCTACATGCTGTGATATATTATTGCCTTGGCCTTGAGAGACAGCATGTTGAATGCACTGGGCCTTGCAGAGACCTTCAGCGAATGTGACGCCTTGATGGCCAAACATTTCACTCCTCCACAGAACGTGATAGCCCAGAGATTTGTGTTTTGCCAGCGCTGACAGCAACAGGACGAGTCACTCCTACAGTACGTAGCTGCTCTTCATTGTTTGGCTAGCACGTCCAAGTTCATACATGCGAAGGACAGGTTGATACAGTCACAGCTGAAGTGGTATGCTGCAAAGCCGTCGATACAGTACATGTTGCAGGAGGACCTGGATGACCAGACAGTGACAGACACAGTGAAAAGGCTACGGGAGACGCTGTTGAGGGCACTGCACCTCCTATTGGAGACGGAGGCAATGGAATTAGTGTCCCACCTGGAGATAATGGCCCAGGTAGTATTGCGGCTAATGGGCCCCGGCCCGAGCCCCCCACAGTCAACTCTGCTGGTACAGACGGTTGCCCCGGTTGCTGGGCCCACCGACTACACACTTTCTCGGAAGGGCCCAAGGTAGACACTATGGAACAGCAGGCCAACACAGTGCAACAACCCAGTGGTAAGCTCAGTTTGGACGATGATGGCTCAAGTCTGTTGCACTCAGACATGGACGCAGCCACTCCCTGCCTCACACCACACGCTGAACAGAACCCAGCAGAACCAGAGCAGCCACAAGAGCCCCAGTCCATGGCCACACGGGATTTGGAGCTGGTCTTCACGCAGCACGAATATTCTCATGCTGCAGCCTCATCCCAGGAGAGAGAGTATGATTTCCTGAATGTGGGTACAGCCAAAGATCAGAACACGGAGAGAGAACACAGCATGGAGAGAAGGCACAAACCGAATTTACCTCCGATCCTCGCCCGGCATGAGCCTCAAGGAGCCACAGGAGAGGGAGTTCATGGAGAAAGGGGACCCTGGTAAATGACGACAACCCAGTGCACGTCCCATCGCCGATGACAGCAACACATCACCGCGACCACAATCAGCACCAGGAGAGAGGGGGCAAAAGCTGGACTCATCTCGCATCCTCGCCAAGCATCAGCCTCAAGGAGCCAGCGCAGTAGGGTAGAGAGTTCGTGACCCAGCAGGACCCAGCAGAGCAACGCCAACCAAGAAAACATGCTGCCGCCGGCGTGAATGGCACACCGCCACAAGAACAACCAGCATCCGGGATGAGACAGCAACAGCACCGAGTGCAGCCAAACAGATCGCCACTCATACTACTTGATTGGGTTCAGGTCCAACGATCTGACCGCCTGGACCCACAGATGGTCCCGTCATCGCAGAGGAGAATCACCACCAACACCAGCCGGTGTCCAGATGACTGATGGTTTGAGACGGCATGCCAGCCGTCTGTGAATGGTAAGAGCAGCTACCTCAAATCAAGATGCAGCATTGGAGCCGACCCAGCTGGTGTGGGACTTGGGCTGGGAAGCTGCTGATGAGCGAGCCATGAGGGGCAGAGGGCACCGGCATCCCGCCTGTAGAGGGTGACCATTTGCCACAAATACACGGTCAACACACATAATTATAAATCTTTTATTATTATTGTAATTCTTCTGATTCCCATGGTGCCCTCAAAAGAAAAGTGTCCATGAGTGTATTAAAGTAAAATAGATACCAACTAAGTAACATATAAAGTTGACGTATACATATTTTTAACAAATTTCATTCCATGTGCCCTTTTTTTTTATTAATTTGCACCACTGCTTCTCAAATGGTCTCTGCACAGCCCTGAAATTAATTCATGTGGCCACTAAACTGAAGCCGGCTACAACACATTGGAGAGAAATTATGTTATATAACATAAGCTGTGACAACCAAATGTTGCTGTTTTAGGGCTCATCCATCCACCCATCCATCCATCCATCCATCCATCCGTCTTCTTCCGCTTAATCCTTTTCGGGTTGCGGGGGGGCTGGAGCCTATCCCAGCATCTTTGGGCGAGAGGCAGGGTACACCCTGGACAGATCGCCAGTCCATCGCAGGGCCAACACAGAGAGACAGACAACCATTCACTCTCACAGTCATACCTAAGGACAATTTAGAATCCCCAGTTTGATGCCAATTTACCTAACTTGTATGTTTTTGGCATGTGGGAGGAAACCGGATAAATCCCGGAGTAAACCCACGCAGACACGGGGAGAACATGCAAACTCCACACAGATCACTGTTGGTCAGGGGCTGGGATTGAACCCAGGATCCCCCAGCCAAGGGTGAGTTGCTGTGCTGTCGCAGTGCTAACCACTCCGCCACCACGCTGCACTGTTTCAGGGCTCAGTGTTTTAAAATTCAAACTGCTGCATAATTTAAGAAAAAAAAAAAACTTTTAATATTTTTTCCCTCCTTTGCTCCGCTTTGAATGTCTGCCATACTGGAGTATGCCAGCTGCACCCAGAGGGCGTCGTCATCCCGCCTGTAGAGGGTGCCCGTTTGCCACAAATACACACTCAGCACACATAATTATGAATCTTTTATTATTATTTTTATTCTTCTGATTCTCATGGTGCCCTCAAAAGGATGGCACCCTGGGCGCTCGCCCACATGGCACATATCTGAGTCCACCACTGATCATATTTATCCCTCTGTAAATATAAAATATAAACTATGTACCTTCTAATATAATTTTATAGTAAAACAACAGAGTGGAAAAAGCTTTTGTAAACTAATTACCAAGGATGTTTTCAACTTCTTCTTGGAATAAATTTAGACCACATCTGACAGACTAAGCTGAGTCCATTTTCAGCTTTTTTAGATTAAATTTGAACCACGTCAGGTGTGATAAACTAGGCAAATTTTGACATCTTTTTCTTGGCTAACTTTGTAGTGATCCGCGCCGGGTGCCTCAGTTCACTAATTACCATTCCCAGCTGCGCCTGCTTTCATGCCTGCTCTCCCAATTAGGCACCCTTTATCAGGAGTGATTCCTGCTCTCCGGCACAGAGACGTCTACGCTCCTGGGGTGAAGTTCTCCTCGCCTAAACTCACCTACTGCATCTACTGGGAGTCACGCCTCCCTTCTTTGCCTCATCTCGACACCTGTCATCTGGGAGCCTCGGCTCCCCAACTAACAGTAAGACTGTTCCCTCGGGAATCCTCACCTTCATCGCCAGCTTCTCTCCTCCTCTCTCCCCTGTACACAGGTGGACTTCCCTCCTGGCGACGGATTTACCCTTCCTCCAGGCGGCGGACCAGACCAGTGCATCATACGCACTCACTCTCCTCCCTCAGCTGGGGCTGCACCTGTTCCTTCTCCCTCATCTTGCACACTACACCTCCAGAGCGGAGCGTTGGATTCTTCGGCGCTTCAACAACTCCAGGGCCCAGTAAGGTTATCTACTATTAGCTCATTCGAGGCTCTGGGATTGAACTGTTACTAATTTCCCTTCTCTTCTCCTCCCGCAGGGTTGCCAGTTCTCCCCCGCTCTGCATTCACACCCACTCACTCATACACACATTCACTACATTAATAAAAGATCATTGTGAGTTATATCGAGTCTGTGTCTGATATGGGGTGCTCAGGAGCTGTCACCATTAAAATTCAAGAATATCTCACTGAATTTAAATAACATTGTAATTAAACTATAACCATAATCATCAAAATTAAAAAGACTTAAAAAATTTATCTGTACATGTAATGAATATTAAATAGTGTATATCAAAGATTAACTTCTATAATTAACTAGTGCATACCCTTCCATGCCCGTAGAAACGAAGTATAAGCAAGTATTTCCGCATGCCCATTGGTGAAGGGTCTCCTCCTGTCTCAGACGGCTATGTCTATATGACGTCATATAGACATATCTTTTAGGGTCATCGTAGGACATCATGCATCGTAGGCCGTCCTATGATGAGCTCTGTCTATGTGCCGTCATATAGACATCCTATCTTTATGACGGCATCGCAAGTCCTATGATGCCTGAGATCATAGGTCATAGGCCGTCCTATGATGTGCTGTCTATGTGCCGTCATATACACATATCTTTATGATGGCATTGCGAGTCCTATGATGCCTGAGATCATAGGATCATCATGGGACATCAGGCAGACATCATAGGCCGTCCTATAAACGAGACAGACACACAGAGATTTCATAGGCCATCATGCATGGCGCACTGCCACATGTTTCCTGTCTTTGTGCATCCCTTGTCTGTTGTACCATATGCTGGTGGAGGGTCTCCCCCTGTCTCAGACGGGTGCGATGTACTGCTGGAACCTCAGGTGTTTCATCTTCATGGCATCTTTTCTGACGTGCAGCAGTTATGACGGCATTGCGAGTCCTATGATGCCTGAGATATGTGCCGAGTCCTTTAGGACTCACTGTATATGACATCATAAAGACATTACGGCAGGCTTGATGTATATGACATCATAAAGACATGTTGCTTCTTGATAGTGATTTGCAAAAGCACCATTAACTTTTTTCATTATATTCAAATACACTGAGATGCATGGTAATGTTGAGGAAACTAAAAGAGGGTTTTCTTTTAATGACATAAGGAAATGTAACTCAGAAGAGTTAGGCTGCTATGTGCTAATGTATAAATATAAATATTTCTTAGTTGAAAAGAGATTTCAACATTTTCATGATAATCGTGTGACCCACGAAAAACCTCGGCAGCCTAGTGATAGAGCCTAAACAGTTCCCATTATCTCTTCCATAGAAAGGGCACCCTTTGGGACAGTCATGTAGGAGTGGCATGGAGGTCACTTCATTATCTTTTTTTTTTTTTTTTATTGGGAGTCCACCTGATATGAAACAGAATTACTGAAGGCTGAATTCAGTTAAGCCAAATTATCAGATTTTCTTACTCTCTAAAGGGTACACCATCAGAATTCATTGCACAAAGGGCCACATAGTTTATTGCACAAAATACCTCTCCAGAAGTTATTGTAGCCCACCTACACACACACACACACACACACACACGCAATCACACACATCCTTACCCCCACCCCTGAGTGCCCAGTGGGCTAAACCATGCCTGCTGTTCTGTTTGTTTTAGTTGTTGGTTTGTTTGTCTTTTTGTCTGTTCCCCTCCCTTTTCTTCCCCCTCCACACACTTCCTTTCCCTTGTCCCCATCCTGTCGGGTCTTCCATGGGTAAAATAATTAAAATAAAGTATTAAAAGTTATTACAGGAGGAGTTTACAACAATATACAATACACAGTTAGGTACTGTATAAGCTCCTCTTGGCAAAGTAAATCTGTTTTGGCACAATAAGGGTGACAGATCCCTGTTTCTGCTTGCCTAGCTGCCTGACAGGACAAGGGGAGAAAAAAAGAATATCTTTAGGGTAGGCTACATTTCACTGAGAGGCTAGACAATGTACAATTCTCAACATCTTTTTAAACTGAATATGGGCAATGAAGGACTGACCTGATATAGCCATAAAAAAGCACCTACAGACATTCTGTGTTGGGTGGGTGATACTGGCAGTATTGGTGACAGAGATGGATAGGCTAGAGTAATCCAAAATTGTACTCAAGTAAAAGTACTGTTATCAAAAAACTTACTGGAGAAAGAAAGTACTTTAAAGAGTTAGTATATTTGAGTAGTGGGAAACAGCTATTGCCAGTGGATATAGGATAATTAAATATAAATTGTGCGCTTTCTGATGTAATCCAGATTATATAAAGAAACAGTAAACATCAAATATTTCCTAAGCCAGAACAGAGGAACAATATTAAATTTGATGAGGGAAAAACTGTCACACGCAATTTAAACCAGTGAAATCAAAAGTAATGCAAAGAGTAAGATAACATACATTCAAGTAAAACTGTAGTTTTTTTTTCTCTAATCTCTTAAACTCACTGCTGTTTTATGAAGCTTTAACCCTGTCTTCCACTCTGCCTGTATTTGGTGGGTGAATGCATCCAACGTTCTGTTTCCACATAAAATCAACCACAACATGCCTTGAGGTTGGTGTCACATTGAAAACAGTCTATTGTATGGACGGTATTACCCGCAAATTGCAGCCGACCCCAAAAAATCGATATCTGTTTGGCTCGTTATAGAAAAAATTGGGAGTTCTTCTTGTGGCAAACAATGTGTACGATTATCTAAGGCAGACAAGAGGTGTCGGGATTGCTTTAGCCGTGGGGATGGATTATTGGGTATTTCTCAAATAAGAACCACAAGTCTGATTCTGTGACACATTGAGAAGGGAGAAGGACCCTTGACAAAAGGTCGAGTGATTACTGTTATTTCATGAGGAAACAGCACTATATCTAACATGTTTCCCCAGCTCAAGCAGATTGTCAGAACTTCTATAAAGAAACTTGTTCAACCATTGCTCACCCAGGTAATTTTGTGAAAAATGGCGCTTCAGAATTTCAGCAGTTTCAACAGATGCACAGTTTTATACTCAACAAGCACTTCCACAGGTGTGTAGACTTATGGAACTTATTTGATAAACGAGCAAATGAGTTCTTGTCCTGAGAAATTAAACCATAGCAAAGGCAGACTTTTAGAAGGCTTCAAAGATGTTTAATCAAGCTCAACATTTCTCATTAGCAGTCAGATCTTCATTCACTGCGGGTGGCGGGATGTCATCTGCTGTTTGCTCCAATTATCTCTGTGAAACTTTGCACTGTGAGGCATCCATCATGTTCAGTTTAAGAGGAAACAAATATGAAGCTCCACGAGGCCACTAAGAAATAAATCAGGCATCATTCAAATTGCATCAGTTACTCTATGCTTACACTAATATGTTAATCTAAAAAATGGTAATGCTCTACATTCTAAAGCATTAAATTTCTTCGTAATCTCATGCATTCCAAAATTATAAAAAGCCACATAATTGGTTATGTAAGATTGTGAGTTTGCATTTGTTCTTGTCTTGCTATGTTGAGTACACATTATCCCATATGTGCAGTTTTTTTTTACTTGTGGCTAAAGGGGTTCTGTGGGTTTCACATTAATAATAGGTAGACTCCTTCTGCCCTGGCCTGCACAGAGATGTATCCTTTAGGACGTAGTAGACTGTCAAATTTTCTTCTGTCGGCATAAATTTATTAGACATACAGTAGATGAAAGGCTTAGGAGTCTTACTGAAGGACACACACTGAAATATATAATGACCAACCTCATGGTTTGTTTTCAGTATATACAGCTATATACCTGTGATCATGGTTAACAATTCGTACAATAATTGCTTAAAAAAATGAATGTGATTTGACAACTCCAACTCCGGTGGAGTTGGGATGTTGTGTAAAACATAAATAAAAACAAAATACAATGACTGAACCTTTTCAACCTGTATTCAATTTAATACACTACAAAGACAAGATATTTAATGGGCAGTACAGTGCGACAGTGGTTAGCACTGCTGCCTAACAGCACGAAGGTTCCAAGTTCCAATCCCCAGGCTGGCAGGGGTGGGAACCTTTCTCTGTGCACAGAGAACAGAGAACATGCACGCTCCGGGGGCTCTAGTTTCCTCCTACGATCCAAAGACATGCATGTTAAGTTAATTGGCGACTCTAAATTGTCCCTAGTTATCTGTCTCCAATAGGCTCTTACAATAGAGGGTTAGTACTAGTGAAGCTCTTTGAGACTAGAAAAAATGCTATATAAGTACGGGTCCTTATTCTTTAATGTTCAAACTGATGAACTTCATTGTTTTTTTGAAAATATTCACTCACCTTGAATTTGATGCAACATGTTCCAAAAAGCTATGACAGGGGCAAGAAAAGACTGGGAAAGCTGAGGAATGTTCAGAAAGCACCTTTTTGGAACATTCCACAGGTGAACAGGTTAATTGGAAACAGGGGAGTGTCATGATTGGGTGCAAAAGGAGCTTCCCTGAAAGGCTCAGTCATTCACAAGCAAGGATGGGGCAAAGTTCACCACTTCGTGAACAACTGCCTGGGCAAATAGTTCAACAGTTTAAGAACAATGTTTCTCAATGTACAATTGCAAGGAATATAGGGATTTCATCATTTACAGTCCATAGTATCATCGAAAGATTCAGAAAATCTGGAGAAATTTCTGCACATAAGCAACAAGGCTGAAAACCAACATTGAATACCTGTGACATTCGATCCCTCAGGCAGCACTGCATTAAAAACCGGCATCATTCTGTAAAGGATATTACCACATAGGCTCAGGAACACTTAGAAAAACCATTGTCAGTTAACACAGTTCGTCGCTACATGTACAAGTTAAAACTCCACCCTGCAAAGTGAAGACCATACAGTATATTTAGTTG
The DNA here is from genome assembly GCA_020510985.1 of Pholidichthys leucotaenia. NCBI lineage: Eukaryota > Metazoa > Chordata > Actinopteri > Cichliformes > Pholidichthyidae > Pholidichthys > Pholidichthys leucotaenia. The sequence continues at coordinate 345,341,397 of CM035840.1, forward strand.
TGTTAATCCACTTCCACAGCATGTGGAATATTTCTGTTTCACTGACCCTAGGCCACACAGAAACTGTAATTAGTGAAAGCTACAGTGGTGGTGGTGGGGGGTCAGTCCTGATAGCATTAACTTTCCTTTCCCCATTCTATTACGCTGAGCACCAAGCTATAAGGCGGAAAGTACCATTTTATATGGTTTTTGGTATGACCCATCAGGGATATATATATATATATATATATATATATATATATATATGACAACATGACGTCATAGAATAGAGTGAGGATACTAGACTGACCTGCCTGCAGTCCAGACCTGTCTCCCACTGAAAATACAGTATGTGTTGCATTATGAAGTGCAAAATGCAACAACAGACACCCCAGACTGTTGAGCCACTTTAAGTCGTACATCAAGCAAGAATGGGAAAGAATTGCATCCACAAAGCTTCAGCAATGAGTGTCCTCAGTGCCTAAACGCTTATCGAGTGTTGTTACAAGGAAGGGTGATGTAACACTGTGGTAAACATGGCCCCGTCCCAGCTTTTTTAGAATGTGTTGCAGGCATTGAATTCAAAGTGAGTGAATATTGGCAAAGACAAAACAATGAAGTTTATCAGTTTTGAAAATCAAATATTTTGTCTTTGTAGTGTATTAAATTGAATATAGGTTGAAAAGGATTTTTAAATCATCGTATTTTGTTTTTATTTACATTTTACACAACGTCTCAGCTTTGTTGGAAGTGGGGTTTTACCCATGCAACCTTATCCTACAAATACTCTTCACTTACATTCCCATAGTGGTGTTTTGATGTAAAGGCCAGAGTGGGGAAATGTTGCTCAACATTAAATTTCTATACTCATTTTTTTTTTTTTTTATCACTTGTAGTCATGCTGTCTCGGAAAGATTTTGTTTGTTAGGCTACTTCTGCCAAGGAGGTAATGTTTTTATGTTGCTTTGTTTATCTGTGTGTCTGTCTGTTAGCAGGATTACTCAAAATTATGTATATAGGGTCTTGAAAGAGGCGTGCGCTCATGGTATGTAAAGAAATAGAGGGCTCTGAGACTGCACGCCAAGGCCCTATCTCACAATTTTTAAGAAAGTGAAAAAGTGATCCAGAATCCCCAGTCTTATTCGGATCACCTCCAAAATCTAATGGGTTCACTCGTAGCCTTAGGGCCACCTTTGGTGAAAATTTAATCAAAATTCATCAAGTGGTTTTTGTGTGAACCTGCTAACACAGAGACAGACAAACCAACATTCTGAGAATTACGGTCTTGGTGGAGGTATGTACTCTCAAGTTTATTTAAATATGGCTTTTTATTTTTGCAACCCTTTTAATGAGCTGTTAATATGGGTTACCTATATTAATATTTAATTGCCTATGATTGTAAATTACTGTATGTTTTTATATAGAACTAAAAAGTCCTCAATGTGACCTACACTGATTTTCAGATCAGAGTTTGCTACATGAGTAGCTTTGGATTTTTGGATTTTTGATTTGCTTTTCAAAATAACCTTTATTCAAGTACTGTATGCCACTCTCCAGTTTATTCACTGTTTGAAACAACAATAATAATCTTCACCCTTTCCACTCCAAAAACATAAGATTTGAAGTATTCAAACTGGTAGGAGGGACTTCTGTGTTCATAGTCAAAACGGGGTGAATGAGATTATTTCAGGCAACTAATGATATCAAATATCAAATATGAACACAAATCGATCCCACTGTTTGAAACTTTGACCATGTTTAATAAGACCGTCCACCACTGAAATGGCACATGTGACGACAAAAGGAAGAAGCATGATGCAGAGTACGAGGTAATTATTTCACAGCGGTGGTAATGTCTGGTTTTGTGTCAGCATCCCTCCAGCTGGTTTCTTAACAGTGGAAATGTTGCATTGTGAATCGAGAGGCAGATGACTTTCACCACTGTGAAAACCTAAGATCTTCTCACCTATCCGATCAATGAGGAACCCACATGTAACAGGATTCAGTGCAATAGAAGCGAAGAAATTCGCAGTGCCCAAAGTGGGGGTTACAAATGATATTTTTGTTTGCTCTGAAACCTTTGAGTGACTCTGTCCTCCAGCGCTGCCCTTATATCGGTTTTCTGTCAAAGGGAAAAAAAATATATAACTCAGACAGTGCCATAATAAGGACTCCACTTGTCATAAAAAAGAAAGCAAAAAAAGGTCCTGAAATTAATGAGATTTTATAACCCAGAAATAAAGATTCAGCAGTCATCATCTTTCATCAGAGCAGCACAAAACTGCTTCCAAGCTAAGGATTTAAAAAAGCTCTCAATGATTCATCATCTGCACCTCAGAGTCAAGATCAGCGTGACTTTGAGGCAAACAAACAGAAGATGCTACTACTCATTTGCATAAGCAGCACACTGTGGATTTTAGTTGTACCTTGATTTGCATATTACTGAGCAGTGTCCCACTGTTTAACAGCTGGTTGTGCTGCCATCCCCAGCCCACCTCCCCCACATAGCTCTGCCTGGTCATGGGTGGCGGCGCGTTCGGTGCGGCTCGGCACAAGTAACCCAGGTCGCCTGTGGCCTCAGGTGATGAGGCACCCACACCGATGTACCAGGGGAAGTAATTAGATCTCGGCCTGTAGTCTCCAATTCCATCTGGACCTGCTCAGAATCAGGGTGAGAGCAGGAGATAAAAAAAAATACAGCCTTCCAAACACATTTCAAGCCTTAGATTAGAACTCAAATCCTGCAGATGCATTTAAAATTAATGTGGTGTTTTAGTAGCAACTGCAAAGCTGTAAAAGAACAGAATAACAAACTGAACAACCACACACATGAAAAGAGACACCTTACTTTGCTCATGCTCATACAGTGCCATCAGGTGCTGAATTATTTGCATTTGAAACTATACTTCACCCCTTACCATTCCAGCCAGTGTCCAGCCAATGTAAAATGTCCCACGGGCAGGACACTGGAATGGTAACATCCAACAATCATCACGAAAAACATGCAAAGCAGTTGAGTAGAATTATCAGTTTCCAAGAAACAATGTTTGATGAATTCCAATTGTAACTTCCTGGATGATAAGCATGCTACTCCTACCTGTAAAGATCATTCTTTGTCCAAACTGTGGCCTTGCTTCAGGAATGTCTTTGCTTTTCATCTTTGCTCACCTTTGTTATGTCTGGACAACTTGTAGACCAGATACTTCTCAGTAATGACCACCCGTGGGTGATACGAGCCTGCAGCTGCACAAGGGGTCAGAACTGGTTGCCATGCCACCGCTGGTTGTCATGGCATCATTGCCTGTGTCCTAGTTACATTTTAAGAAGTGGCCATGTTTCAGCTGCACATCCACCTAATAACACATTTGAATTCAGTTTGTGCCACGATCAGTTGCCACCAGGTCAGGGAAATCTTTTTTTTTTGTTATATAATGGAAACTATTTATAATATAAATGGAATTACCCTGTATAAATAAAGGTTAAATAAAAAATAAATAAATAAAAATAATATGTTTTTCCTACTTTTTGCACTATATGCAGGGTTTCTTACAAGGCTAAACATATAAGGCGCTTTATAGTTCTTATCAACTTGCAGGTTTTCACATTTTATTTGTAGCTTTAAAGCCGACTCCCATATAGCAGGCCTATAACCCTGAAATTTAAAAATGTTTGACTCTGTTACCATTTTCCACGTCCATGTGTGCCATATGTCCTTGAGTTGTCATTAAAAACTTTCTTCCTTTTCTTTTTTAAGTGCAAACAAAAATCATAACTTAAATATTTGAAATGTATACAGTGGATATAAAAAGTCTACACCCCCCCGTTCAAATGTCAGGTTTTTGTGATGTAAAAAAATGAGACCAAGATAAAACTTTTCCCCCATTAATGTGACCTATAACCTGTACAACCCAACTGAAAAACAAACTGAAATCTTTTAAGGGGAAAAATAAAAAATAAAAAACTTACAATAACCTGTTTGCATAAATTTGCATACCCTCTTACAACTGGGGATGTGGCTGTGTTCAGAATTAACCAATCACATTCACACTCATGTTAACCCCTTGCACTCTGGTCAATTTCCCTAAAAACGCCTAAAAATAACGTACCCAAAGTAAATCAAAAGCTGTTCTTCAACCCTTTGCAGCATCTTCATGGGGTTGACCTCATTTAAAAGAAACACTTTGAATTTTTTGGCAAAACAGTCATAATCTCTCTAAGTGCTCCGGCCACTGAGTAACAGTCATCTAAACATACTGAACTTGAAGAAAATAAATTTGGCCTGGGTGTTTTTTTGAATACAAATGCTTGCAAATAACACACAGCTGTCAGATCCGGGCTGGAAAATGCAACAGAAATGTAGAACCAAGTGTTATCCAGCTGAGGTCAAAATTTTGTAACAATACCACAAAAAATGAATATATTACACAAGCTTTTTCCTCAGGTTGTTCCCAGGCGTTTTTGAACTGTGCCAAATTGTGCCAAATGGCACAGTTTGGAAAAACGTCTGTAACTTTTGAATGATTCAATATAGAAGCTTGATCTTGGGCTCAAATGAAAGGTGACACTCAGGGCTGTGTGTGTCTGTGTGTGTGTGGGGGGGTTGTTTATTCATTCATGAATGAATGAATGAACAAACAAGCCCCCACACACAAAGAAGCATGCCACATAAAAAATGTGTGGCTTTTTTTTTAACAAGAAAAAATAACCTACAGTGCACTAAAAATTATTCTAAAATATCTGTAATGTAGAAGATAACAACTCTCACCCACCCACCCATCCCCCCGCTACAGAGGATGGACATCGCCCATCGCTACATGACGGACTGCGGGGACGGTGCGCCGCGGTCTACTACGCACAGTTGTACTAAAATATCTGCAATAATATCTGCAATCCGCTACAGAAGAGTAGCGGGGGGGTGGGGGTTCACGGTCCGGATGCGGTGCACAGACCGTGTCCAGTCCGTGCGCCGCGGTCCATCATGTTGCGATGACGCACAGTTGTAATTTACCGATAGGTCAAAAGTCGTTTTGATTACTATTTTCAGTGATGAAGAATAATTTAGCTTATAACACTTACCTGTCCACAACAGCAGTGTCGCTGGCGAACTTCTCTTCCTCATTGTCAGACGAACATGACGCTGGTCCGCTTGTTACGGACTCGTGGTTCTGGTCACGCGACCCGGTCAAACCATGATTCGATTATTGCGGTTTTGCGCTTCCATGATTGCGGTTTTGGCGAACGATTTTTCAAAACAAATAAGAACAGTAGTAAGAAAAAAAGACTGGCGAACGCGTGTGTGTCACCCAGCGGCTTACACAAAACAGATTTTACGCACGGGAAGCACGCTTTCAATCGTGGAACTTCAACTGGCTCGCTGTATTCGCAGCCGTTGGTAGGCGGGTCCTTCTTGCTAGGTTTTCAGTCATTGGTTCTTCAAGGTTTCAGAAACCCAATTCAAGGCTCTTATTAGTCGAATGAGAGGTCAATCAAATCTAAACCAATCAAAGCACTCCTTTGGCTTTCTGTTCGCGGCTGTGTCTGCAGCTTTTTTTTTTCAGTGCACCCTAGGACGCACAGTAGGGCGCCCTCATGTGCCCTAGGACGCAGAGACGTGACCGCCCGCGGTATCCCGGAGTGCAAGAGGTTAAATGGGAGTCAGCACATACCTGCCACCACTTAAAGTGCCTCTGACTAACCCCAAATAAAGTTCAGCTCTTCTAGTAGGCTTTTCCTGACATTTTTGCAGTCACATCTTACAGCACAAACCATGGTCCACAGAGAGCTTCCAAAGCATCAGAGGGATCTCATTGTTCAAAGATATCAGTCAGGAGAAGGCTACAAAAGAATTTCCAAGGCATTAAATATACCATGAAACACAGTGAAGACAGTCATCATCAAGTGGAGAAAATATGGCACAACAGTGACATTACCAAGAACTGGACGTCCCTCCAAAACTGGTGAAAAGACAAGAAGAAAACTGGTCGGGGAGGCTGCCAAGAGGTCGACGGCAACATCAAAGGAGCTGCAGGAATTTCTGGCAAGTACTGGCTGTTTAGTACATGTGACAACAATCTCCCATCTAGGGTGGCAAGACAGAAGTCTTATCTTACGAAGAAAAACATCAAAGCCTGGCTACATTTTGAAAAAACACATTTGAAATCTCCCAAACACGTGGGAAAATGTGTTTTGGTCCATTGAAGCAAAGGTTGATCTTTGTGGCCATAATTCCAAAAGGTATATTTGGTGCAAACACAACACTGCTCATAACCAAAAGAACACCATACCTACACTGAAGCATGGTGGTGGCAACATCATGCTTTGGGGCTGTTTTTCTTCAGCTGGAACTGGGGCCTTAGTCAAGGTGGAGGGAATTATAAACAGTTCCAAATATCAGTCAGTGTTGGTACAAAACCTTAAGGCTTTCTGCTAGAAAGCTGAAGATGAAGAGGAACTTCATCTTTCAGCATGACAATGACCCAAAGCACACATCCAAATCAACAGAAGAATGGATTTACCAGAAGAATTTTAAGGTTTTGGAATTACCCAGCCAGAGTCCAGACCTGAATCCGATCGAACATCTGTGGGGTATGAGAGATGGTTGGCAGCTGGCCCCATTGCACACGTGCTTTGTACATTACTATTTTATGTAATAAAGTTCAGTAAACAGCAGCATCCTCGTTGATCATCATTGCCAGGTTTGTGGACACAATATCTGGCGACGAGAGACTAAACCATGGAGACGTGCTTGAGACCACTACAGCTCTTTCTGGAGTTCCCGGGTGAGCCAACAGTCCCGTGGCCACAATTGCTGGACGCATTCGAGACCTACATTTCAGCATTGGACCTGGGTAAACTTGATAAAGTAAGGAAACAAACACTTCTTGTCCACAACCTCGGCATAGAAGGCCAGAGAATTTTCCACACGTTAGGACTGACGGTATGTGGATGCCGTCGAGCTTCTTGCTAGCTACTTTGCTACAGCAGACAACATGATAGGATGATGAATTCGTTTTCGGCAGAGACAACAGAGAGTTGGTGAGTCAGTTCAACAATTTGTCGCTGACCTGAGGCACTTGGCTAGCATGCGCCGTTTTGGACTGATAGAAGATGAAATGGTGTGGGACCAGTTAGCCAAACACACGTGCAATGCGAGGCTATGAGCTAAGATGCTAATGGCACCAAACGACATGATACTAGCTATTACCATAGAGCTAGCGTTCCAGCTAGAGGCAGCGGAGAAGTTAGCCATGGAGCTAGGTGAGCGCCAAACACAGAAGCTACCCGGACAGACGATGCTAGCTAACATGGTGGGCACAGAGGGAGAAGAGGACACGGCAGAAGAGCACAAGACAAAAGCAGTTAGCCGAAGGTTCACTCTGAGAGGCCCCGTCTGTGGGAGCTGTGGATCCCCGACGCACCAGGACAGAGCACGTTTTTAACTGGCCAGAGGAAAATGATGTAACAAGTGTGGGCACCTAAACCATTTCGCCAGAGTGTGCCGGTTTCCAACACCGTGGGGCCCGCCAAGTAAGCCAACTCGTTCGCCAACAACAACCATTCATGCGGTAAGCCCCGACAATGACGGTTATTCATGCATGGCTGAGTTAGAAGGGGTAGCCATGCTGCTCTTGCTCGACACAGCGACGGTGCGGTCAATGTTAAACTGGGCCACAGGGAAGAAGTTTTTTCCCAACCACAAAATCAACAAGAACCCAATGCCACTGTACGGATATGGTGGTTACAGACTGTGCAATGTCGGAACAGTGGAACTGACTGTTTACTACAAGTCCAAAATAGTGTACAACTTCACGCTCCAAGTGGCAGCGCATGGTGACAACATTATGGGATGTGATCTTTTCTATAGAGTAGGCTTCACTATCAGAGACAGTACTTGGTTCGATATGTCGGTATGTCGAGTATACATATATACATACATACATACATATATATATATATATATATATATATATATATATATGTGTGTGTGTGTGTGTGTGTGTGTGTGTGTGTGTGTGTGTGTGTGTGTGTGTGTATACTGTATATTATATATAATACGTATATATTATATATATGTAAATATAATATATATATAATTATATATATATTATAATATATAATTATATATATAATATATATATATAATATATATAAGTTATATAATAATAACCAAAAGTGTTCTTTGCAACTGATAGAAATAATAAGTTCTTTGAAATATAGTAGTAAGTAATCATATAATACCTGAACAGTAAATCTAGTTGTGTAATCTGCTAATATTGAATAGACATGTTTAATGTGTTTCATATTTACAAGTGTTTGAAGTAATGTGTGTGTGATTGACTAGTGGGAATTTCAGGGATTCAAGGATTCAAAGGATTTATTATCATGTGCACAGTTAAGAAATGCAACATTTCCTGAGCAATGAAATTCTTACTCTGCTGTCCGCAATGAATGCCAAGGTAATAAATACACAACAATCCTAACACTAATAAAGGTAATAAACACACCTTAATACTAAAAAATACTGATAAATACACATTAAAAGCAATTAGGACAGTTAAAGCAGTTAAGACTAGAGGAAACAAGAAGAATGAAAATTCACTGGGTGACTATAACATGTCTCTGAGTAAAATAAAGTTCGCTGAGTGAGTATGAATTGTCTCTGATAATACCCAATAGACTGTACAATGGCAATTTTAATATCAGAGATGATATGAACGTGAGATGGCATGGGAATATGTACAATGTGCAGATGAGCAATGTACAAATTAGCATCTAAATTAGCATTTGGTTACTAAATTGGGGAGGGCACATCTGCTAAACGTAATTATAGAAGGGGAGAAATGTGGTGTATTAATATTGGGTATTCTGGGAGTGGTGCGGCATCCTGTAGATGACGTCACCACGCAGTACCGGGCAGCCTGCCATCTCAGGTTAGTTATATGTTAGTTGTATGAGAGATACACAGTGGTATGAGAGGTGGTTGGCAGCTGGCCCCATTACACACGTGCTTTGTACTTTACTATTTTATGTAATAAAGTTCAGTAAACGGCAGCATCCTAGTCGGTTGTCATTGCCAGGTTTGTGGACATAACAGGTTGTGCACAGGAGATGCCTTCTCAATCTGACAGATTTGGAGCATTTTTGAGTGCAAATATTGCCACATTAAGATGTGTCACTCTGATAGACTCCTACCCAAAAAGACTGAGTGTTGTAATAAAAGACAAAGGTGCTGCAACAAAGTATTAGCTTAAGGGTGTGCATATTTATGCAAACAGGTTATTGTATATTTTTTTTTTTCCCCTTAAAAGATTTCAGTTTGTTTTTCAATTGGGTTGTACAGGTTACAGGTCACATTAATGGCGGAAAAAGCTTTGAAATGATTTATCTTGGTCCCCTTTTTTAACATCACAAAAACCTGGCATTTGAACAGGGGTGTGTAGACTTTTTATATCCACTGTATGTAACATGACATGAATATGTAGGCTATAGTATAAAGTATTATATTGCTCCTAGCATACATTGCAAATGAAGAACAGAAAATCTTTTTGTAAAAGAAAGAAAGATGTTTGAATCAAAGCCACTCAAAGTGGTCTAGTGATCGAGCATCTGCTCCACAGCAGGGAGGTTGTGGGTTTACGCCCCAGTCAGGTCATACACAAACCGTATTTAAAAAAATGTCACTTTCTGTCTTCTAGCTTGGTGCTCAGCATAATAGAATGGGGAAAGGAAAATTGGTCACCTAGTGTTGTGTCAGGAAGGGCATCTGGCGTAAAATGTCTGCAAAACCAAATATGTGGACCATCAGGAAAGAGACTCCATACCATGATGGAGGCAGATGGGGCAACCCCTGACAGGGAGCAGATGAAAGAAGAAGAATCTTTTCCTCTGCCAAAGGAGGTATTGCTTGTCTGCTTTTAGCAGGATTATGCAAAAACTACTGGATGGATTTTGATGAAATTATCACCAGAGGTGGCCCTTAGGTTATGAACCCATTAGATTTTGGAGGTGATCCAGGTCAGGATGCGGATTCTGGATCACATTTCCACTTTCTTTAATGTTGCAATATAGGGCCTTGGCGAAGGTATGCACACTTTAAGTGTCCTCTAGTTCATATTTTGTTCAATAAATATAAAGTTATTTGGTTTATTATTAGTTTGCTGCTAACCTACACTGTTCTGAGTGTGCATGATCAATTTATTTTCATCTGTGCTGATGTTGCTCTCCTTTTGCCCTGTTAGTGTCTGTGCAAGGAGGAAAAAATAAATAAGTGAAGTGAAATGAAATTAAGAATACTAATGGGGTCAAAGGTAGAGCCAGTTGGGCCACCAAATTTAATTGGAAAAATTAAACTGGCTCAAGGTTCTTCTCCTCAGATTAGAGGAGAATCAATTCAGTCTTCGATCCTGAAGTCTGGCTTTTATCTCAGCTGATCTCAAGGCATGACATGATTGATATTATCAATAAAACAGCATATCATGGTTATCAGAAGATAAAGGGTATTATTATAAGAATTTGTTCAATATGCACTCAGCATCGTTGACGACATCTAAAACAAAACTGTAAGTTAGTGAAATAATCAGACTTTGTTGGGTTTATGGGGCAGCGTGGTGGCGGAGTGGTTAGCACTGCGGCAGCGCGGCAACTCACCCTTGGCCGGGGGATCCTGGGTTCGATCCCAGCCCCTGACAAACAGTGATCTTGTGTGGAGTTTGCATGTTCTTCCCGTGTCTGCATGGGTTTACCCCGGGATTTCTCCGGTTTCCTCCCACATGCCCAAAACATTCAAGTTAGGTTAATTGGCATCAACTGGGGATTCTAAATTGTCCTTAGGTATGACTGTGAGGGTGGATGGTTGTCTGTCTCTCTGTCCCTGCGATGGACTGGCGATCTGTCCAGGGTGTACCCTGCCTCCCACCCAAAGATGCTGGGATAGGCTCCAGCCCCTCCGCGACCCGAAAAGGATTAAGCAGAAGAAGATGGATGGATGGATGGGTTCACTCATTCAGTAAAATATCACAACATGTAACAGCTGTTAAGCACAAAGGCCAGAATATTGTGCAGCATTTTAAATATGCAATTCCTTATTCATTCACTTGATGGTGCCAATGCATAATTTTTGCCTTCTTACTGCCTCTTTTTTTTCCCCTTTTTTATGGACTCGCCCATGAGCCACCTTCCTATGACTTAATCCATGTCAAGTAAAATGTACATAGCAACGTCTAGACAGGAAATACAATGACATTAATTTCAAAATAACTTCAAAATTGTATTGTTTTGTCACACGCAATACTATGCACTCTATTAAAAAAATCGCTATATTGTGAAGTTTATTTTTGTTCCATAGCTATTAGGAGCTTTAAACAGATAATAATAAGACAAAATAAAATTGAAAAGAGATGGTAAAGTGCAGTAAAACAAATGGACAAAAAGATATTGTGTGTCATTGTAGGCAAAATTGCTAAAACCTAATAAACTAATTTAAAGCATCATTCAGATCCAGATTCAGATACAGTTTTTAAGAGAATGTATATATAATTACTATGTGCTTCCTGAGCCGTTTCTGGCTATAAGGCAGAGTACGCAAATGCAATGGCCCCCCTCAGCCACTAGAGCCACAACTTTTTCTCTGAAAATGTGTAACTTTTTTCTCATGAATTTGTGACTTTTTTGTAACTATTTTTTCTTGTAAATTTGCAACTTATTTTCTTATAACTTTGAAACTTTTTTTTTTCACAAATTTGCATTTTTTTTCATAAACTCAACTTTTTGTAAAGTGGTGACTCAAGTTAGTTTTATAAGGGTTGGTGGGAGAAGAGATTTTTTTTTTTTGTCCATTTTAAAGGGTTTTTCCTTGCATGTGTCCCCCTAAAAGCAATAAACGGTGCGTACTCTAACCTGAAAAACGTGCTTGCTCTGCCATTGTCTAGTAGTTTGTCCTTTTGGGGTGTTTTATTTTGAAAGGTCGTAGCTGCAGTGCCGGTGTTAATTCCAATAGTGTTAACGCTGGCGTCAGTCACCATGGTGGCATACAACAGAGCGGAGCGGCGGCGTCTCTTTCTCCAGTTTTATGTGTAGTAAAATGTCAGTATAATGAGTTTTCTCAGTGGGTGTACCGGGGTCTGCCTCTCATAATGGACGCCAGGTGGTTGTTGCCGGGATAACCGTTTGGCTCGGGCTCACTTTTTCTGGGGGAAAAACATTAGCTGGGTCCTTACATGGGAATTCCTGCCCGTCGCTAGCAGAATGCTGAAGAGAGGCGGACTGGCTTTGATAAACGCTGGCTTGAATAGAGGGACAGCATTTTTTTATTTCCAGAAAATAACTCTCGGGAAGAAAGAAGACACCAAGTGGGGAGTCTGAGCCGCCGCTTTTGCGCGCGTGTGTGTGTGTGTTTTTTTTTTAAAGACAGGTTTGCTGTCGGTGGGGACCGGTGTGGGCAGTAGAAGGACCGACACCCCGAGGAGCGCAGCCCCGGCTGTCTGGCTCCTGTCGTGGCCTCCTCGGCTCCGGGCACTCCCAGCTCAGCCGCAGGCTTCAGAGCACAGGCGACAGCAATAAAGCGAGACAACAAAGAGGGCGGTGGTGGGGTTTTTCTTTTGTTTGCACCCCCTCTCTTGGATATATATATATATATATTTTAAAAAGCACACGGAATCTGTTACCCAGCAGAAGGCTTCCTCCTCCAAAACAATGGCGTCCTATGTGGATAACCGCTTTCGGCAGGCTGTGATGATGAATCCGGCTGAAAGGACGCAACAGGTCAGGAGAAATTGTGTTTTACGTGTTGCTGCAAAGAATCACTCGTTTCTGGTGTGTTTGTCGATTGTCAGTAGCTACACTTGAATGCAACATGCACGCTTCAGGTTGCAGCGGTTAATAGGTGTGTTTGTGTCCGCAACTGTTGCCATCCACCCTGGTTCAGCCCCGTTAAACCCCCATCAGCAGACATGATCAAGGCTACTTAATGTAACAGGATCTGCAGCCATTGGTGGGAATCTAACCTGTCTGTAGCCTGTAGCATCAATTTATCCCTACTGGTTACATATCTGTGCACTTTTTTTTTTTTTGCTTTTGCTTTAAAACAAAATGAAAAGAGGCAACCTGATATTGCACAGTGCAATGATTCTGATGGCTCACTCAGATGCTCTATTTCTGCCAATAGAATATTCTTTAAAAATACGCAGATTGTCTGGATATGAGCAATGATCCTAGTGTGTGCAATGCAATCGCTTGCTTTGTTTTATTGCATTATTCTATAGTAGTGCAGCTCAATGTGTAAACAGTAGAAACTAGAAATGCAGTAATTTGGCATACTTCAACGCATACTACAATTATGCATTTATTTTTATTATTTTATTTGATTATTTTTGATCAGTTTATGAAATAAACAGCTACGCAATGATGCTTGCTGGTAATGTAATATTGTAAATTTTTCCTGATCCTTCAGAGACCAACAGAAATTTAAATTTACAGAAAAATTTAAGATTTACAAGAAAAGCTGAAAAAAAGATGCAGACTTGGATAAAAAGTCTCAAATTCATGATAAGTCACATTTCTGGAACACATTGAAGCTGGAGCAGTCCACTGAAGGAGAGAAAAGACTACAGAATATTCAGATATTCACTCAGGATTGCTCCAGCCCCAACACTGGTATTCTGGATAGTCTTAGAAATTGATATAGTTCTGTTTATGTCTATACAATTTTTTTTTCTGTCTTATCCTGAGAAAAGTCATTCATTTCTGCTCCTGCACTGTATCCCAGCATGTTCCTCTGAGAAGTTTTGCAGAACATGCAGATTCTGCTGTGGTCCTACCCCCGCTGTCTGCCTGTGTACTCTCAAACTTTGCTTTGTGGCAGTATTGGTAGACCAAGTATAAATCCTGTTAAAGATTATATAATTTAATTTGGCTGCTATGTCCTCTATAAAGTGGATGCAGCTTTTTCTAAAGCTTTACACACAATTGGCAATCAATAGGGCACCACTCAAACCAGCGGTAGCATGGACTCTGCCAATCTCTCTGACATTGAGGAAACTATTATGGTGTCATTGGTGGCATGTTAACTGCTCCAGACGCACGCTTTTTACAGCTTAATTATGTGCTGTATTTTGTATGGGTGATGGATACCATCGTGATGATGTGAAGATTAAGATAAATGAGTTGGTGTTGTCATTGAAAACATAATTGAGCCTGGAGTTGGTGTTTGTAACGCAGCAACAATGAAGATCATTTAAATTGATGAATTGCTTGTTTTTCTGCAACCTTTTTCAGAGTTTGTGAGTTCATGGTTATTTAAGCGGCACACTTTTTTTTTCTCCCTTGTTGAATCTGAGAGTTCTGATACACAGTGTAATCTGCCCCATCCTGCAAAACCCGCCTGCAAGAATTTACATGACTGTAGCTGTCAGGGTCAGATCAAAGCCTGGGGGCTGTTGGAGAAGGATCTTCCCACCCCACTAAACAGAGGTGAGAAAAGTATCCAGAAATTTAACACAAGTATCTTTTTTTTTTTTACCTTATGAAGTTAATTACTCAATAGGGTGTTTTCACGCCTAAGTTCATTTGTTTTGGTCCAGATCAGTTGATGAGTTTGTCATTTTCCCCTTGGTTTAGTTCCCTTTCACACATAGACAAATTCAAGTGGACCAAAATGAGTTGCGGCAAATCACGCATGAATCATATAGAGCAGTTTCTCTCCTCTTATTGCTCAGGCATTTTTGCTATGGGAACAAAACAAGTAAATACAGGAAGTTTTTTTTCCCTCATACCCCCTTTACACAGGGGAGGAGATCATTGAGAAATCAAGAGATCTGGACAATTTTTGATCTATCGATGATCTTCAGTAATATCCACAGTTGCCACGGTCTGCTCAAAGTTTTGACTCAGTCCAAAACATACCAAAATCTCCCAAATAATCCCAAAGATCAGAAATTGGCCCAATCTCTCAAAAGATCTCCGTGCTGTGTAAAGAGGCCTTTATTACATTATAAATGAAAAGTTTGTTGATGAAGTGGTTAGCACTGTTGCAGCACAGGAAGACATTTATGGATTCAATCCCGCCTCTGGCCAGCAGTGACCTTTCTGTGCAGTTTGCATGTTCTCCCCATGTCTGCGTGGGTTTTCATTGCGTGCGCTGGTTTCCTCCCACAGTCTAAAGACATGCATGCTAGGTTAATTTGCATCATCTGGGAATGAACTGTCCTCAAGTATGAATGTGGAAATGAATGGTTGTTTGTCTCTCTGTGTTGGCCCTACGATGGTCTGGCGATCTGTTCAGGGTGCACCCCGCCTCTTGCTCAAAGACGCTGGGATAGGCTTCAGCCCTTCCCACAACCTGAAAAGGATTACATGGTTGAAGATGATTGAATGAAAGAAAAATTCTAACCAGTTTTCAAATCAGTGACATTAAAAGTTTCTGAGTACCACTAAATGTACTTGAGTAAAAGTAAGGGATTTTCTTCATAAATGTCCTCAAGTAAGAGTATTTACTACTATCTACAATAAAACTGATCAGTAAAGTATAATTCTGTGAAATGGTTACTTAAGTACATGTATTTTAGTAAATGTAACTAATTACTACCACCTCTACTGCCGAATATATGACAGTGTTTTAGTGCTTGGAAGAAAGTAGATTGAAATGCTTATGAATAGGTCAGTTTTGAAGATTTGATTAAAAAGTTGTACCAGTGTTCTCTTAAATCTCTAGTGCGTAGCTGTGTGATTAACCCATGCTGTTTTGGTTGTCCAGATGACATCAGAAATTAAGACGAGATTAACAGTCACGTAGTTACATTCCACACCTTTGCTTTGACAGAAGATAGAGCTGCTGGAAATAATTTTGTAGAAGCCCTTTCCGTTAAACTTCACATGGTTATTTATGTGTATCTTGTTTTTCAGTATCAACACTTCTCTTAGTGTTTGCAAATGTTTAGAGACTGTAGTGGCTTATTTTGTTTGCCCTGATGGCGTTGGCAGGACATCACTGTCAAGATTAGCTACCGGTTACACGGCTCTGTCTTTAACACTCACAGCTCACCGCAGTGGGATTTGACATGATGGGTTAAATAACTTACCGCTTGACAGGTAGATTTCTCCCAGGCTTTGTCTATCCCCATGACATGATTTTAGGTTGTAACAGGAAGTGCAGTAATTGCTTAACAAAGAATAAATGAGCTAAGGTTATAATTGGAGAAAGTAGTTAGTGCTGAAGATGTTAACCTGTTTTCTCTGAAATTAGGTATTTATTACTTTGTCAGTCTTGTGATGGTTTAAGTTATTGTTTGGGTGTTGGTTTTCATTATATATACTCAGCTGAGAAGGGCATCATTGGTTTTTTCTTGAAAAACATCTCTACTGCTGTGTGTTCTTAAAGCAGGGCTATTCAATTACAAAATCAGTTGGGCAATTTGAAATCAAGGCATGTAACTGGGAAGCGCATGTTCAGCGATCTGTTGAATGTGACAAATTTCAAACCAACACAGATCATCCATCCATCCATCTTCTTCCGCTTAATCCTTTTCGAGTCGCGGGGGGGCTGGAGCCTATCCCAGCATCTTTGGGCGAGAGGCAGGGTACACCCTGAACAGATCGCCAGTCCATCGCAGGGCCAACACAGAGAGACAGACAACCATTCACTCTTACAGTCATACCTAAGGACAATTTAGAATCCCTAGTTTGATACCTATTAACCTAACATGATCAATATGACGAAAAATATGCACTTTTTATTCATTGTCTTGGTTTTAAATGTGCGCTTGGCACATGACAAAGGCACAGCAGAAGTGCATAAAAATACAATAACAGTGCTGGAGTTGAGCAGAGCTTGAAGTAGTCAAAATATTTTTTCTCTTGAACAACAATTAAATAAATGGAATTGGAAAAAAAACAATAAAATTCTGTAAATAACCAGTTTGGTCACATCTTACTCAGGCATATCTCAAAGTGCATAAAAACTCAGTGTGCGCTGTTAGTAGTATTAACGTTTGTTTCCCTTTTGAAATAAAATATACTACACATCCTGGTCATAAGTGACATTGGCACATCACAAAGTGCATTTAGATGAATAAAAAATGAACTGTCAAACACTTCAGTGCACCCTCCCCCAAGAAAAGATTGATAACATTAGCAAACATTGCACATCCACTATTGTGGTTTTTGTTTTAAATCACCACATGTGAGTAGGAACATTTTTATTACCACACATTCCATTGCACACACATATCAGTCCAGGCAGGGATTTTCATAATCAGTTTTACACTTCAGAGTTGACAATGACATGTAACGGTTCTCATGGCAAGATACCAAGCAACGTGAATACATACAAAGTGAATGGAAAGAGGCGAACATGTGCGAATTTCGGACATTTGTGCCTTCACGATCAAGGGATAGCGCTAGCCCTGACATTCTGCCGTCACCAGAGTAAAAGTCTCAACACTGGAGAGTAAACTAGTTTGAAAATGAAACTGACACTAACCTGGAGACAGAAGGTCCGGGAGCTTGCCTCTTTTTATTGACTTTATGTATTCACGCCGCCCGTTCGTGTTTGCTCTGAAGGCACCTTTAACCACAGTCATAGAGCCCGTACTTCAAAACAAATGCACTGCATTGTGGGTTGAGGGTTGCTAGGCTATGTGGAGTGTTGCATTTATGGTCTGTAGTAATTAATGGATTTCTGCAATTCTGTGAAACATGCTGGCCTTTGCTTCTCTGGCTGGACCACAGACTGGACCTGGGCCATTCAGAGGTTGGTTCTCGACTGCACGTGGCCTGCGGGCTGCCAGTTGAATAGGCCTGCCTTAAAGGATGTATTTTTATTCTCTACACAAATTTTTGCTTTTATAGATGATGTCATGACAGAGAGCTATCATCAGTAGCAGCTTTATTTTGCAGCTTTATTTCAGCTGACTTTGTTTTGCTCTCAGAAGCAAATACTTAAGAGACAGCAAGCACAAAATACAAGCAGAACATGGAGTTAGCTTTGATGGCTAACTAGCTAGCTCATTGTCTGCATACAGGAGACAATGGTGTTGTCCTTGTTTGTTCAAAGTGAGCTTGCTACCAGTGGGATAAATGACAGAAAAGATGTTTAAAATCACAAAACACTCACCATCCTCTATCACGGTTTTCAACAATGCCATGGCCAAGGATTTCAGTGATACCGTGGTCGAGTTGAGGCCTCTTTCCCTCGCGTTGCACGCCGGTGGGTGCCCATAAATGGTGTCCATTTGGTTGAGCCACTTGCAGTCTTTTCTATTTGGCCCACTTCGGCCGTTGTGGTCCTTGATGGTCTGGTAATCGCTTTTTAGTTTAAGCTTTTCCCAACATTGTTTTAATGTCCAGTGATACCCGTGAGCGGCCATCAGCTCTGGGATGTCCTGGTATGCTTTTTCGTCTAGTTCCTTCTGGATTCTTTCGTCAGCCACCAAGCACAGAAAAGTTCACACCTTGTCATTGGACCACGGTGTTAATTTGTGTGTAGCCATTTATTTTTACAAAGGGTGGGTGTGATTCTTGTGAAGAAGTTGCTCTCATGATTCATCCAGTGACATTACGCCCTGGTCAATCAGTGGCCTGCAGTCTGTTGATGTCACATTTTAAACTCAACTCATCTCACTTGGAACCCCAGCTGAGTAGGTATTAAAACAGTACCTAGTACCAGGTACTACCACCTCATGGAAAACCCTACTAGGTGAGTCAAGCTGAGTAGGTGCTAGCGGAAAAGGGGCATATGTCCACAAAACACAGCTTTTCATAATCATGTGGGAATCCCATAGATTTTATTGTCACAGTGGTCCATATCTTCTTGGAATATCAATGATTTGACTATTAAGAAATTACTTTCTATTTTGATTCAGTAATTTATCTGAAATAGTTTTGCAAAAAATGATAGCTATGAGTGGACTGGATACATCCACCAAGGAGGTTATCTGATTATCACAGTTTGTCTGTTTGCGTTTGGCAGGATTGCACAAAAATATGGGATGGATTTAGAACAAATTTTCATTAGGTGGCCCCTGGGCCAAGGATGAATCCAATAGATTTTGGGGCAGATTCGGATCGACATCTGTATTCTGGTTCACTTTTTTACTTTGTGTTAATTTTGTGACATAGGTTTTTTTTTGTATGTATTTTTTTTGCTCATATCATAAAAATAATTTAATTAACCTTAAAAATACACAGGCAGCTTATGTTTGCTCTGTCAATTAACACATTTTAGGGCACACTCACTAGTTGGGGAGGGGGGAAAATGATGCATCGTTAGGGGTGGGTTCAAAAGATCGATCCAACGATTTGAATCGATCCACGTTTGACTGAGCCGATATCGATCCACAAAATCTGCGGCTCGATCTTTTAATATCATAATTTTACGGTCTGTGAAACATAAAACGCAAGTAGCCGGCTGAAGTGCGGGAGTTCCATGCGCTGCATGCTCACGTTACTTCTGTGTTTACATTTGGCAGGCAGCCACAGAGCGGACTTGCTAACGTTAATTTATCAACAAAAGTCACGGCTAAAGATTGTCCTCAACAGTTCCCGAATATTTTTCATAAAGCGGGGCTAAACGGTTTTGTACTACATTGCAGCGCTGTGTTGGAACATAAAAGTTGATGATTGATAAACAATTTTCAAATGGGAAAAAACACACGGAGAACGACAACAGACCAGAGAGGGAGATTGTTGCAGCTCCTGTGGGCAAGTAAAATATCGTTGTTGTTGTTTTTTTTTACATTTGTGCTGTAAATTAATAATTCATGAAAATTGCAGAATTAATAAAGGATGCAGCACAGCGAGCCATTTTTACTCAATAGAACTAAACTGAAATGACCAAATCTTCCACGAAATGAATTGAAACCCTTTTCAAAAATTGAAAGTTAATTTGTAATTAAAATATAAATAACAAAAAATAAAAGAACCTAAATTATTACACCCTACTGGGATGTGGGAGTCTAAAAATATTATTAATTTTATTTTGAAATATATTCTCCTTTTCATATCCCCTTAAGATCTGTGAAGACTGGGTTTCCACTCCAAAATCTATCCTGCACTGAGACGTTCTGAAGGGAAGAGGTTATCAGTGGATGAGCCATTCCTGCTTCCAGGTGGATTTCAGCACAGAAGAAGACCTCAAATTTTTCAGGGGTCTTAGTTTTCAAATTCAAGATTCAAAATGGCGTTAAAATGGCATTCACTTATATAGCGCTTTTTCTCATCTCTAGATGACCAAAGTGCTTTACAGATCCTGCTATTTACCCATTCACACACTGATGGCGACAGAGCTACCATGCACTGGCGCTGGCCTGACCCACCAGAAGCAACTGGGGGTTCAGTGTCTTGCTCAAAGACACTTCGAATTGCAGACTGAACGGGAATCGAACCCCTGACCCTCCAGTCAGTAGTCAGCCACACTACACCTGCGCCACAGCCACCCCCAAGAAGGTGCTGCCATAATTTTCTCCATAGTCTAACATGCATTCAATGCAATTTAGTTGCTGTAATGGCTAATTCTTTTATTTATCGTTTTTATTTAAGTTCTCAGCAAGAATACAATGTTGGTCATTTTTTGACAATTTTCCAGAGCATTTAATTCTAAATAAATCGTTTAATAGGAAATTTTTGGCAATCCTGTGCTTTTCTTGTGGTGTTGCATAGAACAGCATCACTGTAAACTATGGAAAAAGCAGCTACTTTAAAATCTGTACTTCCTCACACAACTTTAAGTGTAAAAAAAAAAAAACAAACTCTAAAAATGTCACAACTTTTTGGAAAAGCTCCCACGAATTCAGGCTTTTTGGGCCGCAACAATCACAAAAACAGCTGTCAATTTTTTTTTTTTGTATTTTGTATACTTTATTAATCCCCAGAGGGAAATTCAGGGCATCCACCTGGATGGATGAGACAGCCACGGTATGGCGCCAATCCATTCACCATTCACGCACACATTCACACCTAGGGCCACTTTAGAGTCTCCAATTAACCTAACTTGCATGTTTTTGGCCTGTGGGAGGAAACTAGAGTACCCGGGGGTAAACCCACGCAGAGAGCATGCAAACTCGACACAGAGAGGTCACCGATGGTCAGGGGGTGGGATTGAACCCATGATGATCAGGGGTGGAATCGATCCCGTGACTTTCTTACTGTGCTGCCACAGTGCTAACCACTGTGCCACTGAGCTGCCCAATCCTGGAAATCCTGGAGGGACTGAAATACAGTGAGATTGTGTCTACATGCTTCATGCATTGAATTTGTTTACTTACTCTGGGTTGTTAACTTGACACTACACACCCTTTACACTAAAGAAAGCACTTGTTAGCCCTTTGTGAAATCACAAAATAAATAATAAAAAGTGCATTATTGTAACTGATTTTGGGTCAGTTCTTTATGTGATAATTTATGTATTAACAAAGTTGGAGTATTCTTGCTATAATTTGCAACATTAGGTTTCTAAGATTTTTTTTTTTCCCTGGCACACAAAATAGGTATTAAAATGGTAATTTCCCTGATTGAATCGGGATCAAATCGAATCAGAATTGAATCGATTCAGAACCTCAAGAATCGGAATCAAATAGATTGTGGAAATTAGTGATGATTCCCAGCCCTGTGTATTGTAGTATTGCAATACTTTGTGGTGGTGATACTGTATCGATTCAGAGACAACAGGATTGTAATACTTTATTAGGAGTTATTAATAAATGTTGCAAATGTAAACTTACCTATTTAGGTACCAGAGTAACAAAAATCAACTGACTTTTCAGTCCATTAGATGGTGCTAAATGCTCACTTTCTGGTTAGGTCAGGACAGCAAAGAAGTGACTCGTGAGATCTAGCAGGAAGTTGATCAAGACAAAGATCGGGATGGGAAATCACAATATATGATCTTGCAATACCCAATGTATCTCATGATTGTGGTAGTATTGCGTCACAGGCCAAGTACTGTGATAGTATCACATCGTGCGGCCTCTGGTGATTCTCACCCCTGCTCACAAGGGTCAGTTTGTCCTCAAATTGCTGAAGACAATCCTCCCTCTCCTCACATCCCTCAACGTTCTGCTCGCATAATGTTTTTAGTGCAGAAGCGCCCAATCACAGCTACCTCTTGTAGATACTTAGTGTGTGTGTGCGTGTGCTTGTACGGCGAAACTGATCCAGGGTTAAAGCTGACTCCGTCCAGCAGGCCAAAGCTGCAGGCCGTCACCCTCCTTTAAGCAGTGCGGAGCAATCACACTATTGAAAGGAAGCAGAATTTGGCTTATTCTTGGGAAAGAAACTTTATAGTGTGAGTAGGCCCTTAATCACATTTTAATCTGTTGACAAAGATCGTTAAGCTACATGTCCACCTAGGTGTGCGTTTTCATGCTTCTCATTCATTGTGTATGTAGCACTTCCCGCATGCACTCAAGTAGTGTGGCGTCAAGAATTTCGAGCCGTCACTTGGAGGTGCCCGCTCCTCCGACTCCTCCTCCTTCTGAATCCCCTAGCCAATCGCTTCCTGGAGCATGTGCTGAACTTTCAAAATAGTAGTTGTTAGTAAAAAGTAAACGCATATTTAGCAACTACACAATTATTTCTCACCTCGACCATTTTCAGAAAAATGTTTCGCTTTTTACTTTTGAAGATATAGGCAAGAGTTTAATGTCTGGAAGTGTTGTGACCAGACTAGAACAGCCCACCCACCGGGAGTCATGGTGACCAATAATGTGCAGGCTGTGTAGGTCGGGGAGAGCAGAGCGGGTTGAAGTAGACAGAAAAAGTTCATCAAACTGCACTTTTGTAGCCAACAATACTGGTTGCAAACCAGCCGAAGTTCTCTGGCCAGACAGTGATACTGTCCATACAGTTTGCGGTTATGGAGTATTGTGCTTGTGACTCCCACCTGGTTACGCCCTCTCCATGCTCCTGACGGATCTCGAGGAGGAGGCAGCATGGGGACCTGACGCGTAGGTGGACATGTAGCTTCAGTGGAGGTATTCTCTCTCTGGATGCCCTCTAGTTTAGGATAGTTTAGAGAGACTAACAACTATAACTTATGGGCTATTTTTGAACTGACATTGGTCAAATGCAAATGGGATGTGTTGCCACAGAAGATGGTAAGGACCTTCCACATTAAGAGTCTAAAAAATAATATTGCAAAGTACAGTATCTGCATCAGTTACACATCAGACTAGGGATGCAAGTTATCAGTTAATTCATTAATTGTTAATTGATTCATCTTATCAATCGATCAGTGATTAATTGGTAAGCAACAATTTTCCTGAGAATCTGAATTTCCCTCAGTACAGTACGGTCTTTCTATCTTTAACATACAAAAAGTTAATTACTCTTTTTGATAGACTGAATAAAACATGAGCATCCTATTCCTCAGTGATTTATTGTACCATTTCCATTTTATTTACTCCAGACAGTGGCATTTTTTTGTAGTTTAATAAATTTTGTACTGTATAGTAGGGGTGCACGATTATGGCTAAAATGATGATCGCGATTATTACCTTCGCCAAGGAGGTAATGTTTTTACCGGGGTTTGTCTGTCTGTTACCAACATAACTCAAAAAGTTATGAACGGATTTTGACGAAATTTTCAGGAAAGGTGTTTAATGGCACGGGGAACAGATGACTAGATTTTGGTGATGATCTGAGAGTGCATACCTCCACCAAGGGCATTGTTTGTATTTGTGCAGCAGGATTACACAAAAACTACTGGATGGATTTGGATGAAATTTTCACCAGAGGTGGTTCTTGGGCTAGAGAGAAACCCATTTTATTTTGGTGATGATCTGAGAATGCATACCTCAGCCAAGGCTCTCATCTTCTCACAGTGTGTTAGCAACAATACGCCAAAACTGATGGACAGACTTTGATGCAATTTTCACCACAAGTGGCTATAGGCCTACACACAAACCCATTACATTTTGGAGGTGATCCATGACAAACGGAAGGAGCCTTGGCGGAGGTATGCGCTCTGAGTGCTTTTGTAGTTTTGATCAGTAATGAAATCACGATTATTAATACGATTATTCATTAACTTTAGGAAAAACACAGATTACATAAAATTCAAATTTTTTTCACCCTGTTTACCAATTGCTAGATAAAGTCTGTAGCCAAAGCACTGGAGCCTCACCCATTTATTTAGAGAAGCTGCCTTGACGACATATTCTGTTTGACCATTGGTCAGCCGTAGTACTCGAGAGTTGTGATATCCATCTGTATTTTTCATACAGCGCAGGTAATGCAACTTTGGAGAATCATGTGGGGATCACGTATTTCTTGTCCAGTGTTTTGATCATGTTTCTGAAGCCTTTGTTGTTCATACAGTATTTAGTGGACATACAGTATGTCTTTGGCCAAATAAAACACTATTGCATCAGTTACTTTAGTGTGTTTTGGGAGGCGGATGGATACGGTGAAGTTCTGTGCAGGGTTGATACTATGGTTGCCTGGGTCAGTGCCGGACACAGACTGTGATTTAGTGAAGGGACATTCGCTTTAGACTTCATGCAGTTATCGTACTTGTGCTTGCGGTGTTTTTTCAGGTGGTTGAATGAGTTAGTTGTGTTGCCTTGTGGCACAGACACAGCTCTATGGCACTCTTTACCTCCGCCAGGCCGAAGGCCAGGAGGAGGTTGAGGAGGTTATGTTTTTGCCAGCGTTTGTCTGTCTGTCTGTTTGTCTGTTGGTTAGCAAGATAACTCAAAAAGTTTTGGACGGATTTCGATGAAACTTTCAGGCCTTGTTGGAAATGGTACAAGGAAGAACTGATTAAATTTTGGGGATGATCCGGATCACCGTCTGGATACAGGAATTTTTTAAATGATTCTTTAACATTGTGAGATACGGCCATTTTCAACATGTGTGCAGGGGCAATAGAGGGCGCTGGTCGTCGTGTCTGATGAACACAAACTCCGCCTTCTTCAAAGTTTTAGGCACCAAAGCACGCAGAAAACAGTGGTGGGCAGGGCCCACCAGAGTGCCTGTGTTTGCGCTACGCTGCAAAAGCTGACACGAGCAGCTGTCCGGCGCCGGATTATTTGGCAGAAATTCCCCGGCCAGCCATAGGGGCTGCGCAAAAACCAGCTGTCTGCCGGGGGAGGCTTCCAAATCCTCTTTTTTTCCGCCGAGCGCAAACCCAATAAAACCCACGGCAACCATTATTGCACCTTCTTTTGTTCTGTGGCTCCGGAACAGAGAGGAATCCCGGCGCCAGTAATGCTGCGCCTGATATGTGTGACTCTAATACTAAAACTGACTGCATCAGGGATTTTCCACCTGAAGTCGCACTTTGCTACACAGCGCCACAAAAACTGTGTAGCCAAATTCGATGGATGGATGAACATTTTCAGCCAGTGAGAGAACCGACGCCTTCCAAATCCAATGCATCACTAGCAGAAGTGATGTTTTGTCATTTTGTGGCAGAGTACAATCTACCCCCATTGGTAGCAGATCACTTCAGTGATTTGGTGCCAACATTGTTTCCTGACAGCAAGAGCACTCAATTTTTTTGTGCTACTTGGCTTATTATTTTCACATTACCAAAAAGTTATGGCTCAAGATTGTGTCCATATAAGTGTACATTTGAATAAATATGTTTGAAATAGTTCAAGTTGCAGTTGCTGTTTGCTTAGTTTTTGTTTGTTTGTTTGTTTTTGCATCAGTTTTCTTTCATCTGCCGATAAATACAGTTTTTAAGTACTCAGTACAGGTGTGAAAGCCCCCCCCCCCCCAATAAGGGAGGCATGAGGTCAGTACAGGTGTGAAAGCCCCCCCAATAAGGGAGGCATGAGGCATGCCTTGACAGGTTGCAGCCTGGCACTTTGCAGATGGAGGAGATGGACACAACACCAACACTTCAGTTTATTACCTCCGCCAAGGAGGTAATGCTTTTACTACTGAACCACTAATCCTATCATTGTGAATCCAATTGCTAGTCATATGTTTTCATGGTCAAGGAATCTGAAAACCTACACACAAACACTGTATGGGGGGGAACTGTGGCGCTTGGCGGAGGTCTGCGCTCTCCGAGTGCTTTTCTAGTTGCATATAATTTTTTTTTAGTCAGCATCACTTGCCCTGAATCCAAAACACGTCCAGACAACAGATTATGATCCTTTCGAGGCACTAGCTCCTCGCTTCCACGTGTTGCCATACTATCACCTTCTGCTCCTGATATCTGGTTTGTGTTTCACCATCACACCAGTCCGCTATTGAAAACTTAAGGCTGCCGCTGCAGGGTGCGCTCGCCTGTCAGTTCTGCTGCTTAACCCTTGGGGATCCAGGGTGTAACTGGGCATTTTTGACTACTTTTGATTTTACCTTAATATTTCATATTAAAAACTGTTTACAGAATCAGAATCAGATTTATTGCCATTGTTCTTGTAGTACACAAACTAGGAATTTGTCTCGATGCAATGCTGCAACATTAAACATGATAAAAATAAAAGATAGAAATAAAAAAGTATACATCCAACAAAATGTGTAAGAGCAGGCAGACACACAATTGACGAACAAAAACATACAAAGAAAAGCGCAGCAAAGCACCATGGCGACCACTGTGGGCGCCATCTTGGATCCAGAGGAAAACTGTTTACCTTGCCTTGTTTGGTGTCATTTGTTTCAGCACAACCTCACGTGTGAATTCAGTTATTTTTTTGCATACTGTATTAACACACTGGACCTAAAATCACACAAAAAACATAAAGTTCGAGTATGAAAAAGTTTGATTTTTTTTTTTTTTTACTGTGAAAGCCACAAACATGTCTGACGAACCATGTTTATAACTCAGGATGCAAATATAAATTTTAACTTTCAAAAACTTATGTAAAAAATTAGAAAACAACAAAGTTATATACAACTATTTCCATGAAAATGCAGGCAGTGCTCAGGCGTTTTTTATACAGCTATTTACAAAACAGTCGTGTCACAAAAAGATGACAAATTATTTGTGCCACTCAAAAAAGCAGTTCCTGTCCACAACAGCACAGAGGGCACATCTTGTGTGCACAACACTTTCAGCTTGATTTGACCACTTATTTCCATTTTGTAAAATGACAAAAAAATGACAAATATATCTTAGTATATTTATATTATATATTTCTATTATAATATAAGAAGAAGAAGAAGCCAACTTTGTCATTCAGTCCATACAACCAGCCATGTACAGTAAAATGAAATTACGTTTCTCCTATCTACAATGGTAATGACATCTAGAGTCAAAGGGCCTCTGCCATGCAAGGCGCCGCCACAAACAACTTTTTCTTCCCCCATTCTATTATGCTGGACACCAAGGTAGAAGGCAGGAAGTACCATTTTTATATAGTCTCTGGTATGACCCAGGCGGGGCTTGAACCCACGACCTCCCGGCTGTGGAGCGGATGCTCTACCACTAGGCCACCATATCCGTCCGTCCGTCCATCCATCCATCCATCAATCAATCCATCAATCCATCCATCCATCATTGCCCCACATGACGATACATCATTATCAGCTGATCTGACCATTTTTTCCCATTTTGTAAAATCAAGTCAACTGAAATAAAATGACGAATATATATGAAAAGAAATGCAACGCCTGCCCATCCCATCTTTACACACAGGTAAATATTTTTGTACTATAAAATTAAAACCATTTCTCCATGTATACATGGTCTAGCAACATAAAACAAACACTAGTCACAGTTACATGTGCAAAATTTCTTCAATCTGATTACAGTTCAGGTCAGAACTGTACTGTGTACATGGATCCTGAAAAAGTTGAACCGATTAGGACGTGCGTATCCATGTGTCACACGTTTGAACGAACTAAATCATTTTGACATGTGCACAATTATCTGACATTCAGGAAATGGTAGAAGAAGAAGCAACTTCCGACGTAAACAAATCCCACTTTGTGTCTTTCTCTTTTTGAGATGGTACCTGTATTGTGTTATTAAGACTGTACTTTTGTTTCTGCTGGTCTCTGTAATGAAACTACAAGTCCAGCAGTACATACTTCTGCATATAGCAAACAGAGGGAGACAGCAGGACGATACAGACCAGTTTTGTTTTACTCCCGCCATGTCTTCCGCTAGCTGCTGTAAAGGCAGAAATACGTCATGTCGACGTGTGGCTGACGTCCAGACATGCGCAGTAAACATATTTTCTACCCAAACTTCGGAATAAGTGTTTATATGCACACCAATCAGATTAACAATCGGCATAATCCACCCGTCTCAATCGGAAGGAAATTTTGATCTAAATGAGTGTGATCGGGTCAGAATATTCAGAATGGCGTGTTTACATGAACCGTTTTTATTCTGATCAGGCTTTTAATCCAGTTACTTGTGTCCATGTAAACGTAGCTATTGTGTTTTGAATCTGCACTTTCGCTTCATTTCATTTTCCGTTTTTACCATTTTTTGCTGCTCCAAACGCGCACCAAACATGATGAAAATATTCAGAAAAGCATGATGGGTTTTACTTGCCTTGCCAGCACAGTTTAAAAACTGGGAGAGAGTTTCAAATCTCCACTTTTGACACAAGCTGAAATGGTGGAGCTGCGAGGCTGTGTGTTCTTGCTCCGTCGTCCTAAGTGGCCTTGTGATGTTATCGTGCATGCGCGTGGTCAGATCCCCAAGAGTTAAACTGGATTCATGCTGCACCTCTGCTGTCCGCGAACGTGTAATCGGAAACCTTGTGTGACGACATTTATGTCATCGTCTCCACTCCGCTAGTGTCTGCAGTGCTCGACCGCGGACGACCACATGCAGCCCAAATATTGTGACTGCACCGCCTGGCCACGACCTGAACGTGCATGCGCACGACTGAATGTCCCATTCATGAGGTGGCAAATACCAAGACAAAGTAGTGGAGGAAGACGTAAATAAACATGCATGAATCATACATAATTACTTCAGCAGCAGCAGCAGCAGCATCTTTGTGGAAAAGGAGTGAAAACCGGTAAGTCAAGCAGCAGAAAGCAAGCAGCGTTTCTTTGTTGGTGAAAATCCTGGCGCATCAGCACATTGGCGCTACCTATCGGGCGGGAGTGAAACTACAAATGATGGTTGTGCGCATGCGTCAACTGCTTGGCTTGGGTAGATGAAAAAAGTGGGCATGAACAGCGCCGCGTGCATGCCGGGCTCGTCCAAAGCGTACGCAGACCAAAGTGGACTAGAGGGGAGATGCAGCATGAATAAGGCTTTAATGTTGCCCTAATGTGCGTTTGCCCCCTGGTGGTCGGCAGGCTGTTGGTTGAGAAAATGCTGAGTTTGATATGCAGCAGAGCCCGCATTTTAATTGTTGGTATCGCTGACGATCACGTTAATTTAGTCGTGGCAGCCAAAATCGTGATCGCGATAAAAATTTGATTAATTGTGCAGCCCTGCTGTATAGTGTGTGCTATATGCTGGTGCAGCTCAGTAAATTACAAATGCCATGATTTTTTATTTATTTTAAAAACTGTTACCAATATCGTAAATTTATCTTTTTTAGCTGTATTGCAAGATAACTTTCACGTTCTAATTTACTGAGATGCACGAGAAGACTGTTTTAACAGGAGAAGACTGTTTTTAACAGGAAAATAAACTGTGAGCTGCTTCACCTGTTGCATGTTAAACATTATCACAGTACCCCGGCAATCCAGGCAAACCCAGTACGGTCCGGGCTCCCTCTGCTGTCTGTTACCTCAGTGTTGACTTGAGTCCGGTCTGCTCCAGTCATTTTCTCCGCTATGTTAGTTTGAAGCAGGTGGAACTTCAAGCTCACATGCTATTAGAACTTGTTGTAGCGCTGAGGTGCTCTGGTGTAACCTGGAAAGGCGAGTTTTTTTCACTCTGCGCAGCGCATGTGCTCTAGGGCTTGACATCTTCTTCTGCTTTTTCAGCTGAAATGCGGCAGTGGGTGACTGTGTGTGCCCCCACCTGGATGGCGATGCTACTAAATTTCATAGAATAAGCTCCCATTGAAAAGGACTGCTGAGTTGTCAATTAATTGACAAATAATTTAATTTCGTCGACTAAATTCTTATCAACAATTAATCGAAAGTCAGTCATTAATATCCCTGCATCAGACTGTTCTTTTAATATGGATATTTACTCAGAATTTCACAGTGAAGCTTTGTAGCAATTGCATGTTTTAGATTAAACACAATCAGCAATAGAATATGTTTAATTCTCAAATATTAAACACATGCCTACTGATTTAAAATGATACCACTTTTTGCCTTCAATAGTGGCTCTTTGGGATGGACATTTGGATGAGTCTGCTGTGCTTGTGCCACTCCATTTTAATTTCAGCCCAGTAGCTGGACCCAGGTCAGACATCTCTCCTGTTGTTTAGCCAGGTGGCAAGGCTAAAGGCCACAAAACAACAGCCCTCTGCTGTGGTGACCCTGCTTCTCAGCTGCATAGCTGGAAGGACAGGCTGCCTGCTTCTCATCGTTTCCACATAATCTGGACCAGCAGTGTGGGGTGACCTTACTTAAGAGATACAAGGGGAAAAACAAATGAGTTCCAGGGCTGAAGCAATTATTCTTGAGCTCAGTCACTTGGAGGCTTGTTAATTCCACTGAAATGTACAAAATCTGTAGAAAAAAAATTAAAGCATTCTATGGTTGTAGAATGACGATGGAATAAAAGAACAGTACCACTTACTGAGGCGCAGATGACTAACACAGTACAGATAAACAGTAGTTGTGTTTTGCTTGTGGACCTGCTATTACTGAGAAATATAGTCAAGCCAAGCAAAAAATTGTATGAAGGTTCAGTATCTAAAACAACAAGTGATACAGTAAATCTAAGCAGACAATGTGTTTATTTGTTGAAGTAAAGTCTACTGCTAGTAATATACTGTATGAAGCTAGTGATTGCCAGCTGTGAAACACTGATAGGGCTGTGCGATATGACCAAAATTTCATATCATGATATAAGTAACCTTATTTGACGATAACTATATATATCACGATATACATTTTCTGTTATTCTATTGTTTATATATGATAACCAATAAAAAGGACCATCTCTTTTTCTGCATTTTAAATTGCATACTGAAAAAAATCAATTGTACAAATTTATCTGTCATTAATTTTATGCACTTTTTTCCCTCTTAATTTTGCAGTGTCATTATAAAATTGTTTTTAATGTGCATTTGAGATGACTTCAGCTTTATTCTTTATTGCTACTGGACTAATTAAAATGATTAGAAATCAAGTTACATTAAGAGCCAGTTTATTCTTCCGAGGCATTTTAATTTATTATTTATTTATTTAGTGTGGATGTGGCCATTGTCATGCACTTTTGTAGCTTTAGTCATATTTTTTCAGACAAATTAAGAAACTTGGCAGTGACTTAAACCAGAACAATGGTCTGATACACTATAATGTTTCCTATTAGCGACAGGTTAGCATCGTCATTTAGCATTTGCTGTCTTCTAACTAGAGAGACAGATGGCGTTAACGTGACTTACCTCCAATTAAAACGAGGTTAGAGGACTGTCCTCTCTGACACAGCATGGTGGGAAAAAGTCCAACATCCCTGGCTGGCACAGAAGTAGCGGAAAAACATTAGCTTGCAGTTAGCTGCTGTGGCACACCTGGCGCACTGCGGGGGAGAGGCAGAGAGGTGACAAGTAGAAACGGGTCTGTCTCTTAAATCCCGATATAAACGATAGTTTTATATGAAACGGTAGATGTTTTTTATCGCGTCACTGATATATATCGTCACATCGCACGGCCCTAATCACCGACTGTCATTTTGTGTAAGGAAATCTGCAACAAATGATATACAGACGTGGACAAAATTGTTGGTACCCCTCTGTTAATGAAAGAAAAACCCACAATGGTCACAGAAATAACTTGAATCTGACAAAAGTGGTAATAAATAAAAATTCTATGAAAATTAACCAATGAAAATCAGACAGTGCTTTTGAATTGTGGGTCAACAGAATTACTTTAAAAAACAAACTCATGAAACAGGCCTTGGACAAAAATGATGGTACCCTTAACTTAATATTTTGTTGCACAACCTTTTGAGGCAATTACTGCAATCAAACGATTTCTATAACTGTCAGTGAGACTTCTGCACCTCTCAGCAGGTATTTTGGCCCACTCCTCATGAGCAAACCGCTCCAGTTGTCTCAGGTTTGAAGGGTGCCTTCCAGACGGCATGTTTCAGCTCCTTCCACAGATGTTCAATAGGATTTAGATCACGGCTCATAGAAGGCCACTTTAGAATAGTCCAATGTTTGACTCTTAGCCATTCTTGGGTGTTTTTAGCTGTGTGTTTTGGGTCATTATCCTGTTGCAAGACCCATGACCTGCGACTGAGACCAAGCTGTCTGACACTGGGCAGCACATTTTTCTTTAGAATACCTTGATAGTCTTGAGATTTCATTGTACCCTGCATATATTCAAGACGCCCTGTGCCAGATGCAGCAA
Source organism: Pholidichthys leucotaenia (assembly GCA_020510985.1). NCBI lineage: Eukaryota > Metazoa > Chordata > Actinopteri > Cichliformes > Pholidichthyidae > Pholidichthys > Pholidichthys leucotaenia. The sequence goes on from CM035840.1 coordinate 345,373,773, forward strand.
CGCAGCCCCAGAACATAACAGAACCTCCTCCATGTTTCACAGTAGGGACAGTGTTCTTTTCTTGGTATGTTTCATTTTTGCGTCTGTGAACTTAGAGCTGATGTGCCTTGCCAAAAAGTTCCAGTTTTGTCTCGTCTGTCCATAGGACATTCTCCCAGAAGCTTTGTGGCTTGTCAACATGCAGTTTGGCAAATTGCAGTCTGGCTTTTTTATGATTTGTTTTCAACAGTGGTGTCCTCCTTGGTCGTCTCCCATGAAGTCCACTTTGGCTCAAACAACGACGGATGGTGCGATCTGACACTGATGTACCTTGACCTTGGAGTTCACCATGAATGTGTTTAGAGGTTGTTCTGGGCTCTTTTGTTACCATTCGTATTATCCGTCCCCTCCTGCAGCCACGTCTAGGGAGGTTGGCTACAGTCCTGTGGATCTTTAAATTTCTGAATAATCTGTGCAGCTGTAGTCACAGGAACATCAAGCTGCTTGGGGATGGTCTTATAGCCTTTACCTTTAACATGCTTGTCTATAATTTTCTTTCTAATCTCCTGAGACAACTCTCTCCTTTGCTTCCTCTGGTCCATGCTTAGTGTGGTAAACACCATGTCACCAAACAGCACAGTGACTGCTTGTCACCCTTTAAAATAGGCCGACTGACTGATTACAAGTTTGTTGATGTTAATTAGAGGACACATCTTGGTAGAACATGTCCCTATGGTCACATTATTTTCAATCTTTTCCAGGGGTACCATCATTGAGAGTTGTCTCAATAGATTAGAAAGAAAATTATAGATAAACATGTTAAAGGTAAAGGCTATAAGACCATCCCCAAGCAGCTTGATGTTCCTGTGACTACAGTTGCACATATTATTCAGAAATTTAACATCCACAGGACTGTAGCCAACCTCCCTGGAAGTGGCCGCAGGAGGAGACGGATAATACGAATGGTAACAAAAGAGCCCAGAACAACCTCTAAACACATTCATGGTGAACTCCAAGGTCAAGGTACATCAGTTTCAGATCGCACCATCCGTTGTTGTTTGAGCCAAAGTGGACTTCATGGGAGACGACCAAGGAGGACACCACTGTTGAAAACAAATCATAAAAAAGCCAGACTGCAATTTGCCAAACTGCATGTTGACAAGCTACAAAGCTTCTGGGAGAATATCCTATGGACAGACGAGACAAAACTGGAACTTTTTGGCAAGGCACATCAGCTCTATGTTCACAGACGCAAAAATCAAACATACCAAGAAAAGAACACTGTCCCTACTGTGAAACATGGAGGAGGTTCTGTTATGTTCTGGGGCTGCTTTGCTGCATCTGGCACAGGGCGTCTTGAATCTGTGCAGGGTACAATGAAATCTCAAGACTATCAAGGTATTCTAGAGAGAAATGTGCTGCCCAGTGTCAGACAGCTTGGTCTCAGTCGCAGGTCATGGGTCTTGCAACAGGATAATGACCCAAAACACACAGCTAAAAACACCCAAGAATGGCTAAGAGCGAAACATTGGACTAGTCTAAAGTGGCCTTCTATGAGCCGTGATCTATATCCTATTGAACATGTGTGGAAGGAGCTGAAACATGCCATCTGGAGAAGGCACCCTTCAAACCTGAGACAACTGGAGCGGTTTGCTCATGAGGAGTGGGCCAAAATACCTGCTGAGAGGTGCAGAAGTCTCATTGACAGTTACAGAAATTGTTTGATTGCAGTAATTGCCTCAAAAGGTTGTGCAACAAAATATTAAGTTAAGGGTACCATCATTTTTGTCCAGGCCTGTTTCATGAGTTTGTTTTTTAAAATAATTCTGTTGAACCACAATTCCAAAAGCATTGTCTGATTTTTATTGGTTAATTTTCATAGAATTTTTATTTATTACCACTTTTGTCAGATTCAAGTTATTTCTGTGACCATTGTGGGTTTTTCTTTCATTAACAGAGGGGTACCAACAATTTTGTCCACATCTGTGTTTGTAATTTGTGTGTATTGTATATATTTTCTACTATTGAATAAAAAAAAAAAAGAATCCAATTTTAGGCGCTTCCCGGCTAGATATTGTGATACTAGGAGACCGGCCATGTAGTCACTTCGCAACTATAACTGCCTAAGAAGATTATTCTGTACATGAACACATATTGTGGTGAATTATATCTTTAGAGTCCGCTACAGTTCCCTATTATGTACCTGGCAGGTTAAGATGATCGAAATTCACAAAGTCAGTGACTTTAATCCGCCAGCAGCCTTCAGACAAACTAAACGTGTCAACATTTGATTTCAAAATAAGGGAGGTTTTTCATGCTGTCTGGGTGGTGGCGAGATTTCTAAAAAAAACCCCAAAAACTAAAAACTATACATATAAAGAAATATTATAACAGAAATAACGGCATCCTTGGTAATTTAAGTTAATTTATTTCATTCAATACAATTTTATTAATATTTTTTCTTTGTAATCAGAGTTAAATTATTGTTCTGTTCTGACTGCAAAATTATGGTCAAAAATATAAATTGTTAAAAGGAAAAAGTAAAAAAAAAAAAAATTACCACAGTCTGTTTCAGATTTATCTAATAAAAAAAAACACCAGTAATTTTATTAAAAAAAAGACAAAAATTAGTCATAAAATAATCCACAAATTTATAATAAAGTTTCAAATGTACAAGAAAAGTCAATTTTACAAGAGGAAATTACAAATTTGAGGAACATGGTTTCAACTTTAGATTTACAGAGAAAAGTAGAAAACTATAAGAAAATTGTTATAAATTTTGGAGAAATCCTCAAACCTTCAAGACAGAAGTCATTACTCAAGTTTTTAAGTGGGTGCTCTTTGTACCTTGAGCTCAATTAGAAATTTTTGGTTGCCTACTTTTAATTATTAATTTCAAAGCACTGCTTTTACATGAGTAGAATTTCTGGTTACTATACCCACCTGATCATATAATTTAAATCTGCTTGAGTACATTGCTATTATGAATGTTTCTTTCCCTTCCCTACTCTCTCAATGGGGAAAGAAAAGAAACACTAGAATAAAATACAAAAAATATGCATATTTTTGTCATTTATGTAAACCATGACAAAAAAATCCTGCAGGACAAAACATGACACTTGATATTTTCTAACCTGTTTGTATACCACCACAGACAGAGAGAGAAGCTGAATTAGACAGAGCTCAGAGAGGGCAAGATGAGACAGAAGAGAGGAGCCAAGGAGAGGGAAGTGTTCAGGCAGAGGAAGGAGAGAAGGATAACACCACTAAAAAGTCTAAACACAGGATGTCTGGGTGGGGACCCCAACTGGCCCAATATTCAAGCCTCGGTTGTACAGTACTTCAAATGGTAAGTTTCATATGCAACGTTACTGTGTAAAATTTTAAAAAGAAATAAATAGTATAAAATTAACATATTCCGGTATGTTTTCCCAGGGGAAATATGTTGCCACCGCGCCAAGGTCTTCAAGCCAGAGGAAACACTGCCATGTGTTTTGGTACTGCTTGACTTGGCGTTTGAGTGTGTCCTGTAGCCCTACACTTGTAGAAGTAAAGTGATGTCACATGTTATTCTTGTGCTGAAAGTGGAGACTTTGTACCGGCTGAAGTGGTTGCACACACCGCGGTCTCAGTGACGTATTTCTCCCAGCTTTAAACGCGGGATAATTTCAAGAAGGGGAAAAAAAGCCTCAGCATGAAGCGATGTGATGCCGACAAATTGGACCAGAATAGCTTCTTATTGGTTCATTTAAATCATACTTTTATGTTCACTTTTTGTCCACAATTTTTTCATGATATTGTGATGGCAATAAAGCACATCACTGTCTACTGGCCAAGTGGAAGCATTGATTTTATCATTGACAGACAGAATGGATTCTTTAGTCTTGTGTCTCTGTAGGGAATCATTGAAGAGAGGGATTGATCTCTTACTAATTTATGGTCTGTTTATATCCATCCATCCATCTTCTTTTGCTTAATCCTTTTCGGATCGTGGGGGAGCTGGAGCCTATCCCAGCATCTTTGATTGAGAAGCAGGGTACGCCCTGGACAGATCGCCAGTCCATCGCAGGGTCTGTTTACATTTGTTTTGATAAATGGCGGATGTCCCACAAACCAGAAAACATTTGTGTGTCAACATTTCATCTCTGCTCTAATAGGTTTCCCTTAGATTCAAGGTCCAAACGGTTTATATTTGTGATATGCAAGAAGAACTTGCAACGTAGCAAGTAGTAAAAAGGAAAAGAAACACAACCAAATCCTTCTTGCAGTGTACAAACAACATCCAAACATTACAAATATACATACTTGTATAGACTGTAATGCGCTTTTAATAAAGTGTCAAAACACAGGGATGTTTTTGCATATGTGCCAGTTACTTCTTGAAATCTAATAATGAAAAGAGCATTCCAATCTTAGTTTTTGTTTAAACCCATCATTGAGGCCGAAGTAAGGAAAACGCACAGTAGCTTTCCTGCTCTAAAGCATCATTTAATGCCACTGGAGCACAAAACCAAGCTAGGGCTCTCAAGCATGGGGTACGGGTGCAGTATTTCTACTTCTCTGGTTACACTGATATTTTCTTTCCTTCTTAAGGTATGAGGATGTTTGAAATAATGCCTTGAAGCATAGATGGACTTTAAAACCACCAGTAAAATTTCATCCTTTGCAATTCACTTGAAATCTTATTAATCTTGGGTGATAATTGGATTATTGGAGTGATAATATCTGCAGTACTTGAGATGTGTGTGTTCTGTTGTTTGTTTTTCTGCTTGGCTGGTTTCACATTTTCAGCCAATAAAAATTGGGAGAGATTATACATACTGCCTGCTCATGGTTACGAGAGTTGTGATATGTGGTTGCTTTGCATTGCGGTGCATTTAAGCTACTGAGACACCAGACCAGACTTTTATCTGCAAAATATGCAGGCTACAATGTTTTTGAAGGACTGGCACAGAATCCGTAATACACATTTTACAGCTTACAGAGAATTAGCAGCCTGTCGTAGAGAAATGGTTCAGTACTTGGGGACTCACCAGAGGCATTATGATGATAAGATATTGTCATAATCTTTGAGCCATGATACATATTATCATTATCTCACGATAGGATGAGTATTGCAGTATCATATTTTGTGATATCCCATCTTGCCATCTTTGACGAAGTTAAATGGTCACCTTTAAGTGTGTCAAATCCTTCTTACCTTTGCGCATACACAGGGCCCTAATGGAATCTCTTAACTCCATTCTTAGCATATGTGCTTGCAGTTGCTGCTAAAACAGCTCTCAATGCCACCATCTGGCTCCAGTGTCCTCCTTTTACCTGGACTTCATTGCATACAGTACATGCAATGAGCTGCTTGCTGTCCTCCTGAGCAAAAAATCCCAACCATACCAATAACACATCGATACGTTGATGATGTATTGATGTGCACATGCATGCCAAAATACGAACGCACATGTTTGTATTTGAGTCATGTAAACGTCACTTGTAATTATGAGTGTGAACTGTCACGTAGGGTTGGGCAATTTGACCTTAAGTTAGCATCATGGTTATTTGAAGCTTTCGAGTCAGTTCCATTTTTTTTCTCTCACTTTGTCTTCTCCCTTATAGTTCACTGACAAGGCTCTTAATTAATCCTTGAGAGTGTGGCATCATTATATCACTGTGGTGATTTGGCCGTAAATGAGAATAATATAAAAAGTAGTATCACTGTCAGCCCACACACATACAACCAAACTAAACACCACTGAAGTCAATGTCCACATATACCTGTTGAGGGGCCGCAGACTATGTGACTTGCGCCGGTGACCAGCCAGCTGCTGGCGGGGGGGGAACCACAACCATGCCATCATCTCACAGGAACTACGACTCTCTGATTAGGTTCTTAAATACAGGCTTAGCTCATCCACTCCCACTGCAAAACATTTGATAACATGGACAGCAGTCGGAGGCCAACAGGACCCAGCCTTGGCGCCAGCCTCCGCTGAACCTGCTCGTGCCCTCCCGGCATTGCCAGACAACACATTTTCAGTAAAAGCCAGTTTATTTTCAGTAGGAGCCATCATATTTTGCTGCTTCCGGGCGACGCTGACTGTGCTGCTACTGCTACTGGGTTGTGGAGTCGCATGGCTGCGTGTGTGCGACACATCTTAAATGGGCAGTACATGAAAGCGCTCATATACACGCACAGAACAGGAAGTAGGGAAGAACTGATAACACCGACATGAACATTATGTTGATTTTATGTCCCTCTGGTCGGTTTCGATTTGAATTCACTAATTGCCTGGTCTTACTCACAGCAAGACTGGGTAAATCCCATCTGACCAAAAAATCGAAATTGAGTAATATGGTCTGTAATCTGGACAGATCTGTCCAGGGTGTACCCTGCCTCTCGCCCAAAGATGCTGGGATAGGCTCCAGCCCCCCCGCAACCCAAAAAGGATTAAGCGGAAGAAGATGGATGGATGGATGGATGGTCTGTAATCTGGCCTTGTCTAATTCATAGCTAGGGTCACACCTTTGCAATGCTAATCTCACCATACAATGGTCATCAGTTAGCACCATCAGGTAGACTGAAGTTAGTTGGTTTTTATTACTCTGGTATGCAAAAAGTTCACCATACTGGTGTCTTTGAAACAATACAATATTGTTACAGCCCAGTATCACAATATGTTTTCCCACCACCACCAACACCCCTATTCAACACAGTACATAGCCAATATCAGTGTTCACTTACATACTGTATTTTAGATACTTTGTTGTGTTGTACTCATGAAAAGTCACAAAGTTAGAAAACTCAACCCAGTTTTTTTTTTTTTATCCCCCACCAGTCAAAGATTGGATTATTTTTCAGGAATTCTAGACCTTGAAGTCTAGGTCAGAGGACAGTTTTTAGCCCCTGCCGGTCGAAGCCCAAAGGGGTCGAAAATTAAATTAAATTAAATCACCCTTATTGTCATTCAACCGTACAACCAATCAAGTACAGCAGAACGAGATTGTGCTTTACCTCGTCGGCCTCCGTCGGTCTATGATGACCATGGAAGAGAATCCTAAACGTCTACTCTGCTGGAACAGCACCGCCTGTGGCTGAACAGGCTGATGCGCACCGGTGTTCTACCTTCCAGCGTTGGGCGTTGGTAGGATTCAAGCCTGGGCAGGAAGATATGGAGGACAAGATGTTACCCATGCAGCGTGTCCCCCCCTCTCCACGTCACTGATGAATCCAAAGGAACAGCAGGGCTGCTATAGTTTGGCACCAGCGCCGTCGCAGGAGCTGCCAGAACGATGTTGAGCACAACAGAGAACTACCTTAGGGGCTCCAACTCCGGATTTTTCCTCAGGGTTGACTCCTGAAGCCTTTCCTGTGACCGGGTGTGCCGCAAGGCAGCGGAGGTTTGAAATCGGGGTTTACCTTCCCCTAGATGGGCTACCTTCCCAGGTTGACGAGCTACCATCTACCCGAAGCATCTGGTTTTAAGGCGCCAGAGATCCGCCCTCGCCCCTTCTCCTATTAGTAAAGGCAGTTCCGCCGGGCTTAGAGACTAAACCACACGGGCAGGCTAGGAGTTGGACTTAGTTGTCAGAGGCTTTTCAAGACGCACGCCGTAAGGAGCATTTTATGAGCACTGGGAGCTTAACCCCAGTGCCGCTCCTGGCTATGACAACCTTGGAACCTGTGCTTTACCTATCTACAGTGTAAATCACACACACACCAAGTGCAGAATCAGAGGGCCGCTGCCATGCAAGGCGCCGCCACAGAGTTCCCTCTTCCATTCCATTTATTGCTGAGCACCAAGCTGGATGGCAGGAAGTTCCACTTTTATATGGTCTTCGGCATGACCCGGCCGGGATTTGAACCCCTGCCTCCCGGGTGTGGGGCGGATGCTCTACCAACTGAGCCACCATTCCGGCAAAGCCCTTATTACTTATTATTAGTGTACAACAAGTAATGTTAGGGTCAACAAACTTGGTATACAGGTTCATCCTGTGACCCTGAAGTGTGACTGTGAGCTTGTGATCCCAAAACCAAAGGTCAACATTAAAATGGCTGAAAACTAGATTTCAAAAACAAAGAAAGCTAGGGTCACCAAACTTGCTACACAGGTTCATCTTGAGATACTGACCTCTGACTATGGATTTGGGGTCAAAAGGTCAGAAGTCAAGGTTAACATTCCTTATGCCTTGTTACTGTACAAAGAATTGCAGTGTCTTTGTGAATCTAGAGAAAGCATATGATAGGGTACCAAGAGAGGAAGTGTGGTACTGTATGAGAAAGTCAGGAGTGACAGAGAAGTATGTGAGGGTGGTGCAGGACATGTATGAGGACAGCAAGACGGTGGTGAAGTGTGCTGTAGGAGTGACAAATTGGTTCAAGGTAGGGGTGGGGTTACATCAGGGATCGGCTCTGAGCCCCTTCTTGCTTGCCATGGTGATGGACATGCTGACAGACGAGGTCAGGCAGGAGTCTCCGTGGACCATGATATTCGCAGATACCATTGTGATCTGTAGGGAGAGTAGGGAGCAGGTGGAAGAGAACCTGGAGAGGTGGAGGTATGCTCTGGAGAGAAGAGGAATGAAAGTCAGTAGAAGCAAGAGAGAATACATGAGTGTGAATGGGAGGGAGGCAGGTGTAATGGTGAATATGGAAGGAGTAGAGGTAGTGAAGGTAGATGAGTTTAAATACCTGGGGTCAACCTTCCAAAGCAATGGAAAATGCACAAGAGAGGTGAAGAAGAGAGTGCAGGCAGGGTGGAATGGGTGGAGACCAGTGTTAGGGGTGATTTACAAGACTGTAGTAAGACCTGCTATGACGTATGATTTGGAGACAGTGGTGCTGACAAAAAGACAGGAGGCGGAGCTGGAGGTGGCAGAGTTGAAGATGCTAAGATTTTCATTGGAGATGACTAGGAGGGACAGATTAGAAATGAGTATATCAGAGGGACCGCTCAAGTTGAGTGGTTTAGAGACAAAGTAAGAGAGGCAAGGCTGAGATGGTTTGGATATGTGCAGAGGAGGGCTAGTGGATATATTGGACAAAGGATGTTGAAGATGGAGCTGCCAGGCAGGAGGAAAAGAGGAAGACCACAGAGAAGATTCATGGATGTCGTGAAGGAGGATATGGAGAGGGTCGGTGTTACAGAGGAAGATGCAAGGGATAGGGTGAGATGGAGGCAGATGATCCGCTGTGGCGACCCCTAAAGGGAGCAGCTGAAAGAAGAAGACTGTATGACGAGTAAAGTTAGGGTTTGGGTGAAAGGTCAAGGGTAGCATTCCTTAAGCCTTATTACTGTACGAGTAAAGTTAGGGTTACCAAACTTGGTACACAGGCTCACCTTGGGGTCAGAGGTCAAGGTTAACATTCCTTATGTCTTATTACTGTACAAGTAAAGCTAGGGCAACCAAACTTAGTACACAGGTTCACCCTGTGACCCTGAAATGTGACTGTGGTTTTATGATCGCAATGTCAAAGGTCAACATCAAAATGCCTTGTAAAGTATATCTCAACAATAAAGAAAGCTAGGGTCACCAAACTTGCTACACAGGTTCATCTTGGGATCCTGACCTACAACTATGGGTTGTATACTTTGCTGTATATTTGTGGATGATGGGCTTATCATAATTTGGTTCTGCCACAGTAATTATATTGAAAAGTTGAAAACTGCTCTCCGTCAGTAAGTATTGGGATCTTCAAAGAAAACGGAAGTAGGGGATATTGCACTCGCCTCAGAGTGCTTTTGTTCCCTAAATCTTGTAAACACCATAACTACTGAAAGAAATGATGTAGGCTGTTCAAATCCATACATAGTTGTATTTAAGACAGATCATGGATGGTTTACACCCTAACCTGGCTATGGGTTTGGGGTCAAAAGGTCAAAGGTCACAGTTAACATTCCATTTTGTACTACTATTATAGAATGGGAAAAAGCTAGGGCCATGAAACTTGGCACACAGGTTCACCCTGTGACCCTGAACTGTGACTATAGGTTTGGGGTCAAAAGGTTAAGATTGGCATTACCTATGCCCTATTACTATGCAATGAGTAAAGGTAGGGTCACTAAACTTTGTACACAGGTTCACCCTGTGACCCTGAAGTGTGATTATGTTTTTTTATCTCAAGGTCAACATCAAAATGGCATGTGAACACTATCTCAACAACATAGAATGCTAGGGTCACCGAATTTGCAACACAGGTTCCCCCCTAAGACTATGACCTCTGACTATTGGCTTGGGGACCAAAGATTAAGGTTAGCATTCTTTATGCCCTCTTACTATAGAAGCTCTCTAGGGTTACCAAACTTGGTATACAGGTTCACCTTGGGATCCTGACCTACAATTATGGGTTGTTTACAATTTTTGTTGTATATTCATAGATAGATAGTTTATTTCGAACACAAAAATATAACAAATACAAGCAAATGGCAAATGCAATAAAGTAACATTATACACTGTTCGAAAGGGAGAAGGAAGAAGTGAACACTTATTAATTCCATCTCCCCTTTTCCATAGATACACCCATGTGAATTTTATACAAATTACCACCTTTAAGACCCCAAGTAAACAATTTACTGTATTTTTTACAAATCAACATTAACACCCATCCATTCTAACATACAATGATGTCCATACAACAAAACCAGCCTCAAACAACACAGATATACACAGTGCTGTCCTACCCACCATTCCATAGTGTCCCATAATATCCCAGAGTGAACATAATGAATTGTACATATAACTACTACCCTTCTAACATATACCCTTTCAGCAAATGATGCTTATACCTCTTTTTGAATTGATTTCTGTTTGTACATAGTTTCAGTTCCGGCTCTAGACTGTTCCACAAATCCACCCCACAGACAGATATGCACATACTTTTCTTGGTTGTACGTATCTTGGGTTTTGTAAAGTTTAAGTCTCCCCTCAAATTATGATCATTGTCTCTTTTTTTAAATATTTTTTGTATATTAGTTGGTAGTTGATTATTAATTGCCCTGTACATTACTTGTGCTGTCTTAAATTTAACTAAATCGATGAACTTTATGACATGTGACTTTAAGAACAACGAATTGGTATGGTCTCTATATCCTGCATTGTTTATTATCCTTATAGCTCTTTTCTGTAATGTGCATATTGACTGTAGGTTGGTTTTGTAGGTGTTTCCCCAGACTTCTACACAGTAGTTAAGATAAGGTAAAAACAGTGAATTGTAAAATAAGACCAATGATTTATAGTCCAAGAAGTGTCTTGTCTTCCCCAGTATGCCTATACATTTTGCTAATTTGGCCCGGATGTGACTGATGTGAGGTTTCCAGCAGATTTTATTGTCAAGCGTCACCCCCAGAAACTTATTTTCCTGTACTGTTTCTATTCTGGTATCATCTATCGTTACCATTATTTCATGATTTATTTTATAATTTCCAAACAACATAATCTTTGGGTTTTTTTAGATTTAGAGATAATTTATTTTTGTTGAACCACTGCATTAATTTTTCCATTTCAGTTGTGACCACCTCTAAAACCTGCTGCAAATTCTCACCAGTGCAAAGGATATTTGTGTCATCCGCAAACAAAATAAATTTCAGAATTTTTGATACTTGGCATATGTCATTTATATATAAAATAAAGAGTTTGGGTCCCAAAACTGACCCCTGGGGCACACCACAAGTGATGTCCATGAAGGGTGATTTGTGCTCTCCAATTTGTACAAATTGTTGTCTGTTACTTAAATAACTTTCCACCCAACTCAGTCCAACCCCTCTTATCCCATACCTTTCCAGTTTCCTTAGTAGTATTCTGTGGTCAGTGGTGTCAAAAGCTTTCTTTAAATCTATAAATACTCCTACAGCAACATTTTTTTTATCTATACAACTAGTAATTTCTTCTATAAGTTCGATCAGTGCCAAAGATGTAGATTTATCTGCTCTAAAACCATACTGGCTATCTGTAAGGAGGTTGTGTTTTTCAGTGAAATCATCCAGTCTCTTAGTGAAAATTTTTTCAAGTATTTTGGAGAATTGTGAGAGTAAAGAGACTGGCCTGTAATTTGTGAAGTGATGACTGTCTCCTGTTTTGTATAGAGGTATTACTTTTGCTATTTTCATTTTGTCTGGAAATGTACCAGTTTGAAATGACAGGTTACAGATGTGGGTGAGTGGCTTAACAATTCCCTCAATTACTTTTTTCACTATTGTCATGTCAATTTCATTCCAGTCCGTTGATTTTTTGTTCTTAAATTTACTCACAGTCTCGATAATTTCCTTTTCAGTAACTGCACCCAAAAAGATTGTGTTTGGATTTCTATCTTCTATTTCATTTACAGAACCACTGTAGTTTGTTTCTGGTGTCACTATTGATTTTGCTAATTCAGGACCAACGTTTACAAAAAATTTATTGAAACCACTGACCACATCTTCCATATTATTTATCAAATTGCCATTTTCGATAAAATATTCTGGATAATTTGCATTCTTAGGACGATTACTAATAATCCCATTGAGTACTTGCCATATTCCTTTTATGTTATTTTTGTTATCCTCTAGTATTCTGGATACTAGTATTATGGATGATAGGCTTATCATAATTTGGTTCTACCCCAATAATTATATGGAAAAGTTGAAAACTGCTCTTCTTCAGTGACATACTGTATTGGGTTCTTCAAAGAAAACAGAGGTGGCGGATATTGCACACGCCTCAGAGTGCTCTTGTAGTAGAATTGTTTAAGGTATATACTTCCTCCGGAGATGCATGTAGGGAAAAAGTGTTTATCTTGCAGAAGTTTCTAAAGAACCATGGATTTCCTTCAGCTATGTCAAGTTCCATTTACAATAGAGGGGGAGAGATAGTTAATGCAGCACAATTTCAGAAATGTTTATCAAGAGGCCCCATGCTGGCTTTTGTGTTGCTTACTCTGCACTCTGGTGTTGCTGCTCTCATTTTCTGGTCTTGAATGTTGGAGCTTTGGGGGCTCACCTCAGGATATGACAGTTGTTGCTTTGATCAGTTTGATGTTTCTTTTCTTTTATGGTACTAGAAGAATCATAGTTTTCCCATGATACTTTCTAGCCTAAAGTTCAGTCTTGTCATTGGATCAGCTGAAGCAATAAAGGCTTGCTTCAGTTTCTTAAGCGTTGCATTCCTTGAGATATTTTTAAAGCAAAGCTAAATGCCTGTCAAGTCAAAGCACCAAAAATTCCCTTGGTCTTCAGAGCAAAAGGCAAAGGACCTCATGCCACTGAACGACCACAGTCTTTACATAACTTAACCCCAACTCCAGCTACTCTGGGAGCACAGACATTATTTGTGATGTGTAATATTTGCATGACTTAAGCTGAATAAACTACTTGGTGAGTGTGTATTGATTCTCTGAATATACAACTTAAGTTCATGTCATTTATTTGTAAAATTTGTCTAGGAAAAACTGACATTAGTGGTTTCCCCAGCTGTGACATGCATTAGCTAAGTCTTTCTACAGCTCAATCTGTATATTACATTATTGGATAATGTAAAGGTTATATCATATTGTGGACATTTGTATCAAGTGTTTCCCTATATTAATGTTACTTAGACAGGTTGCTGTTTAATGAAAAGCATCATTTGTTTCTTTTATACATTAAGAATACAATACCAAAACTTTACTTGGAGACTCTTGGAGAGGGTTGCAGCTATTGATTATACCTCGGTGAAACGGAAAGGCATACTGTAATCAGTTAATGTGTCTGTGTGTGGATGTGTGTATGTATCTGTCCGCCTCTCTTTTTCAGCTCGCCTGATCAAAATTAAGCAGAACTAAAGGCTTGTATCATTGTATCGCCAGATTTTCTTGACATTTAATTTTCCGGAATTCCAAGATAACGCTTTGTTTTCGAAATAAACACAAATTTAACTTGCCTTTAATGTCAATGAAGCCGGGGGAAAAGGTATTGTAATAACTGTGTCGGGCCACTAGAGGTGGCAGTGTGACTTTTTTACAGGACATGGATGATTTCCTGTCACAGTCGATTGCTAGCTGATCGCTAGCTAGTTATAAAATAGTGGGCACTGAAAAAAAAACCAAAACATGTATTCAGCAACTGCACAATTTATTCATCACATAGATTGTTTTCACACTGGTTTTGCTGTTTAGTTTTGCAGAGGAAGGACGAGGTAAAACTCGTTAAAAACTTGCTAAAAACTCCAAAAGTCCCAACATTCCTCGCCCGCAAATGGTCGCAGTGAACTGCGCATGCGCCCGGAAACTCCTGCTACAGGGAAGCACTGAACAGTCCGCCAATACTGGGTGAACAAATGTCAGTCTTTTTGCCGGTCTGTTTTCTTCCTGTGCCACTGAACGGCAAAAGCTCCTGTTCGTCTTGTCATTGTATTCACATACCTCCATCGCTTCCGTCATTTAAAACGTTTGCTACCGTGCTGTTCTTTTTTGGATTGCAGCTGTTCAAATCAGTTTGGTGGGTCTTGGCTGCCACCGACAGTACGGGAATGTGAACTGCAGATTATTTACACTGCACATGCGTGTACTCAAAACTACTAGATGGATTTGGATAAAATTTTTACCAGAGGTGGTCCTTGGGCTAGAGAGGAACCCATAACATTTTGGTGATGATCCAAGAATTCATACCTCCACCAAGGCTGTGGCACTGAGGCATCAGCACCTTGGTGCTTTCATTATTGTAGTAATCAAATACCTCCACTAAGGAGGCTATGTGTTCTTTGTAGTTTGTCTGTCCAGATGTTAGCACTGTTATGCAAAATCTGCATGATAGATTTTGATAAAAAAAAAAATATCAGAGGTGGACTTTGGTCCAAGGATTAACTCATTTGTTCCAGATATTAAGGATAACTTTTTTAACATTGTGAGAGAAGGCTTTTTAATGTTAAATGGCACATATTATCACATTTTTATTGGTGGACAAAGAGCCTTCAGTATAAGCAAAATATGCTTTCTTTTTTAAAATGGAAGTTTAAAAGGCTAATTTTAAATCTTAGTGTAAAAATATCACTTAACAGCTGAGATCTTAGTACTGTAGTAACAGTTAATGTTGCTGCATTGAGGCTAACTATTATCTTTTCTGTAATAGATTTTAATATAAACAAATTACACAGGGTTACAAAATTTTGTAAGTTGTTTTTTCAACTGATTTAAGACAGTTTTGCACAGCTGAATCCGAAAATGACATCCATTTCTCTTGATCAGGTGCTAAGTAATGGGCTGCACGGTGGCACAGTGGTTAGCACTGCGGCAGCACAGTTTACCCTTGGCCGGGGGATCGTGGGATCGTGGGTTTGATCCCAGCCCCCGACCAACAGTGATCTGTGTGGAGTTTGCATGTTCTCCCTGTGTATGCGTGGGTTTACCCCGGGATTTCTCCGGTTTCCTCCCACATGCCAAAAACATGCAGGTTAGGTTAATTGGAGACTCTAAAGTGGCCCTAGGTGTGAATGTGTGTGTGAATGGTTAAGGGATAGCGCCGTATCGTGGCTGCTTCATCCATCCAGGTGGTGGATGACCCTCAATTTCCCCTCTGGGGATCAATAAAGTATACTAAATCTAAATCTAAAAAAAAATATAAAGCGAAAATACCCGTACATGTAAACAAAAATGTATAAAACAACATGTGGACATAATTCAAAAAGTTGACCTGATTGAGCAAAACCAATGTAATTTTTGGATTCGGCACATGAAAATTGTCCTAAATCAGCTAAAAAAAGTTAATAAATTTGATGTTGACCAGTGTTATAGACTACTTTGAATAAGTGGCTGTTTAGTCTCTGTCCCACACAGCACAGACACACTCTGGTGTCTGATCTACTTTATAATCCTTCCTCATGGAGAACTGCTCAGACATGACGGGCATCAGATGGGGAGCTGATTAATTTGTGTGCTTACTGATGTCTAAATCCCAGCATACCACTGCACCATGCTGCTAATACTTGTTTACAATATTTGTAACAATACCTTTTAATTGAGAATGAATAAATTGCTATGGGGCCAATACTCTTGTTAGAACTGCACATAAAGTTGTAAAACTATTGTTTTGAGGTTTAAGGGATCTTTGTATGCATTATGAAGTGTTTAGATTCAATATTTGTGATAAAAGAACAGTTTTATACAGAAAACACAAGCTTGATTTGTCAATAAATAATGTGTAATTGCATGTATTATTTGCTATGACAAGTATTTCTTTTTAATATTCAACTCGGCATTACTCAGTCATGTTAATTTCTACTGACTCTACGTCCATACCTGCTTATATACACTTGTCAGTTTCATTAGTACTAATACTGTTTCTAGTGGATGGCTCACCTGCTTAAGCTAATGTTTTTAAATATTTATTAGTGAGGCACTGCCAGCCTTCTTCAGTGCCCCAAAAGTACTGACGCAGTCGATAACAGTGAAATTGAGATTGCCTGCTTTGATTTTCAGCTTCTCTTTGCTTTTATGATATGGATATTTATTTCACCGATTTGACAGGACGTACTTGCAAATGCATATTTATAAAAGGTACATGATATTCCAAAGAGAAGCACTCATTATTATTTCTTTGAAGCTGTCCAACACATTGAATTACTTGAGCTTTCTTTATAATATCACTGCCTTTATCAGATCAACAGGAGCTAGCTGCTGATGTATGTCCTCCTCTCCTTGGAAAAAAAAGCATGAATATGTTTTGGTATGAATGATATTTTTAATCAGGAATGAAGCAACCAGTTGAAGAACACATTACAGCCTCTAAATGAACAAACGTTTTATTATTATAAGGGAAACAGGTAGATTATTAAATGATATCAAATGTAATTAAAAAAAAAAGCAAACTCAGTTTAAAGCAATAGCACTGATCTCTACTCAGTTGTAATATCATCTTTAGCCATACTGCACACAGTAGCTGGTTCCACATAGGGTTAGGGTTATGGTAATATGGATATTTGTTTATAATATTGGTATTTGGATTTCAAATTTGGTACTTGGACCCTCTGTGGATTGCTGCCTTATCGTGGCGGAGGGGTTTTTGTGCCCTCATGATCCCAGGAGCTATGTTTTAGGGTCTTTCAAGACAAATTAGTCCTGTGTGTAGGACCAGACCTAGAACAGTCCAGTACATATCATTAAAAAAAACAAAAAAAACATCAAGGACTCAGTGTACCCAAAGGAGCCACATTAGTACGCCCTCCATGGGCTTACTACCTGCAGGAGGGATCCTGGGGATCATGATGCAGTGTGAACCAGGTGGCAGTCTGGGCTACTCTGTTTGGACTGCTGCTGGATGGATTTGGCATTTGGGTTTTCGCTTTCCTCCTAACGGCTTGATTAGAATAAAGTTATATTACATTTTACAAAAAAACCAAAAAAAACCCAACCCTGCAGTTTTAGGAGAAATGTCTCACAAATGCACATGAAAAAAGTACCAACTAGGGGTGGGCAATATGGCCGAAAAATGATATCACGATATTTCTGTGAATTTTCACGATAATGATATTCTTCACAATATCAAGGAATAGTTTTTTTTTTTTTTTTTTCTTGTTTTTTTTTTTAGCATTAGCATTGAATATGTGCTGGCCTCCCTGTCGTTTCCCAAGACACTTCTGCTGGTAAGACCTCCCGTCTCTCGCTCTTTCTCTCAGTTTACCCGTGTTACAAATCTCCGCTGCACAGACAACTCCTGGGGCTGTTAACAGATTTTTTTCCTTTTGGTTGGTTGAATAACTCGCGCTGGAGCAGCCACAACGGAACAAAAATAAACCTCTGGACACTTCAGACGTCAGCAACACTGCTACAGGGCGAGGTAAAACTTTTCTCCGAAGCACGTTGTTGACATGCAGAAAAAAAATGCAGGCAGATTATCTGCATTGCTGCACTGTTTTTTTTTGTTTTTTTTTAAAAGAAGGCAGCAGTCTGAAATGGCCTAAATTACTTTCTCACAACCAGACGAAGAGGTTCCAAGCATGGAGTGCGCGCTTCCCGCGCCATGTGTTTTTTTTTTCTTTCCTGTTTCTATGGTAACACGTAGCTTCCGTTGGCAGCGTAACAGACCCCAAATATTGCGATATTCATTTTTACATCGGTATCAAAATTTATACCGGTATTATCCTGAATGATACGATATGGCACACCCCTAGTAGCAACCTGATGTAAAAAGTCACAGAATTCACTAAAAAAGTCAGAAATTCACATGAATAAATTTGCAAATACATAAAGAATGTAAAATGTACATGACAAAAATGACAAATTTAAGAGGATAAAATGCTAAGTTTACAAGCAAACCTACAAATTTACAATTTACAAAAAAGTCATATTTATATGGACAATGTGAGAGATTTACATGAAAAGCTGCAAAATTATGACAAGTGTTATACATTTACAGGAAGAAGAAAAAAAGAAATTTAAAAGAAAAGTCGGATATTCAAAAAACGAAGATGCTCATCCAGTCGAGTGAAAAACACTACAGATTTTTTTAGGTATTTGGACATTGAATATTCAGAACCTCAAAAATGGTATTTGGGACAACCCTTGTAGAGACTGGATATTTCACATCTCGTTTTACAGTATTGTTATGACACATGGAAAGACTGGGGTTATCCCAATATGTGTATGTCTTAAATTACAGTATCGAGAATGGGCATTGGCATCATTTCGTGCTGCATTCTGGGCCATTGTCGCCATCGTCATGGTCTGGCTTCTTTGTTTACCTGTAGTCTAGGCAACTGCTAAAGTGAATAGACATATGTACAATGGAACGGAGCAAACAGAAAATTCAAATTCCTTATTCAGAGAAGCTGAATAAGTGGCGTGTTGGAATTCTGGTGTGCACCAAACAAGCAAAGTCTTGACTCCTGAAAACGGGGGTCTCGGTTCTCTTGCAAATGAAGTCTGGTGTGCTCCGCTTGCAGTGTGAATCCAAACGGAGTATCCACTGGACCAAAGGGCGGAAGTGCCCCTCAGCGTTTGTGTAATCATAGCAACACGTAGTCTCAGAAGAGGAAGTGGCGTTTACCGTAGCGCATTTTGGGTAGAAAATAACAATAAAAACAACCGTGCAAATCCGAGAAATCCTTTTACTGGTGAAAGCCGAGGAGAAAAGTTAAAAAATGTCTTGTTTGTGGTAGACAGACAACCTGGCTGAAGGGAACAGAGTTCTGTTTTCGGTCCAGGCCAATCGATGAGCTTGATTTTTCGTCTTTGCTGAGATTTTTTCTTCCTGGTTAGTGGTGGTCTTGGCTGCAGCGCTCCAAATGAGCAGTTGTAAATGCATGACGTTGTCCAGGCAGTTTGGTCCGCTGCAGTGTGAATGCAAACCAAACAAAACAAAGGTGTGAAAATTCTCAGCATTCCTCGTGCAGTTGAACCGATATCCCTGAACTATATTGGTCTGAATGCAGCCTTAATTATCCCTACTAGGGATGGGCATAATTTACCGATTAACCGATAATTGATCATTAAGAATTTCACCGAGCAAGTTCATTTTCGTCGACAAACCGTTTTTTGTTTTTAAACAATCCGAATGTAGGTTATTAGGCCTAGTGCACGGCCGTCCTCAAACAATGCAATGCATTTAACTGTGCCACTGGCAAAATTTGGGCACCAGGGGGCAACATTACACCATCGCCGTACCCTGGCGTGCCTCAGTTGATACATGCGAGCTTCCGTAGGGCAATCGCCAAATCATGAAGCGGTTACGGCGAAGTGTTGCGTGGGACCATTTCAATTTAAAAAATGACCAGGTGTACTGCAATCACTGCAATGCATCATACAAATATACCTCATCGACAACACAAATGATGTATCATTTGAACACCACTCATCCAAGCCTGATAAGACACTGCACCTCCTTATTGGTCCATGGAACACCCTTATTACACGAAACCATTTTTGATAGAGAATAAATGAAAATAGCACAGCAATACACTGAAAAGAAACCGCCAACAGTGGTTGTGCGCTGAGTAATGGCGGTCGTGAAGATTCTTTTTTTTTTTTTTTTTTTCAGAAACTTTATTGAGAAGGTCATGAAGATTCGGTAGAAGACACACACAGTGTGTGTGTGTAAGTGTACATACATACGTAGATGTAAATAAAGTGTACATAAATATGTTTTTAGAACTCTTTTATTCTTATAACAAGATACGTAACTCAAGATGAAAATGATTTACTGCACAGGTTGAGAGCTTTACTGCTCCTCAGGTGCTAGAGGCGCAGGATCGTCGAGGGAAGCTGCAGGAGGCGGCGTAGTGGCTCGACGGGAAGACTATTTCGCACAAAATGGCACAAGAGAACAGCAAAAAGTTCCACGCGGCTAGACTAAGCAACACGAGCGATAGAGCAATGATTGCGGTCTTCGTTTGTTGGGTGGCCGCTCGGCAGGGAGAGAAGCTGGGTAAAACGTCTCAGCCAATCAGCTTGTGGGGTGAAACGTCTCGGCCAATCAGCTTGCGAGATTCCCGAGCCGAGCCAACACGAGAACAGCGAACAGAGAGAGAGGGATTTGAGAGAGAGAGGTGGATTTGAGTTGTGCGGCTCTCCGTGCTGATACCTGATGTTCTAATGTGGTCTACCTGCCTTGTTACCTACCTAAAAATGTTAATGATTAACCGATTATTAATCATTAATTCTCCCGACGATCGGTGAAGAAAATTTCACCAAATGCCCATCCCTAATCCCTACTGTCAGAACCCGCATCCATGCTGAGGCGGCTTTTAGTTACTACAGCCCACATCTGTGGAACAGCCTGCCAGAGAACATCAGGGCTGCCTAGAATGTTCATGTTTTTAAAAGCAAGCTCAAGACCTACTATTTTAACTTGGCTTTTGATTAGTTTCAAATTTTAATTGGCTTAATTTATGATGTCAAACCTATTTTATGTCACAATTACTTATCTTACTGTGACTTACTAATACTTGTCAATATACAGTATGTCTGACTGTATTTACGTGTTGTTCTGTTCTTCTAGTCATCTTAACTGCCTAGTCTTTTTATCAGCAAATTATTCTATTATTCATCAGTGACTGTTTTTTTTTTTTTTTTTTTTTAAATCATCCTGTCCAAGCTCCAACGTTTCATCATGGGGAGCCCTCCCACAGGGAATTGTGCCTGTTTTCTGGCTGCAGGGTGCTGACCTGTGATTGCCCTGCTCTGCCCGGCTGAGGGGATCATGCACTGCGGCACCACACCTGCAGTGTCGACCTCTTGGATTGGACTTGGGTGGTCTCAGAGATGGTGTTCCTGCATCCGTGGACTTGGCACTTTCTCTGCTGGTGATGGCTCCCTAGTGATGGTACTTCCACACGCAGCTACTCGGTGCCCAGCCATAAGTTTTACACTGACAAACATTTCTTTGTGTGTGTGTGTGTGTGGGGGGGGGGGGGGTTAATTGTGTTTCATTTCAATGTGTGAAGCACTTTATGTTGCATCTTTTTGTCTGAAAAGTGCTATATAAATAAAGTTTTGATTGATTTATTGATTGATAAGTGTTTACTGGTCAGCCCTTTGATCCTAATGTTGCCTGTCAAACTTCATGCAAATTTCGGTTTATCAGCAGCTGTGCCAGTGGTAGGCAGGTGATTACTTGCCATGTCAGCTAAAAGAAATGATTCATTATAACACTGGGTAAAGCAGAAACATCTGTCTGTGCTAATGGATGCTGTCGTCAGAAGTTAAAACTGCTGCTGCAGCAGTCCTTGCATTGTGCCAGCAGGAATGAGTACAGGATGACCTGAAAACAAAGCAGTTTCCCCATTTTAAAAATCACTGATTAAGAATACTGTTGTTCCACTTCCTGCACCATGTGGGGCAAATTGGTGTGCAATATATTCTGTTGTAACCTTATCTTTGTAATTGGTCCCTGAGGGTTTGTCTAACCTGTGGCTGGACACGTTTCCAACTCTGCAGCGTCTGCCCATCCTTTGCCCATCAGGGAAAATTTCCATTTATTACCAAAGCCTCAACGTAATCTGATTCTCATTGGAATGTTTGACAGTTTCTCACTGCTTCCTGCATTTTGGAAACGAGGGGCATAATTATCGTGACTTGCTTGAACTGAGCCTCAAATGACATTCTCGTTTGACTCTGAGTAAAGATTGCTTGGGTGCCACTTTGAGATTATCATCGGCACACTTTCCTTCTTCGCCTTGAGCCAGAGATCTTGTGTGTGCCTAGAATTTTTAGAATTTTTCCTCTGGGAGGAGTTTATGGAAGCACATTTACTGATGTGATGCAGCACTCTTTTTCACAGCCCGGTCGAGGTTAATATTCCTCTGGTGCATTTTGGTATGCTTTTTTAACACTATTATAGCTATAATTTCTCAGTTATAGCTCAGCATTATTTATGAAATGGATTTAACTTATCGGCACCTCAGACCTTGACCATACTAATTGACTCTTGCCTTTGTTGACCTCAGCCAGTCATTCGCTGCCAGCCGTTTTTCCCATATGGCCCTATATTTCCTTGACACTTAAACCTTTTCTGCTGAGAGCAAATGCTTTTCATTAATCATTCTCCCCATGATTAGTATGCATACCTTCTTCTTTGTTATGCTGCCTTGATATAGCAAAGACCAAGTATCAAAAATAGGCTTACATAATGCCACACTAGCAGTTCTTTTGAGAAGCTAATGCGCCTACAATCTTCTTGTAGTGGTATTTGCTTATTTATGGGTAAATAATCTCTTTACCGCCAGTGTAAGCAAACATGTATTGGAAAAGGCTACAAAAAATATTATTTAGAAAAGGGGCAAGGTTAGTCTGCCTTGTACAAGCCAACATAATGAACACAAATCAGTCATAGTAGCAAAGTGGATCGTTGTGGAGCAAAAGAAAGAATTGCGATGGTCCTGCAAGTTTATTCACTGAAAAATCTCAGCCTAATCATTGCATTTTCACCGTCACTTCATACATTCTGCTAATGTGATTCTGTGTCAAGAGTGAATAGTTGTAATATTCACCATGACAGATTTGTCAGACGCTGCATGTGTAAATTTAAATCCCAAGAACATGGAGTAACACCTGATATTGTGAACATAAAGCTACATAAATAGTGTGATATATACATATGTGTCTAATCTACGTGATATATAGTGGCTTGCTTTACATGGAATTTAGTAAATATGGTGTGTTTAACCTTTTAGAACATTTAAGAAACTTTACCAAGCCCTAATGGTCAAGTGTCCAAATAACAGATATTGAGAGAAACAGCCTTTCCAACCCTGTTTAAATTTATTTGTATAAATTGAACATCTATTTAACTAGTGCAACATAAACTTAAACACAGTGTTTTCAACTCCAGAAATAAATACTCATCTGATTAGGCTGGCAGTGGATAAGCAATCTAAGCTGATATTTTGACTGGGCTGCAGTGCTCTGCTGTTAAGCTAATGAGATTTTAGTGTTATCTTACCAAAGTATACAGTAACTGTATTTTGCTTTTTTAAAACTCTGTTTAATCATAGTTTTCTGTTAGACTGCTAAACTTTTTGGGCCAGCATCTCTGAATACAGTCTGTGGTGATATTCACCTTCCCATTCCACCCAATTCATTCTTCCCCGTGAAATGAGTTTTTGCCCATGAAACTCAGCCAGGCTCAGCCTGAATAAGCCACATGGGTCCACCCTCCAGTGGATTCACAACCTGCAGGAGGAATCATTGAGATCTTGGATGTTTTGTGAATTGGACGGCAGTCTGGGCTTCTCTGCTTAGACTGCTGTCCCCTGTAACACAGAACCCTGGGTAAGTGGTAGAAGATGGATAGATAGGTAGTAGTTATTGAGCCTTCCTGATATCACTAGCACAACACATAAAAGCTGTTGACTGGTAGTATGATGTACTACAGCAAAGACATCTGACAGTCAAAAAAAAAAAAAAAAAACTAATCAAAAATTTCCTAACTACATATCAAAAGTTAAATTGGGTTAATGTTGGAGCGGTTTCTCATATTAAAAGCAACTGTGCAAATGTGTGAAACATGCAAAGTCAACTATCACATTTGTCAAAAATGATGAGCTTTCCCCAAAGCAGTATAAATGCTGCTCAGGAAAGCACATTACATCTGTACCACAGATCGCTCAGTTTTTTCCCCCCTTCGAATACTCATTCCTAGAAGTTAATTCTACATTTACTCATTTGGTACACTTCTGGGTAAAGGAAGTTATGCAGATCTGGTCAAACAGCATGTGTCAACATCAAGCAAAAGTAAAAGTAAACATTACAAGTAACACTGAAAATAGGAGTTCAGAACAAGGGTTTCAGACTCAAGCCTTCACTTATCTGAAGTATAGATTTAAAAGTAATCTTTGAAAACCAGTTCAAACCACATTTTCTCATTGGTTCCACAACCATAACACTAGTGCCCAGCTTTGTACAGTAGCCAAAAACTGATCTGGGCTTGTAGTACCAACGATGTCTTGGGCCAAGAGGTAGGACACTCATGTTTCCTCGAGCATGCCGGAGTCTCAGAATTGGTGACACTGCACTGTTATCAGCTTGGCTCCACTAGTCGAAATGTAAGCTGGCATTTCCAGAAGATAAACACCAGCTCCGGTACCAGTACTCATGCCACGTTGGGGAAAGGAGGCTGAAGAAGTAGCTTCACAGGTGAAGCCTAAGGTACAATGTACAAGTTTCAAATGAGTTGAATAGAACAAGAAGTCTGGGCCATACACCCATCAATTGAGCAGTGTCTCCTAGTCAAGATCATTGCTTGTTTCCAGGATAGTTATCCATTTAATGGTGAAATATCTCAATTAAAAGTCCACCTGTTTGGAGGAAATGGAGCTTTGGTGCGACATGCAGCTCTGATGCTAACATTTTGCTCTGATCCTCAGATTGTGTGAGGAAGATATGTTGGCTGTTATACTGGTCCGTGCTCTGGAGGGACTAAGATGGTCATATTGCTAATCCTGGCAATGTGACCAGCCAGTAGGACTGTGATGGGAGGGGAACTGAAGGAATGGCTTATTTCCCCATGTTGCCACAAAATTGAGTTGCAGTCTAATCGTTTTTGTCTGAGTTAATAAAGTAAAGGCAGTGTCTTTTTCCTATGACATGAATGTTTTAATATTTTTACAGTATACAGGTATGTACATGTGATTAGTTTTTTATTTTCATAAATTTGCAAAAATCTCATATCTTTTTTCATGTTGTCATTATGGGGTATTGTGTGTAGAATTTTGAGGAAAAAAATGAATTTATTCCATTTTTGAATAAGGCTGTAACATAATAAAATGTGGAAAAAGTGAAGTGCTGTGAATACTTTCTGGATGCACTGTATGTGTGAACAATTGACATATTTCATATAATTAAAACCCATAAAAACAGAGGTTTGCACTATATAGTGTGCTGGCAGGAACAGACAGGAAAAATATCTGCATGGCTTAAGAAAGAAAAACATGCAAGTGATCTGAGGGATATTCAGTAGCATTACTTAGAGAGCCAGTGCATGTGACATAAGCAAACGTTAGCAAAACTGAAATAAGCAACTTTCGCATCTCGGCTCGTGCAAAGCATCATGGGAACTTGGCTACCAAACATGCTGTATCGATACATATGGAAAGTTCCTGATCTACGAGCATATTGTATGTGTAGGGGTCTTCGCGGTTGTACCCGCAAACGCAGGGATAAACTAGTTGCGCTTGCATTCGTGGCCACGTTGTAGAAATAGGCCAAAATGGCCCCCCTGTATGTACGCTGACATAGCAGATTTTTTGTTGTCAAAGGACCAAGCACCCTTACTTGCGAGACTCCGAAACGACTACAAAGAAGGTAAGTGAGTGGTTTGACAGCTCAACTTTGGTTTTGTCATTTTGAGTAAATTTCACTGCAAGGCATACCCTGCTTACTTAAATCTATAGGTCGATACTACTGTAGTTTAAGTACCACACGTTTTCAGTGATTTGCAGTTTTATTTTATACCAGCCTACTTATCAATGGCCTTAATTACATGTGTGTGCAGATCAAGCTTCATTACCAATATACAAAGAACTATATCCTAGATCCAGGCCTGCCTGTCCGTACCTACTGCTTCAGGGTTTAGACTCGTGTCAATTAGGCTAGAACAATACACAACACTATTTAATTATGCGATAATACAGACTTACTGCTTTAATCCAACAATTGCGTCCGTCCGGATCCTTCAGCTCCGTGGGGAATGTATACAACATGAATGGCGGCAGACATGTGCACACGCTGGTCCTGAAGTTACACGCATGTATGCTGCAAGTTTGCTTTTTCCACCACTCTAGATGATACATGCCGTTCCACACTTCACTACAGCACGATGTGCACCTGGCATAACGGTGATTTAAAGCTTGAAGCAGACTTTAAACGGCAATTGTTCAGGTGTGACAATACTGTCTCTATACAAAAGCAAGGCGGCTACCGGAATGTTTGGTAGTCGTGAACTTTGAACTCACATAGTCCGCACATGCGCACTCGTAATGCGAAAGTTGCTTATTGGTCATGCTAGGGTCATAACCACACTTCACTTTCACAATGTGTCTTACCCATCAACTTTAAGCAGTACAAAACATGTAGACAAGAAGAAAGATGGACAGTTTAATAGGATGCCAAAAACTTGTGAGCAATGAATAAAAAGATTATCCTGTTTTAGATTCCCAATCTTAAGATGCTAACAAATACAACAAACTTTATGGTGTGAGTGTGCCCTTAATGGTGCCGTTTGAGAAACAACTCTCACAACCATGGCAATCTTTGCTTGTTTAAAAACAACATTTACAGGCTCTTCCAGTTGCTTTTTAGTGCATCTCTCTTGAGTCTGGGCTGCTGTTGTATTGCCAAATGTTGCAAAAATTTTATCTCAGAGCTTGCATTGTAAGAGGTTTTGACATTTCTGTTGCACTGTCTGCTAGCAAAGTTTTAAGTGCCTGCAGCGATGTAATGATAGTTTTTTTAATTAGGTTGAGCAAAAGTTGCAGGTCATTCATGCATACTCCCCTCTGCTTTGAATCCATCGGCAAAATATGGTGCAGACCAACATAATGACTCCCTGTTACCCCCCCCCCCCCCGCCCCCGGATTGTACTCGTCAAAAGTGTTAAGTCTCACCAATTATGTTGACGCCACACATGCTTGAGCTCTTACAGCAAATTGTCCTAACTACAGTTGTATACATGCCAGGTAGACTTGAACAAAGGCTTGCATTATTGACCATGAGTTACATTCCTTGTCTGATTTTATTGCACAGTGCATATAAAGTGCTGATAGTTTTAGAATATTAGGAGTTAAGACAGTTTCCACCTTTTTCTCCAATGTGTATTTTATTGAATAGTGAATATTTCTGTAGTGTGAAGGAAATGGTGCATGTGGTTGGTTGCTTCCTGAAAACTGCCTCAGTGCCAACTTTAATCGGTGCAGGATGCATAAACTAGTCAGTTAAAGACTATAAGACGCTAATAATTAAAACAAAAAAAATACATCCACTGCATCAACACAGACAAACCGTCCATCAACACATCAAAAGCAGTTACATAGTTCAATAAATCTTGGGGCTCACTCACGCTGTAAAGTTTTTCCTAAGCCAAAGTCAGCTTCCTTTGGACAGTGTCATCACTATGTATCACAGTTAACCGTAGCCAATTACATTGGCTTTTGAACCTTCTGAACAGGTCAGCTTCAGCGTAGTGTGGTTTCTTGTGTATAGGCACATGTACACTACATGAGGTAGCACTATGACTTGTCTGTTCTAAAAACAATGTGAACTCAGGCCAGCCAGCAATGTAAAACTGCCTTCAGGAAGCTGTGACACCAACTGGCCCCTGTGAGAGTGGACCCTAACAGCAGCATTCCAAGAAATACAGTGGATATAAAAAGTCTACACACCCCTGTTCAAATGCCAAGTTTTTGTGATGTAAAAAATGAGACCAAGATAAATCATTTTAAAACTTTTTTCCACCATTAATGTAACCTATAACCTGTACAACCCAATTGAAAAACAAACTGAAATCTTTTAAGGGGAAAAAAAAAAAAAAAAAAAAACTTACAATAATGTGTTTGCATAAATATGCACACCCTTGAACTAATACTTTGTTGCAGCACCTTTGGCTTTTATTACAGCACTCAGCCTTTTTGGGTAGGAGTCTATCAGCGTGGCACGTCTTGATGTGGCAATATTTGCCCACTCTACTTTGCAAAAACACTCCAAATCTGTCATATTGCAAGGGCATCTCTTTTGCACAGCCGTCTTCAGATCACCCCACAGATGTCTGATCGGATTCAGGTGTGGACACTGGCTGGGCCATTCCAAAACCTTAATCTTCTTCTGGTAAAGCCATTCTTTTGTTGATTTGGATGTGTACTTTGGGTCATTGTTGTGCTGAAAGATGAAGTTCCTCTTCATTTTCAGCTTTCTAGCAGAAACCTGAAGGCTTTGTGCCAACACTGACTGGTATTTGAAACTGTTCATAATTCCCTCCACTTTAACTAAGGCCCCAGTTCCAGCTGAAGAAAAACAGCTCCAAAGCATGATGCTCCCACCACCATGCTTCACTGTAGGTATGGTGTTCTTTTGGTGATGAGCAGTGTTGTATTCGTGCCAAGTATACTTTTTGGAACTATGGCCAAAAAGTTCAACCTTTGTTTCATTGGACCATAACACATTTTCCCACATGCGTTTGGGAGATTTCAAATGTGTTTTTTCAAAATGTAGCCAGACTTGGATCTTTTTCTTCGTAAGGTAAGGCTTCCGTCTTACCACCCTACGCCATAGCCCAGACATATGAAGACAGGAGATTGTTGTCACATGTACTAAACAACCAGTACTTGCCAGAAATTCCTGCAGCTCCTTCAATGTTGCTGTCGGCCTCTTGGCAGCCTCCCTGACCAGTTTTCTTCTCATCTTTTCATGAATTTTGGAGGGACGTCCATTTCTTGTTAATGTCACTGTTGTGTCATATTTTCTCCACTTGATGATAACTGTCTTCACTGTGTTCCATGGCATATTTAATGCCTTGGAAATTCTTTTGTACCCTTCTCCTGACTGATACCTTTGAACAGTGAGCTCTCTGCAGACCATGGCTTGTGCTGAAAGATGTGACTTCAAAATTGTCAGGAAAAGCCTACTATAACAACTGAACTTTATTTGGGGTTAATCAGAGGTACTTTTAATTGTGGTAGGTGTGTGCTGGCTCCCATTTAACATGAGTTTGAATGTGATTGGTTAATTCTGAACACAGCCACATCCCCAGTTATAACAGGGTGTCCATGTTTATACACACAAGTTATTGTATATTTTTTATTTTTCATTTTTCCCCTTAAAACATTTCAGTTTGTTTTTCAGTTGGGTTGTACAGGTTATCGGTCACAGTAATAGTGGAAAAAGTTTTGAAATGATTTCTTGGTCTCATTTATTTACATCACAAAACCCTGACATTTGAACATGGGTGTGTAGACTTTTCATATCCACTGTATGTGATATATGAAATGGCAAAAATATTGATCTTTTTTTAAGCCAAAGGAAACGGAAAATCGTAACTTGTGATTAAAGATCCCGATTGTTTGTCAGGTTTCTTTAGTAAAACTTCCTCAGGATACAGGCTGAAACCCCCCTTAGCCTGGAGCTGTTCCCTATTTTAGTCTAAGGGAAGTGAAAGGCCTTGGGTGGGATCATAAGGCAACTTTGTAAACAGGAAGCTTCCATTCAAGACTTGGTCAGCGTGGTGTGCCAGTGTGGTCAGTAGTGCAATGCTTAAACCCTGAACAGGATGTCAAGACTTGACCCTGATGTATGGATTAAGCGTTCACTCAGATATTGGCTTTACACGCTTTGGTGTCTTAACCCTAACTGGAACTTGACCAAGTACATCATCAGCCCGCATTAGCTAATGTGTCTTTTTCTCCCACTGTCTTTTTAGAAACAGCATGGTTATTGTCTGCACTGTACTCAGAGTTTATGGCATGACAGTCACAGCTTTTGAGGAAAAAAGGATGAGAAGTCACACCTTACACATTACCATTGTGAGGGCAGGGCCTGGATGGACATATATGACAGTGTTGTTAGTCACCAACAGAGGTAATGCTGCTGGCCTGCTCCCAACTTAGAGGACACGTGCTCTGACTGCCCTCTGTTCCAAACAGGAGGCTACTTACATGATCAAGATTACATTTATAACCAGTTTATACCCAGTAAGCCCATGTTTATCTAATAAAATGTGGATTTTTTTATTTTTAAGATAACTCCTATTTTATTTGGGCTTTTGCATTAATTTTTTTTGAGTCGTTTTCCCCACAAATGATAAATGTTGATGAGATTTTATGAATATTTGACAGGATTACTTAATGTGCAGTGTGCTGTGACGGTATTTCAGATAGGATGATGGTTTTTTTCATACATTTCTAAAATGGACCTTGGATTTTACAACCAAATCCACTACAGTGCCCCTCTGCTGACCAAAAGGGTGTCTGTGCTCCTTGTGTCCTGATATGGAAGAAAGAAAGCTTTTCTCTTAAAGTTTCTGTGGTTGTTCCCTAGCAACCAGCAGCAGGAGTTGCATTGAAATGCTGGAATTACTTTATTCAGCAGGCCATAGGAGAAGGCAGCAGAGATGTGAAAGATTGATTATTGAATTCCATAAATATTTCAATTGCACCAGTGGGAGGGAGGTTTGGGATTAATGGTTGTGCAGTTCAAATGGAAGCGGTCACAGTGCTGTATTGAACTCATGCATTTGGGAACCTGTGTTATTTTTCTCTCTTTGTGGAATTCTGGCGGGTTTCATTAGTAACTATCCTCCAGTCTTTGGCTTCTATTTGTGTCAAGTTAATTGGACCTGGGGGGGTTGGGGGTGGTGGGAACCAAGCATTTTGGATCATTTAGGCCACCAAGCAAGCCGTTTTCCCCGGACAGATTAAACCACATCTCCACTCAGCTTTACCCACCCTATGCCTTTTCTTCTCGTTTTTGCTTTGATTCCTCATGAATTGATCTTTATATCGTGTTGCGTAACTTTGTGATGATTGCAGTGCACCTCTTTGAGGCCTTTGTTTGAGAGAAATAGGGCAGGTTTCATTTGGTTGGACAGTTGGCTTTGTTCCCGGGTACAGACCTGCTATGATGAGGTTCAGTGACAGAGCAGTGAGATCCCTTTGTGACTTTTATTGGTCAAAGACCACCACTGTGCACACTGAGCTATTGTTGTGGTTTTAGCTGTATAAAATGTGTGGCATTTTGTATTTTGTAGATGCATTTTAATGTGTTTTCATTTGATCAGTTTCAAGAGCTTCCAGTTAGTTCAACTAGTAGTATTGCATTGGTAACAGACTGTATATATGCTAAGGCTGTGGCCAGTTTGAATATCCAGCTTTCAAACTTAGTATTCCAGTATTCTTTTATCCAACCCAAACTGTTTTATTTACCAATACAAGAAGAAGAAAAAAAACTGCAAATTTTGAAAAATCTCACTAATTTATGAGAAAAAAATAGCAATGTGATGAAAAGCTCACAAGTTTACATGAATATATTTACAAATATAAGGAAAAGGCTGAGAGTCATTTGACAAGTCACAAATTTTTGAGAAAAAAGTCAACATTTACAAGAAAAGCTAGAACATTAAGAAAAAATGTAGAAGGAAAATTTATTTAAAGGTAAATTTATGAGACAAAAATGTTTCAAATTTATATGAAAAGGTGTACATTTGTGAAAAATGTTGCAAATTCACATGGATGTTTCTGAAGGAAAAAAAAAAGATTCTGATGCATTCTACTGAGGAAGAGAGAGAAAAAAAGACCCAAGGCCCAAAACTGGTATAAGGGAGAAAGGGAGAGCCCTCTAAAGATGAATTAAAAGGATTAAAAGCTTTGGAAACAGGTTATGACATGATGCTTTCCTGTTTTTGAACATACAATTGGATATCTTGAGGAAATCCTGAGGTGTAAAGTTCAGGCATTGAGTTTCTTTTCTCAGCTAGAACTTCTACAACTACATTTTTGTTAATAGTTATTCTAGAAGTATCTTCAGTGGCAGCTATCAGTGACAATTGAATAAATATTTTACTTGCAGTTAAAAACACTTAAAACATCCTGACATTGTAAGACAAATTGCAGTGCTGTGAAGAAGTATTTGCTCCCTTCTTGATTTCTTTTGTTTTTTTGGTTGTCACACTTAAATGTTTTAGATTCAATTCAATTCAGCTTTATTTATATAGTGCCATATCACAACAAAAGTCATCTCATAGCACTACCAAATGCAGGGAAAACCCCACAATTGCATAAAGACCCAGCAATCAGATGTAGATCATCAAACAAATTTAAATATTAGACAGACATATCCTGAGTAAATACAAAATGCAGTTTTTAAATGATGATTTCATTTATTAAAGTTAAAAAAAAAAAACTATCCAAACCTACATAAGTCTAATAACTGGTTATACCACCCTTAGTGGCAACAACTGCAATCAAGTGTTTGAGATAACTGACAATGGCCACGGTTACATGGGCAAAATTTCATCAATCTGATTACAATTCAGATCAGAATTTTACTGTTTACATGGATCCTGAAAAAGCTGATCCGATTAGGACGTGCGTTTCCATGTGTCACACGTTTGAACGAAATAAATCATTTTGACATTCGCACGTTGACATTTTGACATTCTGAAAATAGTAGAAGAAGAAGCAACTTCCAGTGTTGGCAAGCACCGCTTCGTGTCGAAATTGACCTCTATTGTGTTATTCAGACTGTACTTTTGCTTCTGCTGGTCTCCGTAATGAAGCTACAAGTGCATACTTCTGCATATGACGAACAGAGGGAGACAGCAGGACGATGCAGACCAGTTTTGTTTTACTCCCTCTGTCTTCCGCTAGTTGCTGCTAAGGCGGAAATACGTCATGTTGACGTGCGGCTGGTGTACAGACATGCGCAGTAAACATATTTTCTGCCCTACGTTTGGAATAAGTGTTTTGATTGATTGATTGATTTTTATTTATTTGAACATTCCGACAAAAGAAAAAAAAGAATTTAAAACAAAACAAAAATCAAGCCAAAAATAAAATGTTCAAAAGGAGTGGGAAGAAGCCAGTGCTTATATAGTCCCACCCTTTTTCCATACCCAACAAATTACAACATCACTCTTGTCATCATTCATCCCACAACCACATTCACATACACCCATAGTCAAATTATGCAACAGAAATGGCACAACAGTGACAGTCCATATTGACAACAATACCAACATCCAACAATAATTGTAACAATAATAAATAAATACTTCTGGTATGTTCAACACAAACACAGACAACACCATCACAATTACCATAACACAATAACCAGAGCCCGTAATTTCAATAACTTTAAATGTAAAAACAATAAATTGGTATGTTCAAGGTACCCGACTTTGTGTATAACAGACTGCCCTTTTTTGTAATATTAGCAATGAATTAAGTGTACTTTTATAATTGTTACCCCAGACCTCTATACAATAGGTCAAGTATGGAAGTACTAATGAGCAATACAAGATATGAAGTGATTTGTAATCTAGGACCTGCTTAATTTTATTTATAATTGCAATATTTTTTGCAACTTTGTTTTGTATGTATCTGACGTGTGGTTTCCAACTAATTTTATCATCTAGTATTACACCCAAAAACTTGATCTCCTTAACTTTTTCAATAATCACATTATCTATATGAATATGTATATCTTCTTTATTTTTACAATTACCAAATATCATTACCTTAGTTTTATCTATATTTAGTGATAATTTATTACAATCCATCCATTTTTTAAGCTTATTTAATTCATTATTTAGAGTATGGATTAGTTGATTATAATTATTTCCAGAATAAAATATATTGGTATCATCAGCAAATAATATTATTTTTAATAATTTAGAAACTTGGAATATATCATTTATATACGTATATATATATGTTAAATAATTTTGGGCCCAGTACTGACCCCTGGGGGACCCCACAGGCAATTCCCATACACCCAGACAGATATTCTCCCATCTTCACAAACTGTTGTCTCTCAGATAGATGACTTGTAACCCAATTCAGAGCCATTCCGCTAATACTATACATTTGCAGTTTATTAAGAAGTATTGAATGATTTATTGTATCAAATGCTTTTCTAAAATCTATAAATACACCAATTGCATATTTTCCTTGATCTAATGCATTTATTATTTCCT
This sequence comes from Pholidichthys leucotaenia, assembly GCA_020510985.1. Taxonomy (NCBI): domain Eukaryota; kingdom Metazoa; phylum Chordata; class Actinopteri; order Cichliformes; family Pholidichthyidae; genus Pholidichthys; species Pholidichthys leucotaenia. The sequence goes on from CM035840.1 coordinate 345,407,864, forward strand.
CTGTTGCTTCCATTATCGCCAACGATGTTGTACTCTTTGCTCTAAATCCATATTGGTTCTGATTAAGCACATCGTGTTTTTTTAAAAAGTTTTCTAATCTATTATTGAAAAGCTTTTCCAGAATCTTTGAAAATTGTGGGAGAAGCGATACTGGTCTGTAGTTTGTGTATTGGTGTTTATTTCCTTGCTTGAATAATGGTATTACTTGTGCTATTTTCATTTTCTGTGGGAATGAGCCAGTTTGAAATGATAGATTACAAATATAGTACACTACCGTTCAAAAGTTTAGGGTCACTTAGAAATTTCCTTATTTTTGAAAGAAAAGCACTGTTTTTTTCAGTGAAGATAACTTTAAACTAATCAGAAATACACTCTAATATCTAATATACATTGCCAAAGTGGTAAATGACTATTCTGGCTGCAAATGTCTGGTTTTTGGTGCAATATCTACATAGGTGTATAGAGGCCCATTTCCAGCAATTATCACTCCAGTGTTCTAATGGTACAATGTGCTTGCTCATTGTGTCAGAAGGCTAATGGATGATTAGAAAACCCTTGTGCAATCATGTTAGCACAGCAGAAAAGAGTTTAGCTGATTAGAGAAGCTATAAAACTGACCTTCCTTTGAACAGGTTGAGTATCTGGAAAAAATTATTATTTCAAATACAAATCATTATTTCTAACCTTGTCAATGTCTTGACTATATTTTCTATTCATTTTACAACTCATGGTGGTAAATAAGTGCGACTTTTCATGGAAAACACAAAATAATTGTCTGGGTGACCCCAAACTTTTGAACGGTAGTGTATGTGAATGGTTTTAATATGCCATCAACAGTTCTTTTTACTAGTGCCATATCAATACCATCACAATCAGCAGAGAATTTATTTTTACTCTTTTCAACAACAGATTTTACCTCTAGTTCATCCACCATTGTAAGAAAGATTGACCGAGGGTTATTTCCAATCAATGTCTCACTCACGGTGTCTCTTCCTTGGTTTGGAATTTTTGCTGCCAACTCTGGTCCAACATTTACAAAAAATTTATTCATTTTATTTGCTACCATATCCTTATCATAATTATCACCACAATTATCAGTAAAATACTCTGGATATATCATTTTCTTAGTTCCATTTTTCGTTAATTTATTTAATATATCCCAGACTCCTTTTATATTATTTTTATTTTCATTTAACATTTTCCTATAGTATAATTTTTTACTAGTTCGTATTATTTCAGTTAATTTATTTTTATATATTTTATATCTTTTTTCAGATTCTTTGGTTCTTAATTTAATGAAATTTTTATAGAGATAATTTTTCTTTTTACAAGCATTTTGTAGCCCCTTGGTTAACCACGGGCAATTTTTGTATGTATGTTTTTTATTAATTTCTTTAATTGGACAGTTTTTATCATATAATGATTTAAATATATCAATAAATTTATCATATGCCAAGTCCACTTTTTTCTCTCTATAGACAACATCCCAATTCTGTAACATTAAGTCTTCTTTTAAAGCATTGATTCTATCTTCTGTTCGTATTCTTTTATAGATAATCTTTTTACATGGTTTATTATTATTATTACTCTCATTAGCCCCATAATTAACATCTAAAGAAACAAATACAGGCAGGTGGTCACTAATATCATTTTAGTATACCACTCACCATATTATATTCAATAACATTGGTAAAAATGTTGTCTATCAGGGTAGCACAGTGTGTCGTTGTTCTCGTAGGTTTTGTAATCTTTGGAAATAAGGTTAAGCTATACATTGTATCTAAGAAATCTTCAGTTGGTTTATGTTGTTTTGTTTTCATTAAATCTATATTAAAGTCACCACAAATAAAGATATCTTTTTGACTTATTTTTGCATACATCTTTTCCATCCCATTTCTAAATTTTTCCATATCAGATCCCGGTGCTCTATATATACAACTTACTATTATGTTTTTTCTATTTTCCATCGTAATCTCAATTGTTCAACATTCTATACTTTCATTCACTGTTGATGTCATGCTGTCCACTTTTTTACTTTTTAATTTTCTATCAACATACAGTGCTACCCTGCCACCACTTTTACATTTCCTATTTTGTGTGTAGATCTCCTATCCATATAGTTCAAAATTTACATCTTTTTCCTCATTAATCCGTGTTTCACTTATTGCAATAATCCTAAATGGTGTGTTAAATTGATTTAAAAACTCCTTAATACTATCAAAGTTTGCGTAGAGAGTCCTACTATTAATATGTATTATTGTCAATGTCTGATCCAAATTCATAATTCCATTTAATTGTTGTTCATCATAATAAACACACTTATTATTAATATGATTAAAATAGTTATTGTCTAGGTCAATATCTCCTAAAATGTCTTGTGGTTGCTGTTCAGTATTGACAAAGATTCCAGCTTCAATTTGCCCTAATACACTTTCATTATTAAATGAGGAAGGATGATTGATTAAAGTACTAATCATAAGTTATGTCAACAATGTATACCAAAAGGAAAAAAGGAAAAAGAACCTAAAAGGCCTAAGGTTTAAATTTGTCTAATTCCTCCATTTCTCTAATCATTATTACTTTAGCTTCTTCTGGAGTGCCAAGCAGTTTTATCCACACCTTACAGTTCTTTGTCCATGTCGATTGTATTTTTCCCTGTTTTCTGAGAGCCCTGGCTTGTCTAGCTATTTCAGAGTTCTTTTTTGTTAAATGTTTGTTTATATAGACAGCTGTTCCTCTCAGTTTTTTTGCTTGTCACAGAAGATCAGTTTTTGCTTTCCTGCTGACAAATCGGATGATGATCACTGGTTTTCCTTTACTGTCTTTTCTAGGTAACGTGTGGCAAGCTGAAATAGTCTTATTGTCCACAACAATATTTTTAGAATTGAAAAAATGTAATACCTGCTGCTCAAGAGTGTATGATTCTGCCAATGTCTCATCCTCCCCATCCTTTTCATGCACACCGTTCGGATTAACAATTGGCATAACCCACCCCTCTCAATCGGAATGAAATTTTGATCCGGATGAGCGTGACCGGGTTAGAATATTCAGATTGGCATGTTTACATGAAGCATTTTTATTCCGATCAGGCTTTTAATCCGTTACTTGTGTCCATGTAAACATAGCTAATGAGTCTTTTACATCACGATTGAGGAAATTTTACCCACTCTTCTGTGCAGAATTATTTTAATTCAGCAACATTGGAGAACTTGAGCTTGAGGTCACTGGTGGTTGGATGTTGGCCCGCTGGATATTCCATTTGGATTCACACTGCAGGTGGAGTGCACCAGACTGTTTGCAAGAGAACTGAGACCCCCATTTTCAAGGGGACCAGATTTCGCTTGTTTGGTGCACATCAGAATTCCAACATGCATTCAGACTGCACCAAATGAACCAAACTATCTGCGGAAGCCACTATTTGGTCCTTTGGTCTGGACCAAACAGTGGCTGTCTGAATGCACCTTTATTTCACTTTGTCAGACAGGTTGTATTGAAGTGATTTCTTCATTCGCAGGTCTGACTCGTGAAATTGAAGATAAGATAAGATAAGCCTTTATTAGTCCCACAACAGGGAAATTCCAGGATTGCAACAGCACAGGGATAGCAACACTCAGAGCAACAATCAGAAGGCAAGAAAAAACAAGCAAGCAAGAGCAGCTAATATACATATGTACATATTACTATAAAATATATACTGTATATATACACACACACACACACACACACACACAGACACACAGTGCAGAGCATTGTAGCTGGATGGAATAAATATATGAATATATGAACACACAGTGCAGAGCATTGTAGCTAGATGGAATAAATATGTAAATATATAAACACCCACAGTATGGAGCATTGCAGCTAGGTGGAATAAATATGCAAGTATATAAACACACACAGTGCGGAGCAATGTAGCTAGATGGAATAATATGTAGATATATAAAAACACAGTGCGGAGCATTGTAGCTAGATGGAATAAATATATAGATATATAAATATAAACACACCCAGTGCAGAGCATTGTAGCTAGATGGAATAAATATGTAAATATATAAACACACACAGTGCAGAGCATTGTTGCTAGGTGGGATGAAACAGCATAACCGTCTATTTAGTTTTCCTACATGGTATGATTATGTGCCCATACATATTCTCACCCTCCATAGCGACCGGTATGTTCCTAGTTGTATGCCGGAGAGGACCATTGTGTAAGTCTATTGCATCTTTTGCATTTAAAAAAAAAAAAAAAACTATTAGTTTGTTACGTCTTTTTGCTATCTCTGCGAGCAGCCCTGCTTAGGTTGTACAGTCTGACAGCCGTTGGTAGGAAGGACCTACGAAACCTCTCGGTTGTGCACCTGGGATGATGTAGTCTGCTGCTAAATGAGCTCCTCAGTGCATCCAGTATGTCCTGCATAGGGTGGAACTCGGACTCCAGCAGAGATGACAGTTTAGCCACTGTCCTTCTCTCTCCTATCTCCTCCATCGGATCAAGGCGTTGCCCCAGGAACTCGGCTTTCCAAAAAATGTGGTTAATCATCGTTGATTTATGATGTAACCGGGGGGAGGGGGGTTACTTTTTTGCATTGGCCCAGTTAGGTTTGGATAGCTTTTTCCCTTAATAAAAGAAATCAGCATTCAAAAACTGCATTTTGTATTTACCCAGGTTATCTTTGTCTAATATATACTGCTCAAAAAAATAAAGGGAACACTTTGAAAACACATCAGATTTTAATGGGAAAAAATAAGCTGGATATCGAAATTGTGACAGGCTAGTCCAGCTTACTCAGGTTAAAGGAACACTTTTTAATCTGAGGATTAAAAAGGAACACTTTTTAATCTGAGTAAACTGGACTAGCCTGCCACAATTTCGATATCCTGCTTATTTTTTCCCATTAAAATCTGATGTGTTTTCAAAGTGTTCTCTTTATTTTTTTGAGCCGTATATATAAAAAATGTTTGATCTAAAACATTTAAGTGTGACAAATATGTAAAAATATAAGAAATGAGTAGACTCTACTTCCTGAGGAATCTGAGATCCTTCAACGTGTGCAGCAGGATGCTGGAGCTTTTCTACCAGACCATTGTCGCCAGCGCCATCTTCTTTGCTGCTGTCTGTTGGGGCAGCAGCATCAGGGCCAGAGACACCAACAGACTTGACAAGATTATCAAGAGGGCTGGCTCTGTAATTGGTCTCAGACCGGAGATCTTTGAGACAGTGGTGGAGAGGAGAACACTAAAAAAAAAACTGCGATCCATCATAGACAATCCTGATCACCCCCTCCACCACACACTGGACAGACAGCGAAGCACTTTCTCCAGTAGACTACTACAGCTTTGCTGTCGAACGGCCAGGTACAGGAAATCTTTCCTGCCACATGCAGTTTCACTGTACAATAACTCACTATGATGTTGTATTCTGGTCATAATAATGCTGCCACACTGCACCTTACAGTCTAATTGGTACCTCACATTTCACTCTGCTCCTGATAGTCCTCCTTTGTGCAACGGGATGATTCATGTGTTTATACGGGTCATCATGTATTAAGCTATGATGTATATAGGTTTTATAGTTGTGTTAGTTGTACTTTCCATGGGTAATCCCTTTGTCTGTCATGTGTGTGTTTCTGTGTGTGGTTGTCTACTGTCATGCTGCTGTTACACTGTAATTTCCCAGTTTGAGATCAATAAAGTCCAGTTTGGGAACAATAAAGTACGTCTATCGATCGAAGGGGGCAAATACTTTTTCACAGCAATGTATGCTGTTTTTACGAGTATGTTTTAATTAGGTTTAAGCATTTATGTTTAGTTTACTCTTGTGATTCTGGGGAAAGCTTTTACTACTTGGACTGCATGACAGTTCTGTGGAATGACGCAATGCAGCCGAGTCACCAAATAACATTCAGTGTTAATTAGATAGCTGTGAGATCCTGTGTATGTGTAGCCTGACTAACACTGTGCTGAGGATGATGATAATAAAGCTACCACATTTACAGAAGAAAGTCAGTTCCTCTTAACAAGTCATCGCCTTGTCACCCTTCCTAACCTCAAAGAGCTGCCTTTTCATTAATAATACAGATTTTTGGTAATTAGGAATACAACTTCTGGTTGAATGGTCATCTTGTAACCCATTTATACCACGTAACTAAAAAAAGACTTTAGACCAAATGATGCATAATAGTGACTATATTGCATTTTTCTATCCCAGGTTGTTCTGAGACCATGGTGACCTAACTCTTAGACATACTGAATACCTTTAAGATTTTTTTTCTGTTTCCATAGCCTGTTCTTTTCCCCCTCCATATGCTTAATAAAGCCCAGATTTTACCTGATTCAGTTCTTTGTTTAGAGCTAACCGTTGCTTTCACGGCTGACATTTACATGGATTCTAGTTTGTATGTCTGTGTCAGATGTTGCAACAATGCATAAAACCAACCAAGCTGGATTTATTCTTCCCAGTGGGTTATCCATTTTGATAGGTCTCTAGCGATGCAGATGCAAGGATTCTTGGAATTTATTTTACCCCAGAGACCATGCCGGTGCACAATCCCACTGTTTGACAAAACCCCAACCGTGAAAAAAAAAAAAAAAAAAAGCTATGTGTAGTTGTCTTGAGCTTCAAGGGACACAATAAACATTCACCAATGGGGGGGAGGGGACAAGATCAAAAGCATGCATGAAGTGCAAACAATGGCTGCTCTGGACCAGTTTAATTATTTATAACTTTGGCTTTCCACTCTACCATATTTTTAATGCAGTCTTCATTTCAAAGAAAACATATATACAGTATCGTAGGTCTGGCAGAGCTCTGTGTAGAATCAACAGAGAGCTCATGCAAGCCTTCATTCTACACGAAATGGTAGAAAGGTTCTAATAGTTTTGATATTACCAGGTATTTGCAGCACGGGCACTCAAAAGTGTTGTTTTTTTTCTGCATGAGATCCTTGAATTACAGAAAACTTGAAGTTCAACAGTACCTCATAATTGATGGGTTTCATTCCTTTAGATTTCATTTATTAGACAGTCTTTGCCTTTAGTCGAGGCAAATTTTCATATGGGTTTCCTAATTACGTTTTTAATTGACATGTACTGGCTTTGACTGGATGGTTGAGTGAACTTCACTGTTGTTGTCATTCAGAATAATCCAGTTGTGCTGAAACATAACCAGTGAAATACTGCAGCTCCTTTATATAATTATCTATGTATATGCGATGATTCAGTGCTCTGTGCTTTGTTGAATATGCATTTAACTAAACCATAGAAACTTTATTTAATTTTTCGTCTGACAGTGTGTTGGCGATTTTGTTCTTTGCAGCTTGTGCATTTGTTATTAGGAAACCCATCAAAGTGAGAGTGAGCCACAGCTTTGTTATTCTGAGATTCTTAAAGCCATACGATGAGTTGATGTTCTCCAACAGTATTCAAGCTTACTCCTTATACAACACGATCATTATCTTCAGAAGGGGTGGTTGGAGATTCTGGCTGCACATTTCTATTTTTGATGGTGCTGGCCTGAAGACATGCTCTTCTACACCAACATCTGCGCCGGCTGGCAGTTGTATTGATCAAAGCACATGCCGGAGAGGTCAGTTACCCCTCAGACTTCATTTTGACATGCCTGCTGCTGTCATAGTTTTGCTGATGTGTAATAAATCTATTACAAAAACCTTTTTACTCTACTCCTGCACACCAGTGTGCATCTGATTTGAATGCCTCAGGAGACTGAGAGCATTTTGCTTCTTGAGGGTTTTATATTGGCAGGCAGCTCAAGTAGGTGCTCGTAAGCTCATTCACATGCCTCTCCGATTCCTGTTCCAACCAGTCACCGTGTCCACCAGCTGCCCTGGCCACTGTGGGAAATAAGCAGCAGCTCCCCAGAGCTTTTATATTTTGTCTGCAACTGCAGAGTTGTTGTGCTCCACTGGCCACTTCAATCACCCACCATTATTCAGAGGTGTAATTCTAATCAATAAATTACATTAAGCTGGTGTAAAAGGGGAAGTGAAGAATGCATGGGTGCATTAGACGCCTCTCAGCTGACAAAGAAAAGTCCCTTTTCCTTAACAAGTGGTAGTGTAATTGTTTTTAGCATCTGAGGCATAGTGGGAGGAAGTGAGAGCCATGTGCTGTGGTAGCTTACCCTAACACCAAGTTCTTAGTGGTAATAAGACTGACAGTAAGCTTTGTGTGATATGTGCCAACTTGGTTCAGGTACCACAACATTTTAATGTAACTTAGTGGCAAAATACAGACAATTCATAAGTATACGAGGGAGGGCTGAAAAGTTCATATTGGTCAAATTTAACCAATTGTGACTTATTTTTCAACATAGTCTCCCCTTCGGTCCTCACACTTCTTCCATTGGTGTTGCAGTGTCTGGATCTCTGCGGTTGAAAAATAAACCACATCTATCTATAAATGCAGCATATCTCTTTGTGTGTGTGTTTGTCTGTCTATTTGTGTGTCTGTTCCATGCATACCTCTTGAACCGTTTGTTAGACTGGCCTAAGATTTTATACATGCTTTGCTGAGGTTACAAGGGTGTGTATCCCAGAGTATGGAGCTGCTCAGTCAAAATATGTAATTTTTATCAATAAAAGTTTAGCCATCGCTCTGTCACCGCTCTCCCTCTTCATGCCCTGGCTTAACCCTTTAAATAGCCAGATTTTCACATGCCCCCAGTGGCACAGCGCAGCAACTGCGCCTGTCAACTAAATCTGTCATCCCAGCTATCCCCAGCTGTACTGAGGATTTGTATTGCTCTGCCAGTTCAGAAGGTGGCAGACACGCGTTAGAGGAATCATGGCTGACACAGAATACACCAAAGAAGAAATCGTTATTCTTCTTCCTTTTTTCTTCTCTGAGCTTACAAGACCAATATGGCCACCTTACATCATCATGCATCGTCACATAAACCGGCTTCATACACGAAAAATTGTCGCGGAATACAAACGAAATTGATGTGGGATTATCAAAAGAGTTTGTAGATGTGGGAGAGAGCGCAACTGACTGACAGAATGCAAAATAACGACCACGATGGGCGAAAATGGCCTGACCATGCCAGCGAGCCAACCCGTCCTCGCCAACAGTAAGTGATGAATTTGTTTCTTTACATTGTACTGATTTTCTGGTTCACAAACTTTGAAGATAACATACCCCTGTAGAAAAAATGGTGTCAAAAAACAGAACCATTCTTTGTGTAAATATGTCCAAAGTCCACTTTTGATTGAGTTATGTAGTTCCATATAGCTGTCGCGACATTATGCAAATTAGATGCGTAAATTTATTCCTATCTGAAACTTTGGATCATATTCTACATCTTTCTAATTGACAGTAAGCCATTATTTCTTGCAACTTTCAAGTTATAGCCTTGGAAATCTGAACTATTTTTCTGACAAAATTTTTTTACCACTCTTGACCACTAGGGGTTATGTCGCCAAACGGCGCCTGGGACAGTTTAAAGATTAAGGGAGTGTGGGCAGGGTTTCAGATTGACTCCGTGCTGATTGGATAATACACGGTGTCACGGCCATGCTGATTGGATAATACACGGCATCACAGCCATGCTGATTGGATAATACACGGAATCACAACCATGCTGATTGGACAATACGCGGCATCACAACCAGTCAGTCAACACAGTGTTCGCTGAACAAAACAAGGAAGTGGAAAATGACAAATTTGACTAGAAAAAGATAATACTGAAGATCCATCCATCCATCCATCCATTTTCTACCACTTTTCCAGAGGTCCAGGTCGTGGAGGCAGCAGTTCAAGCAGAGAAGCCCAGACTTCCCTCTCCCCAGCCACCTGCTCCAGCTCTTCAGAGAGGATACCAAGGCATTCTCAGACCAGCTGGGAGACATAGTCTCTCCAGCGAGTCCTGGGTCTGCCCCCGGGTCTCCTCCCAGTGGGATGTGCCCAAAACACCTCAAGTGCGAGGCATCCAGGAGGCATCCTGATCAGATGCCCATACCACCTCAACTGACTCCTTTCAATGTGGAGGAGCAGCAGTTCTACTCTGAGCCTCTCCCGGATGACTGAGCTCCTCACCCTGTCTCTGAGGGTGAGTCCAGCAGTCCTACGAAGAAAGTTCATTTCAGCCGCTCGTATTTGCGATCTCGTTCTTTCGGTCATTACCCAAAGCTCATGACCATAGGTGAGAGTAGGAATGTAGATTGACTGGTAAATTGACAGCTTTGCCTTAGAACTCAGCTCCCTCTTCACCACAACAGACCGGTACAACGTCCGCATCACTGCAAATGCTGCTCTGATCCGTCTGTCAATCTCTCACTTCATTCTTACCTCACTCGTGAATAAGACCCCAAGATACTTAAAGTCCTCCGCTTGGGGCAGGAGCCTGTCCCCAACCCGTAGAGGACAATCCACCTTTTTCCGGCTGAGGACCATGGACTTGGACTTGGAGGTGCTGATTCTCATCCCAAAAGCTTCACACTCGCAAACCGTCCCAGCAAGAACTGTAGGTCATTGCTGGATGAAGCCAACAGGACAACATCATCTGCAAACAACAGAGATAAGATCCTGTGATCACCAAGCATGACACCCTCCGTTCCCTGGCTGCGCCTAAAAATCCTGTCCATAAAAATTATGAACAGGATCGGTGACAAAGGGCAGCCCTGGCGGAGTCCAACTCTCAGTGGGAATGAGTCCGATCGAGTGTTGGCAATACGAACCAAACTCTCACAACGGTACAGTGACCGAATAGCTTGTAACAACAAGCCCGATACCCCATACTCCCGAAGCACCCCCCACAAAAAACCACGAGGAACGCGGTCGAATGCCTTCTCCAAGTCCACAAAACACATATAAACTGGTTGGGCAAACTCCCACGAATTCTCGAGGGTAAAGAGCTGGTCCGATGTGCCACGGCCAGGACGAAAACCACATTGCTCCTCCTGAATCCGAGGTTCGACCAATGGCCGGACTCTCCTGTCCAGTACCTTGGCATAGACCTTCCCAGGGAGGCTGAGGAGTGTGATCCCTCTAAAGTTGGAGCACACCCTCCGGTCCCCTTTTTTGAAGAGAGGAACCACCATCCCGGTTTGCCATGCCAAAGGCACTGCCTCCAACCTCCACGCAATGTTGCAGAGGCGTGTCAACCATGACAGCCCTACAACATCCAGGGCCTTGAGGTACTCAGGGTGAATCTCGTCCACCCCCGGGGCTCGGCCACCAAAGAGATTTTTAACCACCTTGGCGACCTCAGCCCCTGTGATAGGCGAGTTGTCCCCCTCGTCCACAAGCCCTGCTTCCTCTGTGGAAGGCGTATCAGTGGGATTGAGGAGATCCTCAAAATATTCCTTCCACCACCTGATGATATCCCCAGTCGAAGTCAACAGCGCCCCATCCACACCATACACAGTGTGGACAGGGAGCTGCTTCCCCCTCCTGAGCCGCCAGACAGTTTGCCAGAATCTCTTCGAGGCTGACCGAAAGTCTTGTTCCATGGCCGCACCGAACTCCTCCCATACCCGAGTTTTTGTTTCAGCAACCACCCGAGCTGCACTCCGCTTGGCCTGCCAGTACACCTCAGCTGCTTCGGGAGTCCCACAAGCCAACCAAGCTCGATAGGACTCCTCCTTCAGCTTAATGGCCCCCCTCACCACTGGTGTCCACCACTTGGTTCGGGGGTTGCCACCATGAGATGCCCCGACGACCTTGTGGCCGCAGCTCTGGGCCGCTGCTTCAATAATAGAGGTGGAGAACATGGCCCATTCAGACTCCATGTCTCCAGACTCCCTCAGAATGGGGTTGAAGTTCTTCCGGAGGTGGGAGTTGAAGACCTCCCGGACAGGGGCCTCAGCCAGACGTTCCCAGCACACCCTCACTATACGTTTAGGTCTACCAGGTCTGAATGGCATCCTCCCCTGCCATTGGATCCAACTCATCACCAGGTGGTGATCAGTTGACAGCTCTGCACCTCTCTTTACCTGAGTGTCCAAGACATATGGTCGCAGGTCTGATGACACAATAACAAAATCAATCATCGACCTGCGACCTAGGGTGTCCTGGTGCCAGGTGCACATATGGACACCCTTATGCTTGAACATGGTGTTCGTTATGGACAGACTGTGGTTAGCACAGAAGTCCAATAACTGAACACCACTCAGTTCAGATTGGGCAGGTCGTTCCTCCCAATCACCCCCTTCCAGGTTTCACTGTCGTTGCCCACGTGCGCATTGAAGTCCCCCAGTAGGACAGTGGAGTCTCCAAAAGGAGCACCCTCCAGCACCCCAGTCAGAGACTCCAAAAAGGGTGGGTACTCTGAAACATCATTTGGTGCATAGGCACATATGATGGTCAGGACCCGTTTCCCAACCCGAAGACGCAGGGAAACAACCCTTTCGTCCACCGGGGAAAACTCCAATATAGAGGCAGCAAGGTGTGGGGATGCAAGAATACCCACCCCTGCTCGTCGTCTCTCGCCCGGGGCAACTCCAGAGAAGGCCAAGCTCCAGCCCCTCTCCAGGAGACTGGTTCCGGAACTGGAGCTGTGTGTTGAGGTGAGGCCAACTATGTCTAGCTGGTATCTCTCAACCTCATGCACCAGCTCAGGCTCCTTCCCCACCAGAGAGGTGACATTTCACGTACCAAAAACCAGTTTAGAAAGCTTGGGATCAGTCTGCCAAGGTCTCCGCCTTTGACCACCACCTGATCCACAAAGCACCGGACCCCCATGATCCCTCCTGCAGGTGGTGAACCCACTGGACCTGCCCACTGGAGGGCGGACCCATGTAACTCCTTCGGGCTGAGCCCGGCTGGGTCCCAAGGGTGGAAACCCGGCCACCAGACGCTAGCCATCGAGCCCCTCCCCCAGGCCTGGCTCCAGGGTGGGGCCCCGGTAACCCCATACCGGGCGGGGTACACTGAATCCTTATTCTAGTATTTATCATGAGAGTCTGTTGGATCGTTCTTAGTCTGGCCTTTCACCCAGGACCAGTTTGTCTTGGGTGACCCTATGAGAGGCATATTGCCCCGGACAACATAGCTCCTGGGATCACTGGGGCACGCAAACCCCCCACCCCAATAAGGTGACGATCTATGAGGGGTAATACTGAAGATTTAATGCTTTTTTAAGCATTTAATACTGAAGATTTAATGCTTAAAAAAAATATCATAAAGTTGCAGTGATTGCATAGGCATAGGTCTAAAGGATAATTCGGCATATGTGGAGAACATGAAGCGAGCGAGTAGACTGGGCGGCGCTAGTCAGCGGGACTCGAGTCTGACAAAGAATAGTGGTGTATCTAACACAGAACATGCTGGGAGAAGCAGCGGCCCAACATGACCTAGCTCAAAGGCACGTTAACTGATGGCGATTAAAAAAAGTTATTTTCAGTAAAGTGAAAGCTCAGACACATCCCCGACAGGTCCTGTTATATGAACAAGTACGTGTGTTTAGCTTTGTGTGTGTGTATGCACTGCAGGCAGCAGCTGAGCAGAGCTTTGTATGAGTTTTTCCTGTGAACCAACGCTGCATATGTCATTATAGGGTAACTCCAAGTTAGAAACCTGTTCAATAAGTTACACATAGGTTCAAAGAGTGTTACTCATATGTTAGAAATAATTTTGGGGTACACTAGACATTAATCTCTATGTATTTTGACTTTTGAGTAACTATGAGTTGCTTACAAGTAATGTGTGTAAACGAACGCATAATTTCTCTACAACCTTTGTTCCACAAGTGGGGGACATGTCAACCATATGCTGGATATGCCAGAAAATTTTCAGCGGAGCTCGGTGCACTATGCCATACACCAGCATGCTTTAGGGTGCATCAGCATTCTTCAGCATGCTCTTAACTGAGACAAAACCTAGCCATAACTGATTCGACGTATGCCAGCATATTCTCCAAATTTTTCATACGTTTTGTAAATGCTGCCTGTGTTATAGTACTGCATCATTGCATTATTGACGATACACAGAAGAAATTCAGTATTACACTTAACTCCATCACTGAACAGTGATAAACTAAAATAATTATAATGATGACTGAACAACTCCCATTCCCCAAAGTGCAAGAGACACTATTATCTCGAATATAAGTGATTAAAGATCGCACAAATAAGTGATTTGACAAACAAATAAACAAGGGATCTGAAACAGTCGCTAATATTGGATATCCCATTCATTTTCAATATGTAGGTATTCTGTAATTAATATTTGCACAATCAAATAAATCTTAGTGCCATTTACTCCCTTTATATTTTTCAAAGTCTAACATGCGATTGCTGTCATACAGCCTACACCTCTTTGTATTCCACTTTCAAACACAGCCTACTTTTGGGCCTGTAAAGCCTAATTGGGATACCTGTTTCAGACAGGAATACTTGTGTTCTACGGGCAATGCACTAGTTTGGTCAAATTTGGTCACTATGAACTTTTCAGCCCAACCCCCCCCCCCCCCCCCCCCCCCCCACACACACACACACACTCCCATACTGTAGGTCAGGGTTCACCAACTAAAACTGCAAGAGGTCCGATAAGTAGGTCCTCCTCCCCAGTGGAGATCTGAGCTTGGTTTGGGAATCTTTAGGCATATCATGATTTGATTACACAGGGTTACAAAAGTAATTTTTTTCTAAGTTGTCTGTTTTTTCACCTGATTTAAGACAATTTTGCACTGCTGAATCCGAAAATGACATCCGTTTCTTTCGATCAGGTGCTAAGTAAAAACCTGTACTTACTTAGTACTGTGCATGTACTTACCTTTATATAAAGATAAGTACATGTAAATTAAATGTTACGTCATCATTGTTCAAAATTCAGAGAATTTCAAGACATAAAAAAGAATTTTGCATCATATAAAGCGAAAATACCCATGCATGTAAACAAAAATGGATAAAACATGTGGCCATAATTCAAAACGTTGACCTGATTGAGTAAAACCAATGTGATTTTTGGATTCAGCACATCAAAATTGTCCTAAATCAGCTAAAAAAAAACCTTGGACAATAAATTTGGTGTTGACCAGTGTTATGATTCAGAACTCCGATTTGATACTAAAACCATTCTCAATACATCTTGATCCATTTTTTTTTTCTATTGAGGATTTTTCCTTCCCACTGTGTGACAACTTGGTCCTTTTTAAGCAAAGTATTTGCAATGACCCATGGATTTACTTTCAACAACTTTTATTAAAACAAATGGAAGAGAAATCTAAGACTTGGACAAATTTATCTCAAAATGTGCTTTTAAAAACTGCCATCATTTCATGGACATTCTTTCAGAAGACCACAGCTGTCCACAGACGGGCCAATATCATTTGACTTGCTTTCACACATTATTTTATTAAGCTCATGTTTTAGCTGCTTTTAGCTCTGTATTAATTTCTAAACAACAAATTTATAATGAATCCTTTGTTCAATTTCAAACAGTATGTAATTTAAAATTTTATAATACAGGAGAACACTAAATGTGTCTGTTGACTCCAAATAAATGGGTCTAAAATTCTAAAATTCACAACTAAAATCCTAAGTGTTTTCAAGGAGAACACAAACTTAATTGTGTTGCCTTTTTAAAAAAAAAAAAAGATTAATATCTAAAAAACAAAATTTCGCAAAAAGTCCACCTCTTTACAATATTTTCAGTGAAGAAAAAACTGTTTCAAACTAAGACAAAAAAAAATGGACACAAAATATAATTCTGTACTACAGAATTCCTCCAGCATTTTTTTTTTATCTGAACAGTAAACTGTGTTACAGCATGGATGGAGCTGTAACTCCATGATTACAGGCAAAGGGGAGGTGGAACTTTTCATGTTGAGTAACACACAGAGCTTTTACTGAGTTTTTACATGATATTGAAGGCTACGAAAAGGGCCTCCATAACCAGCGACCTCACCTCTGCATCCCAGCACGGACTACTCTGGGCAGAATAAAGGAAGGAGTACCCCGGTAAATACATTCAATTTCACAACAGTGCTTCATTTTGTGGATACAGACCTTAAACGAAGCATGTCTGTCCGGGGTGGATGTCCTGGCTGTCGGCCTTGTGTCAGGGGGAGGGGGGGGTGAACTGTGATTTTGCGACCTGCTGCATATATTCTGGAGCAGTTGGAGCCGCAGAGTGAGAGTGCTGTTTGTGGGACAGTGAAGGGGGGAGTCGGCAGCAGAACAACACCCAAGGGCTCGTGTCATAATCTGTCCAGGTGATCGCCAATACAGCAGTTCAGGTCTGCTTTTTCCCGCTTTTTTTCCAATCAAAACAAAACAGTCTCCCTTTTTCCCAAATTGTATCAAAAGGCTTCAGGGTCCGGACAGAGGACTCTCAGAGTCCAGATCCGGACCGGAGTCTGCCAGATGATGACCCCTGCTGTAGGTTATACATTTTTTTAATCATATCCTTTATGAAGAAATGGCCATTAAATTGTACAGGGCTAGTATTTAATTCAAAGAATTAATGCCATGTATTGAAATGCGAACACTATCCTTCTGCTTGTCCGCCTTTTTTGTTAATATCACATGCTGTGCCTTTGTGAAAAAGGGCAATCAGTCCTTAGCTTTTGGCCAGAATAGTCAGAGATAGTGGTAAAACATCGCTCGTCACTGTGTGACCTTGCTGCAGCCTACAAAGCCTCCACCTGCTCTCTCATGCAGGCTAATGGATAAAAATACCCAGTAGATCCCATACTCTCTGTCAATAGAGATTCAAGGGGAGCTGCTGACCACCCTGTTAACACGGGGAATATACAAACCAAGACAAGGGAGTACACACAGGCACACTTCCACATTAGCACAAACAGACTCAGACGTGCACACAGTGACTCCCACTGGAGCATCACAATGGTGCCCCGGGGTGTATGACGAATGTTTTGCACATTGTGGAGTAAACCATGTTTGCTGCTGTTTTGCCTGCTTCAGGTGTAGGGGGTGGGTGGAGGATGGTCCTCCTCAGTCCCAGCTGGCACTGACATGGACATGCTGTAGCTTTTGTGCTGAGCAGACGATATAATGCAATATATTGCCATTAGCAGATACTGCACCGTAGGCAAAATGACCTTCCAACCTTCAGCGCTGACTGTCTGACTCCCAGTAGCCTGTTTACCTTGTTACACCACCACAGGCAGTTTATCTCCTCGTACAACGGCTCTGTCCACCTCATTATTCTTCAACACTTGCCCTTAAAATTGTTATTCAGTCTCTTATACAAACATATGCTCTTTACCACAGTGACATTTCATTTCACCTTAAGCTATATTAACAGTTCAGGTGCAGAATTTGGAGAAAGTACAGATTTTTGTTTTCTTATTTTTTTTTTAATTGAGAAAAACTTTTCCGTTTCACTAATGAAGCCAATTAAAGCCAAAGAGATGATGTTATTTGGTGAGCTGACACCGACGAACAGCTGTTTTATTTGGATTGAATTTTGGGTTTTGCTTTCTAAAATGTAATAAGGAATTTTGACAATTCCTCTGCCATCTAATTCAGAACTTTTTCTTTTAACTATTACATGAAAAATTATGTAAAATATAGAAAAAGCAAGAAAATTCAATGTGTATACAGTTACTAAACTAGGAGTTGAGATTGAAATTTTTGTTTTGAAAAACTGAACATTTTATTTGCATCCAGGCTGAGTTCAAGGTCAGGGTCAGGGTCAAAGATCAGGCGCTCTGGGCATTTATAATTTCATAAAAATCGTTACTCCTCATAGACAACTGCCCCAGTGTTCAGCAAACTTGTGCACAATGATCCTCAGGTGGGTCTTCATCCAGGTTGTGCTCAAGGTTAGGTCAGAATGAGCTACTCTGTCACTGATGGTCTGGTTTTTTTTAGCTCATTCTTGTGAAGCCGGAAGGAGCTAATGCGATGATGCAGCGTCCATTGTCCGTCCGTCCATCCACATTTCACGGGAATTGGAAAACCTCCTAGCCATTTGCCTTAATGCTGACCAAACTCACTCATAATGATCCTCAGGTGGGTTTGTATCCAAGTTCTGGTCAAGGTCAAAGATTAGGAGATCTTGACACTTAAGTTATTTCAGAAAAAACACTACTCTTCCTAGGAAATTGCCCCAGTGGTGACCAAACTCTACAAGGATCCTCAGGAGGGTCTGCCTCTGTGTTGTCAAGTCACTATCAAGGTCAGAGGTCAGGAGATCTGGGCATTTACATGATTTTAGAAAAATCACTACTTCTCCTTGACAGTTACCTTAATTCTCATGAAACTTACACACAGTGACCCTCAAGTAGGTCTGCATCCAGGTTGAAGTCAAGGTCATTTTCAAATCCAACCTACCAACTGGGTATTATTGATTTCCCAAAAAAAGTTGCTCCTCCTAGGTCATTGACCTTAACTTTATGTACATTCTAGAGGGGTCTGTATCTTGGCTGTGCTTAAGGTCAAGGTGAATGGTCAGGGGATCTGAGCAGCTCCGGGTGATTTCTTCAGCCAGAATGAACTAATCCATCATTAACAGTCTGGTTTTATGGTGTTAAAGAAACCGTTAAAACAGGACAGGTAGTTTATTTTAAATTATTACCTCTGCCAAGGAAGTTATGTGTTCATTATGGTCTGTTTGTCTGTCAGCATTATTATGCAAAATCTTCTGTAGCTGACCATTGGTGACCCTTCTGTGTGGAGTTTGCATGTTTTCCCTGTGTCTGGATGGGCTTTCTCTGGGTGCGCCGGTTTCCTCCCACAGGCCAAAGACATGCAGATTAGGTTAATTGGCATCAACTGGGGATTCTAAATCGTCCTTAGGTATAACCGTGAGAGTGAATGGTTGTCTGTTTCTCTGTGTTGGCCCTGTGATGGACTAGTGATCTGTCCAGGGTGTACCCTGCCTCTCGCCTAAAGATACTGGGATAGACTCCAGCCCCACCACGACCCGAAAAATATTAAGCGGTTGAAGATGGATGGATGGATGCTGGTTGGATTTTGATCAAGTTTTCCTGGCCCTTGTGCCTGAGATGAATCCATTAGATTTTGAGAAAGGTCATGACCATGCTGTAGTTTGAATCACTTTTTCCATTTTTTTTTCTTCAAACATTGTGAGATAGGCTTTATTAAATATAAATTTGCATCTAAAGGGCATGGAAAACTTATGGCACTCTGTCAGTTATCACATGTAAAATTAGTGGATAAACATCCTTGGCTGAGGTATGTACTCCCTGAGTGCCCCTAGTTTTCTACAGCTTTAAATAAGATGCTTTATATACATTTTTTATATTTTACCTAAAAATTGAGGTTTAGTATTTGGCCTCTTTTGTGTTGAACATCTAAAAAAATTTTCATCCTTCACCAGTGATAATAGAATTCTTCTGCTGCAGTGTTCCTTGATTTGTTATTGGTTGTGGCTCTGGTGGAGCAGGTTGTCCAACAACTGGGAGGTTTGTGCTTCAGTCCCAGGTTTCTGTCTGCAGACAAAATATTGAGCCCAGAAAATTTCCTCTAACTCTTCTGTTAACCTGTATTTGTATAGCACTTTTTTAATCTCGGTGGCCACTCAAAGTGCTGAAGGGTAGCTACATTAATTCTCTGTTCTATGGTCTTAACAGAGACAGATGCATAGAATCACCAGTTAACCTAGCATGTATGTACTTGGACTGTGGGAGGAAACTGCAGCACCCACGTTAAACCCAGACAGGGAGAACATGCAGACTTGGCACAGAGAGGGTCCTACCCCTGCCAGCTTGGGGAATCGAATCAGGAACCTTTTAGTTGTGAACTAACCACTGGCTCACTGTGTTGCCTAGTGGGACAAAATGAATGTGTGAGTATGATGGTATATATGCCACATGACGTGCATAAGTCGAAGAAAAGAGGCAGCATTTAGAATTGTTTGTTAATAAAACAAGAAAAGCTTTAAATGAATAGATTCAGAGACAGACTAATTTATGTACTGAATTAAGCCATTAAATATTGAATAAGCAAAAAGGCAAATATTCTCTAGCTTTAGGAGCTTATGTGCTTGCCTCCATTTGTTCATATGTATTTGTCTTAACAGTATGACTGAAAAAGTTACTCTCAAATTTTGGTGAAATATTCAGGAGAGGTTGGACATGGATAAAAGACCAGTTGATTAGATTTTGGTGATGGTCTGATTCACTGTCAGTTGGGGATGGGAATCGCGAGGGACCTTTTGATTTGGATCGTGATACTTGGGTCATGATACAATCCTATCATGATTCAACGATAATCGGGATATCGCGATCTCGAGTATCTCCATTCCATAGCTTTCAAATTTTTTCATCTTTTTCAACCTCAAATCATTTCCCAAAGTAAAACTGTTGGCATCTCTTTCATATAATAAAGTATTCTCGGGGCTTCATTTTCCGTGGTGACACGTCTCTGCACACATGGAGGGTGGTGGACGGCATTGTTTGGAAGATTCCCACTCCAGCTACGTTTATCTTACTCTGTACAGCTGAAACCTTTTAAGGAGGCTTTCCGTTGAGTTTCATTTCAACTGCTTTTTAATGGTAAGTCTATTTTTAAATTATTTTAATCTTGTGCTTTAACTTGTTTTTGTATTTTAAAAATTATTTTTATCTATCAAATTCCTTTTATTCTATTTTATTGTACAGAGCTTTGTGACTATATGTCTTTGAAAAGCACTTCATAAATAAACATTACTTACTTTTTCTGCGAGTGCTGCTCGCAAGCTCCATGCTGGTGTGTTTTTAGCTTAGCCATTGCTAACGCTGCTCCGTAATGTGTGCTGGCATGCCTGTTTTTTTTTTTTTTTTTCCGTGCAGTGCAGTGCTTCTTGTGGGTTGTGTGTCATGTCAGGGTCGTCCATCTTTGTTATAAAATCCAGAAAGCTTGACATTTGAGCTAACTTTGAGCTAACCACTTCCTAACTTTCAAAGCTGGCTGCAAATCTCATGAGACAACCTATGACTTCACTTGACTACGTGCTTGCTTTGCATCATCTAGTGGACTGAAAATGTAATTGGTTGAATACCCAAGACGGTATGCAACGTTAACATGAATATACATAGTTAATAAAAGATTGATCCATGCTTTTAGGGATCAGTGGATCGTTGTTAGTTTCAAGTATCGTGATCCATCACTGAATCGATCTTTTGTCCCACCCCAACTGTCAGCCTCCAAAAAGTTTTCAAATATTCCAAATAGAGAATAAATACACTGCCTTGACAGATGTTATGATGGCCACCAGCAGAGGGGGGGGTGTCTGTCGAAAGCCGAAAGACTGTTGGGATGAATTAAAATACGAGAGGAGAAAGCTGTTTTGGCAGTGGTTTGTGTTCTTTTGAGTTCTTTCTTGTTTTGACGAAATTGCTTTTTTTTTTCTTAACACCTATGTGCAGACATTTATTACTTAATTCCTACCCTAAATAATAACAATAGTGATCTGCTTTTCCCTACGTACTGCTTCATACAGAGTCTAAAATCCATGATCTTCCTTCTGGTATGTTATATAGTGTCGTCTATAGGTGGCTGGACAGTAGGTGGTGAGAGGGCACAGCGTGTCTGTGCCACAGTTAGTGGTGTGGATACTGAGACGTCGACCCAGTGTCATCTGAGGAATGCAAGCCTCACCCTGGGCTGACACATGACACGGCCCCGTGCTGTCATGGTAACAGGATCCAGGAATACCCACACTTCTATAAGTGAGGGGTTGTTGGTGTAGAAAGGCAAACCTGGAAGGGGTCACAGCTATGAAGGAATGCTGCTGATCAAGACGAGGTCTGAGGCTGCACAAAAATGCTGGAAGAATAACTGTGCTGATTAGGGATGCAAGTTATCGATTAATTCATTAATCATTAATTGATTCACCTTATTGAACGATTAATTGATAAACGGCACTTTTCCTGAGAATGTGAATTTCCCTTGGCACAATACAGTCTTTCTATCTTAACATATAAAAAGTTAATTATTACCCTTTTTGATAAACTGAATAAAACATGAACATCATATTCCTCAATGATTTATTGTACCATTTGCATTTTTTTTACTACAGACAATGGCATTTTTTTGTAGTTTAACAAATTTTGTACTGTATACCATGTACTATGTGCTGGTACATCTCAGTAAATTACAAATGTCATAATTTTTTAATTTATTTCATAAATTATTACCAATATTATAACATTTATCTTTTTTTAGTTATATTACAAAAAATAACTTTCACTTTCTAATTTACTGAGATGCACCAGTAGACCGTTTTAACAAGAAAATAAATTGTGAGCTTCTTCATCTATTGCATATTAAACATTATCACAGTACCCCGGCAATCCAGGCAAACCCAGTATGATCTGGGCTCCCTCTGTCATCTGTTACCTTAGTGGTAACTTGGTGAATAGGATTGGGTGAAGGATCGTCACTTCCTTGTGGTAACGTATCGTCACTTCCTGTTTTGCTGTCTGCCTGTGTGGTTTGCTCTCCAGCTCTCGAGCCACTAGCTATGGCTACTAGCTCTCTTTCCTCTCCTCCTCTGGTGTGCTCTCTCTGTCAGATGTTTAGCTACACCTCTGCCTCTTTTAGTGATAACGGTAAATGTAATAAATGTTGTCTTTTTGAGGCGCCCGAGGCGAGGTTGTCTGATTTGGAATCCCGGCTCCGCTGCATTGAAACACCGTCTGCGCCAGTTAATCTCGACGGACGCCCCTTAGCTGCAGCGGAGCTAGCTAGCTTAGGCCCCCCTGTCACCGGTTCCCCGGCTCTCCTCAGCAGCGAGGAGACTGGGTGGGTGACGGTGAGAAGGAAGCCTAGTCGCAAAGCCCCGGTTCACCACCAACCTGTTCACGTTTCTAATCGTTTTTCCCCGCTCAGCGACACACCCGCTGAGGAAAAAACTCTGATCATTGGCGACTCTGTAGTCAGAAACGTGAACCTAGAGACTCCAGCGGTCATAGTCAAATGCATTCCTGGGGCCAGAGCAGGCGACATCGAGTCAAATTTGAAAATGCTGGCTAAAAGTAACTGTAAATATTCCACAATTGTTATTCACGCCGGCATTAATGACATCCGTCTCCGGCAGTCGGAAGTCACGAAACTTAATATAGAATCGGTGTGTGACTTTGCAAAAACGATGTCAGCCACTGTAGTATTCTCTGGGCCCCTCCCCAATCTGACCAGTGATGACATGTTTAGTCGCTCGTCATCCTTGAACCGCTGGCTGTCTGTGTGGTGTCCTAAAAATGACGTGGGCTACATTGACAATTGGAGCTCTTTTTGGGGAAAACCTGGTCTTATGAGACGAGACAGCATTCATCCCACTTTGGATGGTGCTTCTCATTTATCTAACAATCTGGCATCTTTTTTATCCAAATTTCCAAAACCCTGACTACTCAGAGTTGGGACCAGGAAGCAGAGTCACAGTCTTACACGCCTCTCTGCAGCTCCTCTTCATCCGCCACCCCTCAGCTTAGCCCCTGTCTTCCCCATCAGAGAATCGTTGTCTGCTCCCTCCAAAGTAAATAAAAATATAATGTATAAGCATCCCAAAGTGATAAAGCAAAATATTGGTAAAACTCAAATTAAACATAAAGCCTCTAAATTGAATGATTTGGCCTCTGTTCCTCCTCATAATTTAAAAATTAAATGTGGTTTATTAAATATTAGGTCTCTAACTCCCAAGTCTCTGTTAGTCCATGATCTGTTAATTGATCATCAGATTGATTTAATTTCCCTTACAGAGACTTGGTTAGGACAAGAGGATTATGTTGGTTTAAATGAATCAACTCCCTCTGGTTATTTAAACTGTCAAAATCCCAGAAGTTCTGGTCGTGGAGGAGGAGTAGCAACAATTTACCATTCCAAATTACTAGTTAATGTAAAGCAAAAAACATGTTATAATTCCTTTGAGGGCCTGGTCCTCAGTGTTGGGCACTTTAGCAATTTCAGGTTAAACCCAATTTTATTTGCCATAGTTTATCGTCCCCCATCAACCTATTCAGAATTTTTATCCGAATTTCCTGATTTCTTAGCTGATTTAGTGCTGAAATCTGATAGAATAATTATAGTAGGGGACTTTAATATACATGTGGATGTAGATAGTGACTGCCTTAATGTGGCATTTAATTCAATATTAGACTCGATTGGGTTTTCTCAGAAAGTAGGAAATTCTACTCATTACCTCCACCATACATTGGACCTTGTTCTGACATATGGCATAGAAATAGAAAATCTTGTAGTGTCTCCTCATAACCCTGTACTGTCAGACCATTGTCTGTTAACCTTTGATTTTACTATTTCTGACTATTTGGCTCCTAAAGAAAAATATTATCACAGTAGATGCCTCTCAGATGATGCTGTTTCCAAATTTATGCAGATTGTTTCCTCTATGCCATGTGTCAACACAACGGAAATAAGCTATAGACAGCTTGCTCCTTCTGTAATTGATAACATGGTGGATAGTGTTTCAGCTTCTCTGCATCAGGCTCTAGACTTGGTGGCCCCCTTAAAAAAGAAAAAGTCTAATCAGAGATTTTTAACTCCTTGGTTCAACACAGAAACTCGTAGCTTAAAACAGAAGACTCGTCAATTAGAAAGAAAATGGCGCTCTACTAATTTAGATGAAATCTATTTAGCTTGGAGAAATCATCTTTTAATTTATAAAAAATCTCTTAGAAAAGCTAGAACGAGTTATTACTCTGCATTAATAGAAGAGAACAAGAATAATCCCAGGTTTCTTTTCAGTACTGTAGCCAGGTTGACAAAGAGTCAGGACTCTGTCAATCCTAGCATCCCCTTAGAGCTTACTAGTCAGGACTTTATGAACTTTTTCAATAATAAAATTTCATCCATCAGAGATAAAATCAATCAGATTCTTCCCACAGTTAACTTAAATACTGTAACTACTACAACTCCTTCTATTGATGTCTGTCTTGATGAGTTTACTCCAATCGACCTTTGTGAGTTAGACAAAATAGTTTCCTCATCCAAACCTTCAACTTGTCTTTTAGACCCTATTCCTACCAGGTTATTTAAAGATGTCTTCCCACTTATTGGTAGCTTTATTCTTCATATAATCAATTCTTCATTAACTTTAGGCCATGTACCGCAGGCTTTTAAAACGGCTGTAATTAAACCCTTACTCAAAAAGCCAACGCTAGATCCAGGAGCTTTAGCTAACTATAGACCAATCTCTAATCTCCCTTTCATTTCAAAAATCTTAGAAAGAGTTGTTGCTACGCAATTATTTGACCACCTGCAGGGAAATGGTTTATTTGAGGAGTGTCAATCTGGGTTTAGAATCCATCATAGCACTGAAACAGCCTTAGCGAAGGTCACTAACGACCTCCTCATTGCATCTGATAATGGACTAGTTTCTGTACTTGTCCTTTTAGATCTTAGTGCAGCTTTTGATACTATTGATCATAATATTCTACTTGATAGATTAGAACACTATGTTGGACTTAATGGAACTTCGTTGCAGTGGTTTAGATCTTATTTATCTGATAGGTTCCAGTTTGTTCATGTAAATGATGAGTTTTCTCTCAGCTCAAAGCTTAGTCATGGAGTTCCACAGGGATCTGTGCTTGGCCCTACTCTTTTTAGTTTATATATGCTTCCGTTAGGCAACATTATTAGAAAGCACTGTATACATTTTCACTGTTATGCAGATGACACACAATTATACCTGTCAATGAAGCCAGATGATACTAATCAATTAGCCAAGTTAGAAGCCTGTCTTAAGGAAATCAAAGTTTGGATGACTTGTAATTTCCTGCTATTAAATTCAGATAAGACTGAAGTCATTCTTGTTGGTCCAAAAAACCTTAGAAATTCCTTTCCAAATCAAACTTTCAGTTTGGATGCAGTTACTCTTTCTCTTAATAGCTCTGTGAGGAACCTTGGAGTTATTTTTGATCAGGATTTGTCCTTCAATTCACATATTAAATTTGTTTCTAAGACTGCCTTCTATCATTTGCGTAATATTGCCAAGATTAGGAGCATCTTGTCTCAGAGTGATGCTGAGAAGCTGATCCACGCTTTTGTTAGCTCGAGATTAGATTATTGTAATTCTTTATTATCAGGCTGTCCTAAAACATCTTTAAAAAGTCTTCAGCTGATCCAAAATGCTGCAGCAAGAGTTTTAACAGGTACTAGAAAGAGAGATCATATCTCTCCGGTTCTGGCCTCCCTTCATTGGCTTCCCATAGAGTTTAGAATTAAGTTTAAAATCCTTCTTCTTACTTACAAAGCTCTAAACAATCAGGCTCCTTTTTATTTAAAAGATCTGATACTACCGTATCATCCTAACAGAGCACTACGCTCCCAAAATGCAGGTTTACTTGTAATACCTAGAATCTCCAAAAGTACAATGGGAGGCAGAGCCTTCAGTTATCAAGCTCCTCTCCTGTGGAATCAGCTGCCAATCTGGATTCGGGAGTCAGACTCGATCTCTGTTTTTAAGAATAGGGCTAAAACCTACCTTTTTGATATAGCCTACAATTAGGGAGGGATCATGTGTTTCTGAACCCTCCCTTAGTTATGCTGCTAATAGGTTTAGTCAGCCGGGGGACCTCCAGTAATGTACTGGGCCTCACTCCTTTCCTCACTCTCTATGAAATATTTTTTTTTTGCTGGTCATTAACATTTGTTTGTTCTCTCCCATAGATTGAGTCCCCATCGTGCTGTTTGCTCTCTACATGTCTGTTCTTTTCTTCTTCTCTGTCCCCTCACCCCCCAGCCAGTCGCAGCAGATGACTGCCCCTCCCTGAGCCTGGTTCTGCTGGAGGTTTCTTCCTGTTAAAAGGGAGTTTTTCCTCTCCACCGTCGCCAAGTGCTTGCTCACAGGGGATCGCCTGATTGCTGGGGTCTTTCTGCAACTGTGGGGGTCCTCCCTACAGTTGATAGTGCTATGAGATGACTGTTGTTGTGAAATGGCGCTATAAAGTTGAATTGAATTGAATTAACTTGAGTCCGGTCTGCTTTTCCATCTAGTGGTGGGTTGAAGGCAGCGGAGATGGGTTTTTGTGCTCGTGTAGCTTGTTCCTCGCTTCAGTCTGTTTCTCCGCCCTGCTGATTTGAAGCAGGCGGGTGACTCTTAAAGCTTGCATGCCATTGGAACTTGTTGTGGCTCTCCGACATAACCCAGAAAGGTGAGTTTTTTTGCTCTGCACAGCGCATGTACTCTGGGGGACTTGGTGTCTTCTGCGTTTTCTTTAGTTTCGGTTGAAAGGCAGCAGTGGGTGACTGCATGCTCCCCCGCCTGGACGGCGATGCCACTACATTTCGTAGAATAAGCTCCCATTGAAAAGGACTGTTGAGTTATCAGTTAATTGACAACTAATTTAATTTAGTTGACTAAATTCATATTGGCAGTTAATTGAAAATCAATTAATCATTAACATCCCTAGTGCTGATGACTAAGAATACAGTGTGATATACTGTATGTTGCAGTAACTTTTATAGAAACTATAGTAATACAGTGTGTGTGTGTGTGTGTGTAAGTGTTTTTAATGCAGCCCAAATTAGCTCCTTTCCATATGGCATCCTTTCATTCCAACCTTGAAGGTGCCACAGTTAAAGTTCAGAGGGTGAAGGTATGGAGAGAGAGAAGAGCTCACCCCGCAGTGACAAATGAGCAATTGTTATAAAACTAGGTCGTCCTCGCTCCCAAGTTGAAAGGGATTAATTTGTGCTTTTTGCTGCTATTTTCTGAAACAGAGCAACAACAAATCTTGTCTGCACAAAGTGCTGTGATTAGGACAGCCTTTCCCTCTCTGACTGCCAGGGATCAAGGGGTGTAAGCGTCTTAGACGGATATTCTGTAATGAGGAAGAAAGATGCAGCTTGTCTCTTGTAAAGTTGAAACTGAAGTAGCCACCGATGCAGTTTTAAATTGTTAAACGCATTTATTTAGACTCAGAAGTTTTGTCCACATTGTCAGCACTTCTCCTTCAATATCCCCTTCCTTCTGCTTCACAGACCAAGGAAAGTTTTTTTTTTTATTTTCTTCCTCAAGAGGATTCATGTTGAAGAGGGTGCCATGCTCTCACACTATCACATTTGAACTCTGAGCACAGGTTGCCCCTTTAAAATGCCTCCATGGACAGAAAGAATGGCCACAATTTGCCAGATTTCACAGTTTGCCAGAAAGATGTTACTCACTGTGAAAAAGTCAGACAAGTTCTTTACAAGTTGCCTGGCAGTGCTGACAGGAGTGCATATGCCCCCCAGTATGTGGCCACCCCAGTCTCTCTCTCTCTCTCTCTCTCTCTCTCTCTCTCTCTCTCTCTCTCTCTCTCTCTCTCTCACTGTCTCCCTTTGTCCTCTCCATGCTCACTCAGTAAGAATAGCAGTAGAGTTGGCAAGCAGACTTTCTAGTTTTAGGCGAATAGGATGAAAAAACAACACTGATGGACATTTTATTAAAATGTGACGGATTAAACCATTAATCAAGAGAAAGAAATTAAACTGATTCCTAGTCTCACTTCATGACAGCCTGTAGATTCATATTTTTCTTTCATGAGAAATAGATTTAAAAGTAATAAGGTTTTTATTTAGTTACTGGCTTTTTTTTTTTTTTTTTTTTTTTTTTTTTTTTTTTTTTTTGAAGCTTTCACACCTAAATAATTTGGTCCAGATGTTGAAACTTGCTATCCATCCATCCATCCATCCATCCATCTATCTTCTTCTGCTTAATCCTTTTCGGGTTACAGGGGGCTGGAGCCTATCCCAGCATCTTTGGGCAAGAGGCAGGGTACACCCTGGACAGATCGCCAGTCCATCGCAGGGCCAACACAGAGAGACAGACAACCATTCACTCTCACATCCATACCTAAAGACAATTTAGAATCCCCAGTGTGATGCCAGTTAACCTAACTTGCATGTTTTTGGCATGTGGGAGGAAACCGGAGAAATCCCGGAGTAAACCCGCGCAGACGCGGGGAGAACATGCAAACTCAACACATATCACTGTTGGACGGGGGCTGCGATCGAACCTGGGATCCCCCGGCCAAGGGTGAGTCACTGTGCTGCCGCAGTGCTAACCACTGTGGCTTGCTATATGAAATGCAAATTTCATATCTAAATAATTTATTTTAAATTATCTAAGCGTGCTGCTAAACTAATGATGGAAATATTTGCTTTTGAAAGTAGACTTGCACCATCTGTAGTTATACTGTATGTATGTGAGAGAAACTATTGGAACAGTAAAGCAGTGATGTCAAATGCAAAGCTTTTTTAACCCTCAAGCGACCAAGCTATTTTACGGACTGAGATGACCAAGTGGGGTCATTTATGACCCCATTGTGCTCTGTACAGGGATCCTTATTATAAATGGCTGGTTGGAGGTTTATCATACCAAAACTACTCCCTGTATTTAAGACAGGTATTTTATAATGATCTAATGTAAAATGTGTTTGCTAATAATACTTTTATTGCAAGAAATAACCAAAACGCAGACTGTAAGAACAACATTACATTTATTTAGACAGTCCTTGTCGGTTCACTCTTGGAACATCATCATCATCATCATAGTTATTATCATCATAGTTACAATAATAGGTATCATCATCATCATAGTCATCATATCATCATCACGATGATGATGATACCTATTATTGTAGTTACGATGATGATCATGATACCTATTATGGCATTTTGCGTAATGGCGGTTTTCTTGTGGACGGTGATCCGGATCACCACCAAAATCTAATCATCTGTAGGATACCCCATTTCTGACAATCTGTGAAAATTTCATGAAAATCCATCCATAACTTTTTGAGTTATCTTGCTAACAAACAGACAAACAAACAGACAAACAAACAGACAGACAAATCCAGACAAACAGACAAATGTAAATCTTGCTATCCTAGGTCTGTTAGCCATGGTTCACTGCAATACAATATAAAGTACTGATCAGAAGTGGAAACCGGAGTGGTGGCTCAGTTGGTAGAGCATCCGCCCCACACCCGGGAGGCAGGGGTTCAAATCCCGGCCGAGTCATACCAAAGACCATATAAAAATGGTGCTTTCTGCCTTCTAGCGTGGTGCTCCGCATAATGGAATGGGGAAAGTAAAGTTACGCACAGAGCTACCAGAGGACTGATCCCCCCGCTGTAGCTTTCACTACTTACAGTAGCTGTGTGGCCTAGGGTCAGAGAAACGGAGATAGGCGCCGCCCATATACACCTTCAGGTGTGAAGGGATTAACTAACTATTAGAAGTGGAACATTTGAATAAAATTTATCAAACCAATGTTTAAAAACCAGTGCTTCTCTTCGGGGTCATAAATGACCCCACAAGAGATTGCGATGTCTTCGCCACACCAATTGGTTGATCCCTGCAAAAAAACTATGAAAGTGTGTAGGATTAGTAGACTGACAAATTCATGCTAGGAAAGAAAATTTGGATAAAAAATAAAGAGACGGCACATTAAATTATATGGCTGGGGTCGTAAATGACCCCACTCGGTCGCTTGAGGGTTAAAGGACCCAGTCATCAAGTTGACTTAATTCTGATTGGTTGTCCAGTTTCGTTTAAATCGGGGGCTAATGCGTATTTATGGTATTCCCTTAAACTATCCACAGGCAGAAGTGTTTTGAGCAAGCTGAATATTTTTTACCTCACAAAGAAAACTTGTATAATGCGGACCTCATTTCAAACTTCATCCATGTGTGATATGAGCATCTACTTTTGCAAATAAGGGTGTAACACTTTTCCAGATGCAGAGTTTCTATTCACATTTTTTGGTTTTAGTGTAGTAAAACAGCCGCAAATAAGAGAAAAAATATTTTCACCACAAGCATGACCTGTTAATCGTAGATTGACAATAAATTGAATCATGAGCATAGCATAAATGCACTTAATTTGATTTTACTGCACTAAAATAGTACGGAATTTAAAGTTTGCATATTGCATTTTACTAACAAGAAATACATCTCATTTTGTTTAAAGTGAAATCCTACATAAAGCATGTGGTAAGTGGTTCTAGATAAAACCTCATGTGTGAGAAGTGCTATGTGAACATTCACATGCTATCTCAAACGTGTGTTCTTACCTGAGAGTCTTTTGTTTGCCTCCTCCACAGTGTCCCTTTGTTTTTGAAATGTTTCAGCCCTTTTCTTTGATGTTTGCCTCCAGTGGTTGATAGATGAATGCAGAGGTCTGCTATCTGCTCTCTGCCAGAGCCAGTTGAATAAAATGTACTGGCCTTTTGTGCCACAGTGGAAGGGCCCGACCAGAGGAAAGCTTCCTATCTGGCAAACGGACACCACTGTGTTAGGAGATAAGAAAAGCAGAGGCTTGTTTCACACCGTAGTTTCAGTGCAGATGTGGATTATATGGTGATTACAGCTTCAGCTAGTGAAAAATCTGGATGTGGATGTTGGTCCTTATTTGATCATTTATGTCAGTGTTTTTTAACCTTTTCGATCCACAGTACATTTTTTTACATTGAAAAAAAATCTCACAACGCACCAACAATCAAAAATGTTACAAAATGACACATTGTTGCCTATTACAGTATATGTAATGACCGTTTAGTCCAGTAATTTGTTTATACTTTGTGAAATAAGGCACCATTACGTACTAAGTCAAAGGAAAGCCGTAACCATGTAAATTTGCTCCAGGTGAGTGACTGACTGATTAATTGATTTGAACATCAAGACAAAAAAAACAAAAAAACAAAAAAAAAAACAAAACAAGGAATCAAAACCAAAAAAATAAACATAACAAAAAAAAAGTCCTTGTTCAAAAGGAGTGGGAAGAAGCCAACGCTTATATAGTCCCACCCCTTCTCCATACCCAATAAATTATAATATTATAATTATTATTGATATCGGCTGCACGGTGGCGCAGTGGTTAGCACTGCGGCAGCACAGTTTACCCTTGGCCGGGGGACTGTGGGGATCGTGGGATCGTGGGTTCGATCCCAGCCCCCGACCAACAGTGATCTGTGTGGAGTTTGCATGTTCTCCCCGTGTTGCGTGGGTTTACTCCGGGATTTCTCCGGTTTCCTCCCACATGCCAAAAACATGCATGTTAGGTTAATTGGCTGTTCTAAATTGTCCCTAGATATTTGTTTCCTATAGGCCCTTAGAATAGAGGGTTAGTGTTAATGAAAGCGCTTTGAGTGGTCTTTGTCACTAGAAAAGCGCTATATAAGTGCAGGTTAGTTAGTTATAGTCATTATCCATCCGATAATTACATTCATAATACAATACCATAATATATAATGCATCTTATAATTAGATTATGCAGTAGAGATAATACAGCAATAACACAGGGTTACAAAAATAAATTTTTTCTAAGTTGTCTGTGTTTTTTCAGCTGATTTAAGACAATTTTGCACCGCTGAATCCGAAAATTATATCCGTTTCTCTCGATCAGGTCAGGTTTTTATGCCAAGTTGATTTTTAAAAAATCTGATCTTCTGACTAAATCGATTACATTTTTGTGACATTATCGGTTGATTTTTGTTAATATTTCTCATCCGAAATAGATTTTTAAGAGAAAAATCATTTTCTAACACAGTTTATTGATTAAATGTTACAAACTTCAATTACTGTAAATTGAATAGTAGACACTGTTAAAGGTAAGTACATGTAAATTGAATGTTACGTCACCATTGTTCAAAATTCCGTGCTTCAACTTCCGTTTATTTGAACCTCTAGAATGCTCAGCGGCAGGGATGTCTCTCTTCAGAGTCCAACAGTAATCAGCCATCATGACAATTTATGACATCATGTCATAAATTGGCACATGCAAACTCTTCAGAGTTTGAGAAATTTCAAGAAATAAAAAAGAATTTTGCATCATATAAAGCGAAAATACCCGTACATGTAAACAAAAATGTACAAAACATGTGGCTATAGTTCAAAAAAGTTGACCTGATTGAGCAAAACCAATGTGATTTTTGGATTCAGCACATCAAAATTGTCCTAAATCAGCTAAAAAAAACCTTGGACAATAAATTTGGTGTTGACCAGTGTAATTTATGATGACAGTAATACCAACATCTAATAATAATTGTAATAATAATAAGTAAATACTTCTGGTATGTTTAATATAATTATAGACAATATTATCATCATCGTAATCACCATATACCCCAGCATGGCTTACAATACCATAATACAAGAACAATAAGTAACCAAAATAACCATAATAATAGGTAGCCATATAGTAGTTACAATAACAACAATAATAATAATAATACCACCTGGAATATATATTTTAAATAAGTCCATCCTAAACAACAATCATAATACTATAATACCATTGTAATATTCTAGTAATAGTGATGTCAATAATAACAATAGTACTCAGCATATATATTCAACAATAACAACCTTTCTTCATTAAAGACACATTGTAATATTACTGTAATATTACTACGCAAAAACATGAATTTGTGTTCATGCGAGTTGGTATTTTGTTTAACTTTGCCGAAAAATTTGCTTGATGTTTGGTCGCGATAGCCAATTCAGGGCTGTAAGGTGCGACGTGAAAATTGGTCTGTCTGAAGAATGAACGAACTGACGTAGCACCGGTGAAATGAGAAACAGACCTGTTTGTGTGTATAGCTGCTTTCAAACTACAATTATGCTGCTTTAAAATTACAGTTGGTGAGCTGCAGTCACGAGTTCCATCAGCATAAATTCGCACCTCAACAGTCTCCCGCAGATAACGGCGCATTTGTCCTGGATGTCAAGTTTCATGTCCACACATCGCTGATCACGCCGGTCAACCCGGAAGCTGGTGACACAGGCCGCTATGGAGTCACTGGCATTTCTATAAGTCTTTTAATTGTGTTGCCCCATGTTAAAATCACTGCAAATCAGTGGTGGAACACACTTATATATGCGACCCATGCTGACAAAATAAGTCACTTTGAGGAAATTATCAAAACTGAGGTGTTTTTTTCATGTTCTGTATTGAAAAACCTTCAAAATGATATTTAATTTGTAGGAACAAACCCAGAAAAAGACGTTTTGTTTATATTTTGGCTAGGTTGAAAACTCGCATTCGATCAGTCGGGAGTTACATCTTCCTCAAAAACGTAGGTATTTTTTAGAAAGTACGATTTCTGAGCTTTCCAATGATACCAGGCACTCATGGGGGTTTTCCCGGGACTTGCTGCCAGCAAACAAAGAGAGTCATGATTTATGATTTCTCGTGCCTGTAGCTTGTAGTGACGTGTTGTGCATTGCGATTCATTTTGCCAGCACAGGTCACATACACAGTTCAGTGGTTGTTGCTCTTTGTCCTCCGTTACACCAGAAAAAATGCGCCAACATTTTTTTTTTTTTTTTCATATCGGCACTGAGCATCTTTCATATTTCAAGAACAGACACCGTGTGTTTGTGTGCGCAGGCTGCACTTTTGAGTGACGCATTTAGCGCCACACAAAGTGGGATATGCTTTATTTCAGAGGGGGCTGTCCCTGGGCCCACGGTGGGTTCATTTTGTGTGGGTCTCTGAAGGAGTGTGATGGAGAAAGATGAAGCTCCATGAGGCGACGTGGGCTATTTTTACAGTCTAGTCTAGGGGTTTCAAAGATATGGCCCGCGGGCCAAAACTGGCCCGTTAGTTTGTTTGGTGTGGTGAGTGTGTTTAGGTAGTTAGGATTGATGAATGATTTGGAAATGTATCTAAATTTTAAATAATTTCTGGATCTTGACAAGTTGTTTTTAATCATAAAGTGAAATGCTATATTTTTAATGATCAAACTTCACTACTTGTACAGTGGTATAGGGCAGTACGGTGGTACAGGGGTTAGCTAGGGATGGGCAATATGGCCTAAAATGATATCATGATATTTTTGCAGATTTTCACGGTAACAATATTGTTCATGATATCACAATTTTTTTCAGTTTATAAAGAACAGTTTCACAGTCCAGTGTTATTTACCTTCAACATATTTAGTAAAAACAAAACAAAAACACTTATTTCTCCAGATTATAAACAGCAGTTCAGGTTGCATTTCAGATATATATTTTTTTGTTCTGTATCAAATATTACAAGAAAATAACGAACCACATCGTAAACGCACTTACGTTGTTAGGGTTTTATGCTGAATGAGTCTACCTGCATCAGTAGTCTCCATTGCACAGCCATCTCCTGGGACTTTTTGGCTCTCGTCGCACTGAAAGGATTTTTTTTTTTTTTTTTTTGGGTGGTTGAATAAAATCTAGCTGAAGCAACTGAAACGGAATGAAAAAACTCTGGACACCGAACGTCAACACTGCCCAAGGCGAGCAGTGTTGTTGACGGGTTGTACGTGCGGGGAAAAATGCGGGCAGATTATCTGCATTGCTGCACTTTTTTATATGGCAGCAGTCTGAAACTACCTTAAAACTAAACTATTTTAACACAACTAGACACAGATGCTCAGACAACAGATCGGTAGCTTCCTGCGCCATGTTTGTCTTGCCATAGCATGTAACTTCTGTCAGCAGTGTAACGGTGTGATATCATCATGCACCAGGCCCCAAATATCACAATATTCATTTTTACACTGGTATCAAAATTTATACCAGTATTATTGTGAATGATACGATATGGCACACCCCCTAGTTAGCACTGTTGCCTAACAGTTAGAAGGTGTCAGGTTTGAATCCCAAGGTTGGCAGGGGTAGGAACCTTTCTGTGGGGTTTGCACGTTCTTCTTGTGCTGTGTGGGTTTACTCCAGGTGCGCTGGTTTCCTCCCACAATCCAGAAACATGCATGTTAGGTTAATTGGTGATTCTAAATGGCCCCTAGATATCTGTCTCTGATAGGCCCTTAGAATAGAGTGTCAGTATTAGTGAATAGGGATGGGATTTTTATCAGTATTTATCACTATCAATGGCATTGTTGATTTCATTTATCAATCTGATTCTTTATCGATTGCCTGATCAATTCTTGATCAGTTTTCTGTGTGGAATAAAGCAGGCCTTCACAGGATTTCAGCATCACTGCAGGAGTTTTATTATTTTTCTGACCCTAAATGATGCTTCTTCTCTTAAAAAGATATAATAAAATCAAATATAAAGACTATAAACATGCTTTCCTTAGAAAAATGGGCATTTATGGCATGTAACATTTATGTTTAAATGCTGAAAAACAATATAAATAAAAGCAGTATAAATGGAATACTGAAATGATTAGAAACTACTGCACAATCATGTTATTTTAACAACCACAAAAATATACATGCTGTACTTGCAGTGTTTCCCCTACTGTTATATTGGGGGGTTGCAAAGGTCTAGCGATAGATCTTTGCTTCTACCCATCATGAGTTCTTTGTGGTGTGACAATCTTGTATTCAGACCATTTTAAAGGCTATCAGTCAGGACTTAGCCAGCTGAAATTAATTTGCACTGATGGGGGGGATGGGCTGGCTTCCTAAATTCTGATGGATTTCAGCTGGTTTCTTAGCTTTCTATGTCTTTCTTCATGTGTTCAATACTTATTCCCTG
Organism: Pholidichthys leucotaenia; assembly: GCA_020510985.1. Classification (NCBI taxonomy): domain Eukaryota; kingdom Metazoa; phylum Chordata; class Actinopteri; order Cichliformes; family Pholidichthyidae; genus Pholidichthys; species Pholidichthys leucotaenia. The sequence goes on from CM035840.1 coordinate 345,444,211, forward strand.
TGTCATTCCACTTTATTAAATATAACGTGTTTTGTGAATGCAGTTGCGTTGATTTCTTTGTATGTATGGATTACTTAGGTCAGTGGCTTCATCAGAAATATGTTTGAGAAAAGTGTTGATGTGTTCAATTTTTATTTCTCCCCCCTTCTCATATATATGCGGTTTTTATGCGGATAAAAGCTGCACACTCCGCATATAGACGCCTTTGTCGAGTCTTCAATAATCATGCGATAACCATCCGCACCAAAATCATGGTTTTTCGGGCCGTTGTTCTTTCCACCCTTCTTTACGCCTGTGAAGCCTGGACCTTGTATTGTTGTGATATCAAGCGCCTTGAGAACTTCAAACAGAGAAAGCTCAGACAAATACTTGGCATTTGTTGGGAGGATCGACTTTCAAACAATGAGAGTCTCAAGCGTGCTCTGCTGCCTAGTGTGCAAGTTACCATCTTGCAGCACCGCCTTCGATGGATAGGACATGCCATACGGATGGACCCCACCAGACTACCACGAATCATGCTCCGGGGGAGCTTGAGACAGGAAAAAGACCACATGGTAGGCCAAAACTGCGCTACAAGGACCAGCTAAAATGTTCCCTGAAGCAAGCCAACGTAGACAAAAGATCTTGGGAACAACTTGCCACTGACAGAGCAGCCTTGAGAAGAACTTGGGAAGGCACAGACTCATTTGAGAGGCTCTGAAAACAACAGGATGATGATAAACCCAAACGAAGACAAGAAAAACAAAACCAACCACGTTCCCCACCATCAATAAAATGTGACTTCTGCCCGCAACAGTTCTGTCATAGGCTGGGCCTTCAGAGCCACATCTGTCATCGACATCGATCACAGATGGCAGTGTCCTGAAAACTAAGATGAAACCAATGCTCGGACATGAGCTGGAGCCACCGCCGATATACAGTATACAGTGTGTGTGTGTGTGTGTGTGTGTGTGTGTATATATATATATATATATATATATTTTTTTTTTTTTTTTTTGGAAATAAGATTACTTATATCGTGATATGAAATTTTGGTCATATCGATATGCACGGCCCTAACCAACATGATCACATTACCTTCTTGGCGGAGGTAAAAATTGGATTTTGTTTCCTACATAGTCTTCCTCCATTAGTCAAAAATCATGGCTCAATCTTCATGGACTGTTACTGTGATATTCGTTCTCCTAAAAAGCAATATTAGACCTGATGAGAATATATTCACCAAATTAATTGATCAGTCAACCCTGAGACTGCAGCCCTTTATATTTTTTCTTGTGTTTTATTAAATCTGTGTAGATTGCATCCTTTGCCAGTGCCAATATGCAATATTACAATTACTGACAGAGCAATTTTGATCTGTGCCATCATTTCTTCAATGTGTCTTTAACTTGAGCACAACTTTCCCTCCAAGTTTCATGAAATTTTTCTGCTGGATTGGGATCAGCTATATTTTCTAGGAATAAATATGATTAAAATGTCCTTACAGTATAAACCATCAGGCAGTGTGTTTCTGTTGTCTGGGTTTATTTAGTCCCATTTAATTTAAATTTACAGCTGTATCAATCAGTACATAAATGGGAAATTAAATAGAATGAAATACCACATTTTAACAAATAATTGATGAGCTTTTCAGTGAGGCAGAAATTCTACTTTCTGTTTGGATCTCGGGCTGCAGCTATTGATTAAACAGACAAGCATTTTATGTCTTTTTTTTTTTTCTTTTGATTGAAGACCTTTTGACCAAAATCTTGTTGTTTATGCATTAAGCAAACTTGCACTGACCAGTCTGTGCTGAACCTTCTTCCCGAGAAAATGGAATCAGGCCTTTCCCTCCTGGGTCCCCCCACCCCCCACCCCACACTCCATAGCTGCAGCCCTATTTGGATCTATTTTAAATGTGAATATTTCTTGTTTTTCATCATCACAGATAAATTAATAATCTGCTAATTAGTTGAAACAATATTACAGAGAATGGTGTTCTCTGAGGGTAATTCTATTGCTCTATTGAGTACCACCTTATTTAAATTAAAGTCCTCTATAGCTCAAACTCTGATCAAAGCAAACACTTTTTTATGGCTTTTTTGCAGTGGTATCTTTTCAGTGACACTATTTGTTCTCATTGCGTCCTTAGGCTCTTTCATTTCCTGGTAAACCTCTGTGAACACAATGCAGGGAAGACATCACGACTTCCTTGACCTCCCTCTGCCCACTGAATGCTCTTTACCACTCAGCAGGCTGGCAGCTGGCGTGACAGAGCACCCTCTCCCTCAGGGGCCTGAAAGAAGGGGCGGAAAATGGAGGACGCCTTGGTTAATTTAATGTGTATATGCGAGGGTGCATTTGGCCCTAGATCAGCAAAAAACCAGGCCTGCCATTGTTTTATTTGTATCCCGGCGAGGAAATGCCTTTACTCGTCCTGCTGCATTGCTCTACTACCATCTGTCTTACCAGCAGCGGTGTGAAGCAATGACGTATTGTGTTGCATCCAGGAAATGAGCAGGGGAAGTTTACCAAGTGGGTTGATCGACAGCATGTGAATGGTATGAGAGGAACTTTGTGGACAGGTTAGAGGAAATGGCTTTATTAGGAGCAGCATCTTGGTAGGTTTTTCACCCTGTTTGGGGGGGAGGGAGCACCTGTGTTCCTGGAGGGATTAGATGTTACCGGAGTAGCCTGAGATTTTGAGGAGACAAAAATTAGCCAGCTATGTCTTTATTCAACACATAGCATGTTTCAGTTTTTGCTACACACCGATCTTCCCTTCCCATCTCTTGTTTTATGACATTTTCGATTCTACTGTCATGAATGAGCATGAAAAAGGCTTCACCCGAGTGATGTTAAAAGCTTTAGATCAAAACACCCCCAGCTTTTGATCTTAAGAATAGAAATAGGGGTTTATACAAGGATATGACAAATTAAATCAATTGAATCACATTAAAAATCGCTGAAGCTCTCCTTTTGAATAAAAAGGGCTGCTTTAGATGGGATGCTCTGAAAAATCCCCTGCCTCCTCTTGTGTGGTGTTGTGTGGTTGTCTCGGTGTAAAATAACACCACCGCTAGAATAAGAAGGAAAGCTACACCGGAAAATGTAAGGGCCCAGGGAGAGGAAAAGATGGGGTCCTTTACATTCTTTCCATACGGTCAATCTGAAATATTTGAAGCCACAATTGATGGTTCTGCATTTTTCTTCCAGTGAGGCTCAGTTCAGTGGCGCTGTTTTGTCACTGTGGGCACTGAAGATAAACCCCCCACAACACTGCCATCTAGTGGTGGCTTTGTTATGAGCTAACACAAGGTTACAAAAATAATTTTTCTGTAAGTTGTCTGTGTTTTTTCAACTGATTTAAGACAATTTTGCACCGCTGAATCCGAAAATGACATCTGTTTCTCTCGATCAGGTGCTAAGCAAAAACTTGTACTTAGTACTGTGCATGCACTTACCTTTATATAAAGGTAAGTATATGTAAATTGAATGTTATGTCATCATTGTTCAAAATTCAGAGAATTTCAAGACAAAAAAAAGAATTTTGCATCATATGAAGTGAAAATACCCGTACATGTAAACAAAAACATATAAAACAACATGTGACCATAATTCAAAAAGTTAACCTGATTGAGCAAAACCAATGTGATTTTTGGATTCAGCACATCAAAATTGTCCTAAATCAGCTAAAACAAAACTTAGACAATAAATTTGGTGTTGACCAGTATAATAGATGCAGAAAAAGTTACAAGTGAAGACGTGTGTGTGTGTGTTTTGATGGTGTTTGTCCAAAATTTAAATGATCTTTTCCTCTTTATTGCGTGTTAGAATGGAAAATTAAGTCTTCCTGTGTTATTACATTTTTGCCTTTGTATTGCACATTTTTGCATAAAGTACAGAACAGCATGTTGATTGAGTGATGTGTTTTACAGCTTAATAGCAAAAATATTAAAGATCCAATGATAAGTTAAGAACGGGCACATAGAGCAGCGTATGGTTTCTGATTATAAAAATGAATTGACAAAGTACTAGTTAAGAATTAATTTTGGGTTCATATTGTAAAAAGTTCAAGGTGTTTCAAGCTCAGAAATATAGTATATCTATATGCACATATTATGTTACATGTATTAGAAATATGAGATCTCAATATCAAAATGTTCATTCATGATAATCAAGTTGACCTGAATTCATAATGTGTTTGGTTGGCACCGTTCTTGCAGGAATATTTGAAATTATTGTAGTTCCAATGAAGACCAGTGGGTGTCAGTAGATATCTGAACATTATTACCCCTGCTGAGCTGTTGCTGCTGCTCCTTTACCACAGATGCTTTGGACATCAGGATTTGATTTGTGAGGATATTACTATGTGATGTAATTTGGCCAGAAGCCCCGAGAGCACGTTTGTTTTGGATAATGTCAATCAACAAGCAATGCTGTAGTTATAGTTACTGTAACATAGCCTGAAAGAATTATTAGTTCTTGCCAGAAGTGATTGTTATAACTAATAGATGCAACAGATTTTATTTTGCTTTTCATGATCGATTTGTCTCTCTTTTATTCACCGTTTCTGATACCAGTCTTAAAGCAACACTATGGAAGAATTGGTCTCAGAGTTTCTGTTACAGTAGTGAAGTGTAATTGTCTGTTACCACAGATGTTATCAATACTTTTGTCAGTGTAAGCCATGTGGATTTGTTTACAAGCTGATGGAAACGGAACTGAATTAAAAGGCTTTGCTTCAATTGGAAACAGAGGATAAGCAGAAAAAAATACAACTCAATAGCAACAAGCCCAGGTCACCATCATACTCTCATCCCTTTATCTCTAGTGTTAATGAGTCCAATATTCACGTTTGTCTGGGCTCTTGCTCTGTCACGCTCTTACTTTCTTTTTCCTTTTCCTTCAGCTAGGTCAGAGGTTGGCAACCTCTATTATGCAAAGAGCAATTTTGAGAAATTTTTGACCAATAAAATACACATGGAGCCACAAAATACCTGAGCCTAAAAACTAAGATAAAACAGCAATGTTACAAGTACAAACTTCTCTGACACCATCAGTATTAAGAGGTTTGTTCCTAATAAATTTATAACTTTTTCCCCCAAGATTTGAGAGATTTTTGGCATAAAAGTTTCTGGTATTCTGTCAAATTTGTCTTTTTTTTTTTTTTTCTTGGAAAATTAGTTTTTTTGTTTTTTTTTTCAGGTAAAATTGCAGCCTCTTGCCATATAAATTTGTGACATCATTTCAAGTAAAAATGCAGTGTATCCAGTAAGATTTTTTTTTTTCAGAAATTTTGTGATTTTGTTTTTTTTTGAATTGAAAATTTGCAAGTTTTTTTTTCCATAAGATTGCAAGTTTTCCCCCTAAATTTGTCATACAGTTATGTGAAAAGTTAGGACACCCTGTATAAGCCTGTGTGGTTTTTAACATATTTAGACATATGGATATTTAATATAATTTTTAAAAATACTGGGAGATTCATGTAATACAACTAAACAATTAAAAATGAATTAGACTTTTTTCAAATTCATTGTAAAATGTAATTCTAAACAAATAGTGAGGAATAAATTAGGACACCCCCCTATCTTTTTAGGACACTCCCACATTCATTCCCACTTAGAATGGTTAAACTAAATGTTAAAAAAATGCAAATAAAAACAAAACAAGGTTAGACATAGATACATGAACATTTCTTAATAAAAAACTGAATATTTAAAGGGGTGTCCTAATTTTTTCACATGACTATTTTGAGAATAAATTTTGGTCTTTTCTAATACGTTTTTTCTGTTATCACTTGTAAATTTTTTAAGGTAAATTTGCAGCATTTTTCTCTGAAATTTGTAACATTCTTTAAAAAAAATGCAACTTCTCAACTAAATGCGTTTGTTTTTTCCCCAGAATTTTTTTTTTCAAATTTGTTATGAGAATTTTTAGCATAAATTTTCATTCTTTTTATTAAAAAAAAATGTATATATACACTACTCACAAAAAGTTAGCGATATTTAGCTTTCGAGGGAAATTTATAGAAATGTAAAGTTCACACTACACAGGGTTTCCTTTGGCAATATTTCTCGGTGGCGGCCCGCTGCAGCAGAATTTTACCGCCTCGCCAAGACAGAGATATGAATTTAAGAAAAATATATGAAGCAATGACTTTCCGCAAGCGCGCACACGAACAACGCGCGTGGCCGTCATCCGCGCGGAGTTTAGAAGCGCCCCGCCCACGCGAGCTTTTCAGTCAGTCAGCAGGCAGTGTCTCTTCTAGCGGCAGCAGCATCTTCGTGGAAAAGGAGTGAAAGCCGGGAAGTCAAACAGCAGAAATTGACTCTATTTGAAGAGAAACTTTGTGAAGAAGTCCACTGTTTCTATGTTGGTGAAAATCCTGGCGCCCCACCGCCTTGGCGCTACCTATCGGGCAGGAGTGAAACTGCAAATGATGGCTGTGTGCATGCATCAACCGCTTGGCCTGGGTAGATGAAAAAAGTGAGCACATACAGCGCCACGTGCATGCCGGGCTTGTCCAAATCGTACGCGGACCAAGGCGGACTAGAGGGGAAATGCAGCATGAGTAAGGCTTGACTGTCTGAGAGAAACATGAGTTTATTAAAGTACTTTAAATGCGAAAAAAAAAATCATAAGAGGTATGTAAACACTGGAGGCATTTATCATGGTTTTAACCCGCTGGAAACTGGGGCAATAAAGGAAGAGTCACTTAGGTAAGAGATGTGGTTAGAATTCAAATGCAGCCGGCTTCATATGAAGGGAAAGGCAAGGGGGACTGATGAATTGCTGAGGATATATTTCACCAGCCACTACAATATTAAGTTATGTCCCCAATTATGTACCTGGCAAGTTGAGATGACCGAAATTGACAAAATCAATGACTTTAATCCATCAGCAGCCTTCAGACAAACTGAACGTGCCAGCATTTGGACTTCAAAATAAGGGAGGTTTTTCTTGGCGGTGAGGAGATTTCCAAAAAAAAAAAAAGAAGCTATAAATATATAGAAATATTATAACAGAAATAACGGCATCCTTGGTCATTTAAGTTAATTTAAATCATTAAATACAATTTTATTAATATTTTTTTCTTTGTAATGAGAGTTAAGTTATTGTTCTCTTCTGACTGCAAAGTTATGGTCAAAAATATAAATTGTTATAAGGAAAAAGTAAAAAAAAAAAAAAATACCAGTCTGTTTCAAATTTATTTAAAAAACAGTAATTTTATTAAAAAAAAAACCAGACAAAAATAATCCATAAAATAATCCACAAATTTAGATAAATTTACAGAGAAAAGTAGAAGACTATAAGAAAATTGCTATAAATTTTGGAGAAAAACCTCAAACCTTCAAGACTGAAGTCATTACTCAAGTTTTAAGTGGGTGGTCTTTGTACCCTTAACTAGAAATTTTTGGTTGTCTCCTTTAATTTACATGGCACTTGATATTTTCTAACCGGTTTGTATACCACCATAGACACAGAGAGAACCTGAATTAGACAGAGCTCAGAGAGGGCAAGATTAGACAGACGAGAGTAGCCAAGGAGAGGAAAGTGTTCAGGCAGAGGGTCCAGGAGAGGTGGAAGGAGAGAAGGATGACACCAGTAAAAAGTCCAAATACAGGACGTCTGGGTGGGACCCCAAATGGCCCAATATTCCAACATTCAAGCCTTGGTTGTACAATACTTCAAATTGTAAGTTCCATATACATGGCAGTGGCTCAGGAGGTAGCGCAGGTCATCCAATAACTGGATGGTTGGCGGTTCGAATCCCACTCTCCCCAGATATCCTGCTGTTGTGTCCCTGGGCAAGACACTTTACCCACCTTGCCTCCAGTGTCCATAACACTGGTTGTGAATGTGTATAAATGTTAGGTGGCAGCTGGAGAGGCCGTTGGCCTGGATTGGCAGCCACGTTTCCGTCAGCCTGCCCCAGAGCAGCTGTGGCTACAGGTAGCTTGCCACTACCATTGTCTGTCTCAAGTGAATGAATAATGTATCTGTAAAACGCGTCTTTGAGTGTCTATGATAAACCGCTATATAAATCTGATGCATTGTTATTATTTTGTGTAAAATTTAAAAAAGAAATAAATGGTATAAAATTAACATATTCATACATATGTCATATGTGTTTTCTGCCCCCCCACCCCCCGGAAAAATATGTTGCCACCACGCCAAGGTCTTTAAGCCAGAGGAAACACTGCTACAGTGATATAATATCATGAAAGTAGGGCATTTAAGTAGAAGCATGCAATGGTGATTTCCTCATCTCAAGCAATTTATTGAAACAAAAGCCAACAGTGGTGGGTATACCACAACAAAAAATGTCAATGTGTCAGTGACTTGTCCTGTGCCCTTGAGCATCAATTACAGCTTGACAATGACATCTCATACTGTTCACAAGTCGACTTATTGTCTGCTGAGGCATGGCATTCCACTCTTCTTGAAGGGCGGCCCTCAGCTCATTGAGGTTGTGGGGTGCAGGGTTATGAGCCTCTGCACAGCGACTCAGCTTATCCCTTAGGTTTTCTATGGCATTCAGGTCTGGAGAAAGTGCAGGCCACTCCATTTGAGGTACCCCAGCCTCCAGCAGCCGTTCCCTAATGATGCAACCTCAATGAGCTGAAGTATTGTCATCCATGAAGATGAAATTGGGCCTTTGTTGTTCATGCAGGGGCACAATGATTGGATTAATGATGTTATTCAGGTAGTATCGGCTTGTCACTGTACCATTCACAAGGTGTAGGGCAGTTCTGTATTGACTAGATACACCTGCCCAGACTGTAACACCACCACCACCACCAAAGGCTCGTCTGGTGACAACAGTGGCTGATGCATAGCGCTCTCCTTGACATCTCCAACATTGTTGGCAGCCATCATTTCTGCTCATTGTGAATCAACTTTCATCAGAGAACAGCACTGAGACCCACTGGTCTCTTGTCCAGCATAAATGCTTCCTGGCTCATGCAAGACGATGACACCTGTGCCTGGTGGTGTGGTCAGGTACCCTTGCAGGTCATCTAGCATCGCAGACCACGGTGATGTAAACGGTTTCGAATGGTCTGATGTGACACTTGGATGCCTCTCACCTCCCTTAAATGTGCCTGGAGATGAGTGGCATTCGTCATCTGGTTCTGCAGGGCACTGTTCACAATGATGCGGTCATCAGCGTGGGATGTGGCCAAAGGACGTCCACTTCTTTGCCTTTCTGTGACTCTTCCAATCTCTCTGTATCTCTGTTGCAACCTATTGATGACGATCTGTGACATTCTAATCTCAGTGGCAGCTCACTCTAAGCTCGGTGGTAACCATGGACACATACTGATACTATTGTGGATAATTTATATTTCTTAAAAAATATTAATACAAATATATTTTATTACTATCAGTTGATATAAACAATAACCAACATCACTTTAGCTTGTTAATAACGTTTGCAACAATGGTTTGTTTTACTCTTATTTGAGGAGCAATGGCTTATGGGTAATCTTCTTGTCAACTTCTGGTGAAGTGATGTACCGTTGTTCACTTCTTCCCTGCTCAGTTCTCATTTCCCTTTGAACTGAAGACCATTCACTCCCTTCGATTTGGAATCTCACTTAATGTGGCGGAATACCCTGTGCAGTCCACTTTGAAGTATACTCTTGGGTGATCGGAGCGCAGCTAGTGTCCCTCACCAAACAGCAAAGGTATATACAGTAGTGCTGTTGCAGGCAGTGCAGCCCACTCAGGATGTGATGGAAGTGACAATTGCTTTGTGAAAGGTGGATGTGCCATCAAAATTATTTTTTTGAAAGCATTATTTTAAGTAGAAAATTTTACATAATGTTGCTATAAACTTAAACTTCACTATGGAGTTTGTGGTACTGTTTACTTTTTTGTGGTTAAAACCTTGAACATCACCTTTTGTCCAGTATAGTGTTCCTGGTGCCTCAGCTTTCAGTCAAAGAGCTCTGGTTTGTATATTGTGTTTGGTGTTTTTATTAGAAGTGAATAAGCTGGAAATGGATTTAAAAAAAAAAAAGTTCTTTCATAAATGAGCCATGCAGAGACCCATAACTCTCTCATTTCTTCTTCTCCACTGACATGTTTTGTGTTGCCAAGTCAACACAAACTGCACCATTCATCGTTAGCGGTCAACATTTCATAAAATCTTCAATAAGCTTATGATTGTTCCTCTCAGAAACGTGACCCAGAGACAGGCTTTCCATTCTGCCCAGAGTCATATGTGTGTCTTTGCTTCTAAACACAAGCTTCTGTGCCGTCCCTTCACTCTGCTGTCGGCACATCTACCTCCATTTGCCACCAACAAAGGCGTCCCAGTAGTTTCACTCGGCACTGGAACACAAACACAGACGCACGCAAACACACAGTCAGTGCCCCAGTGTGTGCCAGGAGACAGTGGAGTAGCTGTGCGGGCTGCCAGCTCCCAGAGAGGGCCACTTTGTTTCACCTCTGACTTGGACCGGGGCCAAACGATCTGAGAGTCGCTCACTGGGTCACTTGATGAAGCAACTGAATGGGGAGTTTAGTTGTTCAGTGCAGAGCCTTTGGTTTGTCGCTGCAAGGTGCTTTGTTACTTTCTATGCCAGTGTTCAGACACACAAATCAATGTTACCATCCTGGTGAAATATTTTCAGCTGTGAGCAGCTGCATTGTCCTTAGCAGCGTGAATAACAGCGTTAAGGTGAAGACACATTAGATCTTAGATGTGTTTGAATTATTTCGGGTAACACATTTTGCTTTCTTGAGTCAGGAATTGGTTTGCAGTTATCTGGTTTGTAGCCTGTTGAGTGACTTTTGAAAAAAAGTAAATCCAGCACTGGTGTGAATCTCTAGTTTATTAATGAAAAATGTAGGGATCTTTGTTATTAAAATTTGATTGATTTGATATATGGTGATTTATAGACTAATTTGTAGTAGCTGTGTGTTATGTGTTTTGTATTTTTTCCTGTGTTTATTCTTTTTAATTCATTTGTGTGTCTGTCAAGAGCAAAGCTAAGAGTTTAGAAATGGACCGAGCAAATAGATTTTGCGATTTTTAAAAAAAAAAAAAAATTTCAAAGGATAGTAAATGCTGAGCGCTCTCTATTTTTAGTTTTTGTGATTTTTTTTTTTTCTTTTTATCTTTAGTGCTATTAATTTACTCCACACATTTACAGGTCAAAGTATACACTGATAGACAAAAGGCAGCTAACCCTCTTGCCGCCAACGTGATGCCGCTTATTTTCTTCTTTTTTAATTTCTAGCTGATCAGTAAACTTACCTTTTCAGATCTCATTTTTCATCTGCATTCTTCCTGAGTTTTTCTGATGCCACCTTTGTTTTTCCCCTTCTTCAGGATCTGGAGATCGTTTACTCTTATCTCCATGGGATGGAAGCCTTATCCAACCTGCGAGAGCATCAACTGAGGTGAGCGTTTGCACACATTCCTGATACTTCATTATCATTACTGAGAGTCTTTTATTCCTATTATGCAATTTTCAACATCACAACAACTCCTTGATGAGTGATAGGAAAGGTTTTCTTGAACTTTTCAGTTTCACCTGTTTAATCCTACTTTCAATCTGCCATCAAATCATAACTGGAAGTATTCCATTTTGAAAGGGAAAGAAACTGTAATTCCCCTCTTTGATTTACCCAGAACATATAAAACCAAGTTATTAACAATAAACTAATACTTACTCTACACTTTTTCATGTACTTGTTAATTTAAAAGCCCACCGATTTGACTTCCGGTCTGGACGCCATGGCGACTGCAGCTTAACACTGAAGCTCTCAGACCCAATCCAGGATAACACCTTGAAAATCAAACTTAACGGATTTTTGGAGGAGTGAAAATCAAAAGACAAAATCATCATGTCTAAAGGAAAACAGAAGAAACTGAAATTCTCCAGGCCAGGACACGTATCGGCCGGAGAATCTGAACTGGAAGATCTCCGTTCAGAAGACGAGGAACTGGTGATAGCTAACAAAAGGGTTAGCCTGAAATCACTATTTGAGGAGCTACGACGATTTCGCCGAGAAGTTACGGCCGAATTTCGGGAATTCAGAGAAGAATTGAAAAGGACAAACAGCAGAGTGGACCAGGCCGAGAACCGAATCTTGGAAACAGAGGATCGAATAAAAGTGCTCGAAGATTCTGTGCTAGACCTACGCAAAAGACAAGCAGCTATAGAGGCTAAGCTAACCGACCAAGAAGGAAAACAAAGAAGAGACAACATAAGAATTCATGGTCTGATAGAAGGAACCGAAAATGGTTTTAACTCAATGGCAGAATGCGTGGAATCCTTACTAAGAGAGAAATTGGATATTCCACAAACCACCGACTTGAAGATAGAAAAGGCACATCGTTCATTAGCCGCTAGGCCGGCGGCGGAAGCGCCCCCACGTTCGGTGTTGGTAAGATTTTCCAATTTCAAAATAAAACAAGAGGTTGTAAGACTGGCCTGGCAGAAAAAAGGATTTATGCACCAGGAGAGAAAAGTCTACGTGGAACACGATTACGCCCCGGAGGTCCTTAAAAAGCGCAGGGAATACAATGACGCGAAAAAGGTGTTAAGAGAGAAGAAATTGCGCTTTCAGACACCATTTCCTGCGAAGTTAAGGGTCTTCTACGGCGATGAAACGTGTCTCTATAATTCGGCGGAAGAAGCAACAGCTGACATGGCGAAAAGAGGGCTCCCGGTAACGGTATTTAAACCCGCAGCAGACCCGAGTGAGAAGATCAAAGCGCAAACATGGACAACACAAAGACCCTCAAAATCCACGGACCAGCAGCGGGAAACCCAGCACCAGAGCGTCGCGGATAAACTATCCGTTTTCAGGTTGGAATAGCGACCTTTTTTTTTTTTTTTCTCTTTTCTCTTGAATCAATCCGCACATCCAACCCCCCTCATACAAGGTAACAAACTTTTTTTTTTTTTTTTTATTTAAGTTTTTGTAAAGGGTATACAGGTCGTTACAGCAATGCAGTGTTTACATTTTCATCACATGTTCCCTTATTTTCTGATATCTGACAACATTGGAAGATTAATTCTTACAACACCCCCTTTTTTTTTTTTTTTTTTTTAAAGTGAAAGAAAAAGTGAAATTAAAGAGAAAAAAAAACAAGAAACAAATAACAAAAAAAAAACAAAAACAAACCAGTAAAAAACAAACAAAAAGAAAAAGTAAGTAAATAAAGATAAAAGAGCATCTGAGTAGCATTGGAACAAAGAGTGGAACCATTATTGAAATGGTATTTGTCAAAGATTAGATCTAATGGAAGACACATATGCGGTCCAGGGTTGCCAAAAGTTCATGAACACATCCATGTCCTGTCTCAGTGCGAATGTCAACTTTTCCATCGAGTAAATGTCTTGGATCACGTTAGTCCAATCTTCAGGTGTAGGACAGTCCTTCAACATCCATTTTTTAGTTAGAGCTTTTTTGCTTGCCAATATTAAAACATTGAATAAGTATTTTTCTCCTCGTCTTTCCAGTGAGTCCGGTAGTAAACCCAAATACAAAGTTACAAAAGAAAAGGGAACTGTAATTTTGAATATTTTCCCCAATATTGTCTGTACCTTGGTCCAATATTGGTGGATAACTGGGCATGACCAAAACACATGAAAATGATTTGCAGTCTTTTCACCACACAAGCGCCAACAGTTCAATCCCTTATGGGTAAATTTGTTTTGTGCAGCTGTTCTGAAAAATCTTGCCAAGTTTTTCCATCCAAATTCTCTCCACTGCAGGGATGAGGTACTTTTCCATTGCTGTTTATTTAGCTTTTCCCATATTTCCAGTTGTAAAGTGAAATTCCCCTCTTTTTCCCATCTCTCTTTTATATAAGATGTGTTGTCTCCTTTTAAGTCTTGAAGACCTTGGTATATTTTAGAAATGTATCTGATCCCTGGGATCCCTTTATATGCCATTAAGAAGACCTTCAGAACACCTGACTGGGCCCTTTCCAAAACCTCCTTTTTAAGTATATTGTTTATGTGGTGTCTAAGCTGGAAGAACCTGTAAAGGTCTTGATTTATTAGGCCTTGTTTTTTCAAATCTTCAAAACTTCTTAAGATTTGCCCTTTAAAAAAATCGTAATATTTTATCAGCCCTTTCTCCTTCCACTTTTTAAATCTGGTGTCTGTTTTATTAGGAGTAAAGTCCTGATCATAGGCGATCCATTGCAGAAGTCGATAGGGCTCTTTAGTTTGATTCTCTCTGACTATCTTAAACCAAATTTTTAGCGGGGTCTCTATCCACGGGTTAGTGTTATTCAAAAGCTTAGGTAAGACATTGTTCCCTATTATCGCCTGTAGGGGGATGTCACTTGTTATTTGGCATTCAATCTCCTTCCATTGTGCAGTGTAGACTGGGTTACATATCTCTACTAAAGTTTTAATTTGTGCGGCTTTAAAGTAGTCCCTGATATTTGGCAGCGCGAGCCCACCTTTGTCTTTGTTTAGCTGTAGGGTTCTATATCTGATTCTAGGTCTCTTGCCCTGCCATATGAATCTTGAGATCCTTCTGTCCAGCTCCTGCCATGTTTTTTTGGGAGGTTCTACCGGTATTGTTTGGAAAAGGTATAGAAGACGTGGAAGTATATTCATTTTGACTGCTTCAATTCTTTGTGCAGTACCCAAGAATGGTATCATATTCCATCTTGCTAGGTCAGATTTTATTTTTGTCACCAGTGGATCATAGTTTAGTGATATAATTTTGTTGAGTTGTTTCGGGATATTGACCCCCAGATATTTCATAGATTCCGACTCCCAGTTAGTTTTGAGTTTGCTTAGTGAATAATGATTTGGGTCATAGTTGAATGTTAAAACTTGGGTTTTATGCATATTTAATTTGTACCCCGATAAATCTCCATACTCTGAAAAAACTGAGGTTAGTTCTGGTAAAGAAGTGTCCGGCTGCCCTAGGTATATTAAAATGTCATCAGCAAAGAGTGCTATTTTATGTTCCTTCTGACCAAGTGTAATACCTTGAATTTTTTGGTTTTGTCTTATCCATTGGCTCAGAGGTTCTATGAAGATTGCAAAGAGCAGTGGAGACAGGGGGCAGCCCTGACGACATCCTCTTTCCAGTTCAAAAGATGATGATAAATTACCGTTAATCCTTATTTTAGCTGTTGGTTTTTTATATAATGCCTGTATAGTTCTAATGAAGTTGTTATGAAAATTGAAACTGGATAAGATTCTATATAGAAAAGACCAGTCAACCGAATCGAATGCTTTTTCAGCATCTAATCCCAATATGACTGCATTTAAGTTATATTTTTTTATATGATGAATTATGTGTAAAGTGCGTCGAATGTTGTCTTGTGTCTGTCTTTGTCTTATAAAACCTGTTTGGTCTAAATGAATTAGGTCTGTCAGTATATTTTCTAACCTTTTGGCAAGGATAATGGTAAAAAGCTTATAGTCCTGATTTAGTACACTGATTGGTCTGTAGTTGGAGCACTCTAGTTTATCCTTTTCAGGTTTAGGTATAACTGCAATGACCCCTTCTCTCCAGGAGGGGGGGATTTCCCCTGTGTGGAGGACATAATTAAATGTTTTCAGGAGGAGAGGAGATAGTTGCTGTTTAAAGGTTTTGTACCACTCTGCTGTATAGCCATCAGCTCCTGGGGATTTGTTAGCTTTAAGTTTCATAATTGCTTTTTCCAATTCTTTAGGATGTATTTCTGACAGTAGTGTTTTATTTTGTGACTCCGTAAGTTGGGGAAGGTTTAATGTGTTTAGGAATGCCTCGGATGCGTTTTTATGTTTTTTGTGGGAGTATAAGTTCTTATAGTAATTCTCGAAGTTTTTAAGAATATCCTGAATTCTGAATTTTATTTCCTTTGATACTGGGTCTCTGATTTTGTAGATTGCTCTTTCTGTTTGATGTTTCCTCAATTTATAGGCTAGCAATTTTGCCGATTTACTGCCTGCTTCATAGTATTTTTGTTTCAGAAATGTAAGTTTCTTCTGGATTTCTATTGTGTAGATCTCATTTATTTGGTTTTTAATTTCCTTAATCTTGAGCGAGTCAGTAGAATGAGTGTTGCCTTTGTGTTCTTTTTCTAGGTTCCTAAGTTCTGACTCTAATGTGGATAGTTTTTCTTGTCTTAGTTTCTTTTGGGTTGCCAGTTTTGCAATAATCTTTCCTCTTATTACAGCTTTACATGCATCCCACAGTATTAAAGGGGATACTTCTCCATTATCGTTATCTTCCAAATATCTGAGAATATCTGATTCCAATTCATCTTTCAATGGTCCTTTCAGGACATTTGAATTTAACCTCCAAGAAAATGTATTATTTGTGTATTTTTGGATATTTAAGTCCATGTAGATCGGACTGTGGTCGGAGAGATCCATCAGTCCTATTTTACATGTTTTTACTCTTCCAATGTCTCTATTAAACATAAAAAAATAGTCAATCCTTGAGTAAGATGAATGTGGAGTTGAGTAAAATGTATAGTCTTTTACACTGGGGTTGAGTTCCCTCCACACGTCACAGATTCCCAATTCTTTTAGTAGCATCCGAGTCTTCCTGTTTTGGGTGTTATTTTGATGTGGGGAATTACCAGAAGCATCCCAGTATGGATTCAGTCTAAGATTGAAGTCCCCACCACATATCACTAAACCTTGAGCTTTAGTTATCATTAGGTCGAATACATTTTTATAAAATTTCCAGTTAGCTCCTGGGGAAGCATACACATTCAGCAGGGTGATATCTTCTCCCTCTAGCCGCCCAGTTACCAAACTGTATCTCCCTTCTTTATCTTTGTGTTCTGATTTTTTTTCAAATGTAATTTTGGTTGATATCAATGTCGCTACTCCCCTCCTCCTCCCTGATTTATATGAAGATGAAGAGATCATTTTAAACCCTTGTCTACTGAGTTTATTGTGTTCCACGTCTGTTAGGTGGGTTTCTTGTAAAAGTATTATTCCTGCTTTGTCTTTTTTCATTTTGCCTAGAATCTTGGATCTTTTAACTGGATTCAGGATTCCTTTTACATTATATGAAATTATTTTGGTTACACCCTGTTTCTCCATTGTGTTGTTTTGTTTAGTATAACTGTGTGGTGGCCCTCTTTTGTGCTACTCAGAAACTGAAAGAACATTAAAAACAAGAAAAACATTAAGAACATAGTGTAAAAAACTTTAAAACAAAAAGCTGTCATAAGAACTTCCTGAGCTGAGGTCTTTTTAAAGACCCTGTAAGAGCCTTGATGGAGTGAAGGCCCTGAGGGAAATTCCTCAAACTCTGTTACGTGTTGAGGGCCCTCTCTTACCACTGAAAGTAGTCCCATGCTTTTAACGTGAGTTTCAGAACCCAATCCAAACTTGTAATGATTTTTTTTTTTTTTTTTTTTCCTTTTATGCCTAAACCCTGTGAAATTGTGTGCACCCTCCCACCCCCATCACATCAAACATTCACGCAAAAACAGTATTTGTTAGTATGAGGAGAACATGTGGATTATTGTCACATTTCTATTTTAACAAGTTTTTTTTTTTTAATTACAAAGACTTATTTGTTTCAAATAATATGATTGTTCCATGAAATGTTTTACCACATGCTGAATATGCATCTCCTTTAATGTTTGTTACCTTGTATGAGGGGGGTTGGATGTGCGGATTGATTCAAGAGAAAAAAAAAAAAAAAAAAAAAGGTCGCTATTCCAACCTGAAAACGGATAGTTTATCCGCGACGCTCTGGTGCTGGGTTTCCCGCTGCTGGTCCGTGGATTTTGAAGGTCTTTGTGTTGTCCATGTTTGCGTTTTGATCTTCTCACTCGGGTCTGCGGTGGGTTTAAATACCGTTACCGGGAGGCCTCTTTTCGCCATGTCAGCTGTTGCTTCTTCCGCCGAATTATAGAGACACGTTTCATCGCCGTAGAAGACCCTTAACTTCGCAGGAAATGGTGTCTGAAAGCGCAATTTCTTCTCTCTTAACACCTTTTTCACGTCATTGTATTCCCTGCGCTTTTTAAGGACCTCCGGGGCATAATCGTGTTCCACGTAGACTTTTCTCTCCTGGTGCATAAATCCTTTTTTCTGCCAGGCCAGTCTTACAACCTCTTGTTTTATTTTGAAATTGGAAAATCTTACCAACACCGAACGTGGGGGCGCTTCCGCCGCCGGCCTAGCGGCTAATGAACGATGTGCCTTTTCTATCTTCAAGTCGGTGGTTTGTGGAATATCCAATTTCTCTCTTAGTAAGGATTCCACGCATTCTGCCATTGAGTTAAAACCATTTTCGGTTCCTTCTATCAGACCATGAATTCTTATGTTGTCTCTTCTTTGTTTTCCTTCTTGGTCGGTTAGCTTAGCCTCTATAGCTGCTTGTCTTTTGCGTAGGTCTAGCACAGAATCTTCGAGCACTTTTATTCGATCCTCTGTTTCCAAGATTCGGTTCTCGGCCTGGTCCACTCTGCTGTTTGTCCTTTTCAATTCTTCTCTGAATTCCCGAAATTCGGCCGTAACATCTCGGCGAAATCGTCGTAGCTCCTCAAATAGTGATTTCAGGCTAACCCTTTTGTTAGCTATCACCAGTTCCTCGTCTTCTGAACGGAGATCTTCCAGTTCGGATTCTCCGGCCGATACGTGTCCTGGCCTGGAGAATTTCAGTTTCTTCTGTTTTCCTTTAGACATGATGATTTTGTCTTTTGATTTTCACTCCTCCAAAAATCCGTTAAGTTTGATTTTCAATGTGTTATCCTGGATTGGGTCTGAGAACTTCAGTGTTAAGCTGCAGTCGCCATGGCGTCCAGACCGGAAGTCAAGGTAACAAACTTTAAAGGAGATGCATATTCAGCATGTGGTAAAACATTTCATGGAACAATCATATTATTTGAAACAAATAAGTCTTTGTAATAAAAAAAACTTGTTAAAATAGAAATGTGACAATAATCCACATGTTCTCCTCATACTAACAAACACTGTTTTTGCGTGAATGTTTGATGTGATGGGGGTGGGAGGGTGCACACAATTTCACAGGGTTTAGGCATAAAAGGAAAAAAAAAAATCATTACAAGTTTGGATTGGGTTTTGAAACTCACGTTAAAAGCATGGGACTACTTTCAGTGGTAAGAGAGGGCCCTCAACACGTAACAGAGTTTGAGGAATTTCCCTCAGGGCCTTCACTCCATCAAGGCTCTTACAGGGTCTTTAAAAAGACCTCAGCTCAGGAAGTTCTTATGACAGCTTTTTGTTTTAAAGTTTTTTACACTATGTTCTTAATGTTTTTCTTGTTTTTAATGTTCTTTCAGTTTCTGAGTAGCACAAAAGAGGGCCACCACACAGTTATACTAAACAAAACAACACAATGGAGAAACAGGGTGTAACCAAAATAATTTCATATAATGTAAAAGGAATCCTGAATCCAGTTAAAAGATCCAAGATTCTAGGCAAAATGAAAAAAGACAAAGCAGGAATAATATTTTTACAAGAAACCCACCTAACAGACGTGGAACACAATAAACTCAGTAGACAAGGGTTTAAAATGATCTCTTCATCTTCATATAAATCAGGGAGGAGGAGGGGAGTAGCGACATTGATATCAACCAAAATTACATTTGAAAAAAAATCAGAACACAAAGATAAAGAAGGGAGATACAGTTTGGTAACTGGGTGGCTAGAGGGAGAAGATATCACCCTGCTGAATGTGTATGCTCCCCCAGGGGCTAACTGGAAATTTTATAAAAATGTATTCGACCTAATGATAACTAAAGCTCAAGGTTTAGTGATATGTGGTGGGGACTTCAATCTTAGACTGAATCCATACTGGGATGCTTCTGGTAATTCCCCACATCAAAATAACACCCAAAACAGGAAGACTCGGATGCTACTAAAAGAATTGGGAATCTGTGACGTGTGGAGGGAACTCAACCCCAGTGTAAAAGACTATACATTTTACTCAACTCCACATTCATCTTACTCAAGGATTGACTATTTTTTTATGTTTAATAGAGACATTGGAAGAGTAAAAACATGTAAAATAGGACTGATGGATCTCTCCGACCACAGTCCGATCTACATGGACTTAAATATCCAAAAATACACAAATAATACATTTTCTTGGAGGTTAAATTCAAATGTCCTGAAAGGACCATTGAAAGATGAATTGGAATCAGATATTCTCAGATATTTGGAAGATAACGATAATGGAGAAGTATCCCCTTTAATACTGTGGGATGCATGCAAAGCTGTAATAAGAGGAAAGATTATTGCAAAACTGGCAACCCAAAAGAAACTAAGACAAGAAAAACTATCCACATTAGAGTCAGAACTTAGGAACCTAGAAAAAGAACACAAAGGCAACACTCATTCTACTGACTCGCTCAAGATTAAGGAAATTAAAAACCAAATAAATGAGATCTACACAATAGAAATCCAGAAGAAACTTACATTTCTGAAACAAAAATACTATGAAGCAGGCAGTAAATCGGCAAAATTGCTAGCCTATAAATTGAGGAAACATCAAACAGAAAGAGCAATCTACAAAATCAGAGACCCAGTATCAAAGGAAATAAAATTCAGAATTCAGGATATTCTTAAAAACTTCGAGAATTACTATAAGAACTTATACTCCCACAAAAAACATAAAAACGCATCCGAGGCATTCCTAAACACATTAAACCTTCCCCAACTTACGGAGTCACAAAATAAAACACTACTGTCAGAAATACATCCTAAAGAATTGGAAAAAGCAATTATGAAACTTAAAGCTAACAAATCCCCAGGAGCTGATGGCTATACAGCAGAGTGGTACAAAACCTTTAAACAGCAACTATCTCCTCTCCTCCTGAAAACATTTAATTATGTCCTCCACACAGGGGAAATCCCCCCCTCCTGGAGAGAAGGGGTCATTGCAGTTATACCTAAACCTGAAAAGGATAAACTAGAGTGCTCCAACTACAGACCAATCAGTGTACTAAATCAGGACTATAAGCTTTTTACCATTATCCTTGCCAAAAGGTTAGAAAATATACTGACAGACCTAATTCATTTAGACCAAACAGGTTTTATAAGACAAAGACAGACACAAGACAACATTCGACGCACTTCACACATAATTCATCATATAAAAAAATATAACTTAAATGCAGTCATATTGGGATTAGATGCTGAAAAAGCATTCGATTCGGTTGACTGGTCTTTTCTATATAGAATCTTATCCAGTTTCAATTTTCATAACAACTTCATTAGAACTATACAGGCATTATATAAAAAACCAACAGCTAAAATAAGGATTAACGGTAATTTATCATCATCTTTTGAACTGGAAAGAGGATGTCGTCAGGGCTGCCCCCTGTCTCCACTGCTCTTTGCAATCTTCATAGAACCTCTGAGCCAATGGATAAGACAAAACCAAAAAATTCAAGGTATTACACTTGGTCAGAAGGAACATAAAATAGCACTCTTTGCTGATGACATTTTAATATACCTAGGGCAGCCGGACACTTCTTTACCAGAACTAACCTCAGTTTTTTCAGAGTATGGAGATTTATCGGGGTACAAATTAAACATGCATAAAACCCAAGTTTTAACATTCAACTATGACCCAAATCATTATTCTCTAAGCAAACTCAAAACTAACTGGGAGTCGGAATCTATGAAATATCTGGGGGTCAATATCCCGAAACAACTCAACAAAATTATATCACTAAACTATGATCCACTGGTGACAAAAATAAAATCTGACCTAGCAAGATGGAATATGATACCATTCTTGGGTACTGCACAAAGAATTGAAGCAGTCAAAATGAATATACTTCCACGTCTTCTATACCTTTTCCAAACAATACCGGTAGAACCTCCCAAAAAAACATGGCAGGAGCTGGACAGAAGGATCTCAAGATTCATATGGCAGGGCAAGAGACCTAGAATCAGATATAGAACCCTACAGCTAAACAAAGACAAAGGTGGGCTCGCGCTGCCAAATATCAGGGACTACTTTAAAGCCGCACAAATTAAAACTTTAGTAGAGATATGTAACCCAATCTACACTGCACAATGGAAGGAGATCGAATGCCAAATAACAAGTGACATCCCCCTACAGGCGATAATAGGGAACAATGCCTTACCTAAGCTTTTGAATAACACTAACCCGTGGATAGAGACCCCGCTAAAAATTTGGTTTAAGATAGTCAGAGAGAATCAAACTAAAGAGCCCTATCGACTTCTGCAATGGATCGCCTATGATCAGGACTTTACTCCTAATAAAACAGACACCAGATTTAAAAAGTGGAAGGAGAAAGGGCTGATAAAATATTACGATTTTTTTAAAGGGCAAATCTTAAGAAGTTTTGAAGATTTGAAAAAACAAGGCCTAATAAATCAAGACCTTTACAGGTTCTTCCAGCTTAGACACCACATAAACAATATACTTAAAAAGGAGGTTTTGGAAAGGGCCCAGTCAGGTGTTCTGAAGGTCTTCTTAATGGCATATAAAGGGATCCCAGGGATCAGATACATTTCTAAAATATACCAAGGTCTTCAAGACTTAAAAGGAGACAACACATCTTATATAAAAGAGAGATGGGAAAAAGAGGGGAATTTCACTTTACAACTGGAAATATGGGAAAAGCTAAATAAACAGCAATGGAAAAGTACCTCATCCCTGCAGTGGAGAGAATTTGGATGGAAAAACTTGGCAAGATTTTTCAGAACAGCTGCACAAAACAAATTTACCCATAAGGGATTGAACTGTTGGCGCTTGTGTGGTGAAAAGACTGCAAATCATTTTCATGTGTTTTGGTCATGCCCAGTTATCCACCAATATTGGACCAAGGTACAGACAATATTGGGGAAAATATTCAAAATTACAGTTCCCTTTTCTTTTGTAACTTTGTATTTGGGTTTACTACCGGACTCACTGGAAAGACGAGGAGAAAAATACTTATTCAATGTTTTAATATTGGCAAGCAAAAAAGCTCTAACTAAAAAATGGATGTTGAAGGACTGTCCTACACCTGAAGATTGGACTAACGTGATCCAAGACATTTACTCGATGGAAAAGTTGACATTCGCACTGAGACAGGACATGGATGGGTTCATGAACTTTTGGCAACCCTGGACCGCATATGTGTCTTCCATTAGATCTAATCTTTGACAAATACCATTTCAATAATGGTTCCGCTCTTTGTTCCAACCCTACTCAGATGCTCTTTTATCTTTATTTACTTACTTTTTCTTTTTGTTTGTTTTTTTACTGGTTTGTTTGTTTTTTTTGTTATTTGTTTTGTTTTTTTTTCTCTTTAATTTCACTTTTTCTTTCACTTTAAAAAAAAAAAAAGGGGTGTTGTAAGAATTAATCTTCCAATGTTGTCAGATATCAGAAAATAAGGGAACATGTGATGAAAATGTAAACAATGCATTGCTGTAACGACCTGTATACCCTTTACAAAAACTTAAATAAAAAAAAAAAAAATAAAAAAAAAAGCCCACCGATTTGCCCATTGTTCAACTTGGTCTATTGCTGCCTACATTTTTGTCTGAATGTACACAAGATTACGTCCCCTTATCCCCACCCTTCTGAGGGCATGGAGGGTGAAACTGGGCATCCTGGCAGAAGTAAAAACAATATCTGTCACAGGTCTGTGGTGGACCACTCCCAGTTACACGGGGTGAGACTGGACATCCTGGCAGATGAGCACATCTGTCGCAAGGTCTGTGGTGGACTTTTGCCAGTCGGTGCATCGTGACATGCACTACACAAAGAGCAGAGATAAACAAACCTATCATCTGGTCAGTCACTGCAACAGATTACTGGAGTCAGTTTGTCTTGGCCTGTCCTTGCCACTGATAATACCTTTATTTGCCAAGAATGTGCTGCTAGTCCAGCAAAAGCTAGCGGTACTCAAATACTTTGCAAGCAGTTTCATGAAATGGTCAGTCAGAAAGCCACTCATACTGGCTCGGACATTGCCCGGGTTAACAAGGTCATGAGTTCCTGGCAGCGGAGGGCGAAGGACAGAGCTGTGTGAAGGAATCTGATCAGACCTAAATGAAACAGTCATTGTCGCCCCTACAGACTGCTATGAAAAAGAAGAAGCTGCTGGGTAAGAGTTCTATATTTTCCATTGTGAGAACACATAAACATAATGACTCTGGTTTCTATCTTTATGCTAAGCTTAGCTAATCAGCTGAAGGGCCTTTATATCTTGAGTAACCAAATTTCTCTTGGTTTATACTGTCAGTGGCTGTGTTTTTGCCCATCCCCAAAAGAGATGGGAACATAATGCCAGTCACAGCCGAGTTTTAAAGGTTGATGATGAAACTAACAATGGTGACATTTTCCAGAATCACCTGTGTATCTTGTGACGACAGAGCTTATGTAAAGATGGACATTGCGATGTCACTCATTCTTTTTGCGACATCAGTCCCTACCCACTATAGGTCACTAGTTTTTTATTATTTTATTTGACATTTTGCCAGGTAAAATGTTTGAGAACCACTTCTCATTTACAAACATTACCTGGCCAAGTGGTCCCAGTAGAAAAGAAGAAGAAAAAAAACATAAGCACATAGATGCATACAGACATAAACAGACCCAGCATAAAACGAATAAAAATACACAGGTCGTCATGGAACAAACACGTAAATCAAACAGAATAAATGGCAGAAGTAGAAGGAGAAGTCAGCTAGCATCAATAGGATAGAGGGTGTGTGTGTGTGCGTGTGTGTGTGTGTGTGTGTGTGTGTGTGTGTGTGTGTGCGCGCGCGCGCGCATGTGTATGTAAGGAAGGAGACAGTTTGTGTGCGTATGTATGCTCACAGATGTGATCCAGGGTGATCGGCAAGAGCAACGGTCAGCTAGTGTGTAAAGCTCTCACAATAAATTATTCCCAGTTGACCAATCCAGGGACCATTTTGTGTTTTGCATTATTTTGTCGCACTGCCATTACTGAGGTGGCCAGTTGCAGATCATTAGTGTTAGCTGCTGTTTACTGACAGCAGCAATGGAACTTGGATTGATGATGTTATGTAGTGACAGCTGCATTACTCTGAACCATTTCATGTCTTTGAAATTGCTTGAAAAATGTCTATTCCATCCACACTGGTGAATAAGTAATATTGATCTATTGAAGAGGTTATTGTTTTTTTTTTATTTCAAATGAAATGTGGACATCAGCTGTGTTGACAGATGTTTTTAATACAGTGAAACGAAAAGCTGCCACTGTTGTTCTGATTGTGGTTCTTTGGTGTTTACTTTGTGCTCATTAGGCTGACCACATTTTTCTCCATCTCCTTGACATATTTGTCAGAAGTGATGTTAAATAAAAAGATTTAAAATAATTTATAGTGTTGCAAGGGCAGCTTTCTTTCAAACTGGTGCATATCTCTGGAAGATGCCACCGCAGTAAAGACAACTTGTTTCTTCCGGTTTTTGGCTGGATCGATAATGTATGTAAAATATCCCACAGTGCATCTTGAAAGTTAAGGTGCTTTCACATCTAAATTTGTTTAATTTGGTCCGAATCAGTTGACAAGTTTGTTACTTTGTATCATTTTCTCCTCTGCTCGGTCCCCTTTCCCACAGGCAAAAATTGAGGCAGTTCATAAGCAGACCAAACTGCGTCATGTTAAATCCCGTGGGACTTACGTCAGAACGTTCACTGTTCTTATTGGTCAGATTTTTTTGCTGCGAGAACAAGAAAGGTAAATACAGGAAATAGGATGACTACTGTGTATTTATGCATTTCGGGGAGAAAATAATACAGATCGTAGCATAATCTACGGGGAGTTTTCATTGCCATGGTTATCGTTTATTACCTACGTGCATATACCACTTTTGGCAAATCGTACAGTTTGAAAATGAAGTGCTGCTATGGATGGGAAATAACATGTTAACGTTCATTGATCCTCCAGAACCGTGACGTGCTCAGCCACAGATATTTTCAAAGATCTGTCAGGTATGTACAGTGACATAAAACGTTTTACCATTTGCCGCTGGTCCCGTTTTAGTGAGGTCACTTTCTCACCTGCAGGACCACACCAGAGTTCACCATTTAATTCAAACCGAGACCTCGGTACGGTTGTTTTGGTACGCACTTGAGTGCGATTACCGTGTTCTCACCAGACAAAACGAACCGCACTAATGGAGAAAACGAACTTGAGTTTGACTGAAACTGACTAAAGCCTGCAGGTGTGAAAGCACCCTTAGTGTACAGCCATTGGTCACTAGATTAGCTGATGTATCTCATAATGCAGTGGGGCACAAGCGAAGCACCCAGAGGAGATCTTTACATCACAACATAAACAGCCTAAAAGTAATTTTTATTTATTAAGACTGTAAAATAGGATTGATATTGTGTACATTTGCTATAAAATACAGTAAATGTGGCTATTTTTAAACATTACTCTGTTGTGTTTTACTGCCTCACTTTAATGACATAAATATTGATGCTGAGAAAATAAACCTAGTTGTGTCTGAATGTGTAATTTTTCATTGTTCTATTGAGTTCTCTAGGTTGGATAGATAGGGGTAGTCACTGACATGAGGTGTAGAACTGAGCTGCGACCTTGGAGTTTTAAAACCAGATGTCATTGACATGGTAGTGACATATCAATCGCAGACAGGACCTGCCCTAATGCATACTCAGCTTCACACTTTTAGGGACTGTAATGTTTAAAATGAGCATCATACTTTATGGAGTAAAACTTAAAATTAGCAATTGAGATCATGAACTGATGAAGAAAGCATTTAGTGACGTCATGGATGCAAGTCCATTGAATGTAGTTTTGAAATCTGAAGAACTGACTTCTGCTAATTTTTTTTTCTTAAAGCACTTTATCAGTGTTCTTCAGATCTGTATGTTCTTTCAGTCTTTTATATCATTACAACTCATCACTAAAAGTTTTTTTTTTTCCCTGCAAAACTCGTCTGTGTACACACTGGACACTGGACAGTCTAATGGGGTCTAAAGATAAGATAAGATGAGCCTTTATTAGTCCCACAATGGGGAAATTCCAGGATTGCAACAGCACAGGGATAGCAACACTCAGAGCAATAATTAAGAAGATATGAAAAATATAAATAAGAGCAGTGGATATACATACGTACACATAAATATATAAATATATATGCAAAGTGCGGAGCATTGTAGCAAGATGGAATAATCAGCATAACCGTCTACTTAGTTATCCTACATAGTATGAATATGTACCTATACATATTGTCACCCTCCGTAGCGACTGATATTGTCCTAGTTGTATACTGGAGGGGACCATTTGTGTAAGTCTGTTGCGTCTTTTGCATTCAATACTACTAGGTCGTCACGTTTTTTTGCTATCTCTGCGAGCAGCCCTGCTTAGGTTATACAGTCTGACAGCCGTAGGTAGGAAGGACCTGCAAAACCTCTTGGTTGCGCACCTAGGATGATGTAGTCTACTGCTAAATGAGCTCCTCAGTGTATTCAATATGTCCTGCATAGGGTGGGACTCGGACTCCAGCAGAGATGACAGTTTAGCCACCATCCTTCTCTCTCCTATCTCCTCCACTGGGTCAAGGCGTTGCCCCAGGACAGAGCTAGCTTTCTTGATCAGTTTGTTTAGTCTCTTCCTATCGGCTGCTGTAATGCCGTTGCCCCAGCAGACCACTCCAAAAGTGATGGCTGATGCCACCACTGTGTCGTAGAATGTCTTCAGCAGCGCCCCTTGTACACCAAAAGACCTGAGTCTCCTCAGTAGGAACAGTCTGCGCTGTCCCTTCTTGTAGAGTGCGTTTCTGAGCGTTTCTGTGCCACTCAGCTGAAATTTGATTGGTGAAATTGGCGGAAGTTGACGAGGACTGGCCAAAATTGTGGGAAAGCTGCGGTGATTGGATAAAGTTGCAAAGTTGCACAATAGTTGCGCTAATTGGCTGATTTCACATGAATTGACACGATTGCAACATCGCAAAATCCTGGAGGGACTGGTTATGTTAAGTAATGGAGAGAAATATATTATGTTCAAGAGCAGGTGTTTAAAGATCCAGCGTCCACCATTTTTTTTTTACATTTGCTTGAAATAAAGATTGTGACACTCAGTCCCTCCTTAAAGACGTGTGTCATAAATTGATTAATTGAATGTCAGTGCTGAAAGTGATTGTTTGAGGTTGAATGCTAGTTCGTAGTTTCACTGATCATCTTGTGGACCTTCTGTTGCGCTCACTGATACTTTGTGCTCTTTTCTTCCTTTGCTGTGGAGTATATATGTGGTGTATATGTAGTTCATATTATAAATGGAAGCATGTGCAAGTTAAGTCCTTGCCTTCCTTTATACAGTTCACGAGAAAAAGGGGTAAAAGTGAGCAGAGATCTTGGCAAATTGTGCAGCCTGGCTTATTGCATAACTCCATTACTTAACATAATCAGTCCCTCCAGGATTTTGCGATGTTGCGATCTTGTCAATTCATGCGAAATCAGCCAATCAGCGCAACTATTGTGCAACTTTGCAACTTTATCCTATCACCGCAGCTTTCCCACAATTTTGGCCAGTTCTCGTCAACTTGCGCCAATTTCACCAGTCAAATTTCAGCTGAGTGGCACAGAAACGCTCCGTCTAACCCACAGGTGTCAAACTCATTCCATGGAGGGCCAAGACCCTGCAGGTTTTACCTCCACCCAGTGTCTTCAGCAGGTGATTTCACTGAATTTCTTCCCACTGATTGCTGATCACCACAGGATCACATGCTTGGTGACCACAGGATCTCATCTCTGTTGTTTGCAGATGATGTTGTCCTGTTGGCTTCATCCAGCAATGACCTACAGCTCTTGCTGGGACGGTTTGCCGCTGAGTGTGAAGCGGCTGGGATGAGAATCAGCACCTCCAAGTCCGAGTCCATGGTCCTCAGCCGGAAAAAGGTGGATTGTCCTCTCTGGGTTGGGGACAGGCTCCTGCCCCAAGTGGAGGAGTTTAAGTATCTTGGGGTCTTATTCACGAAAGAGGGGAAAATGGAGCGAGAGATTGACAGACGGATTGGAGCAGCATCTGCAGTGATGCGGACATTGTACCGGTCTGTTGTGGTGAAGAGGGAGCTTAGTTCTAAGGCAAGGCTGTCGATTTACCAGTCAATCTACGTTCCTACTCTCACCTATGGTCACGAACTTTGGGTAATGACCGAAAGAACAAGATCGCGGATACAAGAGGCTGAAATGAGCTTTCACCATAGGATTGCTGGACTCACCCTCAGAGATAGGGTGAGGAGCTCAGTCATCCGGGAGAGGCTCAGAGTAGAACCGCTGCTCCTCCACATTGAAAGGAGTCAGTTGAGGTGGTATGGGCATCTGATAAGGATGTCTCCTGGACGCCTCCCACTTGAGGTGTTTTGGGCACGTCCCTCTGGGAGGAGACCTCGGGGCAGACCCAGGACTCGGTGGAAAGACTATGTCTCCCAGCTTGTCTGGGAACGCCTTGGTATCCTCTCTGAAGAGCTGGAGCAGGTGGCTGGGGAGAGGGAAGTCTGGGCTTCTCTGCTTGAACTGCTGCCTCTGCGACCCGGACCTCCGGAAAAGCGGTAGAAGATGGATGGATGGATGATTGCTGATCAGTGAAAACACCTGCTGAAGACACTGGGTAGAAGCAAAACATGCAGGGTCTTGGCCCTCCATGGAATGAGTTTGACACCCCTGGTCTAACCAATCAAATGCATTGCTACATCGCGTTCACTTCCGTGTTTACAGTAAGTATTAACGGAACGCTTCAGCAAAAAACAGCGTGTGATTAAAAAAAAATAAAACACTCACCCATGAGGTTTCCAACACCGTCCCTTCCTCCATGTCCCCCAGCCTGCCGGGAGACGTCTCCATCCTGACCATGTGTACGAAGTGCTGGGTTTGTGTTGAAAAACGTCCGCCTGCCCCAAAAGCACCACGTTGCGGGAGCGCACATGACAAGACACTCCATAAAATCACAAACAAACAAGCAAGTCTGACACTACAGCCAGTCTTTGATCATTTCATACATCTTTAGCATCTTTAGAGGTAAAATCATTACATCTTGTCAATGAGCTTTAAAGCTGTGAATCTGTGGTCTGAACACGAACAAACACCCCCCCCCCGCTCCCCCCGTAAATGAAAGATGTGTGTTTGATGAGACAGGTGTGTGTGTGTGTGTGTGAGAGAGAGAGAGTGTGTGTGTGAGTGAGTGAGTGAGTGTGTGAGAGTGAGTGAGTGAGTGAGTGAAAACGCGCAGCAGATAGACAGACAGGCAGGAGTTAGGCATAGGAATATTGTCTGCATTTTTTTCCAGAAAAACACAGACTCCAATAGAGAATACAGACTAACAGGATAAATTATTTATTTTTTCCTTTCCGCTCGGTACTGAGTGGTTGGGGACCGTAGGGAGTTTTCAAATGAAGGCGCTGCAAATAATTTCCACATCTCTACTCTTTAACATGCATTCAATGCAATTTAGCTGTTGTAAAGGCTATTGTGTTGAAGTCTGTATTGCACAAATGTTTTTCTGTATAGCAGAAGTTTCTGCTTAATTTACAAATCACTGTAATAGGAAATGTTTAACAATCCTGTGCTTTTCTTGTATTGTTATATAGAATATCACTGTAGTAAGCTGGAAAAACCATCTGCTTTAAAATTTGTAATTCTTCCCACAAGTTTTAGTGCAAAAAAACTTCTCCAAACATCGCAACTTTTAAAAAAAGCTCCCGCGAATTCAGGCTTTTTGGGCCGCAACAATCATAAAAACATCCCTCGAAATCCTGGAGGGACTGCATAATGCTACCAAATGCTTTAACCAAATTCCCAACTGTCCCGAATGTCTGTTTCACTGTTTAGAAAAATGTGATTAATTCTTCAGTAGCCATTTAATATAGGGAACATTTTATTTTGCAATAAAGTAGTTTAACAGTGGTTTTATATAAAGTACAGTCTACAGTATGACCACTGTGACAATTTATTTTATCTGAAAGTTCATAGGATCTCTTTTTTATTTTTAGTCTTTTTAATTTTTCCCCTTTTAAACTGATGGGTACATTCTTCTCTTGAGTTTGCCCATTTGCTTTTCCTTCTTACTCTGCCCGGCATACACTTTCCAAACAGTGCATGTCAGAAGTCTGTTCCCAGCATGCCTTGTGTGCATACATGTGGATTACACTGGCGAGGGAACAATGTGGTGGTGCATAACCTGTAAGCTAGAACATTCCACTGTGCCGACCCCTCAGAGGCCTCCCACCCTCAGAGTCAGGCCCTCCTCCCTGTTTTGGTCCTGAGGAATGTCCCCGTGGTCCCACAGACCAACCCACCACTCCTGCCAACTTCAGATTCACTATCCTAAAAAAAAAAAAAAAAAAAGACAGCCAGACGTCCCACTAACTGTGGCATTATGTTGTAGTTCTCTGGATGTTTTCATTTGGGAGGAATGTGTTGTTTTTCTTCTGTGGTTCTTTTTCACAGCCACTTGTTTTGTTAGAACTCACATTGTTTTATAGGTCCTTGTACAAAGAGGCTCCCAAACTCTGTCTGCCTGCAACCTTTTACATCATTTACTATTCACCACCGGTGCACTTGTCTTCTCAGAATCACCAGAGAGCTTAAGGAATCAGTTGTACAATAACAACAAGAAGAATAGCTGTTAAATATTGTTAAGTGATATTTTTCAGTTTCCTACCATATGATGTCTAGGGCATGTTTGCACTCATTCTTTAGGATTCGTCAGGTTCTGTAGGACCTGATGATCTCGCCAACAAGGGAGGGTACTTGTTTTGCCGGCAGTCAACTGATTGAATAGACTCTAATTCCATATAAACAGTTGTGGATAAGCACCAAGTTTTTATGGTAGTTTTTCTCAGTTGGGTGAGGGGAAAAACAAAACAAAGAACAAAATGTCCAGTAAGAGCTCTGTACTGGTAATGACACGGAAACTGAAGCTACCATCAAATTGCTTTTTCCATTCCATTCTGTTCTCAATAAGAGTCATTGTAACTCACAGGAAACTAACCACAAAAGTGTGTTATCTATCATACCCTTTGACAGTGATCATAAAGAGTAGAGTGTGGTTAAAGGTTATAATAGATTATGTACTTTCTAACAGAATGCAAAAAGAATGTAGAATATGTATTTTTTTTCCACAACAAGCGTGTCTTGAAGAAAGAGGAAATCCACACATGGAGAACATGTAAACTCCTCTCAGAACCTGTGAACCTTATACCTGAGAGACGACAGTGATAATCATTCCAGCATATTGTCATGTATGTGGTGCTGAAGTGTGCACATTTTTACCATCTTAACTCAGTGTTTGAGCTTATCAGAGCTTGGTTTTGACCTTTTAAATGTCAGTTTTCTCGCATTGCCCGCCAACTTTCTGTTGAAATAAATACATTATTTCTGCTTGTTGTTCTCTGACACTCTCTCCTGCCTCTCCTTTCTGTCCCTGCAGGATAATGTGTGAGACGGTGCGTTATGAGAGACATGAGGCCAATGAAGTGCTCTACTAGTAAGTGTGTCAAGCCTGGATCTGTAAGGGTGTTGTTGGTGCCTGAGTTTATATTTACTCAAATACAAAAAAATCCCCCACTCAATGTCATAATTCTGTGTAATAGAAATATATTCTGCCTCAGGCTGTAGGTTTGAGTTATTGATGACCTGAAATGCATGCAGGCTGCATACAGCACAGTGACCTGGATGACTGAGATGAAAATAAATGTCCTTTAAAAAGAAATGGGCAATTCCCTTATGCAACTGTGTGTGTTTTGTTGTCACACTAGATTATCTTCGAGCAGAGGTGAAGAAAAAGAACCTAAAAATAATCCATCCATCTTACATCTTCGTCCGCTTAATCCTTTTCGGGTCGCGGGTGTGCTGGAGCCTATCCCAGCACCTTTTGGGCGAGAGGCAGGGTACACTCTGGACAGATTGCCAGTCCGTCACAGGGCCAACAGAGAGACAGACAACCATTCACCCTCACATCCATACCTAAGGACAATTTAGAATCCCCAGTTTGATGCCAGTTAACCTAACCTGCATGTTTTTGGCATGTGGAAGGAAACCGGAGAAATCCCGGAGTAAACCACGCAGACACAGGGAGAACATGCAAACTCCACACAGATCACAGCTGGTCGGGGGTGGGATCGAACCCGGGATCCCCCGGCCAAGGGTGAGTTGATGTGCTGCCGCAGTGCTAACCACTCTCCCACTGTGCTATCCAGAGTAATTTCAGCTGCCTTCAATTAGTGGCCACAGACTAAATTGTAAAAGAAAAATTGTTGCTATAGTGGCTCTTGAAAGCATTTTCTTCAGCGAGAAGAAAGATGGCTCAGCTCTGGTAATACACATTTCCTTCCTCCTTTGTGCATTGTGGAGAGTTAATTTGGCCAAAAAGCTGCATTGATAGTGTCTGACTGTGTTTGAATTCATTTCAAAACCCTTCCGCAACGGTGATGAGCAGAAGACACACACCATTTGACTGCTGTCACATGTTGATGTCTTCAGAACACCCATCGTCAGAATTTAGACAGTTAATTAACTCTGTGTCTGAAGGGGCAAAAGTGGGTTCAATGTCCTTTCTGTCTTCTGATTCCCCCTTTGAGTGTGTGGATATGGGGATGATGTGTAAAAGTCAGCTTATAATTAAAAGTCCACTTGGCAATGTTACAGCTGATTAAACAATGGGAGTTCAAATTACTTATATATGTTAAGTTTTGCCTCATTAAAGATACAGTAGGCAGAATTTTTTTTGTTTAAATTTGAAACAAAATCAGTCATCAACTTACACCAATTTGCAATGCAAGTGGTCTGCTTGGACAACTATACCACAGCATCTCCTCTGTGCTCTGTTCATCCTGTAGTTTCACACCTGTGATGGCTTTTGCAGATCAGCCAAAAGCTTTGCTACTGGCTGGTCTGTCAAGGCCAACACACCTCATAAGCAGAAGTGCACTTTGGATCGGGGTTGCTTCAAAGACGGAAGGGATGGGAAGCTGCAGATTTCTGCCTAGTCTACCATTAAGAAGCCATTTTTATATTGTAGTTAAACACTTAATATACAGTATCTCACAAAAGTGAGTACACCCCTCACATTTTTGTAAATATTTCATTATATCTTTTCATGGGACAACACTGAAGATATTGACACTTTGATACAATATCGTCAGTGTACAGCATGTATAACAGTGTAAATTTGCTGTCCCCTCAGAATAGCTCAACACACAGCCATTAATGTCTAAACCGCTGGCAACAAAAGTGAGTACATCCCTAAGTGAAAATATCCAAACTGTGCCCAATTAGCCATTTTCCCTCCCCAGTGTCATGTGACTTGTTAGTGTTACAAGGTGTCAGGTGTGAATGGGGTGCTGTCCCCTCAGAATAGCTCAACACACAGCCATTAATGTCTAAACCGCTGGCAACAAAAGTGAGTACACCCCTAAGTGAAAATATCCAAACTGTGCCCAATTAGCCATTTTCCCTCCCCAGTGTCATGTGACTTGTTAGTGTTACAAGGTGTCAGGTGTGAATGGGGAGCAGGTGTGTTAAATTTGGTGTTATCGCTGTCACACTTTCTCATACTGGTCACTGGAAGTTCAACATGGCACCTCATGGCAAAGAACTCTCTGAGGATCTGAAAAAAGAATTGTTGCTCTACATAAAGATGGCCTAGGCTATAAGAAGATTGCCAACACCCTGAAACTGAGCTGCAGTATGGTGGCCAAGACCATACAGTGGTTTAACAGGACAGATTCCACTGGCCTCGTCATGGTCGACCAAAGAAGTTGAGTACACATGCTCAGCGTCATGTCCAGAGGTTGTCTTTTGGAAATAGACGTATGAGTGCTGCCAGCATTGCTGTAGAGGTTGAAGGGGTGGGGGGTCAGCCTGTCAGTGCTCAGACCATATGCCGCACACTGCATCAAATTGGTCTGCATGGCTGTCATCCCAGAAGGAAGCCCCTTTTAAAAATGATGCACAAGAAAGCCCGCAAACAGTTTGCTGAAGACGAGCAGACTAAGGACATGGATTACTGGAACCATGTCCTGTGGTCTGATGAGACCAAGATAAACTTATTTGATTCAGTTGGTGTCAAGCATGTGTGGTGGCAACCAGGTGAGGAGTACAAAGATGAGTGTGTCTTGCTTACAGTCAAGCATGGTGGTGGGAGTGTCATGGTTTGGGGCTGCATGAGTGCTGCCGGCACTGGGGAGCTACAGTTCATTGAGGAACTATGAATGCCAATTGTGTATGTACTTTATATGTAACTATGTACTGTGACATACTGAAGCAGAGCAGAGGGGGCGGCTGTGGCGCAGGTGTAGTGTGGCCGACTATTGATCAGAGGGTCAGGGGTTCGATTCCTGCTCTGTCTGCAGTCTGCATGTCGAAGTGTCCTTCAGCAAGACACTGAACCCCCAGTTGCTCCTGGTGGGTCAGGCCAGCGCCGGTGTATGGCAGCTACACCGCCATCAGTGTGTGAATGGGTGGATAGCAGGATCTGTAAAGCGCTTTGGTCATCTAGAGATGAGAATAAAAGTGCTATATAAGTGAACGCCATTTCCCATGATCCCCTCCCTTCGGAAACTGGGCCGCAGGGCAGTATTCCAACATGATAATGCACCTCCAAGATGACCACTACCTTGCTGAGGAGAAACTGAAGGTAAAGGGGATGGACTGGCCAAGCATGTCTCCAGACCTAAACCCTATTGAGCATCTGTGGGGCATCCTCAAACGGAAGGTGGAGGAGTGCAAAGTCTCCAACATCCACCAGCTCTGTGATGTTGTCATGGAGGAGTGGAGGAGAATTCCAGTGGCAACCTGTGAAGCTCTAGTGAACTCCATGCCCAAGAGAGTTAAGGCAGTGCTGGAAAATAATGGTGGCCACACAAAATATTGACACTTTGGGCACAATTTGGACATTTTCACTTAGGGGTGTACTCACTTTTGTTGCCAGCGATTTAATGGCTGTGTGTTGAGTTATTTTGAGGGCACAGCAAATTTACACTGTTATACAAGCTGTACACCGACTACTTTACATTGTATCAAAGCATCATATCTTCAGTGTTGTCCCATGAAAAGATATAATAAAATGTTTACAAAAATGTGAGGGGTATACTCACTTTGGGAAATACTGTACAGTGGGGGAATAATTATTTGATCCCCTGCTGAATTGATAAGTTTACCCCCTTACAAAGAAATGAACAGTCCATAACTTTTGTGGTAGGTTTATTTTAACAGAGAGACAGAATATAAAAAAATCCCCCCCAAAATATTAAATAAGTTATAAATTAATTTGCCTTTGATCAAGGGAAATAAGTATTTGATCCCCAAGCAAAATGTGACAGTACTTGGGGGAGAAACCCTTGTTGGCAAGCACAGAGGTCAGACGTTTCTTGTTGGTGGTCACCAGGTTTTCGCACATCTCAGGAGGGATTTTGGTCCACTCCTCTTTACAGATACTCTCCAAATCCTGAAGGTTTCATGGCTGCTAATTGGCAACTCAAAGTTTCAGCTCCACCCACAGATTTTCTATGGGATTAAGGTCTGGAAACTGGCTAGACCAATCCAGGAATTTAATGTACTTCTTCTTGAGCCATTTCTTTGTTGCCTTGGCCGTATGTTTTGGGTCATTGTCATACTGGAAGACCCATTCACGACCCATCATCAGTGTTCTGGCTGAGGCCAGGAGGTTCTCATCCAAGATTCTATGGTACATGGCCCTATTCAACGTCCCCTCAGTGTGGTGAAGTTTTTATGTACCCTTAGCAAAGAAACATCCTCAAAGCAGAACGTTTCCACCTCCGTGTTTGACAATGTAGATGGTGTTCTTTTTGGTGCAGCATTTCTCTGCCTCCAAACATGGTGAGTCGAGTTGATACCAAAGAGCTCAGTTTTGGTCTCCTCTGACCACACCACATTCTCCAAACCTTCTCTGAATCATTCAGGTGTTTATTGGCAAACTTCGGATTTGTCTTCTCAAGCAGGGGGACCTTGCGAGCACTGCAGGATTTCAATCCGTTATGGTAAAGTGTGTTACCAATGGTTTTCTTGGTGATTGTGGTCCCAACTCCCTGGAGATCATTAACAAGCTCCTCCCGTGTAATTCTGGGCTGATTCCTCACCTTTCTCAAAATCATTCTTACCCCACGAGGGAAATCTTGCATGGAGCTCCAGAGCGAGGGCAGTTGACTGTTATCTTGTATTTCTTCCACTTTTGAATTATTGCACCAACGGTGGTCTCTTTCTCACCAAGCTTCTTGCTGATGGTCTTGTTGCCCATTCCAGCCTTGTGCTGGTCTGCAATCTTGTCTCTGACATTCTTTGACAGCTCTTTGGTCTTGCCCATGATGGTAGAGAAGTTTGAATTGAAGAGATTGATTCTCTGACAGGAGTATTTTACACACATAATGAGTTAAGAATAGGACTTTCCTAAAGGGATATGACTAATTTATGTGCCTCATAGATGCATAACCGGTCTGTGCGGGTCAGAATTCTTTCTGATTGGTAGGGGATCAAATACTTATTTCCCTCAATCAAATGCTAATTAATTTAAAACCCTTTATTTAATATTTTTCTGGATTTTTTTTTTTTGTTGATTTTCTGTCTCTTTGTTAAAATAAACCTACCATAAAAATTATGGACTGTTCATTTCTTTCAGTAGGGATTTCAGCAGGGGATCAAATGATTATTTACCCCACTGTATGTAGGAATAGTATTTGCCTATAATAAGCAATCAGCTGCCTAGAAACATTAATTTTAAATATCTTGCTTTCTTTGTTGGAAGGTATCCATATCTGGGGGGAGGGGGACTTAAACTTACTGTAAGACTGCACAGACAGTCATGTATTTCTACTGTCAGCATTGTCTCTTATTAGTTTCCATAGGGGCCATTTTTCCACATCAGAAACTTTTGAGTACACACTACTGTCCTGTGGTAGTTCCGCCTTTTTTTTTTTTTTTTTTTTTTCTTCTTCTTCTAAATTGTAGTTGAGGAACCATTTTAGCTCTCTATTGAGAGCACGGACTCTCCAATGATACTTCAGCTTTTCTGTACATAAGTAAACATTAATGCTTCACAGACAGCATCTGCGACACAGCTCTCACAACCACAATCATTATTGTTTCTTCCATCTGAAGAATATTTCTAAGTTGAGAACCCTGGTGTCAAAGGCAGAACTTGAGATGATTATACATGCTTTTATTTCTTCTCGCTTAGACTATTGTAATAGTCTTTTTACCTGTCTGAGCCAAAAGCATCTTCAACGCCTCCAGGTTGTTCAAAATTCGGCTGCTAGACTTTTATCTCACACTAAGGAAAGGATCACATTACACCGGTTTCAGCAGCACTTCACTGGCTCCCAGTTGGTTTTAGGATTCAGTTTAAAATTTTAGTTCTTGTTTTTAGAGCTATTCATGACCAGGTCCCTAAATATATCACCGAGCTGCTTAAAGTGTACAACCCCTCACGGTCTTTGAGATCCTCGGATCAACTTTTACTGGCTGTCCCTCGAACCCATTTTATAACTCGAGGTGATAGAGCCTTTCAGACAGTGGCACCAAAATTGTGGAATGCTCTACCACTGTCTTTGTGCTCAGTAGACTGTTGATGCTTTTAAAAAGCAGCTGAAGACACTTCTGTTTAAACAGACTTTTTAGTTTGATTATGGTTTTTATGGTTTTAATGTCTTTATACTTGTTTTAATGCCTTTATTGTTGTATTTGTGATTGTGTGTTTTATTTTATTGTGAAGCACTTTGTGATTCTTTCTGTGAGAGGTGCTATATAAATAAATTTTACTCTCTTACTTATTTGCTTGTTAAAAAAGTATAAGCACACTCCTGTACAAAATTTTAAGACTGGGGGAAAAATTACAAGTATTTGCATTTCGTGCTGGGGGAGAGTATGCAATTTATTGAAAACTGCATTTAAACTCAAACAAGATGTTCATCAGCTGATCAAAAGTTTAAGACGATAGCCCAGAAAAATCCAAAACAGAACTAAATGTGTCAAAACAGGACTCGGTAGTGAGTAGCCCCACTGTTCTTGTTTATCACTTAAAATTTATTTTTAGTCATGCTTGATGTGAGTGCTTCCAGGAGGCTGGTAGAAACATTGCTCCATGTGGGGAAGATGGCTTCATGAAGGGAATTCACGGTCTGGAACTGACATCCATTTTTGTAAACTTCCCTTGCCATCCATCCCCAAATGTTCTCAGAGGGATTTAGATCAGGGGAACACGCAGGATGGCCCAAAAGAGCTAAGCTGGAGGATCCGACAGGCTGTCCGTGAAGACACAGGCAGAGCCTCGACCCAGATTAAGGCCCTTAATGATGCTGAGTAACCATAAGACAGCATCTGCAAAAAAAAAAATGCTTGAAGAACAAAACCGTCATCAAAGGCCACATCTCCTCCCACGTCACAAACTTGCCCATTAGGACTTTGCAAGGGAGCAGTAAACATGGGACATTTGAAAGGTGTAAAAGTTTTATTCTCTATTGAGGAAAAAAAAAATAACTTGGATGGTCCTGGGGGGATCCCACTGGAGATGTTTTTTATGCAGTACAGTAGAGGAGGGAGGCAAACTCAGCTACAGGGGATGTACAAGCCAGTGTACTTCTAGCGCCGGTCCTAAGCCCGGGTAAATGGGAAGGGTTGGCACAAGCCAGTGTACTCCTGGGGAAGGTTGTGTCAGGAAGGGCATCTGACATAAAACCTTTGCCAAATCAAACATGCGGATCATGACGAATGAAACTTTCATACTGCATTGGTCGAGGCCCGGGTTAACGACGACCTCCACCGGTGCCGTTAACCGACAGGGTGCTGGTGGAAATTGGGCTACTGTTGGTCGAAGATCGAGGAAGACGAGATGGGGAAGGCATGTTAGGAATGAGAGAGAGAAAAGG
The DNA here is from genome assembly GCA_020510985.1 of Pholidichthys leucotaenia. Taxonomy (NCBI): domain Eukaryota; kingdom Metazoa; phylum Chordata; class Actinopteri; order Cichliformes; family Pholidichthyidae; genus Pholidichthys; species Pholidichthys leucotaenia. The sequence continues at coordinate 345,484,003 of CM035840.1, forward strand.
AAAGGTACAAGTGTGGAGGTGAGAGTAGGGACTTTAAATGTTGGGAACATGTAAAGGCAGAGAGTTGGTTGATATGATGGAGGGAAGAAAGGTAGACATACTGTATGTTCAAAAAACCAGATGGAACGGAAGCAAGGCTAGGAGCATTGGAGGGGGATTTAAAGTGTCCTACCATAGTGTCAAGTGGAAGAGAAATGGAGTAAGAGTAATCTTGAAGGAACAGTATGTGAAGAGTGTTCAGGAGGTAAAGAGGGGGTCAGACAGAATCATGAGTTTGAATCTAGAAGTCAAAGGTGTGATGTTCAATGTTGTTGGTGCGTTTGCCCCACAAGTTGGATGTCAGGTAGAAAAGACAGGAATTCTGGAGTAAGTTGGATGAAATGGTAGAGTGTGTTCCCAGGGGGGAGAGCGTGGTGATTGGAGCAGACTTTAATAGACATGTAGGTGAAGGGAACAGAGGTGATGAGGAGGTTCTGGGTAGGTATGGTCTTAAAGAGAGAAATGTGGAAGGACAGATGGTTGTAGATTTTGCTAAAAGGATGGAAATGGCTGTGGTGAACACGTACTTCGAGAAGAGAGAGGAACATAGGGTGACTTACAAGAGTGGAGGAAAGTGCACACAGGCGGACTACATCTTATGCAGAAGGAGAAATCTGAAAGAGGTAGGAGACTGCAAGGTGGTGGCAGGGGAGAATATAGTTAGACAGCATCGGATGGTAGTCTGTAGGATGACTTTGCAAATCAAGAAGAGGAAAACAATGAAGGCAGAGCCAAAGGTTAAGTGGGGGAAGTTACAGAAGGAAGAAGGTCACACAGAGTTCAGAAAGGAGTTGTTACAAGCTCTGGGTGGTAGGGAAGAATTATCAGATGACTGGGAAAGTACAGCAAAAGTATTGAAGGAAACGGGTAGAAAGGTATGTGGTGTATCCAGTGGACAGAGGAGAAGGTGGAAAGAGTACTTTGAAGAGCTGAAGAATAAATTGAAAATGAGAGAGAGGATGATGGATGAAGGAAAGAAAGTGAACAAGGAAGTCCTGAGGATTAGCAAGGCAGAAGTGAGGGCAGCTTTGAAGAGGATGAAGAATGGAAAGGCGGTTGGTCCAGATGACATACCTGTGGAGGTATGGAGATGTTTAGGAGGGATGGTAGTGGAATTTTTAACAAAGTTGTTTAACACAATCTTGGAGAGTAAGAGGATGCCTGAGGAGTGGAGAAGAAGTGTTTTGGTACCAATTTTCCAGAACAAAGGTGATGCTCAGAGCTGTAGTAACTACAGAGGCATAAAGTTGATCAACCACACTATGAAGATATGGGAAAAAGTTGTTGAAGCGAGGTTAAGAGGAGAGGTGACGATCAGTGAACAGCAGTGTGGTGTCAGGCCAAGATAGAGTGCTACAGATGCAATGTTGGCTTTAAGAGTGTTGATGGAGAAGTATAGAGAAGGTCAGAAGGAGTTACAGTGTCTTTGTGGATCTAGAGAAAGCACATGATTGGGTGCCAAGAGAGGAAGTGTAGTACTGTATGAGGAAGTTAGGAATGGCAGAGAAGTATGTGAGGGTGATTCAGGACATGTATGAGGATAGCGAGACGGTGGTGATTTGCGCTGTAGGAGTGACGGATGGATTCAGGGTGGGGGTGGGATTACATCAGGGATCTGCTTTGAGCCGCTTCTTGTTTGTCATGGTGATGGACAAACTGACAGATGAGGTCAGGCAGGAGTCCCCATGGACCATGATGTTTGCAGATACCATTGTGATCTATAGGGAGAGTGAGGAGCAGGTGGAAGAGAACCTGGAGAGGTGGAGGTATACTCTGGAGAGAAGAGGAATGAAAGTCAGTAGAAGTAAGATAGAATACATGAGTGTAAATGAGAGGGAAGCAGGTGCAGTGGTGAAGATGGAAGGAGTAGAGGTAAGTGAAAGTAGATGAGTTTAAATACCTGGGGTCAACCATCCAAAGCAATGGAAAATGCACAAGAGAGGTGAAGAAGAGAGTGCAGGCAGGGTGGAGTGGGTGGAGATGAGTGTCAGGTGATTTCTAACAGAAGGATCGCAGCTAGAGTGAAAGGGAAGATTTACAAGACGGTAGTGAGACCTGCTATGATGTAGGGTTTGGAGACGGTGGTGCTGACAAAATGACAGGTGGAGCTGGAGGTGGCAGAGTTGAAGATGCCAAGATTTTCACTGGGAGTGACTAGGAGGTACAGGATTCTTCTTCTGTCCTCATCCTTCATCTATGAAGTTTACGAGCCCTATGACACCATGATCTAAATCCACTTCTGTCTCTTGCCTTTCGTTCTGCTGATAAAAGATTAGTTTTCAACCATACTTTTATGTTAATTTTCCAGTCTGTCCATGACCTTCCTCTTTTCTGTTTCGTGGGTTCATGATGTAATATGTCTTGGAACAAGTTAACGTCTGAATGTCGTATTTTGTGCCCAAAAAATAATAGCTTACTTTCCACTATTTTTCCGAACAGCTCGCTTTCCACTCCAAGTTGTTGTAGTATACGCTCGTTTTTTCGCCGTTGTGTCCATGGGATTCTAAGAATCCTACGATAGATCCATATTTCTGTTGCATCAGTTTCAGGTTTTTTTTGATTTCCTTATTGTCCGTCCTTCACACCCATACATCAATACAGGCCATATGAGCACTTCAGCCAGTTTAACTTTAAGATGGAGAGGCACGTTCTTGTTTTTCCCAGATATTTACGAGCTCTGCAGTCTTGGTTTTGGCTATTGCAGCACGAACTTTGATGTCCTTTGTACAGCTAGCATTGGTGGGTTTTATGGATCCCAAATATTTAAATTGGTCAACTTCCCCATGGTATTTCCTGCTAATTTATAATGTGTTGTTCTGTTCCCAATGGCCATTCCCTTTGTTTTCTTTGTGTTCATCTTCAGCAATCTCATTTCACCCGCTTCATCAACTCTTCTCACCAACTCGTTAATCTGATCCTTTCTTTCATTTATTAAGATGGTGTCATCCGCAAACCGTAGATTTGATATCCTTCTTCCTCTCACAAGCACTCCAAAATCCTAAATGTCAGCCTTTCTCATTACTTGTTCTCTATAGACATTGAATAGGTGCAGCGATAAGATGCAGCCTTGTTGGACTCCTTTGGCCAGATGGAACTGTTCGCTGTGTGAGTTGTTCCAACGAATAACTGCTGTTTGTTTGGCGTAGAGTGACTTCAGTAGATTTATGATATGCCCAGGAAAGCCCATCTGGTTCATGATGTTGAATTGCTGGTTTTGGCTAACACTGTCAAAAGCTTTCCTATAATTTATGAAGACCAAATACAGATTACTTTCTTCTGCTATGGTTTTCTCCATTAGCATTTGTATGCAGGCAAGCATATCACAAGTACTCCTGTTCGATCAATATCTGTCATGTTCATTCGGTAATTCAAGTTCCACTTTTTGTTTAATGCAATTTAAAATGATAATTAGTAGAACTTTGCTCAGATGGCTTATGAGTGCAATCGTCCGGTAATTTAGGCAGTCTTTGGGGCATCCTGATTTATTCAACGTAACAAATTCATCTTGTTTCCAACTGACAAGCCATTCATCTGTGAACTATATCTTTTTGCAGAGCTGGTGTATGGCATGTAGACCAAAAGGCCCGCTATGTTTGAAAAGCTCTGCTGGGATGTTATCCAGACCTGGTGATTTCCCACAGCGTAGTTTTTTAACAGTACTTTCAACTTCACTCAGTATGGGTGATGGTTCTTTTATCTGTATCGACTTCAACATACTGCTCGGTATCTGTCAGGTTTTAAGAAGAGGTGTTCTTCATACTGTTTCCCGCAATTCAGCACTGCCTCTGGAAATGTTAATACTTTTCCATTCTCATCTTTGGTCGCCATTTGACCTGGTTGGAATATGGTTTGGCAAACTTTTCTTAATTGTTGGAAGACTTCCTTCGATTTATTCAGTCTATCATTTTCAGTCAGCAACTGACATTGATCTTCTATCCATTTCCGTTTGTCTTTTCTGATCTTCTGCTGCACTTCTCTTTTGAGCTTTATATATTGCTCCTTGTTCCGTGATTTTTACTTTGCCCGTTTCTTTGCCTCTACCAGTTTAAGGGCTTCCTCTGTAATCCATGGCTTCTCTCTTCTTCTGTGCTGAAAACCGATGATTTTCTCTGCTGATTCTTTCCAGATTTGGTCCATGCTCTCTAGCATCTCACTTGGTGTTTGCCCTTCTGTGACAGTGTCCATCACGGCTTTAAATCTATTCTCTGTCTCTACTAGGTATTCCTCTCTTTTCCCGTCATCTTTCAACTTTTTTATTGCAAACTTCCTCATTGAGTAACATGCCTTCGACCTGTGTGCCTTGAGTCTTACTTTTGCCACAACCAGATTGTGATCAGAATCGGCATTGGCTCCGGGCCACGATTTTGAGTCTAAGACACTTGATTTCATTTGTCGATTTATCAAGATGTAATTGATCTGGTTCCTGTTTGGCCATCTGGTGATATCCAGGTATATCTGTTCCGTTTGTGATGATTGAGCAGCGTATTTGTTATTACCAGATTGTTGACTTTACAAAACTGTGTCAACCTGTCACTGTTTTCATTTCTTTCATTGAGGCCATAAGGTCCAACTCTGTGGGCGAGGTCTTTGCTCTCTCCAACCTTGGCATTGAAGTTACCCATTACCATGCAAACTTCATGGCTTTTCACACTTTCGATGGTAGCTTGTAGTTTCTCGTAGAAGTCTTCATGGTCATCTTCATCATGGGTAAGCATTGGTGCGTAGGCTTGAATGTCACAGTAGGCTGAGGTTTTGTTTTGAGTTTCACCATGAATATTCTGTCAGCATTGTAGCTTATAAGATTGTCCTTTGTTGACTCCATCAGCATGACTGCTACTCCTCGTTGATCTCCTTTCCCTCCGCTGTAAATTACTATAGATTCCTCATGGGTGAAGTGTCCCTCTCCTGACCACCTCACTTCACATAGTCCACACACGTCAATTTTAACAGACATTAGTTCATGAACCAATAAATGTAGCTTACCAAGTTGTTTCATGGTTCAGACATTCCATGTTCCAAACTGGAGAATTTTTCACTTTATCCGTTTCTTCTTGTTTTGGTATTTCTTTCTGTCCAGTACTACTAGCTCCATCAACCAGCGAGCTTCCAGCTATTGGATTTGGCTTGATGGTATCATTATAACCAGGTTCTCTTTCAGAGGATCACACTTCTCCAGTAGCAGGGGGTCCCAATGTCGGATGGTATGTTGTTGTCTTTTGAGTTCTGAATCATGGTTTCCTAAGGTTGTAGACAGGTCAATACCACACAGTAGGCTGCCATTACTTTCTGTAGGTGCAGTACCAAGTTTCAAAAGGTTTTGTGTGCCCAATCGTCGTCTACTTTAGGCAGGTCATCCGCTCAGCCACTGCGTCTCTAAGACCATTGATTCAAGAGAATTCCTCCACTCTACGAGACATCCAACGCCCTGCTGCCGACGTCTTCACTGTAACCCTAGCGTGGGGGCAGAGGGTTCCCTGACATTTGCCCAAAATGTCACCCCAAGACTACAGATGAGAGGGGTTGTCTCACTGTCCCTCTGTGAGCTACCTCAAGTGAGGGTCTCATATCATACCACGGTACAGGATTAGAAATAAGTATATCAGAGGGGCAGCTCAGGTTGACTGGTTTGGAGACAAAGTAAGAAAGGCAAGGCTGAGATGGTCTGGACATGTGCAGAGGAGGGATAGTGGATATATTGGACAAAGGATGTTGAAGATGGAGCTGCCAGGCAGGAGGAAAAGAGGAAGACCACAGAGAAGATTCATGGATGTAGTGAAGGAGGACATGGAGAGGGTTGGTGTTACAGAGGAAGATGCAAGACATAGGGTGAGATGGAGGCAGATGATCCGCTGTGGTCACCCCTAAAGGGAGCAGCCAAAAGAAGAAGTAGAGGAGGGAGGCTCCACCATGATCTGGGGTGCTTTTTCCTTCAATGGAACAGTGGTGCTGCAAGTTGTGCAAGGATGTCAAACAGTGGCTGGCTAATGTGGAGATGTTGCAGTGGGTATCCCTCTTGGCTGATGGCCCCTTGCCCATGCAGTAATGACTGGGTCAACAGTTCCAGACCATGAATGCCCTTCGTGAAGTCATCTTCACTACATGGAGCAACGTTCCCCAGTTTTAAGATTTTGTACAGGAGTGTCTTAACATATGCCTCCATTTGAGTTTCTGTCAAGAGTCTGATATGATATTGCCATCTTTCCATAAAATTTCATCTCATAGCTCTCTCTTCTTGCTTTTTAAGAGCATATTCTAAAGTCTGCATTTATACATAAACCCATACAATATGCAGTAGTGTTTTCTCCATCTTACTAAGGTCATTTGCCATCTGTCTCACTTTGGTACACCACAATGCTTATGTTATTCATCATCAGTCAATTCTCCATTGCAGTAGAATTGCAAAATTTAAAAAAGGGCAAAGAATCTTAAGAGTTCGGCTTAAAAGATTTAGGACTTTGCAGTGGAAGAACAGCTTTGTCATCAAGCACTTCATTTCTAATTAGGACTATATAACATGCCGTCCTTTTCAGAAATTGATTTAGTGAATGGGCTGCCGTTCACTTAGTGGCCAACGTCGTCATTAAAACCAGTTTCAAATTGTTCCCTCTTGTACTTTTAATGTCTCAAAGTGCCCATGATTAACAGTCAGTGTATACTAACTGCAATGTAACATCTCTTTTATACTCATTAGTTTAAATCAAATCACATTTTGAATATGGCTGCATTAAACCTCAAAGTAGATGATAACTGATTAGACATTCGACTGACTGAGATTCAGCAGACTAAAGAACAAAATTTTGAAAACATACTGACTAACCATTATAAAGTGTTTATATATGTTTAGAGTAATCACCCAAAAAAGAGCTGCCAGAGAGCGTGATTACATGATATTGTGGTTGTGCTCTTTTCTCGTCCGTCTGTCAGGAAAGACATCTGTCCAGTCACAGTGTTTTATAGTGAACCTGTTGTGGTCGTCCCATACTTTGTGATTCATATATTATTAGGATGGCAGAGGCTCAGAATAAACAAGTTATACAAAAATTAGTTATACAGTTAACGTGTCTAATTAGTTATTAGTTAATGAGGTATACAAAACAGAAAGCTGATGGACACTCTAGTCTAAACATTTGTCTCTGACTCCCCCCCCCCACCAAATCTATTGACTCTGTAAAAGGTGAGGTTGTGGACTTCCGGTCTGGACGCCATGGCGACTGCAGCTTAACACTGAAGCTCTCAGACCCAATCCAGGATAACACCTTGAAAATCAAACTTAACGGATTTTTGGAGGAGTGAAAATCAAAAGACAAAATCATCATGTCTAAAGGAAAACAGAAGAAACTGAAATTCTCCAGGCCAGGACACGTATCGGCCGGAGAATCTGAACTGGAAGATCTCCGTTCAGAAGACGAGGAACTGGTGATAGCTAACAAAAGGGTTAGCCTGAAATCACTATTTGAGGAGCTACGACGATTTCGCCGAGAAGTTACGGCCGAATTTCGGGAATTCAGAGAAGAATTGAAAAGGACAAACAGCAGAGTGGACCAGGCCGAGAACCGAATCTTGGAAACAGAAGATCGAATAAAAGTGCTCGAAGATTCTGTGCTAGACCTACGCAAAAGACAAGCAGCTATAGAGGCTAAGCTAACCGACCAAGAAGGAAAACAAAGAAGAGACAACATAAGAATTCATGGTCTGATAGAAGGAACCGAAAATGGTTTTAACTCAATGGCAGAATGCGTGGAATCCTTACTAAGAGAGAAATTGGATATTCCACAAACCACCGACTTGAAGATAGAAAAGGCACATCGTTCATTAGCCGCTAGGCCGGCGGCGGAAGCGCCCCTACGTTCGGTGTTGGTAAGATTTTCCAATTTCAAAATAAAACAAGAGGTTGTAAGACTGGCCTGGCAGAAAAAAGGATTTATGCACCAGGAGAGAAAAGTCTACGTGGAACACGATTACGCCCCGGAGGTCCTTAAAAAGCGCAGGGATACAATGACGCGAAAAAGGTATTAAGAGAGAAGAAATTGCGCTTTCAGACACCATTTCCTGTGAAGTTAAGGGTCTTCTACGGCGATGAAACGTGTCTCTATAATTCGGCGGAAGAAGCAACAGCTGACATGGCGAAAAGAGGGCTCCCGGTAACGGTATTTAAACCCGCAGCAGACCCGAGTGAGAAGATCAAAGCGCAAACATGGACAACACAAAGACCCTCAAAATCCACGGACCAGCAGCGGGAAACCCAGCACCAGAGCGTCGCGGATAAACTATCCGTTTTCAGGTTGGAATAGCGACCTTTTTTTTTTTTTTTTTTTTTTTTTTTTTTTTTTTCTTTTCTCTTGAATCAATCCGCACATCCAACCCCCCTCATACAAGGTAACAATCTTTAAAGGAGATGCATATTCAGCATGTGGTAAAACATTTCATGGAACAATCATATTATTTGAAACAAATAAGTCTTTGTAATAAAAAAAAAAAAAACTTGTTAAAATAGAAATGTGACAATAATCCACATGTTCTCCTCATACTAACAAATACTGTTTTTGCGTGAATGTTTGATGTGATGGGGGTGGGAGGGTGCACACAATTTCACAGGGTTTAGGCATAAAAGGAAAAAAAAAAAAAATCATTACAAGTTTGGATTGGGTTCTGAAACTCACGTTAAAAGCATGGGACTACTTTCAGTGGTAAGAGAGGGCCCTCAACACGTAACAGAGTTTGAGGAATTTCCCTCAGGGCCTTCATTCCATCAAGGCTCTTACAGGGTCTTTAAAAAGACCTCAGCTCAGGAAGTTCTTATGACAGCTTTTTGTTTTAAAGTTTTTTACACTATGTTCTTAATGTTTTTCTTGTTTTTAATGTTCTTTCAGTTTCTGAGTAGCACAAAAGAGGGCCACCACACAGTTATACTAAACAAAACAACACAATGGAGAAACAGGGTGTAACCAAAATAATTTCATATAATGTAAAAGGAATCCTGAATCCAGTTAAAAGATCCAAGATTCTAGGCAAAATGAAAAAAGACAAAGCAGGAATAATATTTTTACAAGAAACCCACCTAACAGACGTGGAACACAATAAACTCAGTAGACAAGGGTTTAAAATGATCTCTTCATCTTCATATAAATCAGGGAGGAGGAGGGGAGTAGCGACATTGATATCAACCAAAATTACATTTGAAAAAAAATCAGAACACAAAGATAAAGAAGGGAGATACATTTTGGTAACTGGGTGGCTAGAGGGAGAAGATATCACCCTGCTGAATGTGTATGCTCCCCCAGGGGCTAACTGGAAATTTTATAAAAATGTATTCGACCTAATGATAACTAAAGCTCAAGGTTTAGTGATATGTGGTGGGGACTTCAATCTTAGACTGAATCCATACTGGGATGCTTCTGGTAATTCCCCACATCAAAATAACACCCAAAACAGGAAGACTCGGATGCTACTAAAAGAATTGGGAATCTGTGACGTGTGGAGGGAACTCAACCCCAGTGTAAAAGACTATACATTTTACTCAACTCCACATTCATCTTACTCAAGGATTGACTATTTTTTTATGTTTAATAGAGACATTGGAAGAGTAAAAACATGTAAAATAGGACTGATGGATCTCTCCGACCACAGTCCGATCTACATGGACTTAAATATCCAAAAATACACAAATAATACATTTTCTTGGAGGTTAAATTCAAATGTCCTGAAAGGACCATTGAAAGATGAATTGGAATCAGATATTCTCAGATATTTGGAAGATAACGATAATGGAGAAGTATCCCCTTTAATACTGTGGGATGCATGCAAAGCTGTAATAAGAGGAAAGATTATTGCAAAACTGGCAACCCAAAAGAAACTAAGACAAGAAAAACTATCCACATTAGAGTCAGAACTTAGGAACCTAGAAAAAGAACACAAAGGCAACACTCATTCTACTGACTCGCTCAAGATTAAGGAAATTAAAAACCAAATAAATGAGATCTACACAATAGAAATCCAGAAGAAACTTACATTTCTGAAACAAAAATACTATGAAGCAGGCAGTAAATCGGCAAAATTGCTAGCCTATAAATTGAGGAAACATCAAACAGAAAGAGCAATCTACAAAATCAGAGACCCAGTATCAAAGGAAATAAAATTCAGAATTCAGGATATTCTTAAAAACTTCGAGAATTACTATAAGAACTTGTACTCCCACAAAAAACATAAAAACGCATCCGAGGCATTCCTAAACACATTAAACCTTCCCCAACTTACGGAGTCACAAAATAAAACACTACTGTCAGAAATACATCCTAAAGAATTGGAAAAAGCAATTATGAAACTTAAAGCTAACAAATCCCCAGGAGCTGATGGCTATACAGCAGAGTGGTACAAAACCTTTAAACAGCAACTATCTCCTCTCCTCCTGAAAACATTTAATTATGTCCTCCACACAGGGGAAATCCCCCCCTCCTGGAGAGAAGGGGTCATTGCAGTTATACCTAAACCTGAAAAGGATAAAGTAGAGTGCTCCAACTACAGACCAATCAGTGTACTAAATCAGGACTATAAGCTTTTTACCATTATCCTTGCCAAAAGGTTAGAAAATATACTGACAGACCTAATTCATTTAGACCAAACAGGTTTTATAAGACAAAGACAGACACAAGACAACATTCGACGCACTCTACACATAATTCATCATATAAAAAAATATAACTTAAATGCAGTCATATTGGGATTAGATGCTGAAAAAGCATTCGATTCGGTTGACTGGTCTTTTCTATATAGAATCTTATCCAGTTTCAATTTTCATAACAACTTCATTAGAACTATACAGGCATTATATAAAAAACCAACAGCTAAAATAAGGATTAACGGTAATTTATCATCATCTTTTGAACTGGAAAGAGGATGTCGTCAGGGCTGCCCCCTGTCTCCACTGCTCTTTGCAATCTTCATAGAACCTCTGAGCCAATGGATAAGACAAAACCAAAAAATTCAAGGTATTACACTTGGTCAGAAGGAACATAAAATAGCACTCTTTGCTGATGACATTTTAATGTACCTAGGGCAGCCGGACACTTCTTTACCAGAACTAACCTCAGTTTTTTCAGAGTATGGAGATTTATCGGGGTACAAATTAAACATGCATAAAACCCAAGTTTTAACATTCAACTATGACCCAAATCATTATTCACTAAGCAAACTCAAAACTAACTGGGAGTCGGAATCTATGAAATATCTGGGGGTCAATATCCCGAAACAACTCAACAAAATTATATCACTAAACTATGATCCACTGGTGACAAAAATAAAATCTGACCTAGCAAGATGGAATATGATACCATTCTTGGGTACTGCACAAAGAATTGAAGCAGTCAAAATGAATATACTTCCACGTCTTCTATACCTTTTCCAAACAATACCGGTAGAACCTCCCAAAAAAACATGGCAGGAGCTGGACAGAAGGATCTCAAGATTCATATGGCAGGGCAAGAGACCTAGAATCAGATATAGAACCCTACAGCTAAACAAAGACAAAGGTGGGCTCGCGCTGCCAAATATCAGGGACTACTTTAAAGCCGCACAAATTAAAACTTTAGTAGAGATATGTAACCCAGTCTACACTGCACAATGGAAGGAGATCGAATGCCAAATAACAAGTGACATCCCCCTACAGGCGATAATAGGGAACAATGCCTTACCTAAGCTTTTGAATAACACTAACCCGTGGATAGAGACCCCGCTAAAAATTTGGTTTAAGATAGTCAGAGAGAATCAAACTAAAGAGCCCTATCGACTTCTGCAATGGATCGCCTATGATCAGGACTTTACTCCTAATAAAACAGACACCAGATTTAAAAAGTGGAAGGAGAAAGGGCTGATAAAATATTACGATTTTTTTAAAGGGCAAATCTTAAGAAGTTTTGAAGATTTGAAAAAACAAGGCCTAATAAATCAAGACCTTTACAGGTTCTTCCAGCTTAGACACCACATAAACAATATACTTAAAAAGGAGGTTTTGGAAAGGGCCCAGTCAGGTGTTCTGAAGGTCTTCTTAATGGCATATAAAGGGATCCCAGGGATCAGATACATTTCTAAAATATACCAAGGTCTTCAAGACTTAAAAGGAGACAACACATCTTATATAAAAGAGAGATGGGAAAAAGAGGGGAATTTCACTTTACAACTGGAAATATGGGAAAAGCTAAATAAACAGCAATGGAAAAGTACCTCATCCCTGCAGTGGAGAGAATTTGGATGGAAAAACTTGGCAAGATTTTTCAGAACACCTGCACAAAACAAATTTACCCATAAGGGATTGAACTGTTGGCGCTTGTGTGGTGAAAAGACTGCAAATCATTTTCATGTGTTTTGGTCATGCCCAGTTATCCACCAATATTGGACCAAGGTACAGACAATATTGGGGAAAATATTCAAAATTACAGTTCCCTTTTCTTTTGTAACTTTGTATTTGGGTTTACTACCGGACTCACTGGAAAGACGAGGAGAAAAATACTTATTCAATGTTTTAATATTGGCAAGCAAAAAAGCTCTAACTAAAAAATGGATGTTGAAGGACTGTCCTACACCTGAAGATTGGACTAACGTGATCCAAGACATTTACTCGATGGAAAAGTTGACATTCGCACTGAGACAGGACATGGATGGGTTCATGAACTTTTGGCAACCCTGGACCACATATGTGTCTTCCATTAGATCTAATCTTTGACAAATACCATTTCAATAATGGTTCCGCTCTTTGTTCCAATGCTACTCAGATGCTCTTTTATCTTTATTTACTTACTTTTTCTTTTTGTTTGTTTTTTACTGGTTTGTTTGGTTTTTTTTATTTGTTTTTTGTTTTTTTTTCTCTTTAATTTCACTTTTTCTTTCACTTTAAAAAAAAAAAAAGGGGGTGTTGTAAGAATTAATCTTCCAATGTTGTCAGATATCAGAAAATAAGGGAACATGTGATGAAAATGTAAACAATGCATTGCTGTAACGACCTGTATACCCTTTACAAAAACTTAAATAAAAAAAAAAAAAAAGGTGAGGTTGTGTGCAGAATGGTCATTTTAGGGCTGCTTGCTTATTATTTTTAATTTATATTTATTTTTCAATTAAAGGGAGGACTTGACAAGGCCAGTATAAGCTGTACAAGAATTTATTTGCACGTATTAATCATGCAAAAAACCCCAAACCCTTTAATATAGTGAAAGGGGTCAAGCATTGATTTTGCTCAGTGTTTGTCATCCCACAATGCCATTGCAAATTGGCCTGAAGAATTGACTCACGATTGACTTATGTGGTTAAATAATGGTAAAAAGAAAAATCTTGATTTTTACAAGGTGTAAGCTCTTTTTGAAAATGTCCTAATTTTTTTTTCTAACAATTAAAAAAGAACATATATTTTCAGATTTATAATGGTTGTAGAGAAGAAGAGAAGAACATAAATGCCTGTATTCTGCTAATTTATTTCAGGGCAAAACTGCAGAAACACAGCAGGTTGTTTTCTTTCTAGTTTATGGGCTCATTTCATTTGCACAAACGTGCACTTGTGACATTGTTTCTGGTTGTGCTTGGCCACAGCTGTGTGCGTGTAAGTGTTTGCTTGCCCAGATGTATTAACCTATAAAAATCGGTCAAGGCTTCCCCAGATAAGAGCTTGGCATTAAACAGCAGAAGATCAGATGGAGTTTCCTCCTGTGCAGAATCTTAATCATCCCACTCTTGTGAAAATGCAGCCTTTTTATGCACTTGTGTGTGTTTACAATGGTGATAATATGCTGCAAAATGGGACCTCTAAAAATCAATGGGGAATTAAATTCTGATGGTACCCCCTGTTAAGCTATATAGTACACTGAAATATGTAGCGCATTAAACACCTTTAAAATGCTGTTGCACACAACATGGAACCTCCCTGTCAGCTTTTGGGAAGTTAACCATTTTAAGATTGAATATTTCAGTTTCTAGGATGGAATTCCTTCAGTGTATTTCTGGGACTGATGATTTAAGGTCATCAAATGGTCACATTGGTATTTAGTTTTCAAATTTGGGTTTTGGATATTCAGAATCCCCCTCCCCCCACCTGCTTAAATAAATTGCCAAATTTACATTTACCAAACACAAAGAGGAAAAAAAAAAAGAGGCAAATTTTGAAGAAAAATCGCATGAGTTCACAAGAACAAATTATGAACTTGGTAATAATAATTATGGTACAATTTATCAAAACAAATCATATGAATAAAGTTATATGAATAAATTTGCAAATTTATATGAAAAAGAGTCAAGTTTACATGACCAAAATTGCAAGTTTATTGGGGGAAAATATGCTCAATTTTCCAGAAAATCTGCAAATTTACAAGGGAAAAATTGCATGTTTTTATGAAAAATGCGATGAATTATTGAGAAAAGTGTAGAAGTCACAAAAAAGCTGCAAATTGAAGAAATTTATCTGGAAAAAGTTCCAAATTTTATAGCAAAGTGGCATTTCTGTAAAAAATTATGATGCTGATGCAGTACACGGAAGGAGAAAAAAGACAGCAGAATATTTGAGTATTCTCTCTGGATTTTTTCCAAAGATTTTGTTCCTCAAAGTTATTTGGGGCAGCCCTGAAAACAACCAAAGAACATGACATCCAATTTGAAATTTCATTTTTACAGCTCAGATGTGTGTAATAACTGTTTCAAAGATACCATATACGTTTTTAATATGTTAAATTGACACCAATTTACAAAAATTGGAATCAGGGTTTACCCTCTTTGGCAGCCTGTCTTTTACTTGCTGTGAGCAAAGAACTCACCAGAAAATGCACTTCACACAGAACTAAATCCTTGCTGCATGGTACTATATGATTTGCTCTTTTCCTGCAGGCTCCCATGTAAAAAAAAGCGACCTAGTTCATGACCTCCCACGCTCAAAACCTCACCCCAACAATCTATGGCTGTTGGCAGTCTTGGGGTAGTGATGGAAAGATAAGGGTGAGAGTTTTAAAAGTAGATGCGCGCGCGCGCGCGCACACACACACACACACACACACACAGAGACAGTCACACTCGATATCTCATGAAAACATCCCATCGAGCAGAAGTGTGAACCCTTAGGATTTACCTTCCACAGATTTTAGTACTAAACCCTCCTGAGATGGAGGCTGACCTGGCACATCTTACAGTGGTTAGTAAAGAGGGTTAGCATCGCCTTATCGGCCTTCAGCCTCCTCCATGTCAGCTGTTTCAGTGCAACTCTTGAGCTTGAACCCAATGTGACATACGTTGTACAACAAGAACAAAAACAGAACAGTTCAGATTTGCAGTAAGAATTGTAAGGATGACTTCCGGTTATGGCTGCCACGTAAGACGGACGTGTCTCACTCTGCTCTGCTCCTGGAGAAAAAAAATCGGCAAATAACTCTCTCATTTGGGACAGAACGTATCCCAGCGTTTGGGCGAGGATATGTCGGCGAAGCCTAAGGCTGGAAAACCAGGTAAAGGAAAAAGCGAGCCGCCGAAACAGTCCAAATTAACGGACTTTCAGGTCTGTGACGCAGCAAATAAAACTCCATATATGGCGGAGGAGGCTGGCAACGGTGCGATGTCTGCGGGGGGAGGCGCAGATGCGCTGATGGCTGCCATGAGTTCAATGAGAGCGGACTTTTCCTCTAGATTTGATGGATTATGACAGCGTTGGAAGGAATAAGAAAGGAATTGGGTGACTGTGTAGAACGAACGGCGCAGATGGAGCTCCGTCTCGCTAGTGCTGAAGATGACGTCACCCGTCTTCAATTAAAGGTGCGCACTTTGGAAAAAAAAAATAAATCTCTGGAAGATAATATTTTGGATTTGGAATCTCGGTCGAGACAGAATAACTTGAGGCTGGTGGGTCTTCCAGAGGAATCAGAAGGTCGGGACGTATGTTCCTTTCTGGAAAAGTGGATTCCGGAGGTGCTGGGCAGCGAGGAGTTGCAATCAGCAGTGGTTCTGGAAAATGCACATCGTATTGGCCCACGGAGAGATAAGGGACCGCCGAGGACCTTAATTATGAAGTTTCTTAGCAACAGAGACAGGATGAAGATCTTCAACGCTGCACGAGCTAAAGGAGAGATTAAACACCAGGACCAGCAGGTGCGGTTCTACCCAGATTTGGCCACAGGAATCCAACAATTGAGGAAGCAGTTTGATCCCATACGTAAGGAGCTGCGCAACCTTGGGATTCGTCATGGTGTAATCTATCCTGCGAGACTGCTGACCACGTATGAGGGCAGAACCCACATCTTCAAGACCCCAGAGGAGGCGCAGGAGTTCATCAAGAAGATCAAAGAAGAAGAAGAGACAGGTGGGAGCTAAGCATGAACAAAATATAAGGTAGAATAATTAAGCATTTGCACAGGCATCTGACTGACTTGAAGTAAATAGTAAGTTTACAAAATATAGATTGTATTATATATTTAAAAAAAAACAAAAACAAAACAAACAAAAAAAAACTATGATGTACAAAGTTGTTAAAAATTTTGGAGTTAGGTTGGAAAACTACAGAGGAGAGTTAATGTTACGTCATTAAAAGCAGTAGCGTTAGGGTGATTGGGAGGATGAAGAAGGAGTGGCTTAGGCTGTTCCCCGTGGGTGTGGAACGGTCGATGGCTATATCGGGAGACAGAATTTTTCTTTTGATTTTGGGGGGTTTGCCACAAGTGTGGGAAGGGGAAATTTGTTTGTGTGTAGTTTGTAGGATGAATGTTCAACCACTCATGTTTTTGCTTCTCTGTATGAGCATGTTTACACTGCAAGGTAATCCCAATCTCTCTATTGATCATAAACCAAAGTGTTAATCTTAATTTAACTTCATGGAATTGCAGAGGTCTACAAAATTTAAAAAAACTTAAACAAGTTATGAATAAAATAAAAGACATGGGTTCAAAAATTGTGTTTTTACAAGAAACTCATCTAATAGAGGAGGATGTTAAAAGAATTAGGAGTAGATGGCAAGGAAGTGTATTCACCTCTTCATTTTCATCCCGAGCCAGGGGAGTTATGACTCTCATACATAAATCAGTTCCTTTTCAAGTGAAAAATGTAATTGGAGACAAATTTGGAAGATATGTAATCATTCAAGGTTCTTTGCTATTAGAAAATATAAATCTTGTGAACTTATATGGTCCCAATATAGATGATCAGAAGTTCTTTGCTAATTTATTTCTTATCTTATCATCACTTACAGGGCAACATATAATAGCAGGGGATTTTAATTGTACATTGAATCCAGGTGTGGATAGATCAACAGGACTGGATTGTACGCACATTGGATGTAGGATGACTATTAATCATTTTATGAAAGAATTGAGATTGTTAGATATATGGAGAGAAATGAAACCACAAGTTAAAGCCTATTCTTGTTATTCCAGTACCTACAAGACATTCTCACGTATTGATTATTTTTTGATTTCCACAGAATTAAGGTCCAAGATTCAAAACTGCTTTTATGATAACATCGTGATCTCTGATCATGCACCCTGTTGTCTAATATATGTAGATAAAAAATTGACAAAGGAATCAGGTAGATGGCAATTTCAGCATAAATGGCTTCAGGATGAGGAATTTGTCAAGTATATAGAAAAACAGATAGACGAGTTCTTTGACATCAATACTACACAAACATCAGCATGTGTAAAGTGGGAGGCTTTCAAAGCTTTTATTAGGGGACATATTATTAGTTATACAGGATCAAAATCTAAGAAGACTCGAGAGGAGAGAGCTAAATTGGAACATAAAATAAAAAGTCTTCAGGAAAAAGTGTATGCAGGAAGTGACCCAAGGTTGGAGAATGAATTACTGATTTTGAGAGCTGAATACGACAAAAAATCAGCGAATAGAGCTGCCTCGAGTCTTCTAAGATTGAAACAATCTTTTTATGAACAAGGTGAAAAATCAGGAAAATTATTAGCATGGCAGATTAAACAATTAGAAATTAAAACACCAATTACCAGTATTATAAGTAACGGACAGGTAGTTATAGATCCTTTAGAAATTAATAGAGCCTTTAGAGATTACTATGAAAAATTATATGATACCAAAAATGAACCTGATTTAACAAAACTAAATGGGTTTTTGAACGAACTATCTATACCGTGTATTCCAAATGAAAACAGGGAGATATTGGAGTCTAAAATTAGTCAAGAAGAAGTTGGGCTAGCCATTGATAATATGAAATCAGGAAAAAGTGCAGGACCAGATGGTCTTCCAGTTGACCTTTATAAAAAATTTAAGAATAAATTAATAAAACCTTTTTTGGAAATGGTTTTAGAAGCATTTCAAAATAATAATTTACCATCATACATAAATAATGCCTTAATTATACTGCTGCCAAAACCAGGTAAGCCCTCTAATAAATGTGAAAATATGAGACCAATAAGCCTATTAAACGCCGACCTTAAGATAATCTGTAAAATTTTAGCAAGACGAATACAAGAAATTTTACCAAATATTATTAATCGAGATCAGAATGGCTTTATAAAGGGTAGACAAGGCTTCCATAATGTAAGAAGACTATTTAATATTATTTATTTTAATAAAGAAGCACCGGATACAGCTCTCCTATCACTGGACGCCGAAAAGGCCTTTGATAGAGTTGAATGGCCCTTTCTTTTTGAAGTCCTACAAAGGTTTGGACTTGGAAATAATTTCATAAAATGGGTTCAAATAATATACAATAATGCTACAGCAGAAATCCTAACAAATAACAATATTTCAAAACCAATAAAAATCAATAGAGGATGTCGACAAGGCTGTCCACTTTCACCTTTACTGTTTACTATGGCAATTGAACCTTTAGCGATAGCGATACGTTTACATTCACAAATATATGGAATTAAAGTTGGACCAACAGAACATAAAATCTCCCTGTACGCCGATGACATAATTTTGTTTATGTCGAATCTAAAAAAATCAATTCCAACCTTGTTGAATTTAATAAAGAATTTTGGGGAAATATCAGGATATAAAATAAATAAAACTAAATCTTCAATATTAATGCTAAATGAGACCCAGAGAAATTACCCAGCCCCTGAGGTAAATCAATTCAATGTTGTAAATCAGTTTAAATATTTAGGAATCCAAATTGTGCCTAAGCTAGAATCAGTCGCCAGTGTCAACTATGAAGCCTTAATGTCAGATATCAATGAGTTAACTCAGAGATGGATGTCACTACCAATGTCGATGATCGGGAGAATCAATATACTTAAAAGTAATATTTTACCTAAAATACTTTATTTATTTCAATACATTCCCTTATCACCACCTTTAGATCTATTCTCAAGAATAAAAAAAAAGTTAGTGGAATTTATATGGAACAACAGGAGGGCTAGATTACGTCTGTCTTTATTATATTTACCATTTGATCGTGGAGGTCTGAAATGTCCAAATTTTATGTTGTATTATTGGTCGGCACAACTGAGGTCTATGACATATTATTTTTCATCAAATGACCTCCCTCACTGGACTGAAATGGAATCATACAATTTACCTTTACCTCTTCCCATATTCATATACTCAGATTCGGCAAAAAAATTACAAAAACAAGTTAAAAATCCATTTGTAAAGCATATGATCAAAATATGGTGTGAAGCTAAAAACTATTTAAAAGAACCACAGTTATTGTCACAATTTAGTCCAATATGGGGTAATCAATATTTTAAACCAGGGAGAGCGGACGCTGTATTTAAAGTATGGAATTTAAAAGGGATACAAAAGATTCAGGATTTATATTTGCCATGTGCAGATAACATAATGTCTTTTGAAGAGCTGAGGATCAAATTTAATCTCAATAGAACACATTTTTTAAAATATCTTCAACTTAGAAACTTTATTCGATCAAATCAAAATAAAGCTCTCACTCGACCTATTTATTCATCCTTGGAAAAAATGATGATGAAAGATAGTAAAAGAAAGGGTATTATTGCAGAGTTTTATAACTCATTGACACTATCTTCAAGTGAAAATTCACTGAAAAGATTAAACTACTGGAAAGAAGATCTGCAAACTGAAATTTCAGAGGAACAATGGGAATTGGCTTGTACAGAAGCTCAAACCAAATCAATAAATGTACGCCTTAAATTGATACATTTCAAATGGTTAATGCGGATGTACGTTACACCGGAGGAGTTAAATAGATATAACAAAAATATACCAGATACATGCACAAAATGCATGGAAAGTAAAGGAACCCTATTTCATTGTTTATGGGAATGTAGATTAATAAGAATGTTTTGGGAAGAGGTGAGGGTAACAATTGAAAAAATAATCTCAAAACAAATCATATTGAATCCTAAACTGTTTTTGTTGGGTCTGTACCCAGAAAAACATAATTTTAATAAAAGTGAAAGAACATTCATAGACCTCAGTTTGCTTAATGCCAAAAAATGTATTGCACTATTATGGAAAAAGACTCATAGACCAGATGTGACTCAGTGGTTAAGACAGATGTTAACAAACCTTCCATTAGAAAGAATAACATACTGTATATACTGAAATCAAAGGAAATTGTGTTTGAGAATATATGGAGACCTTTTATTGATTATGTAAAAAATTTAAACCTAACTCTTGAAGAAGAAGGTGAATGATGTGTGTGGACCTTGTAAATTCCAAACTGGTGAACATAATATGTATACTTATGTATTGGATTGTCTAGACTAAACAGAGGAGCATTGTTGAAGACTTGATTTTGTTGGTGGTTGTTGGTGTTTTTAGTGCATTTTTTTTTTTTTGTAGTACTTTAGTGTTAGTGTTTGATTGTTTGTATCATGTTTGTTAAAAAAAAAAAGGTTCAATAAAGATATTGTGGAAAAAAAAAAGAATTGTAAGGATAACAATTTTGTTTAAAAAAATTTTACCCCATGATGGGGCTGGGCGATATGAAAAAAATTCCAGTCACAATAAAAAAAATTTCATATTGATCGAAATATATTGCGATATGAATCAAATCACTATTTCTGCCAAGCTTAAAGGTTCCTTTGTACTCCTAAGTGAGATGTGAAGCTATAACAAGATTAATTTTAAATGTTTATTTTTTGTGAGAAGTTGAACTTGACAAATGTAGTGTAGAACATTATACAGCTGTATTTCAAATAATTATAAAACCTAAAATAATTATATAACATGAAATATAAATATATTATAATATTCTGCTCACCAGCTTACTGCTAGCTGAGTGAAGTACTTCCACTCATCACAAATTCCTAGAAAAGATGTCGAAGCTTAAAAGTATCAAAGTATCATTTTTCTTCCAGCGCCACATGAATCGGCAGTCTTTTTCAGCTGTGGCTCAGTTCTGAGTTTTTCTTTATCATTTTTATTTACTATCCTTTTTTCTTTGCTGCAGTTTTTCTGATCTTGTTACCCCATATCCATCACAGACACCATGGACACAAATATCGCCATACTGGCATTGATATTAGCCGTCTTTCTGTTCATACCGCCAGTGACTGCTGACCTACTGTTTACAGTAGGAATCAATTGTTAGCACTGCACAGCTCTACGGTGGTAACTGAGAGACCTGGTGCTCCACAAAAAATCAGGCAAAAACGACGTGGATGTCGAGCTGGAGCGAAGTGATGCGCGAGGAAGACAAGGTACAAGCCTGTTGTACCATTCGTTATCATGGGAAATGTGAGATCGCTGCTTAACAAGACTGACAAGCTAGCAGTGCTGACCCAATAGGAGAGTGCCTTTAGAGAGGTTAGCATCATGCTGTTCACTGAAACGTGGCTAACCGAGCTAACAACAGATGCTAACATTGGACTGGAGGGTTTCTACTTACTACAAGCAGATTGGACACTAGATAGCGGCAAGAGCAGAGGTGGGGGGCTGGCAGTGTTTGTGAACAACAGATGGTGTAATCCTGGGCACATCACAATTAAAGAACAACACTGTAGCAAGGACATTGAGTTGCTATCCATTAACATGCGACCGGTCTACCTTCCCAGAGAGTTATCACACGTCATCATGATCGCCATTTATGTGCTCCCCTCCGCAAGTGCTGAGGCACCATGTGACGTCATCCACACAGTCACCAGCAGGCTGCAGACCCAGCACCCAAATGCTCACCCAGAGGTGATTTTAACCATCCTTCCCTGTCCTCCACTCTGCCCACGTTCACCCAGTATGTCACGTGTCACTCCGCAGACAATAAAACACTGGACTTACTTTATGCAAACACCAAGGAGGCATACCCCCCCCCATTGGAAGATCTGATCACAATCTAGTTCACTTCCTGCCAGTGTACAAACCCCTGGTACACAGACAACCTCCTGTTACCCGTACAGTGAAGATATGGTCCGAGGAGGCGGAGGACGCTCTGAAGGACTGTTCTGAGTCCACTACGTGGGAGCAGCTCTGGGATCCACATGGTGAGGGGATCGATGGCCTCACACACACTATCACAGATTACAACAACTTCTGTGTGGAGAACACTGTACCCACCAAGACCGTACGGTGTTCCTCAAACAACAAACCCTGCATCAACCCTGAGATAAAGTCCCTGCTGAAGGAGAAGAAAAGGATCTTCAGGTCGGGAAGCAAGGAGGAGCTAAAGTCCGTACAGAGGGAGCTAAGGAGGAAGATTAGAAAGGGGAAGGACAGCTACAAGAAGAAGATGGAGGACAAGCTGAAGCAGAGTGACATCAGCGGTATCTGGAGAGGCCTCAAAACCATCTCTGGGCACCAAGATATCTCCTCCTAGGCCGTGAGGCGTAGAGAGTGGGTGAACGACCTGAACCTGTTCTTCAACAGGTTTGACCAACCGCCCTCTTCTCCGCCTGCCCACCACCCATTGCTGCCTCCACCTTCATCTAGTCCCGCTGTCCACTGCCCTCCCTCCACCCCCCCCTTACATCCCCCAGCTCTCAGTGCACACCCCCTGCTGATTTTTCCAAACTCCTCCCACCTTCCCTTCCCTTCCCAGCGCACAGCCTCCCTGCCCCAGCCTGACTGTCACTTAGGGTGCATTCAGGCGGCCACTGTTTGGTCCAAACAGTGGCTTCCGTGGATAATTTGGTTCATTTGGTGCAGCCTAAACGCACGTTGGAACTCTGGTGTGCACCAAACAAGCAAAGTCTGGTCCCCCTGAAAACGGGGGTCTCGGTTCACTTGCAGACGAAGTCTGGTGTGCTTCACTTGCAGTGTGAATCCAAACGGACTATTCAGTGGACCAAAGGGCTTAAGTGCCCCTTGGCATTTGTGTAACCATAGTAACACACAGTCTGAGAAGGGGAGGTGGTGTTTACCGTAATACATTTTAGGTAGAAAATAACAAAGACAGCCACGTCATCCGAGAAATCCTTTTACCAGAGAAAGCCGAGGAGAAAGTTAAAAAATGTCTGATTTGTGGCGGACACACAACCCAGCTGAAGGGAACGGATTTCTGTTTTCGGTCCTGGCAAATTGATGAGCCTGATTTTTCTTCTTTGCCAAGATTTTTTCTTAATGCTCAGTGGTGGTTTCAGCTACAGTGCCCCAAAGGGCAGTTGTTGTAACTGCGTGACGTTATCCAGGCAGCTTGGTCCGCTGCAGTGTGAATGCAAACCAAACCAAACGAAGGTGTGACTATTCTCGGCATTCCCTGCCCAGTCAAACTGAGACCCCCAGACTATCGTGGTCTGAATGCAGACTCAGATGGCCACTATTTGGTCCGGACCAAAGGACCAAACAGTGGCTTCCCTGGATAGTTCGGTTCGTTTGGTGCAGTCTGAACGTACGTTGGAACTCTGGTGCACTCTGGTGCGCACCAAACAAGTGAAGTCTGGTCCCCCTGAGAACGGGGGTCTCGGTTCTCTTGCAAACAAAATCTGTTGTGCTCCGCTTGCAGTGTGAATCCAAACGGAGTATCCAGCGGACCAAAAGGCGGAAGTGCCCCTCAGCGTTTGTGTAACCATAGCAACACGTCTGAGAAGAGGAAGTGGCATTTACCGTCGTACATTTTGGGTAGAAAATAACAATAAAGACAACTGCGCAAATCCGAGAAATCCTTTTTACCGGTGAAAGATGAGGAGAAAAATTAAATGTCTCATTTGTGGCTGAAGGGACCGGCTGAAGGGAACGGATTTCTGTTTTCGGCCCTGGCCAGTCGATAAGCCTGATTTTTCTTCTTCGCAGAGATTTTTTCTTCCTGGTCGTGGTGATTTTGGCTACAGAGCCCCAAACAAGCAGTTGTTGTGACTGCATGACGTTGTCCAGGCAGTTTGGTCCACTGCAGTGTGAATGCAAACCAAAGGGGTGAAAATTCTCTGCATTCCCCGCCCAGTCGAACCAAGACCCCCAGACTATCCTGGTCTGAATGCAGCCTTAAGCTGGATTCATGCTGCACCTCTGTTGTCTGCGTACGTGCAGACTTGTGTGATGAAATTTACGTCATATCCTCCAGTCCGCTAGTGTCTGCAGAGCTATTCTGTGGATGACCACGTTCAGCCCAAATTTTCTGACCACATGGCCTGCCCGCGGCCTTGCTGCGTTGACTGTGCATGCGTAAGATTGAACTTCCCATTCACGAAGTGGCACTACCAGCACAGCATACAAAGTCAAAGTAGATGAAGAAGACAAAGAGAGGAAGACGAGAATAAACATACATTAATCGTTTTGCAGCAGCAGCAGCTTGAGCGCAATAGAGCCCTGGAAAATGGTAATTCCTCCTTTTCTCTGAAAGGATGCCATTGTTGTTGCTACAAAAAATTGTGCGTCATGCTCACGATTATAGCTGGTGAACAAACTGGAATGTTGGCACATTTGCACTACCCATAGAGCTGGGGCAAAACTACAAATAACAGTTGTGTGCATGCGTCAGCCACTTGGCTTGATAGATAAAAAAGTGAGCGCCACGTGCGCACCGGGCTTCTCAAAGTACACGCGGACCAGAGGGGAAATGCCACATAAATTCAGTTTAAGACTCAGGTGAGAGCTGAGCTGAAGAAAATCAAGGCAAGGAAGGCTGCAGGTCTGGGCAGCATCAGCTCGAGGCTCCTCAAGTCCTGTGCAGACCAGCTGTACAGAATAATGGAGCATATCTTCAGTCTTAGCCTGAAGCTGGGGAGGGCACCACAGCTGTGGAAAACATCCTGCGTGGTACCCGTACCGAAGACTTTGCACCCCAAGGACCTGAACAGCTACAGACCAGTGGCCCTCACATCACACCTGATGAAGACCCTGGAGAGGCTGCTCCTCACTCACCTCTGCCCCCTGGTGGGACCAGCGATGGTCCTGCTTCAGTTTGCCTACCAGCATGGCATCGGGGTGGAGGATGCGGTGATCTTCCGCCTACATCGTTTCCTGTCCCACCTGGAGAAGCCTGGGAGCACTGTGAGGATCATGTTCTTTGATTTCTACAATGCTTTCAACACCATCCAACCAGTGATTCTGAGGGACAAGCTGCTGTGTGCAGAGGTGGACCAGCACCTGTCATCTTGGATCCTGGACTACCTCATAGACCGACCACAGTTTGTGAAAACCCAGAACTGTGTGTCTAACAACATCATCTGCAGTACGGGGGTGTCCCAGGGAACAGTTCTGGCTCTCTTCCTGTTCACCCTCTACATTGCTGACTTTTCACTCAACACACCACACTGCCATCTACAGAAGTTCTCTGATGACTCTGTGATCGTCACCCTCATCTCCGATGGGGATGACGTGGAGCACGGAAGACATATCTAGGACTTATGGACTGGTGCCTGCGGAACTGCCTTCAGATCAAAATGAAGAAAACCAAGGAATTGGTGATGGACTGCTGCAGGCGTGGACAACCCCCCACATCATCAGTAAACATCCAGGGAACAGACATTGAGATGGTGACATCTTACAAGTACCTGGGTGTTCACCTGAACAATAAA
Source organism: Pholidichthys leucotaenia (assembly GCA_020510985.1). Lineage (NCBI taxonomy): Eukaryota > Metazoa > Chordata > Actinopteri > Cichliformes > Pholidichthyidae > Pholidichthys > Pholidichthys leucotaenia. The sequence continues at coordinate 345,509,892 of CM035840.1, forward strand.
CTAGACTGGTCACACAACACCAACACACTCTACAGGAAGGGGCAGCACAGGCTGTTCCTCCTGAGGAGACTCAGGTCTTTTGGAGTGTAGGGGGCACTCCTGAAGACCTTCTACGATTTAGTGGTGGCATCAACCATCACGTTGGGAGTGGTCTGCTGGGGCAGCAGAATCACGGCAGCCGACAGGAAGAGACTGAACAGACTGATCAAAAAAGCCAGCTCTGTTGTGGGGCGCCGCCTCGACTCAGTGGAGGAGATAGGAGAGAGGAAGATGGTAGCTTAGCTGTCATCTCTGCTGGAGTCCGAGTCTCACCCCATGCGGAACACGCTGAACGCACTGAGGAGCTCATTTAGTGGTAGGCTGTGTCATCCTCGGTGCTAGAGGGAGCGGTTCCGCAGGACCTTCCTACCTATGGCTGTCAGACTTTACAATCTAACTGCTGCTGCTCATCAAGGCTGTATTAAACGTCACAACTTTGCACAATAGAGATTGTTCCCTCCAATACACAACTTAGACAATTACAGTTATTATTGAGGGTGGCAACAACACTATTTCAAATGTGAAATATACTGTCTGGGTCTATAGTTATATATTGCTGGTAATGTAACTAACTGTAATGCTGTTTATACCATCTAACTGCAATGCTCCTGCACTGTGTATACAACTGTGTATTTTATTCTTATCTTATTATCTAATTCTTATTATTAATTCTTATTTACTAGGGATGTGAATCTGTAGAAACCACATGATTCAATTTGATTCCGATTTTTGGGGTCTCGATTAGATTCAAAACACTTTTCGGTTTGCATTTGACTCAGTTCAGTACAAAAATCCACTAATCTCAGTTAAAAAAGAGTGCACTGCAAAAAATGCTGAGGTAAGCTTATAAGTAGAGTACAGTGTGTTGATGTTTTGGGGGGTTATATTTTTAAAAAAATTTCATCAACTGATTTGCAATAAAAGACTGTTCAATGAAAAAAGTAGGCTTAGATTAGTAACTGCTTTTTCATTTCTTGAAAACTTGTGGGTTTCAAAAATGAAATTGTACATAAGTGAAATAAATTTTGGAAGTTTTCCTTTTTGGCATATTACAATTCCTAACCGTTTTTACACAGTGTGTTGGTTTGGTCACCCTCCAGCATTCTAGAAATATAGGCTATTCATTTAAAAACAAAAGTAATTTTTTTTTTTTAGATCTAGAATCCTTTATTAGTCCTACATTGGGGAAATTACAGGGCATCCACATGAGTGGATGAGGTAGCCACTGGTGCAGCGCCCAGCCCTTTCACCATTCACACACACATTCATACCTGGGGCCACTTTAGAGTCTCCAATTAATCTAACTTGCATGTTTTTGGCATGTGGGAGGAAACCGGAGAAATCCCGGAGTAAACTCATGCAGACACGGGGAGAACATGCAAACTCCACACAGGTCACTGTTGGTCAGGGGCTGGGATCAAACCTGGGACCCCCTGGCCAAGGGTGAGTTGCTGTGCTGCTGCAGTGCTAACTACTCTGCCACCGCGCACTTCTGTCACAAATACTTTGAACATCCATTTAATTAGTAGTGCTACCCGACTGTATGCAGTCAATGTACAGTTACCTATAGAGTAACTTAATGCAATGAACAAATTCAATAAGAACTGAATGCAATTGATGCATAAGATAAGTAACATTAATTTTAAACCAGCACAATTATAAACTTAAGTATCTAAATTCTTCAGAGACTTAAAAAATAAATTCAAGTTATAAAACAAAATAAAGTGCTGTTACAAGTTTTCGTGATTTTTTTTTTTTTTTTTTTTTTTCCCCGTTCAGATTTTGCTGGGAATTTGTTAAAGTGGTGGTGTGCATTGTTTAGCAGGAGGACTTAGAACTTTTTCCACTTCTTTCAACTCTGGGTGATTATCTGGTCATGGTCCTTTGCCTGGTGGAGCTTCTCCAGTAAAAGGTAAAATAAATGCAATAATTTAAAACAAGCAAAATAAACTGTCATCTAATGTTAATTTTGTCAACTAAAACTATATTTTTTTTCGTTCATTAAAGCTAGAAATTAAACTAAAATAACCATTTATGCATTTTACTTTTGACACCTAATTTGAATCCAGATTTATTATGATGATTTTATTTTTATATTTTTATTTTAGTCTGTTCATTATCAATAGTTTTTGTCTACTTTTACTCAATAACAAGATTTGGTTTTTAGTCATTGAAAAGAACACTACTTCCATCGCTGTCAAAAAATGTTGGAAAAAAAACCCCTCAACTGTGGCTGTCAGGGTTGCTAGGCAACGGGGTAGCCGATGGTCACGCAAACAAATGTCATCCAAAGACTAGAGCATAAACTTTTTTTTTACAGTCTATGGACTAAACTCTCATTTTTAAATTCTTTTACATTCGTCCTTCAAAATATATGGCCACCGTCGGCTCGTCTACACGGCTACGACACCTGAATTTGTGTATGATCAGCCCAATGCTGGCTCAGCCATATTTGCACAGTCAGCTATGGCCAGCCATTTTGTGGAGTGACATAATGTGGGGGCGTAACTTGCTGAGGGAGCGTAACTAGTTGAAGGGTTGCAACTTGACGAAGTCTGTGAGCTGCAGATGGCTCTGTCTCGAATTTCTTGCTGCTCCATTTTTTCTTCATTCTGACTGTTTCATCCGGCTGCTGGCTTAGTGAGCTATTCTCTGTGGTTCTCCTGCGTCAGCAGTGTCAATGTGTAATTGCGTATCACGAAGTGGCAATACGTGTCACGTGACGGGACCCCGGCACCGCCGCAGAAAAAAAATTATCTATGATGATGATGATGATAATAAGATAAAATAAAAATAAAAATTGATTTTAAAAAATTGATTCTTAGTTCTGGATTTCTTATGTGAATCGATTTTTTTTTTCCGAACACCCCTATTATTTAATATTGCTCTGAGTGCTGTTATCCCTTTGCTGCTACAATCCTGTAATTTCCCCATTGTGGGACTAATAAAGGCTTACAGTGGTGTGACAAAGTGTTTGCCCCTTTCCTGATTTCTCATTTTTTTGTATGTTTGTCACACTTAAATGTTTCAGATCATCAGACAAATTTAAATATGAGCCAAAGATAACACAAGTAAACACAAAAGGCAGTTTTTAAATGAAGGTGTTTATTATTAAGGGGGAAAAAAAAATCCAAACCTACATGGCCCTGTGTGAAAAAGTGATCCCCGCCCCCACATAAATTAACTGTGGTTTATCACATCTTTGGAAAGCTGAGATCAATTTCTCTAGCTACACCTAGGCCTGATTACTGCTACACCTGTTCTCAATCAAGAAATCACTTACATAGGACCTGCCTGACAAAGTGAAGTAGACCAAAAGATCCTCAAAAGCTAGACATCATGCTGTGATCCAAAAAAAAATCAGGAACAAATGAGAAACAAAGTAAGTGAGATCTGTCAGTCTGGAAAAGGTTATAAAGCCATTTCTAAAGCTTTGGGACTCCAGCAAACCACAGTGAGAGCCATTATTCACAAATGGCGAAAACATAGAACAGTGGTGAACCTTCCCAGGAGTAGCCGTCCGACCAATATTACCCCAAGAGCGCAGCAATGATTCATCCAAGAGGTCACAAAAGATCCCACAACAACATCCAAAGAACTGCAGGCCTCACTCGCCTTCGTTAAGGTCAGTGTTCATGACTCCACCACAAGAAAGACACTGGGTAAAAATGACCTGCATGGCAGAGTTCCAAAACGAAAACCACTGCTGAGCAAAAAGAACATAAAGGCTTATCTCAGTTTTGCCAGAAAATATCTTGATGATCCCCAAGACTTTTGTGAAAATACTCTGTGGATTGATGAGACAAAAGTTGAACTTTTTGGAAGGTGTGTGCCTCATTATATCCAGTGTAAAAGTAACACAGCATTTCAGAAAAGGAACATCATACCAACAGTAAAATATGGTGATGGTAGTGTGATGATCTGGTGCTGTTTTGCTGCTTCAGGACCTGGAAGACTTGCTGTGGTAAATGGAAGCATGAATTCTGCTGTTTACCAAAAAATCCTCAAGGAGAATGTCCGGCCATCTGTTCGTGACCTCAAGCTGAAGCGCACTTGGGTTCTGCAGCAGGACAGTGATCCAAAACACACCAGCAAGTCCACATCTGAATGGCTTAAGAAAAACAAAATGAAGACTTTGGAGTGGCCTAGTCAAAGTCCTGACCTGAATCTGATTGAGATGCTGTGACACCACCTTAAAAAAGGCGGTTCATGCTGGAAAACCCTCCAATGTAAGATAAGATAAGATAAGCCTTTATTAGTCCCACAATGGGGAAATTCCAGGATTGCAACAGCACAGGGATAGCAACACTCAGAGCAACAATCAGAAGGCAAGAAAAAACAAGAACATCTAGTAAACATATGTACATATTACTATAAATATAATGTATATATAGACACACAGTGCGGAGCATTATGGTTGGTGAATGTGCAGCAGAAAGTCTAAGTTCTCTCTCCGCGGATGCGGCGGGCCAGCTGGAAGTCTTTGGGCATGATGGTGACCCTCTTGGCGAAGAAGAGACCCACCAGGTAGGCCTCTCTGGTCTCCTGCAGAGCCACGACGGCGAAGCTCAGGAAGCGCAGGTGGGTCTTGAAGTCCTGAGCGATCTCCCTCACCAGGCGCTGGATGGGCAGCTTACGGATGAGCAGCTCCGTGGATTTCTGGTAGTGACGGATCTCTCTCAGAGCCACGGGCCTGTAATGGCGAGGCCTCTTCACTCCGCCTGTGGCCGGAGCGCCTCTCCGAGCAGCCCTGGTGGCTAGCTGCCTCCTGGGGGGCTTCTTCCTCCAGTAGATTTTACGGGCGGTCTGCTTGGTTCTTGCCATCGCTCTTTATTATTCTGTCTTATATTTCTTGCACGCCGCCTAAACTCCAGCCCGGCACCCGCGTCGTTTTCGCTACAGCTCCCGGTATGTTGAGTTTCCCATTAGCACCGGGCGGCGGCCAAGTGCTAGCTAGCACCAGCTCCTCCCCGCTGCAACGTCTCCCGCTGCAAACAGTGGCTCCGTCCGCCGACCCGGGAGACCCCCGGGGCGATCCGTGCGTCCGTGATATATATACAGAGTAAAAGGTGTAGAAAGAAGAAGGAAGATTAAAAAAAAGGCTGTTGCAACGGGCAGCCGACTCGTGTGGCGCCACTGGTCCGGCGGAACCGGAAACCGGAAACAATGTGACTGAATTACAACAATTCTGCAAAGAGGAGTGGGCCAAAATTCCTCCACAGCACTGTAAAAGACTCATTGCCAGTTATCACAAACGTTTGATTCCAGTTGTTGCTGCTAAGGGTGGCCCAACTAGTTATTAGGTTTAGGGGGGCAATCACTTTTTCACACAGGGCCATGTAGGTTTGGATTTTTTTTCCCCCTTAATAATAAACACCTTAATTTAAAAACTGCATTTTGTGTTTACTTGTGTTATCTTTGTCTAATATTTAAATTTGTTTGATCTGAAACATTTAAGTGTGACAAACAGAGAAAAAAAAGAGAACTCAGGAAGGGGGCAAACACTTTTTCTACACCATTTTATCTCATCTTAAGTTTTAGGTGATGAAAACATGCTAGGTATAAGATAAGATAAGATAAGCCTTTATTAGTCCCACAATGGGGAAATTCCAGGATTGCAATAGCACAGGGATAGCAACACTCAGAGCAACAATCAGAAGGCAAGAAAAAAAAAATAAGATAAGATAATAAGATAAGATCATAAAGAAGATAAGATAATAAGATAAGACTTCAGGTTACCTTAGGCAAACAAAAGAGCTGAAAGATAGACTTCGTGGCCCAAAGGAGGAGAGAGAGCAGCCAGCCTCCCTCCCTCAGGCTGGCACCATAAGAGAAAAATCTGACCACTGAGCACTGGAGTGTAAAGTGGGACCACTTAAACTGGGGTTTACCTCGTCGATGGAGTTCCAGGAAGTCTCAGCGAATCAAAGTTGCTCTCTGTTTGACTAGTCACCTTACTCACTGGGGGAGCATTGAGTGATGGGGTGGGGGGTAGAACTCAAGGAATACATTTTTTTTTTCTTTTCGATGTATAAAGGACAGTTTCACAGGCCAGTGTTAATTATGTTCAACATATTCAGTAAAAACAAAACAAAAATTCTTATTTCTCCAGTTTATAAAGAGCAGTTTAGAATGCGTTTAAAACTTTTTAAAACTCTTTATCAAATATTACCAGAAAATATTATAAACCACCACATCTTCGGCGCACTGAGGGGTGGACTGGGACAAAAATTCAGGATGGGAATTTGACTTCATCCTAGGCCACCCTGTTGTTGGAAACCAGAAACCACTACATTTTTTAGTAGGTCAACATTTTAAAATAATCGGTAACAAACTTGTTATAAATGTAATTATAACCTTCAGGTGGGACGAAAATTATAGATTTGGATTGTAATAGTCAGTTTATCTATTGATTATTAAATCAACCGATTGACTAATCTTAATTTAAATTTGGTGCTGCTTCTGATTTCTTCACCTTTTCAGAATAAAAACACAAGAGGCTTTAGGTAAAAAGTTACAATTTTGCATGAAAAAAAGTCACAAATTTATCACCAAAAAAGTTCAGAATTTATTTTAAAAATGTGTACCTTTATGAAAAGATGTTCAAAAAAAATAAGGGGAAAAAAACAAATTTACGAGAGAACGGTAACAAGCAGATGAGAGTAAAGTTGGTACCGCATACTACATATATATGTAGTATATATACATGTAGTACATATACATGTAGTACATATACATGTAGTGCTGAATTATGCAGATCTTTTTAAAACATCTGAATAGTCCTGAAAACATTGCCTTTTGAATGTAAGAGCAATTTAGCTATGGTTAATGCTGCCTGTTTATTACATTAAAAAATGTAAACCCTAAACTGCAATCAACTATAGCAGTATAATATAACCACCAATACTCATTCACCACATTACTTCTGTCTTTATCTCATTTCTATGCTCTGGGTCATGAGGGGATTTTGGTCCTTTTAACATATTAAATTCATTTAGTCTAGTATGCTATTTCACCGGGTCAGGACTCCAAATATCAGGATATTCATTTTTCCACCAATATCAAAATATATATCGGTATTATTGTTAACGATACGATATGGAACACCCCTAGTCCACAATATCAAAAGCTATGCTCAGATCTAAAGTAAAAGCACGGAGGAAATACCAGAATCAGCATTTAATAGCAAATCATTAAAAACATTTAAAATTGCTATTTCAGTGTACTACTTGCACAAAGACTTCCGTGTTTTACGAATTCTGGCTGTCATATCCGGTGTCTGTGTTCTGCACTGGCTGTCCGTGACAGCTCAACAAAATTTAAGATCAATAATTTTCTGTGAATTAGTAAAAAGATAAATATTCACACTACTTTAAAGGTGGAGAACATGGCGGATAACTGTCGGGTCATTTTAAGCTAATACTAGCTTTTATTTGGTTATAATCAACAGAAACTTAGCTTTTGTTGGTGTGTTGCCATGGTAACAGAGTGTCAGTGAAGGATATGACACCTGTGGCAGGTTTGGACATTAAATAATGTCTTAATTTTTAACTGTCATATATAATGGACGGATGTAAATAATAAAAGATACATTATTAAGTAAAAATGACTGTTTCATCATGGGGATTTGTTATTTTGACACGATTTATTTAAATAAAGCTGATTCGTGAGTAACTTCAGCCTTTCATCTGCTGCTTTATTCTTCACTCAATGTAAAAAAAAAAAGTGTTACTGAAATTTCTACACAGTATTATTTCCTCTGCTGATAGCTTTGCAGGAACTGGAACTAGCCGTTTTCAATAATTAGTCTTGCTAAATAGGGACTTTTTTTTTCAATTGCGTTCTGTAATATTCATATTATTATTATAACAAGTTACAAGCTAAGTGGTCATTTTTGAGGGTTTAATGCAGTTATGATTTTTTTTTTTTTGTCATTTATATAATAATGCATCAGATTTATATAGCGCCTTTCATGGACACTCAAAGACACTTTACAGTGAAGATATTATCATTCACTCCACAGACAGACAGTGATAGCTTCCATCTAGCTACAATGCTCCGCACTGTGTTTTTATATATCTACATATTATTCCATCTAGCTACATTGCTCCGCACTGTGTGTGTTTATATACTTGCATATTTATTCCACCTAGCTGCAATGCTCCGTACTGTGGGTGTTTATATATTTACATATTTATTCCATCTAGCTACAATGCTCTGCACTGTGTGTTCATATATTCATATATTTATTCCATCCAGCTACAATGCTCTGCACTGTGTGTCTGTGTGTGTGTGTGTGTGTATACTGTATATATATATATACGTATTTTATAGTAATATGTACATATGTATATTAGCTGCTCTTGCTTGCTTGTTTTTTTCTTGCCTTCTGAGTGTTGCTATCCCTGTGCTGTTGCAATCCTGGAATTTCCCCGTTGTGGGACTAATAAAGGCTTATCTTATCTTATCTTATAGTGGTAAGCTACTACTGTAGCCACAGCTGCCCTGGGGCAGACTGATGTAAACGTGGCTGCCAATCCACCCCAACGTCCTCTCCATCCACTACCGAACATTTATACACATTCGTACCTAGTGTCATGGACACTGAAGGCAAGGTGGGTAGAGTGTCTTGCCCAGAAACACAACGGCAGGTTGGCTGGGGAGAGCAGGATTTAAACTGCCAACACTCTGGTTATTGGAGAACCCGCTCTACCTCCTGAGCCACAGCCGTCCAGTGTTTAAGTTAACAACTCTTTATAGACTGGGGATTTTCGTTTGTGTAATTAAATAGGTTTAATCATGGACTGCATTTACATGTACTGTGATACTCAGATTTTAACCTCAATAAGGTCATATCCCAAATTACACCATGCCCAATCAGTTTAGTGTGCATGCTCAGGGAACAGAGAAAAGGGGGGGAGATCGGGTCTGTAGATTAAACAATTAAACTTTTGTTAGTGTTATTACTACTTTTAAATTATAATACAGTGGTACCTCTACTTACGAATTTAATTCGTTCCGGAAGAATTCTCGTAACGTGAAAAATTCGTAAGTAGAGGCGCGTTTTACATGTAAATGCCGTAATCCGTTCCAAGCCCCCAAAATTCGGGCATAAATTTTTTATAAATCGTAAAAACGCATCAAAACATGTAACAAATACATGTTCCAATTAGATTACTGCACAATAAACATAAAATGAGAGTTTAAAATGAGAGAAAGAATAATAAAAGAGAAAGAATAATAAAAATTATGTTCATTTACCTTTTAACTGCGATCGTCGGCATCGGCGTCACCTTTTGCCTTCTTTGGTTCATGTTCTGTCTCATCAGTGGTTTTTGCCTGACGTTTTGTGATGAAACGATCCAAGGACGTTTGCTTTTATCGGCTTGTAAGGGCTTCCTTTTGTTTTAATACCGTGCTGATCGTTGATGTTGTTTTTTTTTTTCCCAAAACTTTATTAAGAACAAGGTGAAAGTACAGAGTTATAACGTAGATGGTGATAAACATGGCAGTTAACAATTTTTTTTTCTCTAAATTGTGTAGTTCAGTCAACAGTCTTACAAGAGGTAAGAAGGATAAAATAAAGTAGTAAGAATAGTAAATAATAATAAGATAAAGCGAGATCAACCAAACGCATCCATTCGTGGCCAATGGGATACCAGGAAGATGCTAGGCGATAGCCAATGGCAGAGCAGCTACAGGTATGTTTACGTTCGGTAAAATACGGGAGCTGCGAGGAGCGCGTACTTTTTTTGCCTTTCGTATCCTGAAATTTTGTTCGTAACTAGAGGCAATATTTTCCCGTTGAGGCGTCTCGTAACCTGAAAATTTCGTATGTAGAGACGTTCGTAAGTAGAGGTACCACTGTATTTGTCAGTCACTTAAGATAAGATAAGATAAGCCTTTATTAGTCCCACAATGGGGAAATTCCAGGATTGCAACAGCACAGGGATAGCAACACTCAGAGCAACAATCAGAAGGCAAGAAAAAACAACATCTAGTAAACATATGTCCATATTACTATAAATGTATATGTATATAGACACACAGTGCAGAGCATTATGGCTGGTGAATGTGCAGCAGAAAGTCTAAGCTCTCTCTCCGCGGATGCAGCGGGCCAGCTGGAAGTCTTTGGGCATGATGGTGACCCCCTTAGCGAAGAAGAGACCCACCAGGTGGGCCTCGCTGGTCTCCTGCAGAGCCATGACGGCGAAGCTCAGGAAACGCAGGACGGTCTTGAAGTCCTGAGCGATCTCCCTCACCAGGCGCTGGACGGGCAGCTTACGGATGAGCAGCTCCGTGGATTTCTGGTAGCGACGGATCTCTCTCAGAGCCACGGGCCTGTGACGGCGAGGCCTCTTCACTCTGCCGGTGGCCAGAGCGCCTCTCCGAGCAGCCCTGGTGGCTAGCTGTCTCCTGGGGGGCTTCTTCCTCCAGTAGATTTTACGGGCGGTCTGCTTGGTTCTTGCCATCGCTCTTTATCATTCTGTCTTATATTTCTTTCACGCCGCCTAAACTCCAGCCCGGCACCCGCGTCCTTTTCGCTACAGCTCCCGGTATGTCGAGTTTCCCATTAGCACCGGGCGGCGGCCAAGTGCTAGCTAGCACTAGCTCCTCCCCGCTGTAACGTCTCCCGCTGCAAACCGTGGCTCCGTCCGCCGACCCGGGAGACCCCCGGGGCGATCCGTGCGTCCGTGATATATATACAGAGTGAAAGGTGTAGAAAGAAGAAGGAAGATATAAAAAAAAAAAAAAGGCTGTTGCAACAGGCAGCCGACTCGTGTGGCGCCGCCGGCCGCCGGTAAATTGAAGAAGTTAACCTCTTGCACTCCGGGATACCGTGGGCGGTCACGTCTCTGCGTCCTAGTGTGTCTCAGTGCGCACTGTGCGTCTCAGTGTGCGCTGAAAAAAAAAAAAGAAGCTGCATTTCAGTTCTTCCAGTACAGACACAGCGGCGAACAGAAAGCCAAAGGAGTGTTTTGATTGGTTTAGATTTGATTGACCTCTCATTCGACTAATAAGCGCCTTGAATTGGGTTTCTGAAACCTTGAAGAACCAATGACTGAAAACCTAGCAAGAAGGACCTGCCTACCAACGACGGCGAATACAATGAGCCAATTGAAGCAGAGAAGTTTGACGATTGAAACGCGTGCGTCCAATCTGTTTTGTGTAAGCCGCTGGGTAACACACCAGTGTGGAGGATACGAATAAGGGTCACCAGTGTGGAGGCAAGGATTAAATAAGTGCAGGCGGACATGGCGAACTAAAGGTTAAAAGGGTGCTTTATTCTTCCTCCATCACGAGGCTCACTCAGCGCTGTGGCAGTGCGCTGATGTGAGCCCTGCGTTTCTAGAGTGTCAGAATGCGAGTGAGAGTGAGAGCTGTGTGTTACGGTAGCGTTCGCCAGTCTCTTTTTATTACTACTGTTCTCATTTGTTTTGAAAAATCGTTCGCAAAAACTGCCATCATGGAAGCTGAGATGGTTTGATCGGGTCGCGTGACCAGAACCACAAGTCGTAACAAGCGGACCAGCGTCATGTTCGTCTGACAATGAGGAACAGATGTTTGTCAACGACACTGCTGTTGTAGACAGGTAAGTGTTATAAGCTAAATTATTCTTTATCACTGAAAATAGTAATAAAAATGACTTTTGACCGATCGCTAATTACAACGGTGCGTCATGGCCACTTGACGGACTGTTTTTTGTGCGCTGAGCTCCTCTGTAGCGGGGTGGAGGGGGGAGTTGTTATCCTGTACATTGCAGATATTTTAGTCTAATTTTTAGTGCACTGTAGGTTATTTTTTCTTGTAAAAAAACGCCACACATTTTTTACGTGGCATGCTTCTTTGTATGTGGGGGGCTTGTTTGTTCATTCATTCATTCATGAGTGAATAAACAACCCCCCCCCCCCCACACACACACACAGCCCTGAGTGTCACCTTTCATTAGAGCCCAAGATCAAGCTTCTGTGTTGAATCATTCAAAAGTTGCAGACGTTTTTCCAAACTGTGCCATTTGGCACAATTTGGCACAGTTCAAAAACGCCTGGGAACAACCTGAGAAAAAAGCTGTGTAATATATTCATTTTTTGTGGTATTGTTATAAAATTTTGACCTCAGCTGGATAACACTTCGTTCTACATTTCTGTTGCATTTTCCAGCCAGTATCTGACAGTTGTGTGTTATTTGCAAGCATTTGTATGTAAAAAAAACCACCCAGGCGAACTTTATTTTCTTCAAGTTCAGTATGTTTAGATGACTGTTACTCAGTGGCAGGAGCACTTAGAGAGATTATGACTGTTTTGCCAAAAAATTCAAAGTATTTTCTTTTAAATGAGACCAACCCCATGAAGATGCTGCAAAGGGTTGAAGAACAGCTTTTGATTTACTTTGGGTACGTTATTTTTAGGCGTTTTTAGGGAAATTGACCGGAGTGCCAAGGGTTAATAATTTTGATCATTTTTCTTTTTTTCTTCAATCAGTAAGAGTAAAGTCGCATATTAGAAAAAAGTTACACATTTTCAAATACCCCCCAACCAGTCGCAGCAGATGACTGCCTGGTTCTGCTGTAGGTTTCTTCCTGTTAAGTGAGTTTTTCCTCTCCACCGTTGCCAAGCGCTTGCTCACAGGGGATCGCCTGATTGCTGGGGTCTTTCTGCAATTGTGGGGGTTTCCCCTACAGTTGAAAGTGCTATGAGATGACTGTTGTTGTGAAATGGCGCTATATAAAAAAGTTGAAAAAATAAATAACAATTTAGGTGGAAAAAGTCAAATTTATCACCGAAGTTACAAATGAGTAAAATAAGTCTTAAAATGTAAAAGAAAAATGTTTGAGTACAAGAAAAAAAGGTGCAAATCTACAAAAAAGTCATGAAAGTAATTAATTTACAAGAAACGTTGCTTCTGTCTAAAAGAAAAAAAAACTGTCAAATTTGTAGAAATAAAAGACATTTATTTTGGAGGCTGGAAATCTATTATAGTTGTAAATTTATGTGCAAGTTTCAACTTTACAAGAAAAAAAAAATTAGGAGAAAAACCTTACAGATTGGTGAAAGAAAAGTTGTTACTCAGTACTTGAGTAACTTTTTTGTGGGTACTATTACTTGAGTAATTAATTTTTATAGAGCAGCGATAGTTTTACTGAATACAATTTTTGGCTGCTCTACCCACGTTGAGATGGTAAAAGGACAAAGATGGAAAACTTGTTTGAATTTAACCTAAGTAGTCAGAGATATGCAGGAGGAAGAAGAAGAAAAGAAGAAGAAGAAGAAATAATTTCTATTGTCATTCAGTCCATACAGCCAGTCATGTACAGTAGAACGAGATTACGTTTCTCCTATCTACAATGTTAATTACATATAGAATCAGAGGGGTCACTGGCATGCAAGGTGCCGCCACAAACAGCCAAAATACTACCAAACTTTTGCCAGGGGATTTTAAAAAAACACGCAGACACACTTGAAGATATGGAAACAATTGTATCTCTACTAAGTATTCAGCACAGCACTAAAGAAGAGCATTTGGCAGACTGTGATATTCCAACCCCTGACTGAAGTTCAGAGGCAACAGCTGTTAACCCCCCCTCCCCCCCCCCACCACCATGTCACACGTGTTCCCTTTTACATTACAAAGCTGCTTGCCTTCAGAAATGTCGACACAGGAGAGGTGACTGCTGGGAGATGAGACTTAAAACTCATCACATTTCAGTGACCAGTTAGCTTATGTAACCATAAATTCCAGCACAAATTGTACAATTTGTGTGGCACCGACATAGAGACATTAGTCATTGGATAAGTATCACATAAAGCTGCTTTTTAATGACCGTGAAATTAGTCTCAAAAGGAAAGGATTTGATTTGCATAAAATCCAGAGTATTTAGGTCAGAATGTCTTTTTCAGAATCTTGACATTATGCAGGAGGCTCCAAGATACCCCCACCCCCTGCTATGGCTTTTAAAAGTTGTTTTTATTGGACATTTAAAAACCTGAATGCTAGATTTCATAATATGACCACACACTTATGACACTGACAGATAGTCTCGCTGGGGTTTCATGGTGAAAGCAACTTAAGAATAACGCTTGAAATAGTCATAGTTGCTTGTTTATTCTGGGCCCCTAAACATGTTTTGAAAGATTCTGGTCACTGAATACCTCCCCAGCGTTGGCTTCCATCTTTATAAAAATACTAGTTTGTGTTTGAAAAACCAAATCAGTCGTGGGTTTGTTATACTTTGCTGATAAAATCTGAAGCCAAACACTTGATACACAGAGCAGAAATTGCCTTTTACACAACATAAGTTTGAGGGGTTTTTTAAGTTAGTGTTGATGTATAGGCAAATATTTTCCTATTTGAGTGTGTGTTTTAATGATGATAATAATAATAATAATAATAATAATAATAATAATAATAATGGATTAGATTTATATGGCGCCCTACATGCCAAGTGACATCTCAAAGCACTTACAGTGAGTCCATTATTCATTCACTCCAGACAGACATTGATAGTGGTAAGCTACTACTGTAGCTACAGCTACCTTGGGGCAGACTGACAGAAACATGTCTGCCAATCTGTGCCAGTGACCTCTCTGACCACTACCGAACATTTATACACATTCATACCCAGTGTCATGGACACTGGGTACATGTCTACATTTTAAGGTATGTTGACGACAATGAAATGAGCTGATGCCATTTCGGCATATCCGTTGTCTGCATTCCACGAGAATTGCTACTATTCCTAGCAGTTGCCCCGATGCTCACCAAACTCACACAAAGTGACCAATGGTGAATGATTTACTTCTTGGTTTTTTTTTGATATGGACACTAACATCTGAAGTGTTATAAGCGCAATAAATGTAAAATCTCTCTACGCAACAACCTTTGACTGATATATTTTGTACAGTTGCTGTTTTTTTTTTTTTTTTTTTTTTTTTGGAAGAATAATCTCTAATGTCACTGTCCCAGTATCAGATTTCCATATTACAGTTATCTTAATAAAAATGTATCCCAGTTTAAAAAAAAAAGATGCATCATCATTACCCACTCCGATGATAGTCATTGCTTGGGTGAGGCGTTTTAAGTCTGTCTGTCTATAGGAATGTCTGTGCAATAAAATAGAAATGGCTAAAGATACAATCACCAAACTTGGCACAGGAGTTGCCCTAGATGCATTCTGGGAACCCATTGCTTTTGAGGTCAGAAGGTCAAAGGCTAAGGTTACAAGGTCAAAAAATTCTCACACTGCTAATCTGTTTCTCAGAAAGTGATTGGACATTCAGGGCGTGGGTCTGCATCTCTTTTCAGCTCCCTCGCTTCAGTTTCTATTCAGAAACACCAAACTGAAATCATGTTTTGTTTTTGTTGGACTGGATGCAAATCTGTTTTTCATAATTAAAAAAAAATAGTTATTTATTTCGAATGTCATAATAAAATGCAAAACATAAACGATTAAAAAAACCATACTTGTCCAACGTTCAAAAAGGGTTTAGGATGAAGTACAAAACTTATTTAGTCCTAACCCCTTTTCCAAGGATAAAAATCATTAATTCAAAAGATTCAGTATTAAAAAAATAAACTAGCAAATAAACAAGCAAAGAAGCAACTGAGACATTTACAGTATTATCAAAAAAATTTACAGCTGGTCACAGAACACATTTACCGGCATCAGAATATGAGGAACAATTCAAATACATGCTATTTACAACATAGCTTCCTCCAGTCTGTATCTTCCATCTATAAATGCAGCATATCTCTGTCTGTTTGTGTGTGTGTGTGTGTGTCTGTGAGTGGGTGAGTGTGTTTCTGTCTGCGTGTGTGTTCCTCAGATATCTCTCAAATCATTCGTCAGACTGACCTCAGATTTTATAAGTGCTTTGCTGAGGTTACAAGGGTGGGCATTCCTGAACAAGGAGTTGCTCAGTGAAAATATGTAATTTTTTATCAATAAAAGTTTAGCCACCGCTGTCTTCATGCCCTGGCTTCTGAAAGTGTGGGCGGGGCTTCGGACTGACTTCTTGGATAATATGGCATCACAACCAGTCACCAGAGTGCTCCACAAACAAAACAAGGAAGTGAAAAGTGAGAAATTTGACCAGAAAAAGAGCATATTGACGATTTAATGCTCAAAAAATTATACTATAATGTTGTTGGAATTGCGTAGCTCTGAAGGATAATTTGGCACATCGATGGCTGAAATGCAAAACCTCCTATCTGCAGGATTTTCTGATTTACAGATTTCACTTTCGATGATGAGAACAAGGAAAGCTGCTCATAATATTATGAGCTCAGATATTATCTGTCTGCAAGACAGTCCCGCCCTTTAATGTGACAGAAAATTATTCTGATGGGGAAAAAAATAGCACAGCATTTCGCAAGAAAAAAAAATTATTTATTTTTGTTTTCTCACAAAATTGCATTTTTCAGAAAGGACATTTGGCGTTTCAGCCATTGATATGTGGAGAACACGAAGTACGGTAGGGGCGGGGGTGCAGCTGGACTGGCTTATCGAAGTCCTTCCCAGGGATCCAAGCCCAGCCTGCCCGATTAACGGGAATGTGTCTCAGCTGCTGCTTCACCTGTGCCACCGCTGTCTTTTTTGGCACTGCAGGTTCAACATGGCGCTCCTCCCAGTGCACGGCTATCTAAAAATTAAAAGTTAATAATACCACCATGTTGGGGAGCAGAATGGCCAGATCAATTGCTTATCATATGCAGACACATATGCACGCTTTGACTAAACGACAATCATGAAAAAAAACACCCAAATAACGAAATAAATCATTTTTATGTACTGACAAATGGGCAACACTGATGTAGCAGTTGCAGCACATTGCAGTCATTCTTCTGAGTTTAATAATGTTCGGTGTTTTGTACTTATAATACTGCTAAAATATAAAATGATGCACTACAGTGGATCTCAAATATTTGTCAACGTTTCCTGTTACTTATCTTCAAGATAGCACTCCCCTGTGGGTGACATTGCAGAGCTCTTGTAGTAAAATATGTATTTTTTCTGCTATTTTTCTCACTTTTTATGTTGCGTCAGGGCAGCACCTAAAGTAGATGGTAAATATGACCAGGTGACCCTGCTGTAGCTGAGAGAGCAAAGTTGGAGTTTGATTTTTGACTCTGGGGTACTGGACACCTTTCCCAAATTGTTGTTGACGCCTGGCCAGCCCACAGCTGATGTCAGCAAGCCGAAGAGGTGACGAGGAAGGCGGGGAGGAGTCGACCGGAGGCTACGCTACCTGGCTAGCAGAGGCAGGTTAACTCTCCCGTTCATACTACTTGCTAATGTCCAGTCTTTTGAAAATAAAATGGATGAGCTACATGCACGGATATCAAAGTAGTGTTACATGCGGGACTGTTCCATGCTGTGTCTATGTGAAACGTGGCTGGGAGATGACACACCAGATGAGACCGTAACGCTGGCAGGTTATACCATTTACAGAGCAGACCACGACGCAGAGAGGAGTGGTAAGACTCGCGGGGGAGGGGCAGCTATATTGGTGAAGCAGTCCTGGTGTACTGACTGTAAAGTTGTCTCTCATTGCTGCACTGAAGATGTGTAATATTTGACCTTAAAGTGCAGACCATTTTATTTACCCAGAGAACTGCAATGTATTATTGTGAGTGTTGTGTATATTCCTCCCTCAGCAAAGGAGGAGGCTGCATTGAATGAACTGCACAGCATGATTAATGAACATGAGAACACGTATCCTGACAGTGCTTGTATTATCCCAGGAGATTTTAATCATTGTAATCTCAGGAAAAAAAATGTCAAAACTGAATGAATGAATGAATTTTTATTCGGTAATAATAATAAACATACATACAATACAATAAGAACACACAAAAGAACAACCGAAAGGGTGTAGGCTGAAGCTAGTGCTTATATAATGCCTACCCCATTACAATTTTAAAATCAGTAACATAAGAATTTAAGTCATACCCAAAATCAACAAAGAAAATCAAATAGAACAAGTAGACAAGAAAACAAACAAAAACCTTTAAGTTATTACAAGTTTATCTCCCAGCATTTACAGTGAGATACTGGGAGATTTTCTCATCTTTGTACAATTTTTTGAATTGCTTCAGAGTTGAACATGTTTTCATATTTTCAGAGCAACAGTTCCACAGTTTAACTCCAGTGACAGACATGCAATGATATTTTGAATTTGTTCAAGACCTTTGGCTTATTAAAAACAGAGTTACCTCTTAGCTCATATTTGCTTTCCCTTTTTTTAAACAGTCTCTGAATATTTACAGGTATTTGGTTATTATTTGCCTTGTACATGATTTGAATGACATTATGATCTACTAGATCTCTAAATTTAAGAGTATGTAATTGAATGAATATTGAATTTGTTGGCTCACAGTAAGGTTTCTTTGATACAATGCGTACGGCTTTTTTCTGTAGTAAAAAGATTAAATTTGTGTTTGTTTTATATGTGTTTCCCCAGATCTCACAGTATGTCAAATAAGGAACTATCAGTGAATTATATAAAATGCAAAGAGATTTCTGACACAGGAGATCCTTAACTTTATATAGTACGGCAATGGATTTAGACATTTTAGTTTTGACATAATTTGTGTGTGATTTCCAGTTTAGTTTATCAACAATGACCCCTAGGAACTTGGTTTCTAAAACTATGTCAATTTCAACATTGTTTATTTTAATTTTTCTGTGACTATATAATTTGCGGTTTCCAAATATTATACATTTTGTTTTTCCAAGGTGAATAGATAATTTGTTGGCGGTGAACCATTGATTGATTTGTTTAAGTTCATTTTCTACTGAATCCAGAAGCAGCTTAAGATTTTCTCCACTACAAAAAAAAGTTGTCATCTGCAAATAAAATTCACATGAACAATTTAGACACAGAACATAAATCATTAATATACAAAATAAACAGTGGACCAAGCACAGAACCCTAAGGTACCCCACACGTCATCTTCAGCAACTCAGAGTCTGTATTAGTCACATGAACATATTGATATCCATCCATCCATCCATCCATCCATCTTCTACCGCTTTTCCGGAGGTCCAGGTCGCGGAGGCAGCAGTTCAAGCAGAGAAGCCCAGACTTCCCTCTCCCCAGCCACCTGCTCCAGCTCTTCAGAGGGGATACTAAGGCGTTCCCAGACCAGCTGGGAGACATAGTCTCTCCACTGAGTCCTGGATCTGCCCCCGGGTCTCCTCCCAGTGGGACGTGCCTGAAACACCTCAAGTGGGAGGCGTCCAGGAGGCATCCTTATCAGATGCCCATACCACCTCAACTGACTCCTTTCAATGTGGAGGAGCAGCGGTTCTACTCTGAGCCTCTCCTGGATGACTGAGCTCCTCACCCTATCTCTGAGGGTGAGTCCAGCAATCCTCCGGAGAAAGCTCATTTCAGCCGCTTGTATCCGCGATCTCGTTCTTTCGGTCATTACCCAAAGCTCGTGACCATAGGTGAGAGTAGGAACATAGATTGACTGGTAAATCGACAGCTTTGCCTTAGAACTAAGCTTGTTGACTGTTGCCTTCTAAGGCAACATATTGATATCGGTCTTCTAAATAGCTGTCTTCTAAATAGCTTCTAAATAGCTGTGTAACCAGTCAAAAACAATATCTCTGATGCCATACTTATGTAATTTACTGAGGAGTAATTTATGGTCAACTGTATTGAATGCCTTTTGTAAGTCCAGAAATATTCCAACTGTGTATTGTCTTCTATCTGTTGCATCTGTAATCTGTTTAACAAAGTCCATGAGTGCCAGTGAGGTGGTCCGGTTCTTCCTGAATCCATACTGTTGTTCGCAGAGTATATTGCTTATCCATGAAGTCATTTAGTCTCTTAACAAATATTTTTTCCAGTATTTTGGAGAACTGAGGTAACAATGAGATGGGTCTGTAGTTTGACAATAAGTGTTTGTCACCAGTCTTATACAGAGCAAGGACTCTTGCTATTTTCATTTTCTTTGGAAATTTACCAGCAGTAAGTGAAGTGTTTAACAATACAATCAATAATACATTTACCAAGAATATACTGAAATCATTACAATCAGTTGATTTTTTGTCTTTTTTTTTTTTTTTTGTTACTTATTTGTACCCGTAGGTAGATTTGGTTTGCAGTCTGGTGACAAGCCACAGGCTGCCGGTCGCTGCGTGCGCGAGCGCCCTAAACCTACATGTTTTTGGTATGCGGGAGGAAACCGGAGAAATCCCGGAGTAAACCCACGCAACACGGGGAGAACATGCAAACTCCACACAGCTCACTGTTGGTCGGGGGCTGGGATCGAACCCACGATCTCATGATCCCCGCGATCCCCCGGCCGAGGGTAAACTGTGCTGCCACAGTGCTAAACCACTGCGCCACCGTGCAGCCCAGTCTTTGAATTTGTTAACAATGTCAAGAATTTCTTTTTCATCTGTTTCTTTCATAAACATTGAGTAAGCGTTTATGTTGATGACATTGTCAGCGCCACTTGTACTTGCTGATGATACAGTGGGGTTGGCGATCTTTTTTGCTATATTAACAAAATATTCATTAAACGTGTTGGAGATCAAGCTATTTTCATTGATTATTCCATTTTCTGAATTTAAATAAGAGATGTGGTTGGAATTTAGTTTTCTTCTCTTTGTTATATTATTTAACACCTTCCATATATTACATGTATTAGTTTTGTTGTTTTCCAATAATTTACTGTAATATGTTTTTTTACTCAATCTTAAAATACTAATGAGTTTATTTTTATAAGTCTTGTATTTCTTTTCTGCTTCCGCAGTTCTTAATTTCAGAAACGTTTTGTATAACAAGTTTTTCTTTTTACAAGCATTTTGCAGGCCCTTGGTGATCCAAGGCTTATCTCTGTATTTAACTTTAGTTTCCTTTACCACTAGAGGGCAATGTTTATTATATAGTTGTGATAAAATAGAGACAAATCCTCCCTATGCTGTGTCAGTGTCGTCAACATAAACACCGCTCCAGTCTTGTATTTTTAAATCATTTATAAGATTGTTGATTGCGGTTTCTGTTACAAGTCGTTTAAAAACCTTATCTATTTCAACATTATGTGTTACACCAGTTGTGAAGAAACAAAAACAGGCAGATGGTCTGTCACATCATTGATAAGACCAGCGGTTACATTCACCTCAGTGACATTTGTGAAATTGTTTTCAATAAGCTTTACTGAATGTGTTGTTATTCTAGTGGGGTATGTTATTGAAGGGTAGGAACCCATACAAAACATGGAATTTATGAACTCACTTATTTGGATATGGTCATTTGGATTTAATAAGTCAATATTGAAGTCTCCACAAATAAATACCAGCTTTTTATTACCTACTGCACTGAAAAGCTCAGACAATTTTTCTTTGAAAATGTCAATATCGGTACCCAGTGTTCTATAAATACAACTTATTATGATGTTTTTTGTAGTTGTAATTAATTCCACAGTTACACACTCCATGATGTTTTCTATTTCAAAAGACATATTATCTACAACTTGACTTTGGTAGCAGGACTTGATATATAAACCAACACCACCACCCATTTTTTTTTTGACCTGCTTGTGGTATAGAAATCATAGCCTCTCATTTACACTGTATGAAGTTGGTTATTTTTTGGCCAAGTCTCAGAAATTGCAACAGCAGAAAAAATTGTTATATTGCAACAAACTGTCCTGGATTTTGGAAAAAATCATATTGAGACTTCTACTATTAAAGTGTATTATTGACAATGATTGGTCAGAAATTGTATTTTTTAGTTGGTCCGAGCTAAAGTATTTACATTGATGTTTTATACTGGTGAAAAAGTGATTTTCAGGATCGGTTTCATATTCAACACTGTGGCTTATGCTCAGTATATTCGTACCATTTAAGAATGAGGTTGTTTCCTATAAAAGTTTGCATCTTAATTATTCCAGTCAATGGAAATAAATCCACAGTTTATATCTCTTAGTTGATAATGAAATGTCAATCATTTCTGGTTAATTTTTGGCTCCACTGATTTTGGTGTACTGTTACGGGGATGGCGTGGGTGAATAATGAGTCTGTCATACCTTAAGTAGACTATGTCCCCCTGTGCTCTTGCAGATTTCAGCTCTGGCATTAATTCTTTTCTCTTCCTTCTTACCAAATCAGTGAAGTCCTCATTGATGAAGATTTTTGTTCCTTTGAGGGACTTGGCTCTTTGAAGAATGGTCATCCTCTCCTTGTGCCGCAGGAACTTGATCACAGTAGGCCTCAGTCTTTCTCCTCCAGGTTCCCCGGTACAGTGAGCTCTCTCCATCTCGATCCCTGGTGGTAACTGTAGTTTCTCCATGGGAATATTTTTAATCTTCTCCTCTGTGTCGGCCCAGGTCTCTCCTGGTGCCTCCACAACACCATCAAAGACTAGATTATTTCTCCGGGATTGTCCTTCCAGGTATTCAAATTTGTTGGTGATAGTCAACAGACTGTCACACACTTGATTGCAGCACATCGTTGCGGTCTGCTTGTTTAGACAAATCAGCTTTTATGTCATCTACGTCTTTCTGGGTGAACTGTAGACTGGTTTTAATGTCCTGCAGCTCTCTCGTCATCGTGTCCACTCTTGCATTAGCTGAGTCCATGATCACTTTGATGAGGCTTTTGAAAGTTTCCTGTTGTTGGTTTAACAATGCAGAAAACAGTTCTTTTTGCTGTTGCAGTAAGTCATTTACCTGTGCGAGGGACACACATTCCTCCTCGGATTTGGCCTCTGCTTTTGGCTTAGGTGGCATTTTGCCACAGTTTTGCGATAATTTGCAGTGGACAAGGAGACAAGAGTCTGTTTCCAAGAATATTTCAGTGTTGATGAAAAATTCAAGCAGCAACAACAACAGGAATGCGTGTAAGGCCTGGTGCCAGGCCTGAAGCCTGATGGAGGTGGCTGCAGGGCCTGGTGGTGGTAACTGCCTGTGAAGCCTGGTGGTGGTGGCTGCCTGTGAACTGCATCAGTTTGTGACTTTTCCCACTAGAGGAAATAATATACTGGATCACTGCTACAATAACACAAAGAATGCATACACTGCAGAGCCCAAACCTCATTTTGGCAAATCTGACCACCTGGCAATTTTGTTAAAACCCATTTACACCAAACGGCTGAAGGCTGACCCGGTGGTAGTTGGAACCTTCAGCACCTGGACTGATAAACCTGCAAAATAGCCTGGAGGCCACAGATATGGATGTCTTCAAAGACGCTACAGAAAATATACATGACTATACAGAAACTGTAAGTGACTACATCAGTTGGTGTACATCTATCTGTGTCCCCGCTAGAACTGTCCATGTCTTGCCAAACCAAAAACCCTGGTTTAATGCTGATGTGCACATGAAAATCAGGAAAAGATGCGAGGCTTTCAAGTCGGGGGATAACGAGGAGTACAAACGGGCTCGTTATGAATTACGTAAAACCATCAAGACTGCTAAAAGAGAATACTCCCACAAACTTGAAAGCATCTATCAGCAAAACAACATACATAGTATGTAGCAGGGAATTCAGTCTGTCACAAACTACAGGAAGAACACAGGCACAGAGGTCAGAGACCTCACCCTACCAGACAGCCTCAACAGGTTTTATGCCAGATTTGATAGCCTTAATACAGACACCCCTATAAAACACGCTTGCAATTCTATGGACTCTGCTTTCACGGTGACACACACACAGGTCTTGAGTGCTCTGAAGCAGGTGAATCCCCGTAAGGCAGCAGGTCTGGATGGAGTTTAACCCAGAGTTCTGAAGGCCTGTGCAGAACAATTAGCTGGTGTGTACACAGACATTTTCAATTTGTCTTTAAAGTAAGTAGTTGTCCCATATGTATTTAAATCCTCTATTATTTTCCCAATTCCAGAGAAACCTCATGCATCCAGTCCAAATGATTTTAGGCCAATACTACTTACATCAGTAGCTATGAAGTGCCTGGAAAAGTTGAACCTCAAACACATGAACTCGGTGGTCCCAGAAACTATTGACCTTCTACAGTTTGCCTATTGTCCTAACAGATCAGTGGATGATGTAGTGGCCGTGGCCCTCCACCACATCTTGCAGCACCTGGACTCTAGTAGAATATACAGTATGTCAGGATGCTTTTCCTTGACTATAGTTCTGCTTTTAATACCTTTAGGCCAGGTAAGCTGATTTTTTTTTTTTTTTTTGTTACTTATTTGTACCCGTAGGTAGACTTGGTTTGCAGTCTGGTGACAAGCCACCGGCTGCTGGTCGCTGCGTGCGCGAGCGCCCTAAACCTACATGTTTTTGGTGTGCGGGAGGAAACCGGAGAAATCCCGGAGTAAACCCGCGCAACACGGGGAGAACATGCAAACTCCACACAGCTCACTGTTGGTCGGGGGCTGGGATCGAACCCACGATCTCATGATCCCCGCGATCCCCCGGCCGAGGGTAAAACTGTGCTGCCACAGTGCTAAACCACTGCGCCACCGTGCAGCCAATCACCGTGCAGCGTGATTGAGAAGCTGACTGACCTTGGGATTCCAACTCCCACCTGTAACTGGATATTGGATTTCCTCACGGATAGACCGCAGGTGGTGAGGATGGGAGGAAGAGTTTCTTCAGAGCTTACAGTCAGCACTGGTTCACCACAGGGATGTTGCCTCAGCCTGAAGCTCTTCAATCTGTATACACATGACTGTGTTTCTACTCTGGAGAACACAGTCATTATTAAATTTGCAGATGACACGACCATCTTGGGCCTCATTAAAGGTGAAGGTGAAAAGGAGCACAGGACGGTGGTCAGCAATACTGTGGTTTGTGGTGAGGGGAATAACCTCATCTTAAACACAGAAAAAATGACAGAAATGGTAATAGATTTTAGGAAGAAAGCTCCCCCTCTGCAGCCCCTCACCATCAAGGGAATTGACGTTGAGAGGGTGGACAGTCACAAGTTCCTTGGTCTCTTTGTTACATCTAACCTGAGTTGGACTGTAAATACTACTGCCACGGTTAAAAAAAAAAAAAAAAAAAAAGCCCAGAAACGGCTTTATTTTATCAGACTGCTCAGGAAGGCTGGGGTGAGTTGTCATCCCCTCACACTAGTCTATAGAGGTTTGGTGGAGAGCATCCTCACAATGGGCATTACTGTGTGGTATGGGAACACCACTCAAGTAGAGAGGAAAGCTCTCCAGAAAGTGGTAAGGGCAGCAGAGAGGATCATCAGGATTGAACTGCCATCTATGGACATTATATACACACAACGTTGCACGAAAAAAGCACATAAAATCATTACAGATAAACACCATCCAGTCCATACTCTTCTCAGGCACAGACAGACAGTATATACCGAGAAAAAGTAGAGCAGATAGTATTATTACCCATAAAGCACGTTTTTATAATAGTTTTTTCCTTGCCGCAGTGAGACTGGTGGCATATATTGGGTAAAGGACTGTAACAGTCAATAGCACAATCCAAATAGGAAAGCACTGGAGTTTACAGTGGCCTCTTTTTATAGTAATTTATTGGGTACTTATAGAGTGTGTTTTAAAATTAGAATAGTATTGTTTTTTATTGGAGTATTCTATTTTTAATTATTTATTGACTTAAGGCTTTGCACAATTAATTCCTATGTGCTTAAACTGTATGTTTGAGTACAAATGGCAAATAAAGTTCTTGATTCTATAGCACTGCATGAGTTTATTGACGATAGACTATAAACTACACATATAAACTAAAACATTTGTAATGATGACTGAACAACTTCCATTCCCCAAAGTGCAGGATACACTATTATGAATATAACTCTTAAAAGATCACACAAATAAGTCTGACAAACAAATAAACAAGGGTTCTTAAACAGTCGCTAATATTGAATGTCCCATTCATTTTCAGTAATTCTGTAATTAATATTCACATAAATAAATCTTAATGTTCAGTCCCTTTTATATTTGACAAAGTCTTAACGTGTGATTGCCTACATATAGCCTACACCTCTTTGTATTCCACTTTCAAACACAGCCTATATTTGGCCCTGTTAAAGCCTAATTGGCCTACCTGTTTTCAGACAAGAATACAGTACTTGCTTTCTACGGGCATGCACTAGTTTAAGTATAAAATTTTAAAACATTTGTTTAAACCTACCTATTGTTTCACGTTTTCATTTTTTCACTACATCTATTCCATATATTTGCACCTTTTGATAAAATACAGTGAAGTTTAACATTGGTTCTTATGGCTGGCTTTTTGAACATAACATATTCTTCTGAGGTTATGTGTAATTTCCCTCTGCTGGAAAAACCTTTGGATATTGTTTGGCAGCTATTGATTTTTGATTCTATACATGAACTGAACAGTTTTATGGTCTACCACGTCCTGGAATTTTAGTATTTTCAGTTTGATGAAGATTGGATTTGTTGGTTCTCTGTTGGTAGAATTTGTAATGATTCTTATTGCTTTTTTTTCTGAAGAATGAAAATTGGGTTTACAGTTGTCTTGTATGTATTCCCCCGCACCTCCACACAGTAAGTCATGTATGAAAGAATGAAGGAACAATACAAGATATGTAGGGATGACTGGTTTAAAAATATTTAGTTTTATATAAAATTGCAACTGAATGCAAATGTTCGAAAATGAAAATGCTCATAGAAAACATCATGGCGATTAAATTTACAAGTTTGCACAACAAAAAAAGTCATATGACCAAAACCAGATTAGTCAGTGAGTCTGCATATAATTTTATTTTCATTGCTTATTCATTGTCAGGTCTATGATTAGTATTGGATACAAATAAGCTGGTTATTGAAACAACAGTAGGGCAGCGCGGTGGCTGAGTGGTTAGCACTACGGCAGCACAGCAACTCACCCTTGGCCAGGGGATCCTGGGTTTGATCCCAGCCTCCGACCAACAGTGATCTGTGTGGAGTTTGCATGTTCTTCCCATGTCTGCGTGGGTTTACTCCGGGATTTCTCCGGTTTCCTCCCACATGCCAAAAACATGCAAGCTAGGTTAGTTGGCATCAAAACTGGGGATTCTAAATTGTCCTTAGGTATGATTGTGAGAGTGAATGGTTGTCTGTCTCTCTGTGCTGGCCCTGTGATGGACTGGCGATCTGTCCAGGTTGTACCCTGCCTCTCGCCCAAAGATACTGGGATAGGCTCCAGCCCCCTTGCGACCCGAAAAGGATTAAGCGGTAGAAGATGAATGAATGAATGAAACAACAGTAGTGCTGTTGCAGAATTTAGTAAACACCTTTCTTGATAATTATGCTGTATACCAGTGCAACCAAACTATTTCACAAATTTACAAAATCATCTAAAAGTTACTGCATATTTTGTCTTGTGTGTCTTGTTTGCAAATGTTTAAATTCGGGTTGCAAGAGTATGCAGGACAAGAGTCTGTACACAAAAACTATGTGTTCGAATTAGCATAAAAACGTATTGACATTATTAATATATGTGCATCTTTAATTGATTATTACTTATTATTAAAAACTAGTGTTGTAGTCAAGACCCGACCAAGACCTACATACACAGTGATCTTGGTCTCAGCTTGGTCTTGGTTTTGTCTTAAGAGACTGATCTCAACAAGGTCTCAACTGCAACACTTATTAAAAGCAGACGTTCCTTTGAGACCCCTACAGAAAACAAACAACAAAAAAAAGTAAGAAAACAAATGCAATGATAAAAACTTCTTCTCGTGAAGAAATTATGGTTGTCTGACGATAAGCTGCTCACTCCTTGTTTACTGGGAGTGTCATAGTAGTTCCATAGTCACCAATGTAAAACCGAGCCCTCAGAGCAGGATTCCCAGGTAGTTCAACAGCAGCAGCCTTGACATGTTTTTATGACTTTCACTAATCCTTTATATTCACAAAAAAAGCCTCAGCACAGTAAAGTAAAATAAAGATTTTAAACTGCATATTATGGTTCTAGAAGAGTAAACCATTTGCTGTGCTGTGAACATCTGACTATTTCTGGTAAACTTCCTTAAGCCAAATATGACACATTTTAAAAATTGAAGTTATAAGTTATTGAATGAAAGTATTTAATGAAAATCTTCATGCTCTAATCATTCGTCCTATTTTACCGCTGCTGCTGCATTCATGCATCTCAGCCCAATTCCCCACTGTTAAAGGCTTCCCTGTGGGGATTTTAGTGGAGGGTGTTTAGTGTTTGACTATCGCTTCCAGTACACATGACCCAGTTCAGTCAAATTGTCGTAGCACATGAATCTTCTATGTTTTTAGTGCTTTATCTTCTCCCCCCTCCCCAGCCAAGTGAGGTTGCTTCCCCCCCACTTGGCACATCTGTGTGCCACTAATTAATAATTGAGCACTTCATTCGTGCTGTTTCTGAATGCATAGTAGAGTCATGAAAAGGATGGAAAGAGATCTGCAGAGAGGCAGATGGAGATCAGTAGAGGAAGCGAGGATGATTTTTAGAGGAAGCAGGGAAGCTCTTCTTCTGTGTCAGTAGAGTGTGCTGTCTGCAGCCTCATTAGTTCAGCACAGAAGAAGTGTGCAGAGAAAGGGGAAGGAGGGGCAAGACTCTGTTCCCTTTGGTTAAAAGGAAAATATCACAGTCAGCACAGGGATGGTGGGTGTGAATGTATGTGTCTGGTGTATAATATGAGCTTCCATCCTTTATCTTTCTGTAGGGGAAAAAGCAGTCCCACCTTTCTGATGTGTGACTAGGTTATTGATTTCCCTTTGCTTTCCGTCCTGTGGTTTCAATTATAAACTCACACTTGGACCAGGTGAAAATGCTAAGCAATGATAACTCAAGCTGCTGCCTTATTAACACCTTTAAGTACAAGGCAAGGTTTGATTTCCACTCAGTGAGCAGACTTGCATCTCCTGACAGGTGGTGATATTTTGAGGGGTAGACTACTTACCAGTTGGGTGGAACCAAGCTTCATAAATCATTGGTATTTCCCTCCTTGATACAATGATGTGCAGTTATAGCTCATATGGTAGCGATTTTGTTCTTACAGGACAAACTGAGCATTAGTACTTGAGTTTAGGCATGTCGATAGTAGACTAACAGATCTGTAAATGTGTGAGTAATAGGGGCGGGGGAAATAATCATTTTTACCTCCGCCAAGGAGGTTATGTTTTTACCGGGGTTTGTTTGTCTGTCTGTCTTTTACCAACATAATTCAAAAAGTTATGAACGGATTTTGACTAAATTTTCAGGACAAGTCCGAAATAGGACAAGGAAGAAATGATTAGATTTTGGGAGTGATCCGGATCACCGTCTGGATCCAGGAATTTTTTAAAGGATTCTTTATCATTGCGAGAGAGGGCCATTTTTACCATATGTGTATATAACTCCACAATTAATGGTCAGGATGCTTGCCAAAAATTTACAGGATAAGATCCCAATAGGTTCTAGGAAATATCAAAGACTGATCCAGATCCTGCAAAAAATCCGGATACTGTGATCCAGAACAGGAAATAATAGGGGATCTTTGGAATTTTCATCACTGTAAGGTAACAAATTAAGATATAAACATACAACAAACACCAAAATATACCCAAGACACTGAGGAATCAGTAGTGTGCCAGTGGATTTGTTGTATCTTCAAAAGCTATGGAGCTATATACAGAAGAAAACCGCCATTACCGAAAAAGTGATTTTTGTCAATAACTACTGAACTAATAGATATCAATGTGGATCCACAGTCCTATTGTACTGCATTATTTTATGGTTACTCCAAATCTATATTGGGAGTTGAAAGACCAGGCTAGTGCTTCTAGGATATTCGGTAATATTTTAACATATTTCTGTATTTTAAAATCCAACAACTAGTACTCATAAAAGTGTTTATATTCTAGAATTTTCTGATTTTAAGAGTCTAACATGACATATTTCTATATATGTATTGCTTTTTTCTTTCACTTCACCCCTTTCATTGTTGTATTCTATGCTAATTTGTACCTCTGTCTACCTTCTAGTCCTGACGACATTGGAAGCTGCTGGTACATCCTCTTGTCTGGCTCAGTTTTCATCAAGGAGTCCATGTTCCTGCCCAGAAGCAGGTAAGATGATATGTTATTTCCGGTGTTGTTTGAGCATGTGATCATTGCAGTAACACAGGAGGCTCTTCCTTTCCAGACTTGTTCAGAAAGGTAGCAAAGATGAAGATCGGAAACTCTATAATCACAAAGAAAGTTTGCTTGTTGTTTTGGTCCAGAACCTCAGTTAATGTTTTCAATTGCTATAAATTTGTTGGTGCCCATCCACAAAAACAAACAAAAAACAACAACCCCCCCAACTTTCTCTGAAGTAACGTGAAACTGACAAAAGTATAATGGCATATCTAATTTTTATACAGTATTTAACACAGCAGACAGCATTTGATTATTGATTCAGTTGAATATTTTATATAATTAAACAAATGAAAATGACATTGACAAAAACGATGGTACCCTTAAATTGAATATTTTGTGGCACCACCTTTTGCAGCAATCAATGCCAACAAGTGATCTTAATTAGTAGCACAGGTGCCTCTGGGCTTTTCATCAGTGATTCAGGCTATTTCAAGCGGAAAACAACATGCTACTGTTTAGTTTGGCATCATTATGTGCACCACAGTGAACATGGTGCTGTCCAAGGAGCTCAGAAAGAGGATTATGTATAACCATGCTAAAGGTAAAGGCTATAAGACAGGCCTATTCAGTTAGCGGGCCCGCAGGCCACGTGCGGCCCAGAACCAACCTCCGAGTGGCCCAGGCCAGGGGAATATAAATTTAAGAAAAAAATCTGAAGGAATGATGGTCTGCAAGCGTGCACACGAACAATGCGCGTGACCGTCATCTGCACAGGGTTCAGAAGCGCCCCGCACATGTGACTGTTCTAGTCAGCAGGCAGTGTCTCTTTAGCGTCACTGTCCGAGAGAAGCATGAGCTTATTAAAGTACTTTAAACGTGGAGAAAAAGCAGATGTATGTAAGCAGTAGAGGCATTTATTGTGGTTTTAACCCGCTGGTAATGGGAACAATAATGAAGAGTTGCTTAGCAAACAGGTATGGTTAGGATTCAAATGCAGGGAAAGACGAGGGACTGATGAATCGCTGAGTATTTACTTCACCAGCCCTGACAAAATTAACTAATTTATGTTCATTATTATGTACCTGGCAAGTTAAGATAAACAAAATTCACGAAGTCAATGACTTTAATCCGGCAACAGCCTTCAGACAAACTAAACATGCCAACATTTGGATTTCATAATAAGGTAGGTTTTTCCTGCTGTCTGGGTGGGGAGGAGAGTTCTAAAAAACTATAAATATATAGAAATATTACATCAGAAATAATGGAATCTTTTGTAATTTGGCAGGGTTGTATCAGGAAGGGCATCTGGCGTAAAACTCAGCTCCAACCTATGGATATGGCAGATATATCGATGTCTGCCACAGCAACCCCACCAAAATGTGGGAATAAAGCTAGAAGAACAAAAAAATGGAATCTTTGGTAATTTAAGTTAATTTATTTCATTAAACATAATTTTATTAATATGGTTTCTTTGAAATCAGAGTTAAATTATTGTTCTGTTGTGGCTCTGCAGAATTATGGTCAAAAGTGTAAATTGTATAAGGAAAAAAGTCAAAATTTTACCACAATCTATTTCAAATTTATTAAAAAACAGTAATTTTATTAAAAAAAAAGACAAAAATTAGCCATAAAATAATCCACATATTATAATAGTCTCAAATGTACAAGAAAAGTCAATTTTACAAGAGGAAATTGCAAATTTGAGGAAAATTGTTTCAAATTTAGATAAATTTACAGAGAAAAGTAGAAAATTATAAGAAAATTGTTATAAATTTTAGAGAAAGACCTCGAACCTTCAAGACTGAAGTAATTACTCAAGTTTTTAAGTGGGTGCTTTTTGCATCCTTAACTCTACTTGAAATTTGGGGTGACTGCTATGTGTGTGTGAAAGGGAATGTATAGTTATAAAAAGAGGTTCCTACTCACACATATAGTGGATGTGCAATGTTTAAGATAAGATAAGCCTTTATTAGTCCCACAACGGGGAAATTCCAGGATTGCAACAGCACAGGGATAGCAACACTCAGAGCAACAATCAGAAGGCAAGAAAAAAACAAGCAAGCAAGAGCAGCTAATATACATATGTACATATTACTATAAAATATATATATATACACACACACACAGACACACAGTGCAGAGCATTGTAGCTGGATGGAATAAATATATGAATATATGAACACACAGTGCAGAGCATTGTAGCTAGATGGAATAAATATGTAAATATATAAACACCCACAGTACGGAGCATTGCAGCTAGGTGGAATAAATATGCAAGTATATAAACACACACAGTGCAGAGCAATGTAGCTAGATGGAATAATATGTAGATATATAAATATAAACATGTTTGTTAATGTTATCAGTCTTTTCTTGGGGGGTTTGTGCAATGAAGTGTTTGACAGTTCATTTTTTATTCAGCTAAAAGCCCTTTGTGATGTGCCAGGGTCATTTATGACCAGGATGTAGTATGTTCTACTTCAAAAGGGAAACAAGTGTTAATGCTGCTAACAGTGCATATTGAGTGTTTATGCACTTTGAGATATGCCTGAGTAAGATGTTGCCAAAATGGTTTACAGAATTTTATTTTTTTTCATTGTATTTATTTAATTGTTGTTCAAGAGGAAAAATATTTCTAATACTTCAAGTTCTGCTCAACCCCAGCACTGTTACTGTGTTTTTATGCACTTTTGATGTGCCTTTGTGATGTGCCAAGCACACATTTAAAACCAAGACAATGAATAAAAAGTCCATATTTTTCATCATATTGATCTGTTGGTTTGAAATTTGTCATTATTCAACAGATTCAACAGATTTGTCATTATTCAACAGATCGCTGAACATGTGCGGCCCAGTTACATGTCTTGATTTCAAATTGTGGCCCAACTGATTTTGTAATTGAATAGCCCTGCTATAAGACCATCTCCAAGCAGCTTCATGCTCCTGTGACCACAATTACAAATATTGATAAAAAGTATAAGGATCATGGGACTGTAGCTAACCTCCCAGGACATGGACACAAGAAGAAATACAACTCCAGGTTGATCAGAAGAGTTGAACTAAATAAAGGCATTGTGTATTTCTTTGATAAGTGAGCATTGTAATATTTTAAAACGAATACTAATTGGGAACCCTAAAATAAGCATATTATACCTCTACTGAAAGCTGAGAACATAATGAACATGAATATAGTACTTTTGTAGCCTTAATTTTGTCTAGAAAGAAAAGAAATTTATTTTTTCCATTCATTCTGTGCACCCATGTCGAGGCTCTGATTTCTGTATTTTCCGACTGATTTTAGTGACGTCACAAGTTGAACAAACTAAAAGCTCAATGGCTCGAGCAGATCCAATGCATACTCTTGATTATGCATTTAAATTGTAGAAATAAACAAATATTGCAGATAGAACAGAACTCGTGAAGATTTTGATCGCTCGGTCACTCGGTGGCAAGATCACTGTTTCCACTGCAAGCATGCAACTTGCAAGGAGAGGATGAAGATATAAAGCAAAAATAATTATCAAGACTTGTCTAAAAATCATCCCAATCAATAAAGCACATCGTCGGCCTCCGTCGATCTATGATGACCATGGAAGAGAATCTTAAACGTCTACTCTGCTGGAACAGCACCACCTGTGGCTGGACAGGCCGATGCACGAATGACAGTCCCTGTCACACAGGTCCCACTTGTGGGTGGTCTCCGTGCTGCTGGGTCTGTGGCGGTTCTTCCTGCGGGTCCTATTTTCATCTGCTGCAGCAGTCAGTCTCTCTTCACACGCCTTGAACTGTCTGGTCAGGGTGCCTCTCCATTTGGAGCGGTCCGTTGCAAGGTCCTCCCAGCGCTCTGTGTTGATCTCCAGGGCCTTCATGTCTCTCTTGCAGACGTCTCTAAAGCGCAGCTGTGGGCGGCCAACGTCTCTCCTGCCAGTCGCCGGTTCTCCGTAGAGGACGTCTTTGGGGATTCTGCCATCCTCCATACGGTGAACGTGGCCTAGCCAGCGGAGCCTGCACTGCCTGAGTAGAGTGAACATGGAGGGAAGGCCGGCGCGGGACAGAACTTCTGTGTTGGGCACTTTGTCCTGCCAGGATATGTCCAGGATGTGGCAAATGCAGCACAAGTGGAAGGAGTTCAGTCTCTTTTCCTGCCAGGCGTATGTTGTCCACGTCTCACTCCCATAGAGCAGTGTGCTGATGACACAGGCGTTGTACACTGCCATCTTCGTCTTGACAGAGAGTTTGGGATTCTCCCACACTCGTGTGGTGAGGCGAGCGAGTGTGAAGGCTGATTTTCCAATCCTCTTGTTGATCTCTGTATCAAGGGAGAGGTTGTTGCTGATCGTGGACCTCAGGTACGTGAACTGATTCACGACCTCCAGCTCGTAGTCGTCGATGGTGATGGTTGGTGGTGCTTCCATGCCTTGCGCCAAGATGTTAGTCTTCTTCAGGCTGTTGGTAAGCCCGAAGTCCTTGCATGCCTGGGAGAAGCGGTCCATCAGGATCTGAAGCTCCTGCTGTGTGTGGGTTGCGACTGCAGCGTCGTCTGCGAACAGCATGTCTCTGATTAGAGCCTCGCGTACTTTGGTTCTGGCTTTCAGGCGGGCGAGGTTGAAAAGCCTGCCGTCAGATCTTGTGTGCAGGTAGGTTCCCTCTGTTGCTGTGCTGAAGGCATGCCTCAGGAGCATAGCAAAGAAAATCCCAAAGAGGGTTGGCGCAAGTACACAGCCCTGTTTCACTCCACTGCGTATGTTGAATGGCTCTGAGACGTTGCCGTCGTGCTGCACTATCCCCTGCATGTTGGTGTGAAACGATTCGATGAGGCTTTGCAACTTTGGTGGGCATCCTATCTTTGGCAGGTTCTTGAAAAGGCCCTCTCTGCTGACCAGATCGAACGCTTTGGTGAGGTCGATGAAGGCGACGTACAGGGGCATGTTCTGTTCTCTGCATTTCTCCTGGAGTTGGCGGATGGAGAATATCATGTCTGCCGTTGATCGCTCAGCGCGGAAGCCACACTGAGACTCGGGGTAGACACGTTCGCCAAGCTTCTGTAGACGAACGAGAACAACTTGTGTGTAGACTTTGCCAACAACGCTGAGAAGGGAGATGCCTCTGTAGTTGTTGCAGTCGCTTCTCTCCCCTTTGTTTTTGTAGAGGGTGATGATCTTGGCGTCCCTCATGTCCTGTGGTACGGCACCTTCCTTCCAGCACTGCCAGAGGACGTCATGCAATGGCAGCAGTAGGGCGGTCTTGCAGTGCTTGATCAGGTCGGGGGGTATGCCGTCTTTGCCGGGTGCCTTGCCAGCGGCCAAGCTATCAATGGCCTTGCTGAGTTCGTCGATGGTTGGCTCGGCGTCAAGTTCGTCCATGGATGGCAGGCAGTCGATGGCATCAAGGGCTGACGGTGTCACGATGTTCTGTCTGGAGTAGAGGTTGGAGTAGTGTTCCACCCATCTCTCCATCTGCTTGTTCTTTTCTGTGATCATCTCCCCAGTGGAGGATTTGAGGGGGGCCGTCTTGCTCTGAGCCGGACCGAGTGCTTTCTTGATGCCATCGTACATACCACGGATGTTCCCTGTTATGGCAGCGGTTTGAATGTCTTGGCTGAGCTGAGTCCAGTACTCGTTGGCACAGTACCGAGCAGTCTGCTGAACTTTGCTTCTCGCAGCCCTGAGAATCTGGAGATTCTTCTCGTTTGGGTACTTCTTGTACTCAGCAAGTGCTGAGCGCTTGGCTTCAATGACGGGGGTCATCTCGGTCAACTTGGCATCAAACCAGTCCTGTGACTTCGAGGTCTTCCTCCCAAAGGTAGCCAAGGCTGTGCGGTGGATGGTGTTTCACAGCTCTTCCCACTTCTGCTTTGCAGATTCTCCTTCTTGTGGTACACCAAGTTCCTTCTCAAAGGTGGAGGCAAACTGCTCAACAAGTTCTGGTTGGGCCATCTTGCTGGTGTCAATCCGTGCCTTTCCAGGCTGTCTAGCACGATGGAATTTCTTCAGCTGCAGCTTGACCTTGCAACACACCAAAGAATGGTCTGTGTCGCAATCTGCACTCTGGAACAAACGGGTGATTAGCACGTTCTTCAGTGAGGTGCGCCTGGTCAGGATCAAGTCCAGCTAGTGCCAGTGCTTTGAGCGCGGATGTCGCCAGGAAACCTTGTGTTGGGGCTTGGTCTTGAAGAACGAGTTTGTGATGCACAGATCGTGATATGTGCAGAACTCGAGCAGCCACTGTCCGTTGTCGTTCATTCTGCACACGCCAAATGGTCCAAGACAGGAGGGCCAGGAGTCGTGGTCAGCACCCACTCTGGCATTGAAGTCTCCAAGGAGAATGAGTTGTTCAGAGTTGGGGATGATCCTGACAGTTATTTTGAGATTCTCGTAGAACTCGTCTTTTGCCTCTGGTGTGGCTGTCAGTGTTGGGGCATACACACTGACGAGGGTGACTGGGCCTTGAGTGGTGTTCAGGCGGAGGGTGAGGAGTCGTGCAGAGCCATTGCTGCCCGGTTCCACCATCTTCAGCAAGGTGTTCTTCACTGCGAAGCCCACTCCGTGTTCCCTGTGTTCGTCACTGCCCTTTCCCTGCCAGCAGAACGTGTAGTCCTTCTCTCTGTGTGCCTGCGTCAGCCAACCGTGTTTCCTGGAGAGTGGCGATATCCACTTCCAGTCTCTTCAGCTCATTATTGATGATGGCAGTCTTCCTGGTGTCGTTGATGTCCTTGAGGTTAGCAGCGAGTCCTGTCATCGTAGTGCGGACGTTCCAAGTTCCCAGTTTTAGAGTTGGTCTCTTTTGTTTTTTTGTCTTGCCTGGTGCAAAGGTTCTCAGCCTGCCGTTCGGACTTCTCCTCATCCCCATGCACCCAATGAGGAAAGCAAGCTGTGGCGGGACAACACCTTATTGGCTGGGGGCTGCCCAGCTTGAGGCGGGCGGTAGCTGTCCAGTGAGATCCGATGATCCCTTCCACCTTCGGGAACAATCCCTGGCGCCGCGCTCTACGCTAGTTGAGCGGTGGCTTATAACCGGTAACTGTCATTCCCCGTGTTTTGTCTACGCCAAAGGCAAAGCTGGAGTGTCCTTTCCAGTGATCCGGTGTTCTACCTTCCAGCGTTGGGCGTTGGTAGGATTCAAGCCTGGGCAGGAAGATATGGAGGACAAGATGTTGCCCATGCAGCATGTCCCCCCTCTCCACGTCACTGATGAATCCAAAGGAACAGCAGGGCTGCTACAGTTTGGCACCAGCGCCGTCGCAGGAACTGCCAGAACGATGTTGAGCACAACAGAGAACTGCCTTAGGGACTCCGACTTCAGATTTTTCCTCAGGGTTGACTCCCGAAGCCTTTCTTGTGACCGGGTGTGCCGCAAGGCAGCGGAGGTTTGAAATCAGGGTTTACCTTCCCCTAGATGGGCTACCTTCCCAAGTTGATGAGCCACCATCTACCCGAAGCATCTGGTTTTAAGGCGCCAGAGATCCGCCCTCGCCCCTTCTCCTATTAGTAAAAGCAGTTCCGCCGGGCTTAGAGACTAAACCACACGGGCAGGCTAGGAGTTGGACTTAGTTGTCAGAGGCTTTTCGAGACGCACGCCATAAGGAACATTTTATGAGCACTGGGAGCTTAACCCCAGTGCTGCTCCTGGCTATGACAACCTTGGAACCAATAAAGCACATACAGTGGAGAAAATAAGTAACACGTCAACATTTTTCTCATTAAACATAGTTCTGATGGAGCCATTGACCTGAGATTTTCACCAGATATCTGTAACGACCCAAGTAATCCATACATACAAAGTAATCAAGGCAACTGTGTTCACAAAACAAGTTATATTTAGTAAAGTGGAATGAGACAGGGAATAAGTATTGAACATATGAAGAAAAAGAGGCATAAAAAGGCATAGAAAGCCAAGAAACCAGCTGAAATCCATCAGAATTTAGGAAGCCATCCCATCCCCCATCAGTGCAAATTAATTTCAGCTGCTTGTCCTGACTGATAGCCGTTAAAAAGGTCTGTGAATATCAGATTGTCACACCACAAAGAACTCGTGATGGGTAGAAACAAAACACTCTCTCTAGACCTTCACAACCTTATTGTTGCAAAACATTATGATGGCATTGGTTACAGGCGTATTTCTAAACTGCTGAATGTTCTGGTGAGCACTGTTGGAGCCATCATTCAGAAGTGGAAAGAACATTACTTTACCATAAACCGGCCACAACCAGGAGCTCCTTGCAAGATTTCTGACAGAGGAATCAAAAGAATTATCAGAAGAGTTATCCAAAAGCTTAAGACCACTTGTGGAGCGCTCCAGAAAGACCTGGAGTTAGCAGGTACTACTGTTTCAAAGAAAACAATAAGTAATGCATTCAACTAACATGGGCTCATTGCTCACTCACCTCACAAGACTCCACTGCTGAAGAAAAAGCATGTTGAAGGTCGTTTAAAGTTTTCTGCACAACATTTGGGCAAGCCAGTAAAATACTGGGAAAATATAGTCTGGTCAGATGAGACCAAAACTGAACTTTTTGGATGCGACAACACACAGCATGTTTGGAGGAGAAATGGCACTGCACGTCAGCCCAAAAACACCGTGCCAACAGTGATGTTTGGAGATGGGAGCATCATGGTGTGGGGGTGTTTTTCAATACATAGTACAGGCAGACTTCATATAATTGAAGGAAAGATGAATGGACAAATGTACAGAGACATCCTTGATAAGAACCTGTTGCCATCTGCCAAGATGCTGAAGATGAAACAAGGGTGGACATTTCAGCAAGACAATGATCCCAAACACACAGCCAAGGAAACTCTCAACTGGCTCCAGAGAAGGAAAATGAAGCTTCTAGAATGGCTCTCAGTCACCTGACCTGAATCCAAACTGAAGATCAGAGTTCATTGAAGACACCCACGGAACGTTCAAGGTTTGAAGACAGTTTGTGTGGAAGAATGAGCTAAAATCACTCCTGAGCAATGCCTGTGCCTAGTTTCTCCATGCAGGAGGTGCCTGAAAACTGTTATTACCAACAAAGGCTTTTCTACTAAATATTAAATGAATTTCACCAAATGTGTTCGATACTTATTTCCTGTGTCATTCCACTTTATTAAATATAACTTGTTTTGTGAACACAGTTGTCTTGATTTCTTTGAATGTATGGATTACTTGGGTTGTACCCCGTGAATGGCTGTCGGGGTGGAGGGTGAGGGGGTGTGTGTGTGTTTTTAAATTATGTTCTTTTTACAATACGGATGCCTAGAGAAACACAATTTCATCTTGCTTGCACTACAGTTGTATGCATAGCATTATGACGATAAAGATTGATTGATTGATTGTTACTGATATCTGGTGAAAATCACGGGTCAGTGGCTCCATTAGAAATATGTTTAATGAGAAAAATGTTACCGTGTTCAATATTTATTTTCCCCACAGTATATTTGAAAAATAAGGTCTACCCTTGCTAAAAATATAATTTGGTATTAAAATAAGAAACACTCTGGTTTTTCTAAAATCTGATGAATAATTTCATCTGAGTTGCCGATAATTGAGTTGCCGGGACAACTCATCCTTGTTTTCTCAAATTCGCCCAGCCCCACAATTTTGTACGTACTTGTAAATACATTATTTTATTACTTTTTTCTTTTTATTTGAAATAGACATTGTATTCCAATACCCTAAAACTCACTTGATACCTCATGAACCAGTCTGCAGGCTGGCTTCTGGGGGGGGACGGCCTCGCTTTTAGACCGCCTACCTCCCAGTCTAATTTCCCGCCCTCCCCCTCCCCCTGACTCTGGGTGGAATATACATCTTTTTTGTTACATTTGGGGCTTTGGGGTGGGGGTGTGCCGCACTGTGTCGGTGAAGGGGATACCTTTGCTGCATGGTGGGGCTGCACTCACCTCAATTTTAATTGCATTTTAGACACTGAGGGCTTGGGGGGATGGGGGCCCTGCTGCCCATCGCAGTGGCTAGCGGTGCTCCAACCACTATCCCCCCAATTTTAATTGCACTTTGGTAGTCCACATATTTACACACAATTATATCATATAACCGACACACACCCACCAAGTTCTGTGCGGGGGGAGGGGGTGGGGGTCTTCCCCCACCCCTGTTGCCCTGCTCTTGCTCGGGGTGTTTGGGCCTGGTGGAGACCCTGGGACCTATCATGTTGTCAAAATCCCTGGGTGCTACTGAATATATAGATACAACCAAGGAAGTGAGAGGGGGGCTGAATATTAGTCTAAGTGAGAGTGAGGGGGTGTTGAATGGAGGTGGTAATGGTGGGTCGGTTTTGTGTGACGCTTTGCATGCCGGGTGGCATCTTGGGGCACCTGCGGTGGTCTGCTGATTGTTCGCTCAGTTGGGCGCCGGGGGTGGAGGTCTGCTTCTGTGGCTTGCGCCGGTGGTCTCCCTGGTCACTGCCGGGCACTGGTGCGTGTTCAGGCTCGCTGTATCTGCTTTGCAGCCACCTTATGAAACAAAGGTGAATGAGGGGTGAGTTTGAATGGGTACAGGAGTGAGAGAGAATGGGTCGGTCTGGTTGAGTGAGAGGGGTGTGCATGTGAGCGTGTGGGGAGGGGTGTGTCTGTGAGTCGGGAGGTGCTGGATTAAGGGCGGTAGTGCCTCTCGGCAACGTGGGCTCCCCTGGGTGGGGGGACTTCTTTGGACGTGGGGGTCCCTGGGGTGTGCGACAGAGGCACTGGGACGGGCCCGCTGTGGGGGTGCCTGGAGGGGCTCACGCCAGGGGGCGCGGGCCGGTATCTGCCCCGGGGGGTGGCGTCGCTGGCCTCCTGGTGCCTGGGTCCAGGAGGCGGACGTTGGCCCCGCTGGGGTGGGTGGGGATCGGGCGGGTCCGGGGGTGTGGGCTCACCGCACCGGCCGCCAAACAGCCTGGCCTCCCTTGATCGTTCCTCTGGGGGCGGATGCCTGGCTTTCCTGGGGCTTGCTGACCTTGGGGCTGGGGGTTGGTGGCGCTGCCTTGCCTGCTTGGGGTTCCCGGGGGGAGAGCTGCTGCGACTGGCCCTCTGCTTCGTATGTTTCCTGACAAACCACTCACATGCACACACTTATTTTGCGCGTGTTCTCATATACATGCACACAGACATACACGCACAAGTGTCTCTCCTTTAACAGGTGCGGAAACCAGACTCATGTTGAGACATCTTCAGTGGAAGAAGCAGTTTGTCTTTTGTTTGTTTTAGTTGTTGGTTTGTAATTTTTTTTTTGTGTGTGTAGTTTTGTCTATTCCCCTCCCTTTTCCCCCATCACACACTTCCTTTCCCTCTTCCCTATCCTGTTGGGTCTTCCATGGGTAAAACAATTAAAATAAAGTATTAAAAGTTATTACAGGAGGAGTTTACAACAATATACAATACACAGTTAGGTACTGTATAAGCTCCTCTTGGCAAAGTAAATCTGTTTTGGCACAATAAGGGTGACAGATCCCTGTTCTGTTTGCCTAGCTGCCTGACAGGACGGGGGGGGGGGAAGAAAAAAAAACCCTCATTTGATAAAATTTGATTTCATTTCATTATAAAAAAAAAAGTCATTAGAGATCAGATAATTGACAGTAAAATAATATGACTGAAAACGAAAAGGGAAAACACATTTTAAATTTATTTGATTATTTCAAAAGTCAAAAAGTAAGAAGCTTTCGTGGGACGTTCATATTTGCCAGATGCCAGAAACCATGCAAGCACAACAGCCGACAGCACATAATTAGACCCTCTAACTTTTACATTTCTCCTCCTCCTCCTCCTCCTCCTCCTCCTCCTCCTCCTCCACCTCCGCCACCACCACCACAGCGGATCATCTGTCGCCATCTCACCCTATCCCTTGCATCTTTCTCTGTAATACCAACCCTCTCCATGTCCTCCTTCACTACATCCATGAATCTTCTGTGGTCTTCCTCTTTTCCTCCTGCCTGGCAGCTCCATCTTCAACATCCTCTGTCCAATCTAGCCGCTATCCCTCCTCTGCACATGTCCAAACCATATCAGCCTTACCTCTCTTAGTTTGCCTCCAAACCGCTCAACATGAGCTGTCCTTCTGATATACTCATTTCTAATCTTGTCCCTCCTAGTCACTCCCAATAAAAATCTTAGCATCTTCAACTCTGCCACTTCCAGCTCCACCTCCTGTCTTTTTGTCAGCGCCACCGTCTCCAAACCATACATCATACCAGGTCTCACTACCATTTTGTAAATCTTTTCTTTCACTGTTGCTGCTACCTTTCTGTCACAAATCACCCCTGACACTTGTCTCCACTCACTCCACCCTGCCTGGACTTTCTTCTTCACCTCCCTTGTGCATTTTCCATTGCTTTGGATGGCTGACCCCAGGTATTTAAATTCATCTACTTTCACTACCTCTACTCCTTCCATCTTCACCGTTGCACCTGCTTTCCGCTCATTCACATTCATGTATTCTCTCTTACTTCTACTGACTTTCATTCCTCTTCTCTCCAGAGCATACCTCCACCTCTCCAGGTTCTCTTCCACCTGCTCCCTACTCTCATTGCAGATCACAATGTCATCTCCAAACATCATGGTCCATGGGGACTCCTGCCTGATATCATCTGTCAGCCTGTCTATCACACATGGCAAACAAGAAGGGGCTCAAAGCCGATCCCTGATGTAATGCCACCCCCACCTTGAATCCATCCGTCACTCCTACAGCGCACCTCACCACCATCTCACTGTCCTCATACATGTCCTGCACCACCCTCACATACTTCTCTGCCACTCCTGACTTTCTCATACAATACCACGCTTCCTGTCTTGGCACCCTATCATATGCTTTCTCTAGATCCACAATGACGCAGTGCAACTCCTTCTGACCTTTTCTATACCATCAGCACTCTAAAGGCGCATTCACACCAAATACGAACAGGCGGCTTGAATCTATACAAAGTGAATGGGAAGACGCGAGTATGTGCAAATTTACACAGTTGCGCGTTCGCGTCCCAGGCTAGCTAGCTAGCTAGCTAGCTTCTAGCTTTGAGATTCTGTCGTCACTGGAGTAAAGGTATCACCATTGCAGAGTAAACTAGTTTGAAAATTTGACTCACTCACCTGGAGACTCAGGAGGACTGGGAGCCGTTCAGCTGAATCGAGACGGTTTCCTGTCATAAACAAGCTAGCAACGTAAACACCCCTCATCTTGTGAACTTTTGGAGGCTTGAGACAACATTTTCAGGTGAGCTCCCGGTTGGTTAATGTAAACATAAGCATGACATTATTTTGGGAATTTCCACATCAGGTTGAACACAGCTGCAGAAGTTTTAAAGGCAACTTTGCCTGTCTGCATCTCACTCAGAAGGGGGATTCACATCTGTTTGCGTGTTTACACTGAGTTATAATGTAATGGTACCACGCGAAAATTGTCCCGTTCACGTTTGGTGTGAATGCACCTTTAGAGCAAACATTGCATCTGTAGTACTCTTTCTTGGCATGAAATCATACTGCTGCTTACTGATTGTCACCTCTCCTCTTAACCTGGCTTCAACAACTCTTTCCCATATCTTCATAGTGTGGCTGATCAACTTTATGCCTTTGTAGTTACTACAGCTCTGAGCATCACCTTTGTTGTTGAAAATTGGTACCACACTTCTTCTCCACTCCTCGGGCATCCTCTTACTCTCCAAGATTGTGTTAAACAATCTGGTTTAAAAAGTCCACTGCCATCCCTCCTAAACATCTCCATACCTCCACAGGTATGTCATCTGGATCAACCACCTTTCCATTCTTCATCCTCTTCAAAGCTGCCCTCACTTCCACCTTGCTGATCCTCGGGACTTCTTTGTTCACTATCTTTCCTTCATCCATCCTCCTCTGTCTCTCATTTTCTTTATTCATCAGCCCTTCAAAGTACTCCTTCCACCTTCTCAACACACTCTCGTCATTTGTTAGTACATTACCATTTCTGTTCTTAATCAACCTAGCCTGCTGT
Organism: Pholidichthys leucotaenia; assembly: GCA_020510985.1. Lineage (NCBI taxonomy): Eukaryota > Metazoa > Chordata > Actinopteri > Cichliformes > Pholidichthyidae > Pholidichthys > Pholidichthys leucotaenia. Next base: position 345,553,873 of record CM035840.1, read on the forward strand.
ACATCCTTTCCAGCTCAATTTCTCTTGTCTACCCAGTCAATACAGCTCCTTTTCTCCTTCCTTAGTGTCCAGCCTCTTACAACTTACTCTATGCCCTTTCCTTTGCCACCTCTCTTTGCCATGCACCTAGATCCCAAATACTCCTTTCTACTTTCTTCATCTCCCTGACTATCCCACTTTTTCCATTGCTAACCTCCTTCCTTTGGATACTTTCCTGTACCTCCTTATTCCACCACTAAGTCTCCTTGTCTTCCTTCTTCTGTCCACTTATGCACCACATGCTTTTCTACCCGTTTCCCTCAATACTTTTGCTATTCTTTCCCAGTCATCTGATAATTCTTTCCTACCACCCAGAGCCTGTATCAACCCGTTCCTTAACTGTGTAACCTTCTTTCTTCTGTAACTTCCCCCACTTAATCTTTGACTCTGCCTTCACTGTTTTCCTCTTCTTGCTTTGCAAAGTCATCCCACAGACTACCGTCCGATGCTGTCTAGCTACATTCTCCCCTGCCACCACCTTGCAGTCTCCCCTCTCTTTCAGATTTCTCCTTCTGCTTAAGATGTAGTCCACCTGTGTGCACCTTCCTCCACTCTTGTAAGTCACCCTATGTTCCTCTCTCTTCTTGAAGTATGTGTTCACCACAGCCATTTCCATCCTTTTAGTAAAATCCACAGCCATCTGTCCTTCCACATTTCTCTCCTTAAGACCATACCTACCCAGGACCTCCTCATCACCTCTGTTCCTTTCAACTACAGTGCATCCGGAAAGTATTCACAGTGCTCCACTTTTAACACATTTTGTGATGTTACTGCCTTATTCCAAAACTGGATTAAATTATTTTTTCCTTCAAAATTCTACACACAATATCCCATAATGACAACGTGAAAAAAGATTTTTTTGAGATTTTTGCAAATCTATTAAAAATAAAAAACTAAGAAATCACATGTGCATAAGTATTCACAGCCTTTGCCGTGAAGCTCAAAATTGAGCTCAGGTGCATCTTGTATCCACTGATCATCCTTGAGATGTTTCTCCAGCTTAATTTGAGTCCACCTGTGGTAAATTCACTTGATTGTACATGATTTTGAAAGGCACATACACGTCTATGTAAGGTCCCACAATTGACAGTGCATGTCAGAGCACAAGCCAAGCATGAAGTCAAAGGAATTGTCTGTAGACCTCCGAGACGGGATTGTCTCGAGCCACCAATCTGGGGAAGGATACAAAAAAATTTCTGCTGCTTTGAAGGTCCCAAAGAGCACAGTGGCCTCCATCATCCATAAATGGAAGAAGTTTGGAACCACCAGAACTCTTCCTAGAGCTGGCTGGCCATCTAAACTGAGCGATCGGGGGAGAAGGACCTTAGTCAGGAAGGTGAGCATGAACCCGATGGTCACTCTGTTAGAGCTCCAGCGTTCCTCTGTGGAGAGAGGAGAACCTTCCAGAAGGACAACCATCGCTGCGGCAATCCATCAATCAAGCCTGTATGGTGGAGTGGCCAGACAGAAGCCACTCCTTAGTAAAAGGCACATGGCAGCCCACCTGGAGTTTGTCAAAAGGCACCTGAAGGACTCTCAGACCATGAGAAACAAAGTTCTCTGGTCTGATGAGACAAAGATTGAACTTTTTGGTGTCAATGCCAGGCGTCATGTTTGGAGGAAACCAGGCACCGCTCATCACCAGGCCAATACCATCCCTACAGTGAAGCATGGTGGTGGCAGAATCATGCTGTGGGGATATTTTTCAGCGGCAGGAACTGGGAGACTATTCATGATAGAGGGAAAGATGAATGCAGCAATGTACAGAGACATCCTGGATGAAAACCTGCTCCAGAGCACTCTTGACCTCAGACTGGGGCGACGGTTAATCTTCCAGCAGGACAGGCTGTAACATAACAAAATGTGGAAAAAGTGAAGCGCTGTGAATACTTTCTGGGTGCCCTGTACATGTCCATTAAAGTCTGCTCTATTCACCACTTTCTCCCCCCTGGGAACACTCTCTACCACTTCATCCAACTTACTCTAGAATTCCTCTTTCTCTTCTACCTGACATCCAACTTGTGGTGCATATGCACTGACAACATTCAACATCACACCTTTGATTTCTAGCGTCAAACTCCTGATTCTGTCCGACTCCCTCTTTACCTCCTGAACCCTCATCACATACTCTTCCTTCAAGATTCATCCTTCTCCATTTCTCTCCCTATCTACACCATAGTAGTTTCATCTGGTTTCTTGAACATACAGTATATCTACCTTTCTTCTCTCCATCATATAAGCCAACTCTCTTCCTTTACCAGTCATCGTCCCTACATTTAACATCCTTACTCTCTCCTCCACACTTCTACCTTTCCTTTTCTCTCTCTCCCCTTCTAACATGCCTTCCCATCTCTTTCTCCTTGATCTTCGACCAACAGTAGCCCAATTTCCACCGGCACCCTGTTGGTTAACGGCACCAGTGGCGGTCGTTGTTACCCGGGCCTCGACCAATCCGGCATGAAAGTCTCATTCGTCATAATCCGTATTTTTCATTGGCAAAGGTTTTATGTTGGATGCCCTTCCGGACACAACCCTCCCCCATTTTACCTGGGCTTGGACTATCACTAGGAGTACACTGGCTTGTGCACCCCCTGTGGCTGGTTCCTCTAATTTTTACACATATTTTTTTTTTTAATTTATAGAAAGGACAATCACAAAGTGGATTGCCAAATTTTCTATAACACAGAAGTTAGACAAGAAACATCAATAAATACATTTACATGTACCAGTTCACAGCGTTGTTTGGGTCAAGCCACAACTCGTCTTAATTTCTCCTCCATTTATCATCATCATCATCACCATCCGGCTGTCTTGAGCCCGGTTCATGCAGGTAAGCTGCAGGGACTCCAGCTGCAGCGTTGGCACGAGCAGCGGCATCTTGGTTTTCTTCGGCTTCAGGGTCAAAATCTCCCATATCTCCGTCATCATTATCGCTGTCTGCTAATTCACTGTCTTCACCTTCGTATTCCTCGTCATTGGTATCCACTTCGAAACTCAGATTAAGAATGCTTTCTTCCATTTTCCTCAAAATATGAATGCATTCTTGTCGTTTTCAGATTGTAACAACACAGTGCAGTTTGTGTATACAATATAGCACATGCACAATAGACTAGTTATAAATTCCTTGTTCAACTCGTGACGTCACACATTTCAAGCCAACATTCCTAGCGAATTTCGGTCATCTGAAACTGTCACATTCGCTGACTTTTTGTCAAAATTTCTCTCTCCGGATCATAGTTTATTCCAAAAAATGGTGATATTCAAGGAAATTATATCATTTCCTGTGTAAACAAACCAAATTCGGCCTAATTAAAAATCAATCAATTTCCACTTTAAAAAAACACATGTGACACATGGCTGTATTTTATAAAGTTAAAACCCACAAAGCACCATTTTGTGAAAAATGAGGCTTTAGAAAGCTAGCTCTGTCCTGGGGCAGCGCCTTGACCCAGTGGAGGAGATAGGAGAGAGAACGACGGTGGCTAAACTGTCACCTCTGCTGGAGGCCGAGTTCCACCCTATGCAGGACATACTGAATGCACTGAGGAGCTCATTTAGCAGCAGACTACATCATCCTAGGTGCACAACCGAGAGGTTTCGCAGGTCCTTCCTACCAACGGCTGTCAGACTGTGCAACCTAAGCAGGGCTGCTCGCAGAGATAGCAAAAAGACGTGACAACCTAATAGTTTTTGAATGCAAAAGACGCAATAGACTTATACAATGGTCCCCTCCGGCATACAACTAGGAAAATACTGGTCGCTATGGAGGGTGAGAATATGTATGGGTACATAATCATACCATGTAGGATAACTAAGTAGAAGGTTGTGCTGTTTCATCCCATCTAGCAACAATGCTCTGCACTGTGTGTGTTTTATATATTTACATATTTATTCCATCTAGCTACAATGCTCTGCACTGGTGTGTTTATATATCTACATATTTATTCCATCTAGCTACAATGCTCCGCACTGTGTGTTTATATATCTACATATTATTCCATCTAGCTACAATGCTCCGCACTGTGTTTATATACTCATTATTTTATTCCATCCAGCTACAATGCTCCGCACTGTGTGTCTAGATATGTATATAAAATTTATATTAATATGTACATATGTATACTAGCTGCGCTTGTTTTTTCTTGAGCCTTCTGATTGTTGCTCTGATTGTTGCTATCCCTGTGCTGTTGCAATCCTGGAATTTCCCCCATTGTGGGACTAATAAGGGCTTATCTTATCTTATCTTTAAGTAGAAGCCAGACTGTAACATCTACCATATCAAAAGTCAAACTTGCTGCTAGTGGGAACTAAAGTCATGACACGGTAGTGACTGATGCTGAAAGAGTTGGGGAGGGGAGAGATGGGTTGAGTGAGGAAGTGAATGTTTTATTGCTTTTCTGCAGTTCTGAACAGTTAGCAGAATGGCCATAAAAATATTGCCCTTGATGGTCATTAGTTAAACTAAAAGCACCTAAGTGTTTATCAGATTACATTATAAAATTGTTAACCTTGAAAAGAAAATTTTGCCTTTATTATCCCTGCTAATTGTTTGATTCTATTTCATCCACTGTGATGCTGAAGAGTGTCAGCCTTGCGCACAGACACCTTCCAAGATAGCAAGGAAGGAATAGCTATCAGGGTACAGGACAGACAGGGGAAAACTCTGCCATCTATGGCGAACGTGCTTCCGATTAACAATGGTGAAAGAGACTGTTGTTTAAAGACTTTGTTTTTCCTGTTGACTGTGCTCTTAATTTCACCAATGAACAAAAAAATGCAAGCAGTTATTGACAGACTGTCAAAGTCATGTGATAAATTCTGACTCACACATCAATGTAAAGCAAACTGAAGTTATGTACCAATTTTGCCCTGGCAAACCCAACCAAAAACCCAACATTACTATAAACAGTGTAGTCCTCGGCAATATGAATGGTTCGCATACCTAGGTAGCACCCTCTCATGCCACGCCAACATCAATGAGGAGGTCAAGTTTCAAATTGCAAAGGCCAGCAGTGCCTTTGGGAAGCTCTAGTGGAACATCTGGAAGTGAAGAGGCATCAGTCTCAGTATCAAGCTCAAGGTGTACCAGGCAGTAGTCAGCACCACACTTCTCTTTGACTGTGAAGCCTGGACTGCATACAGCAGACACGCCAGACAGCTAAACCATTTTCACACGACCTGTCTTCAAAGGCTGATGAAAATCAGGTGGTAGGAACACAAGAGCCCATGCAAACTTGCCCAGCATACACGCCCTTCTTGAGAAGGCACAAGTGAGATGGGCAGGGCATGTCTGACGTGTGCATGACCAATGCATCCCTAAGGCCTTGTTGTATGGTGAACTTGGAGAACGTAAGCGGTCAGTCACCTGCGGTATAAAGACACCCTTCAGGCAACAGTCAAGATTCTTAACATTCCAGTGGAAAGTTGAGAATATTTTGCTTCTGACTGACCTTCTTTGTACAGAATGATTAATCAAGGTATCAAGTCAGCTGAACTCCACTGCAATTTTTCAGCTGACAACAAATGGAAACTGCGCAAAGCAACAGATGCAAATCCCTCAGCCCGGCTACCAACAGGTCTCACCTGTACAGCTTGTGGCAGGTGCTTTCATGCAAGGATAGGGTTTATTAGTCATCTCCAGACAAACGGAGGCAACTTGTGAAGTCAGGCTCTTCATTCACTGTGATGGAAGAACATAATCTCATTCACCTTTTTCTGATAGAATAATCCACTTCTGTTTAATAAATGATTGTTTGGAAATACGTGCTTACACAGAAAGGGACTTGCTCCTGTCCTGTATGATGATTACAGATTTTTGTGACACCTTCAGAATATTTAAGATTCCTGTTCTCTCCAGCTCTCGGCCAAGAGCTCACAGCAGTGATTACCACCACTGAAGCCAAGAACCAAATGTTAAAAAGCTGTGATTTCACAAGTGGATCTGTTTCATGAACTGTGGGCGTCTGGAAAACAATGATCTTTTTGTCCATTAGCCTTGCATAACACACCTACAGCCACTCGCAACTGGAGGCCATCACTTTAGCCTGTGGAGCAGAACTGTTCCGGCACTACAGCAGGGGGTCAACTGAGGGCATTCTCGGGGGTTCACATGAACGTGGGAGGCATTTAAAATCTAATACTTGATTGGAAATGTGCCAAAAATCTGGACCCCTCTTCAATATAACCTTTTCAGTTTTGCCAAGGTGAAAGTCTGTGTGGGATGCCCAGAGGGGGATTTGCAGGTATTGGCAGATTAAAGTTAATTCCTGACCACAGTCAAAGAGGAGAAAAGGGCCCTGAAAGTGTTTGCTAAGCATATGTTGCGAAGAAGTCTGTGTAGGGAGGATCCTCTCTGATGGTTGAGACTGCAGGGGGTTGATAATTAGCTCAGTCATTCAGAGCAACGCTGGCTGCTTTATTCCAGGCTGTCACCTTTCTGTCTTTTGGACTAAATTATGCAACTGAAGCACCTAATGGAAACAACAGTTTTAATGTCTGTAAGAATTGACTGAAAATGAACAACTGGATCCATTAAACTCAACAGTGATATTGCAAGATGGAACCAAGAGTGAATGTATTTAGACAAGAAAGAAGAGTTAATTGCAGTTCTTTGAACATTTTGAGTCATGCTAACAATTTTTGGGTTTGGCCCACTATATAGTATAAGCGCTGTAGCACGACAGGATAAAAAACATTATTATTATTTTTTTTTTTCTGAGGGAAACAAAGCCAGAGCTATTTCCCCAGTGACAAGAAGACATTTTTTGAAATGACACTTCCATAAGGGAACATTTTGATTCCAGGTTTCAAGGACTTCTCGGTCATGAAACTCACTCAGGATTTGAATGACGGTGTACATTTTCAGTTCAAGAATGGAAAAGGTAAAAATAAAACTTTTTTCCTGACAGCGGGAGTATGGCTGTGGTGTTGGATGACTTGTTTCTAATCCGTTTACATGTTACAAAGCTGTCAGTTTAAGTGGGAGCTGTCTGATGTATGACCGTAACACAGGGTGTGCCGCTTTATAAAGACTTTGAAATCCAATCCATATTGGTGAGTTTTCTCATTTCCAGCTTCTGAAAACCTAACCCAGTTACGTAATCTTTTCATTCACACTTATTCATACTTTGTCATTAGTCAGTGGAAAATGTTACAGGAATTAAAAAAAGACAAATGTACTCCCTCATGCAGTCTATAAAGGGGACAAATGGTCAGGGCAAAATGGCTCGGAGGGGAAATTGGCTGTGGCAAGAGGAACTGAATGGAGTCCAGCGGGACTTCCTGAAGCTTTTAAAGATGTATCGGAATTGGGTTTCAGACGGGCCCTACACAGAAATGGCTCTTCATATCTACACTGGCAGCAAGGTTGAAAACCTGATATGTCTCCATCATTCTCTCGCTGCTTCTCTCTTGTCTCCCTGCTCCCCTTCCTGGTAGCTGTAGTGAGACCCGATCTGGGGGAAGATGAATGACTCAGTCATTAATTGTAGGAGCTTGTGCTCTGTGCCTTATTTAACCCAGAGGCCAGCGTGAAATCAGACACAACCCAAATAGATAAATCTTTATAAATGGATGACACTGACAAAAACCAGCAGCCTATGCTTAACCAGTGGTCACAACAAATATAATCATATCATATTGAGTATTGCTGACTATAGGTCCGAGGACCTCTATTGTCAGTCCTAAGAATCATATATCTAGTCCTTCTGCCACAGCAGCATCCAACCTGTCCTCAGGGACCATCCCTACTTCTCTAGGGTTAAAAGGCTCCTCAAAGTTAAAGTATATTGATGTCCTACTCCAGTATTTATCCAGCCTGCTGTTAAAACTATTGGCACTTGGAGCATTTATAATATAATCTCGAAGTTTATTCCATATATCTGCAGATCACACAGTAAATGCATTCTGCCTTAAACGAGTCCTTAGTCTGATCCTCTCTATTTTTAGTTGATGTCCCCTAGTTGTCCTATTCTGTGCTTTCAGTTTAATAAAATCTGCCACATAAGGGTCATATTTCCTCGTCAAAACTTTATACAATTCAATCATGTCGCCTCGTAGTGTGCAGTAAGATAATGATGGTAAATTCAATTTTTTAAAATCATTCTGAGTAAGGCAAATCCTTAAGTCCTGGCACATAATTTGGTGCTCTCCGCTGAACATTCTCAATGGCATATATACGTTTCTTTATGTAGGGTGCCCAGATTTGATTAGCGTATTCCAGATGAGGTCTCACCAATGCTTTATATAATAATTTAAAATTGTTCTGATCCAGATAATCGAAATTTCTTCTAATGATACCTAACATTTTATTAGCTTTATTAATCTTCTCATTAATGTGTTGACTGAAGTTTAACTCGTTATCTGTAATTGCTCCAAGATCCTTTTCTTCCCTAACCAGGTTAATAAATTCACCGACATTTCCTAACTCATAAAATGTAGTTGCATTCTCCATTTCTTTGTTAGTTATCCTCGTATGCTTACATTTATCTGGGTGTAGTTTTAAAAGAGAAGAATCTGTCCAATTTATGATGGAATTCAGATCATCCTGAAGTTTTACACAGTCCTCTTTGTTATAAATAGGTCTGTATATCTTAGTATCGTCAGCAAATAAGTATACTAAGGATCCCTGTGATCCCTGAGGTCTCCAATTTTCATCATAGGTATACCTCAACTATGAGAAACAAAATGAGAAAAAAAAAATCCGGAAAATCACATTGAAGGATTTTTAATGAATTAATTGGTAAATTCCTCAGTAAAATAAGTATTTGGTCACCTACAAACAAGCAAGATTTCTACTAACTAACTAACTAACCTGCACTTATATAGCGCTTTTCTAGTCACAAAGACCACTCAAAGCGCTTTCATTAATACTAACCCTCTATTCTAAGGGCCTATAGGAAACAGATATCTAGGGATAATTTAGAACAGCCAATTAACCTAACATGCATGTTTTTGGCATGTGGGAGGAAACCGGAGAAATCCCGGAGTAAACCCACGCAACACGGGGAGAACATGCAAACTCCACACAGATCACTGTTGGTCGGGGGCTGGGATCGAACCCACGATCCCACGATCCCCACAATCCCCCGGCCAAGGGTAAACTGTGCTGCCGCAGTGCTAACCACTGCGCCACCGTGCAGTCTGTGCAGCCCACGGCTGTCACAGACCTGTAACTTCCTCTTTAAGAGGCTCCTCTGTCCTCCACTCGTTACCTGTATTAATGGCACCTGTTTGAACTCATTATCAGTATAAAAGACACCTGTCCACAACCTCAAACAGTCAGACTCCAAACTTCACTATGGCCAAGACCAAAGAGCTGTCAAAGGACACCAGAAAAAAAATTGTAGACCTGCACCAGGCTGGGAAGACTGAATCTGCAATAGGTAAGCAGCTTGGTGTGAAGAAATCAACTGTGGGAGCAATTATTAGAAAATGGAAGACATACAAGACCACTGATAATCTCCCTCGATCTGGGCTCCACGCAAGATCTCACCCCGTGGGGTCAAAATGATCACGAGAACGGTGAGCAAAAATCCCAGAACCACACTGGGGGAACTAGTGAATGACCTGCAGAGAGCTGGGACCAAAGTAACAAAGGCTACATCAGTAACACACTACGCCGCCAGGGACTCAAATCCTGCAGTGCCAGACGTGTCCCCCTGCTTAGGCCAGTACATGTCCAGGCCCATCTGAAGTTTGCTAGAGAGCATTTGGATGATCCAGAAGAGGATTGGGAGAATGTCATATGGTCAGATGAAACCAAAATAGAACTTTTTGGTAAAAACTCAACTTGTCGTGTTTGGAGGAGAAAGAACACCATACCTACTGTGAAGCATGGGGGTGGAAACATCATACTTTGGGGCTGTTTTTCTGCAAAGGGACCAGGACGACTGATCCATGTAAAGGAAAGAATGAATGGGGCCATGTATTGTGAGATTTTGAGTGAAAACCTCCTTCCATCAGCAAGGGCATTGAAGATGAAACGTGGCTGGGTCTTTCAGCATGACAATGATCCCAAACACACCACCCGGGCAATGAAGGAGTGGCTTCGTAAGAAGCATTTCAAGGTCCTGGAGTGGCCTAGCCAGTCTCCAGATCTCAACCCCATAGAAAATCTTTGGAGGAAGTTGAAAGTCCGTGTTGCCCAGCTACAGCCCCAAAACATCACTGCTCTAGAGGAGATCTGTATGGAGGAATGGGCCAAAATACCAGCAACAGTGTGTGAAAACCTTGTGAAGACTTACAGAAAATATTTGACCTCTGTCATTGCCAACAAAGGGTATATAACAAAGTATTGAGATGAACTTTTGTTATTGACCAAATACTTATTTTACTGAGGAATTTACCAATTAATTCATTAAAAATCCTTCAATGTGATTTTCTGGATTTTTTTTTTCTCATTTTGTCTCTCATAGTTGAGGTATACCTATGATGAAAATTGGAGACCTCTCTCATCTTTTAAGTGGGAGAACTTGCACAATTGGTGGCTGACTAAATATTTTTTTGCCCCACTGTATATAGCACAAGCAACAATGGTCCAAGCACTGACCCTTGAGGTAGCCCACTCAACACATCTTTCTACTCTGAGCATGTACCTTGAATAACCAGTCTTTGCTTTCTATTTAATAAGAATGCTTTAATCCAATTTATTACTATATCCGGAATCCTATAAGATCTAAGTTTATTTATTAATCTCAAATGTGGTACTTTATCAAATGCTTTAGGGAAATCACAATATATTACATCAGTTTCTCCACCCTTGTCAAGTATTTCAGTCGAGTCTTCCATTACTTTTAAAAACTGTAACACTACCAAGCGTTTAGGAATGAATCCAAACTGCTTATTTACTATCAATTTATTATCCAAAAGATAATCCATATCCATCCATCCATCCCTCCCTCAATAATGATTCTAAAATCTGACAACAAATACAAGTTAAACTGACTGGTCTATAATTTTCTGCAAACTTTTTATCACCTTTCTGATATATTGCTGAAATGTTTGCCGTTTTACAGATGTCTGGTAATTCCCCTTATAACTCGTGGATGAATGCATCCGGCCTGGGGGATTTAGCTGGATTTAATTTTTTAAGTTTTTCCTTTACCGTTTCTGGTGTAATTTTCAATTCAAAATCCCTACTAATTTCCCTACATAAATACTGTATATAGGCAGTTCCCCCACTGGTTCCACTGTAAAGACTGAACCAAAAAAGTCTGCCAAAGTATCTGCCTTTTCCTTATCATTACTTGTTAATGTATCATCATTGCTCTTAATAAGATCTGGAATACCACTGATATATTTAATTCTGGATTTGACAAACTTCCAGAATTTTGGGGAATTTCTCGTTGCATTTTTAGCATATCTTGCTCATTACAGCTTCTGGGCTGTTCTTGTAAGTCATCTAACTTCATTCCTCACTCTGCAGTACTCTGTAAAATCGTTAGAATGGTTAGAGTTTTTATATCTTTTCCAAATCCTGTTCTTTAAATTTGTTTTTTGAGCTTACTAACATTTTGACTTTAATCCAGTGAGCTTTCATTAAAACGATGTGTCATAGAAACCGACTAATTCTGATGACTGTGATCACAATTTATAAATGTTGGCTAACCTGTAATCTTTATATAGATTTTGCTTTGAGGTGCCGTCTTGTACAAAAGTTTGCATAAGGGCCATACGGACAGTTTTGTACTTTCATTTTGACTTCCTTCGTCACGTGTTGTCAGAATTGTTTAGTCACACCAAAAATAAGGCTATGTTAACATTACAAGCAATAGCATTTTAAGCCTTTTTTATTGTTAGTTTAGATTTGTCCTGTCTTGACAGTCAAATTCATAATTGCAAATTGGGGCTAAAGATGGTGGGTTGATTTACTGGTCAATCTACGTTCCTACCCTCACCTGTGGTCATAAGCTTTGAGTAGTGACTGAAAGAATGAGATCGCGGGTACAAGCGGCTGAAATGAGCTTTCTTTGTAGGATTGCTGGACTCACCCTTAGAGATAGGGTGAGGAGCTCAGTCATCCGGGAGAGGCTCAGAGTAGAACCGCTGCTCCTCCACATTGAAAGGAGCCAGGTGAGGTGGTTTGGGCATCTGATCAGGATGCCTCCTGGGCGCCTCCCACTTGAGGTGTCTCGGGCACGTCCCACTGGGAGGAGACCCTGGGGCAGCCCCAGGACTTGTTGGAGAGACTACATCTCCCAGCTGGTCTGGGATCGCCTTGGTGTCCTCTCTGAAGAGCTGGAGCAGGTGGCTGGGGGGAGGGAAGTCTGAGCTTCTCTGCTTGAACAGCTGCCTCTGTGACCCGGACCTCTGGAAAAGCAGTGGAAGGATGGATGGATGGATGGATGGACTAAAGATTTTCTTGGCTGACCAGTAGTCATGATTTAAAGCAAATAGTGGACAATTTGTAGCACTTTTTTGTTAGATATATCCATTTAATTGAAGAAATATAAACTATAGTCCCCATGGTGGCTCAACAACTTATCGAGGTGGAGGGTTGTTTAAAACCTGGTGTGCACACATCTGTAGTGACGTTGCATTGAAACCTATCCATAGAATTCCTTCATGGATTTCTTTTGAGGATTATTTTGAGTGTTTTGTCCTTCTCTTCTAATATCTTTGATATTGTTGGTTTCTTTCTGTGCCTCTCTATTTAGAATGTAAGAACACTGCCTTCTGTGTCTGTTAGTAGCTACGAGGGGGTGCCTACTGGTAATATTTATCTGAGTCATTGTAGCTGGTAACGACCATTTAATGGGAGGATAACATTCACCGCAGTTATTGCACTGTCTCTCACTATATCATCCTCCACAGGATAAAACTAGCAATTATTGCAGCTGATGTTCATTTTCTTTCCAGATGTCCCACATCTGTTAGCAAGTGTAAAGCTGATTATGCTCTAAGCATAGTTGAAGTGGTTTTCACTCACTATCATGTGATACAGAGGTGTGGGGTGTTAGCAATTTATTTTCCTTCAGAAAGTTTCTAATGTAGGTTTGCTTATAAAGTTTGATGTGCCAATTTTGTGATTTATTTATTAGCAAAGGTTGCAACATCTGTTAATATAATTCAAGCATGTGATAATAGGGTATATTTAGATACAGTTTCACCAAGCAGAACTGGTAACTTCCACCCTGATAGACACTTTATTATCCCCACACTGGTTGAATTTCCCATCCTCAGTGGTGCTGAGTGCATTCAAGACTTTACCTTTGATTATGCACACTTTAAGAGAATCGTCTCTCACTGGAAACCAGCGTTCATCTTAGCTGAGGGATATCTGACTCATCACATTTCTTCTTGTGAACTGCTATGAAAAGTGGTTAGTAGAGATCTGATCATTTATTTGGTAGAATCTCTGACTGATTATGACTATAGATGACAAATGGATTCAGTTATAATATAATATTCTATTGCACAAATATAGAACGTTTTCATAGTTTGTTTTACTGACATACAAAGTCTGTAGCTCATTAATTTGATATCTGATTTTTAATCCTTTTTGGAACTATAGTGATTGTAACTGCAATAGTTCTAAAATCATTATTGGATTGCAGACACTTGTTTCTCTGTTTACAAGTTTAAGATAACCTCTTCTTGTTGACAGAACTCATACTAGTGTCAGCACCAGAGAAATAAATTGCTGTGCTGTTGGTGTCATTGTTGGCCGTGTGGGAAATGTAAGATGTAATAGCATTATTTTTTTGCTGTGATGATATTTTTTGATTCAGAGACACCATATTTGTGATATTTTATTAACAAGTTTTAATGTGTTGAAAATACTAACTCAACGCAGTGTTTCCTCTGGCTTAAAAACCTTGGCACGGTGGCAACATAATTTTTTTTGGGGGGGGCAGAAAACATATGTATGAATATGTTAATTTTATACTATTTATTTCTTTTTTTAATTTTGGGCAGTAACTTTGCGTATAATAATGCATCAGATTTATATAGCGCTTTATCGTAGACACTTTTTATGGATACATTATTCTTTCACTCCAGACAGACAATGGTAGTGGCAAGCTACTACTGTAGCCACAGCTGCCCTGGGGCAGGCTGACAGAAACGTGGCTGCCAATGTGGGCCAATGGCCTCTCCGGCCACCACCGAACATTTATACACATTCATAGCCAGTGTTATGGACACTGGAGGCAAGGTGGGTAAAGTGTCTGCCCAGGGACACAACAGCAGGATATCTGGGGAGAGTGGGATTCGAACCGCCAACCATCCAGTTATTGGATGACCTGCGCTACCTCCTGAGCCACTGCCATGTATATGGAACTTACAATTTGAAGTATTGTACAACCAAGGCTTGAATGTTGGAATATTGGGGCATTTGGGGTCCCACCCAGACGTCCTGTATTTGGACTTTTTACTGGTGTCATCCTTCTCTCCTTCCTCTGCTCCCACCTCTCCTGGACCCTCTGCCTGAACACTTTCCTCTCCTTGGCTACTCTCGTCTGTTTAATCTTGCCCTCTCAGAGCTCTGTCTAATTCAGGTTCTCTCTGTGTCTATGGTGGTATACAAACCGGTTAGAAAATATCAAGTGCCATGTAAATTAAAGGAGACAACCAAAAATTTCTAGTTAAGGGTACAAAGACCACCCACTTAAAACTTGAGTAATGACTTCAGTCTTGAAGGTTTGAGGTTTTTCTCCAAAATTTATAACAATTTTCTTATAGTTTTCTACCTTTCTCTGTAAATTTATCAAAATTTGAAACCATTTTCCTCAAATTTGTAATTTCCTCTTGTAAAATTGACTTTTCTTGTACATTTGAAACTTTATTATAAATTTGTGGATTATTTTATGGCTTATTTTTGTCTGTTTTTGAAAATAAAATTACTGTTTTTTAACTAAATTTGAAACAGACTGTGGTATTTTTTTTCCTTATAACAATTTGTATTTTTGACCATAACTTTGCAGTCAGAACAGAACAATAATTTAACTCTCATTACAAAGAAAAAAAATTAATAAAATTGTCTTTAATGATTTAAATTAACTTAAATGGCCAAGGATGCCGTTATTTCTATTATAATATTTCTATATATTTATAGTTGGGTTTTTTTTTTTTTTTTTTAGAAATCTCCTCACTGCTGAGAAAAACCTCCCTTATTTTGAAATCCAAATGCTGGCACGTTCAGTTTGTCTGAAGGCTGCTGATGAATTAAAGTCATTGACTTCGTGAATTTTGGTCAGCTTAACTTGCCAGGTACATAATTGGGAACATAACTTAATATTGTAGTGGCTGGTGAAATATATCCTCAGCAATTCATCAGTCCCCCTTGCCTTTCCTTTCATATGAAGCTGGCTGCAATTGAATTCTAACCACAACTCTTAGCTAAGCGACTCTTCCTTTATTGGTCCAGTTTCCAGCGGGTTAAATTATGATAAATGCCTCCAGTGCTTACATACCTCTTCTGATTTTTTTTCTCCCACGTTTAAAGTACTTTAATAAACTCATGCTTCTGTTGGACAGTCGAGCCTTATTATGCTGCATTTCCCCTCTAGTCCGCCTTGGTCCGCGTACGCTTTGGACAAGCCCAGCACGCACGCAGCGCTGTACATGCTCACTTTTTTCATCTACCCAGGCCAAGCGGTTGATGCATGCACACAACCATCATTTGTAGTTTCACTCCCGCCCAATAGGTAGCGCCAAGGCACTGATGTGCCACGATTTTCACCAACATAGAAATGGTGGACTTCTTCACCAAGTTTCTCTTCAAATAGAGTCCATTTCTGCTGTTTGACTTCCCGGTTTTCACTCCTTTTCTACAAAGACGCTGCTGCCGCTAGCAAGACACTGCCTGTTGACTAACTGGAAAGCTCGCGTGGGCGGGGCGCTTCTAAACTCCACGCGGATGACGGCCACACATGTTGTTCGTGTGCGCGCTTGCGGAAAGTCATTGCTTCATATATTTTTCTTAAATTCATATCTCTTTCTTGGCGTGGCGGTAAATTTTCTGCCGAGGTGGCCCGCCACCGAGAAATGTTACCAGAGGAAAGAAACCCTGTCAACATTTGGGCACCAGAGTGATGAAAGTGAATTGACTTTTCAGTCCACTAGATGATACTAAGTGCTCACTGTCAGGTGAGGTCAGCAGAGCAAAGGAGTGGCTCATGAAAGGATTTCAGGGCTCAGATTGAGACAAAGATGGAGGAAGGAAAATTGCAATGTATGATATCTCAATAGTGTGTTGCAAGATTGTGATAATATTGCATCCAGGTCCAAGTATGGTGGTATCATCATGGGACCTCTGGCGATTCCCACCTTTCTTGGCAACATCGCTTGCTCTGATTGGGACAAACGTCTTGACTGGCAAGCTGCAAACCTTCAGTATGTGCTACTTGTCTTGCAGTCCTACCCCCTATGCAGGAGCAATACCTCTGTCTCTCGTTAGCCGGATGTGCGGATCCGTGGTTGGTGGTATGTGCTATGCCCCTCTGCCATACCCCTGTCTTCCTGATGCAGCGCTGCATATTCTGCACAATCCTTCCATAATCACTGCAGCATTAGATCTTCACTATGGTCTTAAGGGTTTCTGTTTTCTTTTTTATGTGTGCGTGTGTTTACGTTGTGATGCTGAATTATGTCCAGTCAGCACAGAATCAATTCCATTTCCCATCCAGCAGTTTTCGGGGCCACTCTAAAGTACCTACCCCAGACCAGGGCCTTATTTCAGCCCCTACAAGTTCCTGAAGCCTTATTCATGCTGCATTTCCCCTCTAGTCCGCTTTGGTCCACGTGTGCTTTGGATGAGCCCGGCACGCACGTGGCACTGTTCATGCTCACTTTTTTCGTCTACCCAGGCCAAGCGGTTGACACATGCGCACAACCATCATTTGTGTTTTCACTCCTGCCCGATAGGTAGTGCCAATGCGCTGATGCACCAGAATTTTCACCAGCGAAGAAACGCTGCTTGCTTTCTGCTGCTTGACTTCCCAGTTTTCACTCCTTTTCCACGAAGCTGCTGCTGAAGTATTTATGTATGATTCATGGATGTTTAATATCGTCTTCGGCTTCTTCGTTGTCTTCATCTACTTTGTCTTGGTATGCTGTGTCGATAACGCCACCTCGTGAATGGAATGTTCAGTCTTGCGCATGCGCTTTTTAACGCGTTCAGGTCGTGGGCAGGCGACGTGGTCACAATATTTGGGCTGCACGCGGTTGTCCACGGTCGAGCACTGCGGACACTAGTGGAGTGGAGATGATAACGTAAATTTCGTCACACAAGGTTTCTGGTTACACTTACGTGGACAGTAGAGGTGCAGCAGGAATCCAGCTTGAAACTTCCCCATATAGGGAGGTTCCAGTAAAATTGGTTTCTAGTTCCTGTAGTGGAAATGGAGCTCATTTCTATGAGAATTGAATATTTAACTTTGCCTACCATTTTATTTACCTCAGCAGTTGAGCGACAATTTCACTTTATTTCAACACAAAATTGATGCATAGTAAGTCACCAGTCATAATTCACGTTTTAAAAGAAATATGAGTCAGAATTTTTGCATTGAAATCTCATTGGATACTTTTTAATTCATGACTATAGTTTTTTTTTTGTGCATGACCATGTGACTCATGTTAGCTGCAGGTACATCCCTCTATAGGGTTTAGGTCAGGAGAGTGTGCTGGCCAATCAAACACAGTGATACCATGGTCATTAAACCAGGTTTTCATACTTTTGGCAGTGTGGGGTGGTGCCAAGTCCTGCTGAAAAATGAAATCAGGTTCTCCATAAAGCTCGTCAGCAGAGGGAAGCATGAAGTCCTCTAAAATTTCCTGGTAGACGACTGCGCTGACTTTGGTCTTGATAAAACACAGTGGACAAACACCAGCAGATGACCTCTGTTCATATAAAGGTAAATGTTGAATTTCATTTGTAAATCAAAGTCCCAGAGTCTGGAGAAAGAGTGGAGAGGCACAGAATTTAAGTTGCTTGAGGTTTAGTGTGAAGTTTCCAGTCAGTGATGATTTGAGGAACCATGTCATCTGCTGGTGTTTGTCCACTGTGTTTTATCAAGACCAAAGTCAGCACAGTAGTCTACCAGGAAATTTTAGAGCACTACATGCTTCCCTGTGCTGACAAGCTTTATGGAGAAGCTGATTTCATTTTCCAGCAGGACTTGGCACCACCCCACACTGCCAAAAGTATGAAAACCTGATTTAATAACCATGGCATCACTGTGTTTGATTGGCCAGCAAATTCTCCTGACCTAAACCCCATAGAGAATCTATGGAGCATTCAATTCAATTCAATTCAACTTTATTTATATAGCGCCATTTCACAACAACAGTCATCTCATAGCACTATCAACTGTAGGGGGGAACCCCCACAGTTGCAGAAAGACCCCAGCAATCAGGTGATCCCCTGTGAGCAAGCACTTGGCGACGGTGGAGAGGAAAAACTCCCTTTTAACAGGAAGAAACCTCCAGCAGAACCAGGCTCAGGGAGGGGCAGTCATCTGCTGCGACTGGCTGGGGGGTGAGGGGACAGAGAAGATGAAAAGAACAGACATGTAGAGAGCAAACAGCACGATGGGGACTCAATCTATGGGAGGGAACAAACAAATGTTAATGACCAGCAAAAAAAAATATTTCATAGAGAGTGAGGAAAGGAGTGAGGCCCAGTGCATTACTGGAGGTCCCCCGGCTGACTAAACCTATTAGCAGCATAGCTAAGGGAGGGTTCAGAAACACATGATCCCTCCCTAATTGTAGGCTATATCAAAAAGGTAGGTTTTAACCCTAATCTTAAAAACAGAGATCGAGTCTGACTCCCGAATCCAGATTGGCAGCTGATTCCACAGGAGAGGAGCTTGATAACTGAAGGCTCTGCCTCCCATTGTACTTTTGGAGATTCTAGGTATTACAAGTAGTCCTGCATTTTGGGAGCGTAGTGCTCTGTTAGGATAATACGGTAGTATCAGATCTTTTAAATAAAAAGGAGCCTGATTGTTTAGAGCTTTGTAAGTAAGAAGAAGGATTTTAAACTTAATTCTAAACTCCATGGGAAGCCAATGAAGGGAGGCCAGAACCGGAGAGATATGATCTCTCTTTCTAGTACCTGTTAAAACTCTTGCTGCAGCATTTTGGATCAGCTGAAGACTTTTTAAAGATGTTTTAGGACAACCTGATAATAAAGAATTACAATAATCTAATCTCGAGCTAACAAAAGCGTGGATCAGTTTCTCAGCATCACTCTGAGACAAGATGCTCCTAATCTTGGCAATATTACGCAAATGATAGAAGGCAGTCTTAGAAACAAATTTAATATGTGAATTGAAGGACAAATATATATTTACAATATATATTTACATATTTATTCCATCTAGCTACAATGCTCTGCACTGGGTGTGTTTATATTTATATATCTATATATTTATTCCATCTAGCTACAATGCTCAGCACTGGGTGTGTTTATATTTATATATCTATATATTTATTCCATCTAGCTACAATGCTCCGCACTGTGTTTTTATATATATACATATTATTCCATCTAGCTACATTGCTCCGCACTGTGTGTGTTTATATACTTGCATATTTATTCCACCTAGCTGCAATGCTCCGTACTGTGGGTGTTTATATATTTACATATTTATTCCATCCAGCTACAATGCTCTGCACTGTGTGTCTGTGTGTGTGTGTGTGTGTATATATATATATATATATATTTTATAGTAATATGTACATATGTATATTAGCTGCTCTTGCTTGCTTGTTTTTTTTTTTGCCTTCTGATTGTTGCTCTGAGTGTTGCTATCCCTGTGCTGTTGCAATCCTGGAATTTCCCTGTTGTGGGACTAATAAAGGCTTATCTTATCTTATCTTATCTTAAATCCTGATCAAAAATAACTCCAAGGTTCCTCACAGAGCTATTAAGAGAAAGAGTAACTGCATCCAAACTGAAAGTTTGATTTGGAAAGGAATTTCTAAGGTTTTTTGGACCAACAAGAATGACTTCAGTCTTATCTGAATTTAATAGCAGGAAATTACAAGTCATCCAAGCTTTGATTTCCTTAAGACAGGCTTCTAACTTGGCTAATTGATTAGTATCATCTGGCTTCATTGACAGGTATAATTGTGTGTCATCTGCATAACAATGAAAATGTATACAGTGCTTTCTAATAATGTTGCCTAACGGAAGCATATATAAACTAAAAAGAGTAGGGCCTAGCACAGATCCCTGTGGAACTCCATGACTAAGCTTTGAGTTGAAAGAAAACTCATTATTTACATGAACAAACTGGAACCTATCAGATAAATAAGATCTAAACCACTGCAACGAAGTTCCATTAAGTCCAACATAGTGTTCTAATCTATCAAGTAGAATATTATGATCGATAGTATCAAAAGCTGCACTAAGGTCTAAAAGGACAAGTACAGAAACTAGTCCATTATCAGATGCAATGAGGAGGTCGTTAGTGACCTTCGCTAAGGCTGTTTCAGTACTATGATGGATTCTAAACCCAGATTGAAACTCTTCAAGTAAACCATTTCCCTGCAGGTGGTCGAATAATTGCGTAGCAACAACTCTTTCTAAGATTTTTGAAATGAAAGGGAGATTAGAGATTGGTCTATAGTTAGCTAAAGCTCCTGGATCTAGCGTTGGCTTTTTGAGTAAGGGTTTAATTACAGCTGTTTTAAAAGCCTGCGGTACATGGCCTAAAGTTAATGAAGAATTGATTATATGAAGAATAAAGCTACCAATAAGTGGGAAGACTTCTTTAAATAACCTGGTAGGAATAGGGTCTAAAAGACAAGTTGAAGGTTTGGATGAGGAAACTATTTTGTCTAACTCACAAAGGTCGATTGGAGTAAACTCAAGACAGACAAAAGAAGGAGTTGTAGTAGTTACAGTATTTAAGTTGACTGTGGGAAGAATCTGATTGATTTTATCTCTGATGGATGAAATTTTATTATTGAAAAAGTTCATAAAGTCCTGACTAGTAAGCTCTAAGGGAATGCTAGGATTGACAGAGTCCTGACTCTTTGTCAACCTGGCTACAGTACTGAAAAGAAACCTGGGATTATTCTTGTTCTCTTCTATTAATGCAGAGTAATAACTTGTTCTAGCTTTTCTAAGAGATTTTTTATAAATTAAAAGATGATTTCTCCAAGCTAAATAGATTTCATCTAAATTAGTAGAGCGCCATTTTCTTTCTAATTGACGAGTCTTCTGTTTTAAGCTACGAGTTTCTGTGTTGAACCAAGGAGTTAGAAATCTCTGATTAGACTTTTTCTTTTTTAAGGGGGCCACCAAGTCTAGAGCCTGATGCAGAGAAGCTGAAACACTATCCACCATGTTATCAATTACAGAAAGAGCAAGCTGTCTATAGCTTATTTCCGTTGTGTTGACACATGGCATAGAGGAAACAATCTGCATAAATTTGGAAACAGCATCATCTGAGAGGCATCTACTGTAATAATATTTTTCTTTAGGAGCCAAATAGTCAGAAATGGTAAAATCAAAGGTTAACAGACAATGGTCTGACAGTACAGGGTTATGAGGAGACACTACAAGATTTTCTATTTCTATGCCATATGTCAGAACAAGGTCCAATGTATGGTGGAGGTAATGAGTAGAATTTCCTACTTTCTGAGAAAACCCAATCGAGTCTAATATTGAATTAAATGCCACATTAAGGCAGTCACTATCTACATCCACATGTATATTAAAGTCCCCTACTATAATTATTCTATCAGATTTCAGCACTAAATCAGCTAAGAAATCAGCAAATTCGGATAAAAATTCTGAGTAGGTTGATGGGGGACGATAAACTATGGCAAATAAAATTGGGTTTAACCTAAAATTGCTAAAGTGCCCAATACTGAGGACCAGGCCCTCAAAGGAATTATAACATGTTTTTTGCTTTACATTAACTAGTAATTTGGAATGGTAAATTGTTGCTACTCCTCCTCCACGACCAGAACTTCTGGGATTTTGACAGTTTAAATAACCAGAGGGAGTTGATTCATTTAAACCAACATAATCCTCTTGCCCTAACCAAGTCTCTGTAAGGGAAATTAAATCAATCTGATGATCAATTAACAGATCATGGACTAACAGAGACTTGGGAGTTAGAGACCTAATATTTAGTAAACCACATTCAATTTTTAAATTATGAGGAACAGAGGCCAAATCATTCAATTTAGAGGCTTTATGTTTAATTTGAGTTTTACCAATGTTTTGCTTTATCACTTTGGGATGCTTATACATTATATTTTTATTTACTTTGGAGGGAGCAGACAACGATTCTCTGATGGGGAAGACAGGGGCTAAGCTGAGGGGTGGCGGATGAAGAGGAGCTGCAGAGAGGCGTGTAAGACTGCGACTCTGCTTCCTGGTCCCAACTCTGAGTAGTCACGGTTTTGGAAATTTGGATAAAAAAGATGCCAGATTGTTAGATAAATGAGAAGCACCATCCAAAGTGGGATGAATGCTGTCTCGTCTCATAAGACCAGGTTTTCCCCAAAAAGAGCTCCAATTGTCAATGTAGCCCACGTCATTTTTAGGACACCACACAGACAGCCAGCGGTTCAAGGATGACGAGCGACTAAACATGTCATCACTGGTCAGATTGGGGAGGGGCCCAGAGAATACTACAGTGGCAGACATCATTTTTGCAAAGTCACACACCGATTCTACATCAAGTTTGGTGACTTCCGACTGCCGGAGACGGATGTCATTAATGCCGGCGTGAATAACAATTGTGGAGTATTTACAGTTACTTTTAGCCAGCATTTTCAGATTTGACTCGATGTCGCCTGCTCTGGCCCCAGGAATGCATTTGACTATGACCGCTGGAGTCTCTAGGTTCACGTTTCTGACTACAGAGTCGCCAATGATCAGAGTTTTTTCCTCAGCGGGTGTGTCGCTGAGCGGGGAAAAACGATTAGAAATGTGAACAGGTTGGTGGTGAACCGGGGCTTTGCGACTAGGCTTCCTTCTCACCGTCACCCACCCAGTCTCCTCGCTGCTGAGGAGAGCCGGGGAACCGCTGACAGGGGGGCCTAAGCTAGCTAGCTCCGCTGCAGCTAATGGGCGTCCGTCGAGATTAACTGGCGCAGACGGTGTTTCAATGCAGCGGAGCCGGGATTCCAAATCAGACAACCTCGCCTCGAGCGCCTCAAAAAGACAACATTTATTACATTTACCGTTATCGCTAAAAGAGGCAGAGGTGTAGCTAAACATCTGACAGAGAGAGCACACCAGAGGAGAGGAAAGAGAGCTAGTAGCCATAGCTAATAGCTGGAGAGCAACCACACAGGCAGACAGCAAAACAGGAAGTGACGATACGTTACGTTACCACAAGGAAGTGACGATCAGTGTTTCCCGTCAAGATCAGTGTTTGCATTGTCAAGAGGAAGATGAGAGACACCAGACCCAACAATTCAGACGAACTGAAGGTCACTGTCAAAGCAACCTGGACCTTCATAACACCTCAGCAGTGCCACAGGTTAATCACCTCCATGCCACACCACAGTGATACAGTAATTAATCCAAAAGGAGCCCCGACCAAGTACTGAGTGTGTACATGGACATACTTTTCAGTCGGCCAACATTTCGATTTAAAAACTAGTTTTAAAAATTAATTTTATGTAATATTCTAATTTTTTGAGAAACTGAATTTGGGGTTTTCATGGGCTGTAAATCATAATCATCAAAATTAAAATAAATAAACACTTGAAATATTTCACTCTCTGTGTAATGAATCTGTATAATATATGCGTTTCACTTTCTGAAATGAGTGACAAAAAATATTGAACTTTTTCATGATATTTTAATTTTTTGAGAGGTACCTGTGTATGAAAAGTTGCTCTACAGTTTTAAAGTAACAGACACGTATACACACGTAGACAAAATTGTTGGTACCCCTCTGTTAATGAAAGAAAACCCCACAATGTTCACAGAAATAACTTGAATCTGACAAAAGTGGTAATAAATAAAAATTCTATGAAAATTAACCAATGAAAATCAGACAATGCTTTTGAATTGTGGTTCAACAGAATTATTTTAAAAAACAAACTCATGAAACAGGCCTGGACAAAAATGATGGTACCCTTAGAAAAGATTGAAAATAATGTGACCATAGGGACATGTTCAACCAAGATGTGTCCTCTAATTAACATCACAGGTGGCTACAAACTTGTAATCAGTCAGTCGGCCTACGTAAAGGGTGACAAGTAGTCACTGTGCTGTTTGGTGACATGGTGTGTACCACACTAAACATGGACCAGAGGAAGCAAAGGAGAGAGTTGTCTCAGGAGATTAGAAAGAAAATTATAGACAAGCATGTTAAAGGTAAAGGCTATAAGACCATCTCCAAGCAGCTTGATGTTCCTGTGACTTGTCGTCGGCCTCCGTCGGTCTATGATGACCATGGAAGAGAATCCTAAACGTCTACTCTGCTGGAACAGCACCACCTGTGGCTGAACAGGCCGATGCGCGAATGGCAGTCCCTGTCACACAGGTCGCACTTGTGGGTGGTCTCCGTGCTGCTGGGTCTGTGGCGGTTTCTTCCTGCGGGTCCTTTTTTCATCTGCTGCAGCAGTCAGTCTCTCTTCACCCGCCTTGAGCTGTCTGGTCAGGGTGCCTCTCCATTTGGAGCGGTCCGTTGCAAGGTCCTCCCAGCGCTCTGTGTTGATCTCCAGTTCCTTCATGTCTCTCTTGCAGACATCTCTAAAGCGCAGCTGTGAGCGGCCAACGTCTCTCCTGCCAGTTGCCAGTTCTCCGTAGAGGACGTCTTTGGGGATTCTGCCATCCTCCATACGGTGAACGTGGCCTAGCCAGCGGAGCCTGCGCTGCCTGAGTAGAGTGAACATGGAGGGAAGGCCGGCGCGGGACAGAACTTCTGTGTTGGGCACTTTGTCCTGCCAGGATATGTCCAGGATGTGGCGAATGCAGCGCAAGTGGAAGGAGTTCAGTCTCTTTTCCTGCCAGGCGTATGTTGTCCACGTCTCACTCCCATAGAGCAGTGTGCTGATGACGCAGGCGTTGTACACTGCCATCTTCGTCTTGACAGAGAGTTTGGGATTCTCCCACACTTGTGTGGTGAGGCGAGCGAGTGTGAAGGCTGATTTTCCAATCCTCTTGTTGATCTCTGTATCAAGGGAGAGGTTGTTGCTGATCGTGGACCCCAGGTACGTGAACTGATTCACGACCTCCAGCTCGTAGTCGTGGATGGTGATGGTTGGTGGTGCTTCCGTGCCTTGCGCCAAGACGTTAGTCTTCTTTAGGCTGATGGTAAGCCCGAAGTCCTTGCATGCCTGGGAGAAGCGGTCTATCAGGGTCTGAAGCTCCTGCTGTGTGTGGGTTGCGACTGCAGCGTCGTCTGCGAACAGCGTGTCTCTGATTAGAGCCTCGCGTACTTTGGTTCTGGCTTTCAGGCGGGCGAGGCTGAAAAGCCTGCCATCAGATCTTGTGTGCAGGTAGATTCCCTCTGTTGCTGTGCTGAAGGCATGCCTCAGGAGCATAGCAAAGAAAATCCCAAAGAGGGTTGGCGCAAGTACACAGCCCTGTTTCACTCCACTGCATATGTTGAATGGCTCTGAGACGTTGCCATCGTGCTGCACTATCCCCTGCATGTTGGTGTGAAACGATTCGATGAGGCTTTGCAACTTTGGTGGGCATCCTATTTTTGGCAGGATCTTGAAAAGGCCCTCTCTGCTGACCAAATCGAACGCTTTGGTGAGGTCGATGAAGGTGACGTACAGGGGCATGTTCTGTTCTCTGCATTTGTCCTGGAGTTGGCGGATGGAGAATATCATGTCTACCGTCGATCGCTCAGCGCGGAAGCCACACTGAGACTTGGGGTAGACACGTTCGGCAAGCTTCTGTAGACGAACGAGAACAACTCGTGCGTAGACTTTACCAACAATGCTGAGGAGGGAGATGCCCCTGTAGTTGTTGGCAGTCGCTTCTCTCCCCTTTGTTTTTGTAGAGGATGATGATCTTGGCGTCCCTCATGTCCTGTGGTACGGCACCTTCCTTCCAACACTGGCAGAGGACGTCATGCAATGGCAGCAGTAGGGCGGTCTTGCAGTGCTTGATCAGGTCAGGGGGTATGCCGTCGTTGCCGGGTGCCTTGCCAGCGGCCAAGCTATCAATGGCCTTGCTGAGTTCGTCGATGGTTGGCTCGACGTCAAGTTCGTCCATGGATGGCAGGCAGTCGATGGCATCAAGGGCTGACGGTGTCACGGTGTTCTCTCTGGAGTAGAGGTCGGAGTAGTGTTCCACCCATCTCTCCATCTGCTTGTTCTTTTCTGTGATCATCTCCCCAGTGGAGGATTTGAGGGGGGCCGTCTTGCTCTGAGCCGGACCAAGTGCTTTCTTGATGCCATCGTACATGCCACGAATGTTCCCTGTTATGGCAGCGGTTTGAATGTCTTGGCTGAGCTGAGACTACAGTGACTACATTTGCACATATTACTCCTAAATTTAAGATCCATGGGACTGTAGCCAACCTCCCTGGACGTGGCCGCAGGAGGAAACTTGATGAGATATGGAAGAGACGGATAATACGAATGGTAACAAAAGAGCCCAGAACAACCTCTAAACACATTCATGGTGAACTCCAAGGTCAAAGTACATCAGTGTCAGATCGCACCATCCGTCGTTGTTTGAGCCAAAGTGGACTTCACGGGAGACGACCAAGGAGGACACTCCTGTTGAAAACAACTCAAAAAAAGCCAGACTGGAATTTGCCAAACTGCATGTTGACAAGATACAAAGCTTCTGGGAGAATGTCCTATGGACAGACGAGACAAAACTGGAACTCTGTAGAACAGAGTTCCTCTGTAGAACTGGAACAGCTCTATGTTCACAGATGCAAAAATGAAGCATACCAAGAAAAGAACACTGTCCCTACTGTGAAAGATGGAGGAGGTTCTGTTATGTTCTGGGGCTGCTTTGCTGCATCTGGCACAGGGTGTCTTGAGTCTGTGCAGGGTACAATGAAATCTCAAGACTATTAAGGTATTCTAGAGAGAAATGTGCTGCCCAGTGTCAGACAGCTTGGTCTCAGTCGCAGGTCATGGGTCTTGCAACAGGATAATGACCCAAAACACACAGCTAAAAACACCCAAGAATGATTAAAAGTGAAACATTGGACTATGGCCTTCTATGAGCCCTGATCTAAATCTATTGAAGATCTGTGGAAGGAGCTGAAACATGCCATCTGGAGAAGGCACCCTTCAAATGTGAGACAACTGGAACAGTTTTCTCATGAGGAGTGGGCCAAAATACCTGCTGAGAGGTGCAAAAGTCTCATTGACAGTTACAGAAATCGCTTGACTGCAGTGATTCCCTCAAAAGGTTGTGCAACAAAATATTAAGTTAAGGGTACCATCATTTTTGTCCAGGCCTGTTTCATGAGTTTGTTTTTTTAAATAATTTTGTTGAACCACAATTCAAAAGCATTGTCTGATTTTCATTGGTTAATTTTCATAGAATTTTTATTTAGGTTCAGGTTCAGGTTCAGGTTACTTTATTTGTACCCGTAGGTAGATTTGTTTTGCAGTTGGTGACATCCATATTTACAAGCCACTAATTACATTCAACATAGACACAAACACAGGCACACATCTTACAAAATAGGTAAATATAAAATATGTACAATATAATTTTATAGCTTGTTCAACTCTTTGACAGCAGCAGGGACAAAGCTGTTTTTGTAGCGCTGGGTTCTACTTTTTGGGACAGCAAGCCTCCGTCTGGAGGGAAGAAGCTGAAAGTTGCCGTCCAAAGGGTGGGAGTCATCATTTAAAATCGAGTCGGCCATCCTCTGTACTTGTCTGGTGTACAGGGATGTCAGGCTCAGCTGTGACTCACCAAGCAAACGACTGGACCATCTGACTACCTGATCCAAGGATTTCCTCTGTTTCAGTTTTATCTGACCAAACCATGACATTAAAGAAAAGGATAAAACAGATTCAATAAAAGCCCGATAAAACATAGTCATTATGGTTCGGTCACTTTGGAAGCGTGCAAGTTTCCTCAAACAATTTTTATTTATTACCACTTTTGTCAGATTCAAGTTATTTCTGTGATCATTGTGGGGTTTTTTTCATTAACACAGGGGTACCAACAATTTTGTCCACGGCTGTACATTT
Source organism: Pholidichthys leucotaenia (assembly GCA_020510985.1). NCBI lineage: Eukaryota > Metazoa > Chordata > Actinopteri > Cichliformes > Pholidichthyidae > Pholidichthys > Pholidichthys leucotaenia. The sequence continues at coordinate 345,582,022 of CM035840.1, forward strand.
TAAAAGTAAGTATATAAAGCTACCAATCACGTTTTTAACCACAAAACACATGGCTAGACTTTAAGGAGACACAGGATTATATATTTAACTAAAATTCCAAAATAAATCTGAACTCAGTAATTAGAAGACTCCACATTACTTAAACCTTAAGACTGACTGGCTCTGTATGTTGAGCAAGTTCTGTCATAAGGGGAGAAAAAACTGTCCACGCGCACTTGGCTCTCCACACACACACAGTCCAGCCTCTCACCGACTTTATCTGCAGCAGGAAGTGAGTCCTACGCTGGAATGCTGGCTGTAGTCAACACAGCACATTACTCAGAGAGAGGGAGAGAGAGAGAAATAGGGCAGAGCCATCGGACAGAAGCTGAACCACACACTTTCAGTGCTATACACGCCTGTTCTCGTACAGCAGCAGTGGGATGTGGGCCGGGCAGCATGCTGCAGTCACACCAAAGTCTCGAGACTTGGACCGTGTTTTCAGGATTTTCTCTGCACTAACAGAGGGGATATTTTAGGAGGTGTTTTTTCATTAGGTGGCTGTGACACTTTGGGAGAGCTTTGAGTTGTCGGTGGGGGTGAGTGTCTACGCTACCACAGCACTTTCCACCTAGAATCATCTAACACTCACCAGAAGCTCCTTTTGTTTTTGGTTATAATTTAAAGGTCTGACTCGTTTCCAATCCGGGAGCCAGTTCAGTACAAACCCTCAAGTTTGGAATGTGAAGCATGGCTTTGATGTTATTTTGGGTTTCACGCTGTGTAGAGTGTGCTGCCAGGGAAAAAAAAAGTGTGTGTGTGTGCTGTTCATGTTTTTTTGGAGTCTAGACACAACGTTTGGTAACTTTTGAAACCAAAACAAAGATGGGGCCCCTGCTGAGGCAAGAATGTGTGGGAAGTGAATGATGGGTGCACCGATTATTGATGGATGTGTCATAGAAAAGCGCAGGCACTTGTTTTCGTTATAAGTTTAACTTCAATGTCCTTTTCTCTTTGCCATTACAATGTCATAGCTATATTTTAGGAAGCAAAAGTCACAAGTCAGTCACACATTCTTGGCTGTGGTGTCACCTTCTATTTCAAAAGTGGAAGGGTAAAGGTTTAGTTATGCATGTGGTGAAGCTATCCTGTTAGTCCCAGGAATTCTATTTGTCATTGCTTAAGTGAGCAGTCGTTGGATCGTCAGCTGCAGCTCTGATAGGATGTTGGTCAACTCTTCAAAGCTGCGATGTGGGTTTTATTGACTTTAACAGACCTAACACACAAATCACTCCCAAGGCCCCTCTCACCTGCCCGTCCCTTCATCTCTGTTTTCAGTCTGAAGTCTGATATAACAAGGAGTTTAATCTTTGTCCTTCTTAAGAGTGGGACAGACTATGAAACCCGGTGTGCCTTCTTGCAACTGAGTCACTTGAAACAGCTTAACAGGGTGAGGACACCTCATCTTCTCTCTCTCCAGCTCAGACCTAGAGGTCCAGATTAGGCATTGCACTGGTTCACACAGGCGACAGAGTGGATCTGAGGCTATTGCAGTGGGCTGCCCAGGCTGGCAGAATGAAAGGGTGGTGATGCATGTGGAATGACATTCCAGACGCCCAGGCCGTTGTATAACAGAGGGGAATGCAAGGCCGCTGAGGCAGGGAAGACATCAGTCAACTGTGAGAGAGCTTCAGGGTTTAATTTGAAAATGAGATGGTGGCTGCACATCTGGAACCAGCTGGATTGTCTGATGACAGGAATGAAGCAAAACCTGAAATGTGTTTTCAAGATCATTTTTTTATGTTTTCAATAGATATCTAGTGCAGGGGTGCCCAACCTGGGGCTCCTGGAACGTTCAGGTTTCTGTGGAAAATTTTCTCATTTCACTTCTTAATTGGCCCAAATTGGTCGCAAATAATTATTTGGTTGCAAATAATTTGCTGTTGTGGTGCAAGGGTGCCTACAGAACACATGCACAGCAATGACAAATTATTTGCAAATCTTTGGACCAATTAAGAAGTGAAATTAGAAAATTTCCCACAGAAACCTGAATTCTCTAGGAGCCCCAGGTTGGGCACCTCTGATCTAGTGGGTTTTAAATTCTACATATTATTGACTTTTTAAGTAAAGGTGGCTGATGGAAAATAGGACTGCATTAGGTAGTGGTCTTCTAGACATATAGTGCATCCAGAAAGTATTCACAGCGCATCACTTTTTCCACATTTTGTTATGTTACAGCCTTATTCCAAAAGGGATTAAATTAATTTTTTTCCCTCAGAATTCTACACACAATACCCCATAATGACAAAGTGAAAAAAAAGTTTTTTTGAGATGTTTGCAGATTTATCAAAAATAAAAACCTAAGAAATCACATGTACATAAGTATTCACAGCCTTTGCCATGAAGCTCAAAATTCAGGTGCATCCTGATTCCACCGATCATCCCTGAGATGTTTCTACAGCTTAATTGGAGTCCACCTGTGGTAAATTCAGTTGATTGGACATGATTTGGAAAGGCACACACCTGTCTATACAAGGTCCCACAGTTGACAGTGCATGTCAGAGCACAGACCAAGCATGAAGTCAAAGGAATTGTCTGTAGACCTTAGAGACAGAATTGTCTTGAGGCACAAATCTGGGGAATGGTACAGAAAAATTTCTGCTGCTTTGAAGGTCCCAAAGAGCACAGTGGCCTCCATCATCCGTAAATGGAAGAAGTTCAGAACCACCAGGACTCTTCCTAGAGCTTGCCAGCCGTCAAAACCGAGCGATTGGGGGAGAAGGGCCTTAGTCAGGGAGGTGACCAAGAACCCGATGGTCACTCTGTCAGAGCTCCAGTGTTCCTCTGTGAAGAGAAGAGAGCCTTCCAGAAGGACAACCATCTCTGCAACAATCCATCAATCAGGACTGTATGGTAGAGTGGCCAGACAGAAGCCACTCCTTAGTAAAAGGTACATGGCAGCCCACCTGAAGTTTGTCAGAAGGGATCTGAAGGACTCTCAGATCATAAACAAAATTCTCTAGTCTGATGAGACAAAGATTGAACTCTTTGGCGTGAATGCCAGGCGTCATGTTTGGAGGAAACCAGGCACCACTCATAACTATGCCAATGGTGGTGGTAGCATCATTCTGTGGGGATGTTTTTCAGCAGCAGGAACGGGGAGACTAGTCAGGATTAGGGCTGGGAACGATCCCTAATTTCCAGAATCGATTCAATTCCGATTCTTGAGATTCTGAATCGATTCGATTCGATTCCGATTCAATCCCGATTCGATCTGGGGAATTACCATTTTAATAGCCATTTTACTTCCCATGAAACAAAAATCTTCGAGACCTAATGCTGCAAATTGTACCAAGAATCTTCTAACTTTGTTAATACATAAATTATCACATATAGAACTGACCCAAAATCAGTTACAATAATGCACTTATTATTTAACTTATCATTTCATAAAGTGCTCACAGGTGCTTTCTTTAGTGCAAAGGGTGTCGTGTCAAGTTCACCACCCAGAGTAAGTAAACAAATTCAATGCATGAACCATGCATACATAATCTCACTGTATTTCAGTCCCTCCAGGATTTTGTCAGCTGTTTTTGTGATTGTTGTGGCCCAAAAAGCCTGGATTTGTGGGAGCTTTTCCAAAAAGTTATGGCACTTTTAGAGTTTTTTTGCACTCAAAGTTGTGTGAGGAAGTACAAATTTTAAAGCAGCTGCTTTTTCCATAGTTTACAGTGATGCTATTCTATGTAACACCACAAGAAAAGTACAGGATTGCCAAAAATTTCTTGTTAAACAGTGATTTATTTAGAATTAAATGCTCAGTAAAATTGTAAAAAAAAAAAAAAAAGACCAATATTGTGTTCTTGCTGAGAACTTTAAAAAAGAAATAAAAGAATTTGTCATTACAACAACTAAATTGCATTGAATGCATGTTAGTGTGGAGAAAATGATGGCAGCACCTCCTTGAATTTGAAGGTCGTCTTCTGTGCTGAAATCCACATGAAGCAGGGATGCTCCTCCACTGACCACCTCTGACCTTCTGAAGGTCAGAGGTGGTCAGTGGAGGAGCATCCTCCACTCCTCCACTCCTCCACTGCGCCACCGGGCTGCACGGTGGCGCAGTGGTTAGCACTGCGGCAGCACAGTTTACCCTTGGCCGGGGGATTGTGGGGATCGTGGGATCGTGGGTTCGATCCCAGCCCCCGACCAACAGTGATCTGTGTGGAGTTTGCATGTTCTCCCCGTGTTGCGTGGGTTTACTCCGGGATTTCTCCGGTTTCCTCCCACATGCCAAAAACATGCATGTTAGGTTAATTGGCTGTTCTAAATTGTCCCTAGATATCTGTTTCCTATAGGCCCTTAGAATAGAGGGTTAGTATTAATGAAAGCGCTTTGAGTGGTCTTTGTGACTAGAAAAGCGCTATATAAGTGCAGGTTAGTTAGTTAGTTAGTTAGTCTCAGTTAGGATGAAGCTTCCAGTCTTCACACATCTGAAGGCAGATAAAAAGAATAGATTTCACAGTAAAATTAACATTCATATTTTTAGATCGCCACACCACAGTAGGGTTTAATAATTTAGGGGTTTTTTTTTTATATTTTAACTACAAATTAACTTTCAATGTTGGAAAAGGGTTTCAGTTCATTTCCTGAGAAGGTTTGTTCATTTCAATTTAGTTCTACTGAGTAAAAATAGCTTGTTGTACTGCAGCCTTTATTAATTTTATTGTGATTTATTCTCTTCACATCGCTTAAGTGGTAGAAGTCCATAATCTCATAAAATATACCTTAATTCTGCATTTATTCACAGCGCTTAACCAACAGTTCTCTCTGTGTCCATAGTTTGTAAAAGAAACCATCATCATGCCAGATAAATTATTAATTGACGACACAAACGTTAAAACAAACAAATATTATACTTACAGTCTCAGCAGCTCCAAGTCTCCCTCTGCTTCACGGGTTTCAGCCTCCGCGCATTTTCCCTTTATCAGTCGTCAACTTTATGTTCCAACACAGCGCTGCACGGAGTAAAAGTCCGTTTATCCCCGCTTTATGAAAAATATTCAGAAGCTGTTGAGGACAGTCTATCCGGTGACTTTTGCTGCTAAATTAAGAGACGCACGTTATTAACTCCGCGTCATGTAAACACAAAAGACGTGTGCACGCGCCGCAGGGAACACACAAGTTTTATTTATGAAAAATATTCAGAAGCTGTTGAGGACAATCTTTACGGTGACTTTTGTTGCTAAATTAAGAGACGCACGTTATTATCTCCGCTCGTGTAAACACGAAAGAGCACGCGCGGCAGGAAATTCTTGCTGGATGGGAACCGTTTTAACACCACAGAAGAAGAACTAGCATATCCGTTAGCTTGCTAGCTCCGTTAGCGCGTCGGTTGTTTACGCTTCTCGGCCATTGTTACTGGCTCACTGACCCGGTTTCAACCCGATTATACTCAGCAGACGTTCACAAACGTAAAAATATTATATTAAAACATATTAATATTAAAAGATCGATCCGCGGATTTTGTGGATCGATATCGGCTCAGTCAAACATGTATCGATACATATCGATATATTGATCTTTTGAACCCACCCCTAGTCAGGATAGAGGGAAAGATGAATGCAGCAATGTACAGAGACATCCTTGATGAAAACCTGCTTCAGAGCGCTCTTTACCTCTGACTGGGGCGATGGTTCCTCTTTCAGCAGGACAATGGCACTAAGCACACAGCCAAGATATCAAAGGATTGGCTTCAGGACAACTCTGTGAATGTCCTTGAGTGGCCCAGCCAGAGCCCAGACTTCAATCCAATTGAACATCTCTGGAGAGATCGGAAAATGGCTGTGCACCGACGCTTCCCATCCAACCTGATAGAGGTGCTGCAAAGAGGAATGGGTGAAACTGCCCAAAGATACGTAGGTGTGCCAAGCTTGTGCTGTCATATTCAAAAAGACTTGAAGCTGTAATTGCTGCCAAAGGTGCATCAACCCAAAGTATTGAGCAAAAGCTGTGAATACATATGTACATGCAATTTCTTAGGTTTTTTTTTTTTTAATAAATTTTCAAAAATCTAAAAAAAAAAAAAACCTTTTTCACATTGTCATTATGGGGTATTGTGTGCAGAATTTTGAGGGGAAAAAAGAATTTAATCCCTTTTGGAATAAGGCTGTAACATAACAAAATGTGGAAAAAGTGAAGTGCTGTGAATACTTTCCGGATGCACTGTATGCTGCGTGTCCACCTAGGTGTGTCTTTGATGGAAGAGAATAGTGCCGCTTACCAAAATTGAAGCTGATTCAAGCATACATGGGGTGTAACCAGTGGACCCACAGCAAATGATTGAGTGGCTGCTGGTTGAATGCTTAGGTTGCACCTCATTTATCAACACAGATATACAGTCAATGGTCTTTTCTAGTAGTTTACCCTCATCCAAGTTTGTGGTTGCCTTGTAAATTTCCTCCTTTATCTTCAAAAGTAAATGGCAAAACATGTTTCTATAAACATTTGAGGCAAGCGATAAGTATTTTAGTTGCTTAACATGTTTACTTTTAACTAACACAGCTAGCTTAAATGTTTAACGTGAGCTCCCTGAAAGGTTCACCTCGAGGTGTCCACACCTCATTTGCATAAAGAAGGGAGAACCTCAACTTTATGCTAATAAAGGAGCAGGCAACTAGCTGCTTCTCTTCACAAATCTAGAAGCACCACAACCAGAATGCATTGGGAAGCCTTGGGCAGCTGTGTATGTGACAAAGCAAGTGTCAGACACAGAATGTGCTATTCTAATTTCTAAGCTCATTACAACAAAATCCCTTTTATACACATGTGGACAAAATTGTTGGTACCCCTCTGTTAATGAAAGAAAAACCCACAATGGTCACAGAAATAACTTGAATCTGACAAAAGTGGTAATAAATAAAAATTCTATGAAAATTAACCAATGAGAATCAGACAATGCTCTTGAATTGTGATTCAACAGAATTATTTTAAAAAACAAACTCATGAAACAGACCTGGACAAAAATGATGGTACCCTTAACTTAATATTTTGTTGCACAACCTTTTGAGGCAATCACTGCAATCAAACGATTTCTGTAACTGTCAGTGAGACTTCTGCACTTCTCAGCAGGTATTTTGGCCCACTCCTCATGAGCAAACTGCTCCAGTTGTCTCAGGTTTGAAGGGTACCTTCTCCAGACGGCATGTTTCAGCTCCTTCCACAGATCTTCAATAGGAGTTAGATCAGGGCTCATAGAAGGCCACTTTAGAATAGTCCAATGTTTGGCTCTTAGCCATTCTTGAATGTTTTTAGCTGTGTGTTTTGGGTCATTATCCTGTTGCAAGACCCATGACCTGCGACTGAGACCAAGCTGTCTGACACTGGGCAGCACATTTCTCTCTAGAATACCTTGATAGCTTTGAGATTTCATTGTATCCTGCACAGATTCAAGACACCCTGTGGCAGATGCAGCAAAGCAACCCCAGAACATAACAGAACCTCCTCCATCTTTCACAGTAGGGACAGTGTTCTTTTCTTGGTATGCTTCATTTTTGCGTCTGTGAACATAGAACTGATGTGCCTTGCCAAAAAGTTCCAGTTTTGTCTTGTCTGTCCATAGGACATTCTCCCAGAAGCTTTGTGGCTTGTCAACATGCAGTTTGGCAAATTCCAGTCTAGCTTTTTTATGATTTGTTTTCAACAGCAGTGTCCTCCTTGGTTGTCTCCCATGAAGTCCAGTTTGGCTCAAACAATGATGGCTGGTGCGATCTGACACTGATGTACCTTGACCTTGGAGTTCACCATGAATGTGTTTAGAGGTTGTTCTGGGCTCTTTTGTTACCATTCGTATTATCCGTCTCCTCCTGCTGCCACGTCCAGGGAGGTTGGCTACAGTCCAGGGATCTTATAATTTCTGAATAATTCTGTGCAATGTAGTCCAGGAACCATCAAGCTGCCTTGGTGATGGTCTTATAGCCTTTACCTTTAACATGCCTTGTCTATAATTTTCTTTCTAATCTCTGAGACAACTGTCTCCTTTGCTTCCTCTGGTCCTTGTTTAGTGTGGTACACACCATGTCACCCAAACAGTACAGTGACTACTTGTCACCCTTTAAATAGGCCGACCTGACTGATTGCAAGTTTATAGCCACCTGTGATGTTAATTAGAGGACATGTCTTGGTTGAACATGTCCCTATGGTCACATTATTTTCAATCTTTTCTGGGGTACCATCATTTTTGTCCAGGCCTGTTTCATGAGTTTGTTATTTAAAGTAATTCTTGTTGAACCACAATTCAAAAGCATTGTCTGATTTTCATTGGTTAATTTTCATAGAATTTTTATTTATTACCACTTTTGTCAGATTCAAGTATTTCTGTGGCCATTGTGGGTTTTTCTTTCATTAACAGAGGGATACCAACAATTTTGTCCACAGCTGTATGTTTGCAAAGGTACAGTGGTCATAAAAAGTCTACAGACCCCCTGTTCAAATGGCTGGTTTTTGTGATGTAATAACAAAATAATGAGACCAAGATAAATCATTTCAAAAACTTTTTCCACCATTAATGTGAACTATAACCTGTATAACCCAATTAAAAGACAAACTGAAATCTTTTAAGGGGAAAAATAAAAAAACTTAAAATAACCTGTTTGGATAAATATGCAGACCCTTAAACTAATGCTTTGCTGCAACACCTTTTGGCTTTTATTACAGCACTGTCTTTTTAGGTAGGAGTCTATAGTGTGGCACATCTTGAAGTGGCAGTATTTGCGCACTGTTTCTTTACAAAAATGCTCCAAAATCTGTCAGACTGTGGGGCATCTCCTGTGCACCAGCACTCTCAGATCACCCCTACAGATGTCGACAGGATTCAGGTCTGGACTCTGTCTGGGCCATTCCAAAACCTTAATCTTCTTCTGGTGAAGCCATTCTTTTGTTGATTTGGATGTGTGCTTTGGGTCACTGTTGTGCTGAAAGATGACGTTCCTCTTCATCTTTAGCTTTCTAGCAGAAGCCTGAAGGTTGTGTGCCAACACTGACTAATATTTGGAACTGTTGTAATTCCTCACCTTGACTAAGGCCCCAGTTCCAGCTGAAGAATAACAGCCCCAAAGCATGATGGTGCACACCATTGCTCACTGTAGGTTTGGTGTTCTTTTGGTTATGAGCAGTGTTGTGTTTGCGCCAAATATACCTTTTGGGAACTATGGCCAAAACGTTCAACCTTGGTTTCACCGGACCATAACACATTTTCCCATGTTGCGTTTGGGAGAGTTCAAATGCGTTTTTGCAAAATGTAGTCTGACTTGGATGTTTTCTTGTAAGATAAGACTTCCCTCTTGCTACCCCTACCTCATAGCCCAGACATATGAAGAAGACCGGGGAGATTGCTGTCACATGTACAAAACAGCCCGCACTGCCAGAAATTCTGCAGCTCCTTCGATGTTGCCGTTCAACCTCTTGGCAGCCTCACGACCAGTGTTCTTCTCGTCTTTTCATCAATTTTTGGAGGGATGTCCAGTTCTTGGTAATGTCACTGTTGTGCCATATTTTCTTCCACTTGATGATGACTGTTTTCACTGTGTTCCATGATATATTAATGCCTTGGAAATTCTTTTTGTACCCTTCTGCTGACTGATACCTTTGAACAATGAGATCCTTATGATGCTTTGGAAGCTCTCTGCAGACCATGGCTTGTGCTGTAAGATTGTGACTGCAAAATTGTCAGAATAGCCTACGAGAAACAGCTGAACTTTATTTGGGGTTAATCAGAGGCACTTTAAATGGTGGCAGGTGTGTGCTGTCTCTCATTTAACATGAGTTTGAATATGGCTGGGTTAATTCTGAACACAGTCACATCCCCAATTATAAGAGGGTGTTGCAAATTTATGCAAAGAGGTTATGTAAGTTTTTGTTTTTAATTTTTAATTTTTCCCCTTAAAAAATCAGTTTGTTTTTTCAATTGGGGTTCTACGGGTATAGGTCACATTAGTGTGGAAAAAGTTTTGAAATGATTTATCTTGGTCTCATTTTTTCTTACATCGCAAAAACCTGGCATTTGAACAGGGGTGTGTAACCTTTTTACATCCACTGTACTTTAAGAAGAGAGAGGAACATAGGGTGACTTACAGGAGTGGAGGAAGGTGCACACAGGTGGACTACATCTTATACAGAGAAATCTAAAAGAATTAGGAGACTACAAGGTGGTGGCAGGGGAGAATGTAGCTCGACGGCATCAGATGGTAGTCCTGTAGGATGGCTTTGGAGAGCAAGAAGAGAAGAGAGTAAAGGTAGGGCCAAAGATTAAGTGGGGGAAGTTACAGGAGGAAGAAGGTCGCACAGAGTTCAGGAAGGAGTTGTTACAGGCTCTTGGTGGTAGGGAAGAATTACCAGATGACTGGGAAAGTACAGCAAAAGTATTGAGGGAAATGGATAGAAAGGTATGTGGTGTATCCAGTGTACAGAGGAAGGAAGACAAGGAGACTTGGTTGTGGAATGAGGAAGTACAGGAAAGTATTCAAAGAAAGAGGTTCGCAAAGAGAAAAAGTGAGGATAGTTCAGGGAGATGAAGAAAGTAGACAGGAGTATTTGGAATCTTGGTGCATGGCAAAGAGAGAGATGCAAAGACAAGGAAAAGGCATATAGTAAGTTGTATGAGAGGCTAACACTAAGGAAGGGGGAAAAGGACTTATATTGATTGGTTAGACAGAGCTTGACCTGGAAAAGATGTGCAGGCAGGTTAGGCTGATTAAGGACAGGAATGGTAACGTACTACACAAAATGATGAGAATGTGTTGAGAAGGCGGAAGGGATAAATTTGAAAAGCTGATGAATAAAGAAAATTAGAGAGGGGAGGATGAATGAAGGAAAGATGGTGAACAAGGAAGTCCCCAAGGATTAACAAGGCAGAAGTGAGGGCAGCGCTTGAAGAGGATGAAGAATGAAAGGCAGTTGGTTCCAGTTGACATATCAGTGGAGGTATGGAGATGTTTAGGAGAGATGGGCAGTGGGGCCTTTTAACCAGATTAGCACAGTTTTGGAGAGTAAGAGGATGCCTGAAGAGTGGAGAAGAAGTGTTTTGGTACCAGTTTTCAAGAACAAAGGTGATGCTCAGACCTGTAGTAACTACAGACCGCATAAAGCTGATCAGCCACACTATGAAGATATGGAAAGAGTGTTGTAAACCAGGTTAAGAGAAAGGTGACCATCAGTGAGCAGCAGTACGGTTTCAGGCCAATAACGAGTACTACAGATGCAATGTTTGCTCTGAGAGTTGTTATGGAGAAGTTTTGACAATGTCAGAAGGAGTTGCACTGTCTTTGTGGATCTAGAGAAAAGCGTATTTTTGATGGAGTGCCAAGTGAGGAAGAGTGTTAGTACTGTATGAGAAAGTCAGGAGTGGCAGAGAAGTATCTGAGGGTGATGCAGGACATGTATGAGGACAGCGAGACGGTGGTGAGATGTACTACAGGAGTGACAGATGGGTTCAAGGTGGGGGTGTGATTATATCAGGGATCGGCTCTGAGCTTCTTCTTGTTTGCCATGGTGATGGACAGGCTGACAGACGAGGTCAGGCAGAAGTCTTTGTGAACCATGATGTTTGCAGACGGCATTGTGATCTGTAGTGAGAGTAGGGAGCAGGTGAAAGAGAACCTGGAGAGGTGGAGGTATGCTCTGGAGAGAAGCGGAATGAAAGTCGGTAGAAGTAAGACAGAATACATGAGTGTGAATAACAGGGAGGCTGGTGCAACGGTGAAGATGGAAGGAGTAATGATAGTGAAAGTAAATGAATTTAAATACCTGGGGTCAGCCATCCAAAACAATGGAAAATGCACAAGGGAAGTGAATAAGAGAGTGCAGGCAGGGTGGAGTGGGTGGAGACAAGTGTCAGGGGATTTGTGACAGAAGCATAGCAGCAAGAGTGAAAGGGAAGATTTACAAAATGGTAGTGAGACCTGCGATGATGTAGGGTTTGGAGACGGTGGCAATGACAGAAAGACAGGAAATGGAGCTGGAGGTGGCAGAGTTGAAGATACTGTAAGATTTTTTTTGGGAGCAACTAGGAGGGACAAAATTAGAAATGAGTATATCAGAGGGACAGCTCATGTTGAGTGGTTTGGAGACAAACTAAGAGAGGTAAGGCTGAGATAGTTTGGAAATGTGCAGAGGAGAGATAGTGGCTGTATTGGACAAAGGATGTTGAAGATGGAGGTGCCAGACAGGAGGAAAAGAGGAAGACCACAGAGAAGATTCATGGATGTAGTGAAGGAGGACATGGAGAGGGTTGGTATTACAGAGAAAGATGCAAGGGATAGGGTGAGATGGAGGTGGATGATCCGCTGTGACGACCCCTCAAGGGAGCAGCCGAAAGAAGTATCATTTTCTAACATTTGTAGCATTCACTTGCAAGAAATTCTCGCATTGCAAGAAAATGTGTTTTTGTATGTGTGGGTGTTTTTTATATATAATATTAATTTCTAAGAATTATGTGCAACCCAGTGAAAAAAAAGCAATTCAGATATACATGGAAAGTGGGTATCTGAATATGCTTTGAATGTAAATAAAAATTCAGTGGAGGTAAATGTGCCTGTATGAATGTTAATGCTTTGTGAATCCCTCCTGAAGGGACCCAAAAACTAAAGCAGAGTGAAGATTGTGATTTCATAACTCCACAGTCTAAATGTGTACTAACTTATATATTAGCCATTACCCTTACTTTACACTGTGTATTGCTGGGTGTTTTTATCTGTATTTCGAAAAAGAAACCCTGGGTTAACATCATGCAAAGTTTCAGGGACCTCTATCATTAACTTTTGCCCCTGCACTCTAAAGTGTGCAGATATTTGATGGAAATCAGTGTCTCCTTCTGAATTAACACTTAGGTGAATTACCAGTCACTACTACAGTAATGTGCGACCAAGGAATTAAGTCCTCTGTATGAATTGCCTAATATGTCTCGGAAAGTTTTAGCAATCACTAACTGTTGACCAAGTGTGTGTTCATGTTTTTTTTTGTGTTGGAGTGGCCATCCAAAATGTCTACTCTGACACACTGGGCTGTATTTCATCAAGAAAATGTGCAAGTCACGTTGTTTTCCTTTGATATCTACGATATAATAAAGGCCTACACAGGACAACTTTTTCTTGTATATTACATTCACTCCTGGCTAGCAGTGAGTCATCAGAAACTGGTCCATCAACAGTCCACTCCAACACAGTGGTTCTATAATTTTACACTGACTGAACTTAATTGTGTTACTTTGTAACAACAGAACAAATCTGTAGCCTTTAGTTCTCATTTTTCAATAAACACAAGGTGAAACTGGATTCTTTGGTATGAGGTATATTTTGATATAAAGTATACTTGAAATATTGACCCCGTGAGAAACAGACAGCCTAGGTTACTGTGAAATGGCCCTTGATCCTTTTCCACAGTGTTACCTGGATTTGTAAGTTTGCCACCCATATTTTACCCCTGGAGCAGGAAAAAAATGTACACACCTTATTCAACGTTGTGCACCTACAGTATATACCTACATGCTGGATTCTGCACCGATCTCTGCCTCTTTATTAGAGCTGATGAAACTGAATATTTGCATGGGTCAGACTGCTCTGTCACATTGTGGACTGCTGCAGAGATGGCCACACAAGGTCCAGCTTATTTGGGAGAGTCACAAATTTGTTCAAGACATTTTGTTCTTAATATACATTATGCTGTTGGCAAGTCCTGCCACTTAAAATATGTACAGGACTGGGTCATAAGGCTGTGGAGGCTTTAATCTACAAACAAGACTCTTTGTATTAAAAACTCCCTCCCATCCCCGCCTTTGACCTCCTTAATCCTAATCTTTTGTATCTCATGTTGCCCACTGACATTTGCCTAATGTAAAATGGAAGCTTGGATTACTAATATAAAGGGGGAGACCACGGCTGAACGTGTGACTTTGCCATTTGCTTTTGGGTGGATCACAACTCCGAACATCCACAAAAACGAGGGCTGAAAACCTCGATACTAATGTAGTGAAGACAATCAAATATTTGGTACAGCCCTACAAAAAAGGTGTTAGTATTTATTTAAGCTTCTGTCCCAGCTGACAAGTCAATCTTTGCCATGAATACGTTTGGCTTTCTTGTATAAGTGTGGGGTGAAAATACAGTGTAAGCTTTCAGTACTGTGGGATCTGTTAGACCCTGTGGCGGATATCACGCTTGGTATGTCTGGGACATAAGCCAGCGTTAGAACGCATTAAACAGAGGCCCTCAGGCAAGCAAACTGCAACATTCAGCATTACCCCCTTGCTGCCTGCCGGCCTCGTCATGCCAGCAGTCACTCATGCGCGTCTTTGATTTCAGTTTATGCTTCTTGGTCCTGTGGAATAACTTGTGGGCAGTTATTTAAATCAGAAAGTTGACAAATTGCTTGAGCGAAATTGCAGTTCTGGCAAAGAAACAACAGAACAGCTGACAGGAGAGGGAAAACGCACACACACAAAAATAAAGGCTTGTGAAAAATGGCCGAAAAGGGAATAGCAAAGCCAGCTAAATCTACTTTTGGAAAATAAAAGGCATCACAAAAAGTCATTATTTGCTCTTTTCCCAAAGTGACGGATTGATGTAGGCAGGTTTTTGTTTTTGTTTTTTTTTTTTGCTGCTGGTTGGCGTTCATTTCCAGTCTGTCCAAGCGGCAGCCGCAACATGTAGCCACAAGCCGCGGGCTACGAATCATTTAGGCCACGCCGTGCCTGAGGTCTGCTGCTGTCGGGATGATTGATGGAGGCCGCCACCCCCGCGACTTCGTGGCAGGTTAGCCCACACACCACCGCTGACTGTTCACTTCATCCGTGGGAGTCCAGGAGAACTTTCACACCTGGGGTCATTCAGTATTGTGTCTATGATGTTCAAGCAGAATAAGACGGTCCGATTAATGAAATGGGGGGAAGAGAAGTTATGACAGAGATTTTTAAGACATTCTACTGATTAAAGGTTTGCTTTCATCCTGCCTCCTCCTGTCTGAAAGTTGAAATGTCCTTGGGTGAGAAACCGAATCCCAAATTGGCCCGAAGGAACCATTGGTGTTTGTGTCTAGCATAGTGCTGAATAAATGCTCTATGTCTGAATGTGGGTTGCCCTTGTCAAAAGTTTAACTATTCTGCTTTTTATTTATTTTTATTGATTGCTGACTTGTGAAAAACATCAAACACAACTTACTGCTTTTCATTCATTTTTTTATGTAGACAAAGATGACTTCCACCATCTTTATTGATTTTGCTTGGGGTACAATAATATAAGTGATAAAAACATAAATCATAGTTGCAGAGTATTTTTAGGTGTTTCAGTTGCTGTGTTTCAGAAAGGGACAAATCCACCAAAAAAGTGAAGAAAATGTATTGTTTTACTATTGTTGTTGGTTAATCTTGCAGTCAGAGGTATGATCAATAAAATGTCAGTAAAGCCTGAAAAATCTCCATCTCCAACAGCCAAAAAACTGCTTAAACTTCAGAAATAATTGGTTTACTGTACATTTACAGAACTGAGAACTCAAATATTCAGTTATTTGGCATTATTTTCCCCCCAAAATGGCTTGATTTTGATAAAGGTAAGTAATAAAGTTGGCCTGCCCTCCCCTGAAACAAATGTAAATTTAGGAGAAAATCTCACACATTTACAAGAACCAAAAAAGTAGCATTTTGATTGGTCACAAATTTACCAAAAAAGTCACAAATTTATATGAATGAACGTGGAAAAAGTGCAAGAAAAATTTCTAATTTGCTAATTTACGAGGGGGAAGAAAAGTCATTGGATTACGAGAAAAGCAGCAAAATTAAGACAAAAAATGGATTTACAAGAAAAATGTTACTGATTTATAATAAAACATGTAAATGTACAATAAAAAATGCTTCAAATTTACCGAAAAAGCTTTTTGAAAGAAAGTTGTGATTTTCCCCCAAAAAGCTGAAATTTATAAGAAAAGCCACATTTCTCAAAAACATTGACACTGATGCAATTTACAGAATATTTGTATGCTCATTGCTCCTGAATATTCAAAACCTCAAAACTGCTCTTTGGTACAGCCCTAGACCAAACCAAATAATGTTTATGTAGCTTGATACTGTCAACTGATTGACTGATTTTATTTAGCATATTTAGTGTAGTTCCATTCATATCTCAGCTCGGTGTTTTGCTTCCAGACCACTTCTGTTGAATGTAATTATGGATAAATAACTCACTTGGTTTTCCCTTCAATCTAACAAATGCAGCACAACTCAACACAAGGCTGACACAGAAGCTCTACAGTAGTCTGTTGTTTTTGTGCTGCTTGAGTTTATCTTAGAAAACAATGAGCAAACCAACAAGCTGTGGATCACACTCTGGATTAACCCAAGTTATAAATAACAAACAAGGGAAACCCTTGTGTTCGGATTCTGGACAAAGATGGCATTCTTTCCCAAACCCACAAGTCGGATCTCCTCATGCTCAGAGTTTCCGTGGCCGCTCGCTGTCTTTGAGACATTTTTGGTCTCTGCTTCGTTTTCCTCTCCCCCCACTCTCATAAGGAGGAAGCCATATACTGTACAGATTGTGACGTAGTGAAAGTGGAGTTTTCCAGAGGCGGGTGTTTCCGCAGTCATGCCTGAAAGGAGGAGCTGTTCATTCAGTGCTTGTCTGTTTTACATTTTCATATAGATATTCCGTACTTGGTGTTTAAAATGTAGGACAAGGGCATACCTGTAGTACACACGGGCGCTTGGTGGGATCCTTTAGGGTTTTTTGGCAGCCTTTATCAGTCAGATCTCTGCAGACATCTGTTAAGGTGCTCATTTTCATATAGAGTCTAAAGGAGTATTTTCTAAGGTGTTTTATCTTTTTTTTTAATAGTTTTGGGAAGCGATCAGCAGGCAGCCTGCGACGTGGATGTGAGTGCATCGTCCTGGAACCCTCAGAGATGATTGTGGTGAGTCCCTTTTTATTGTTTTAGCTTTTTGTCATGCTAGTGTGAAAGACAGTACTACCACAACACTTAGCTGCAGCAAAATAGAACAGTAATTACCATTTTTGCCAAGTTTTTTAAATTGTGCATTCACAGAAGTGAAAGAAAACAACAATATGCTGCAGGAGAGAACAGAACATGAGCATTTTACCACCTGAATGATAATTTTCTTCATAAAAAGACCTATTCTAATGGTAAACACCTTGCACTTCCTACATCTCAAAAAATTACACCCACCTGCCGTTTTAGATCAAAAATAAATTATTCATGCCTTAATACTAGCTGGGTTATTGATGTGAAAATACAGAAGATGTATAATAATTATTGATTTTTGTAATCCCGTTTATGAAAGAAAGCGCACTGGACCCATGTGGATCACCAGTCTGATAATACCGACTACAGAGCATTGTCATAATTTTAAAATAACATCCCTGAGAGTTGGTGATGTTTTTGTACCGATCAATGTAAGTGCTTTCTATTGACGTTTCTTTGGTGCTGTGTTTAACCTTGTCTTTACTGCAGGAATAAATAATGCTGCATCAGCTATTGACGAATAAAGACCTGTATAGAATGAAGGAAGTATTTCACAAAAGATACAGCTTGGCCAATCATTTTTGCAGAAAAGTGTTCAAGAAATACTGTATATTATTTGATTTTTTTTTTAAAGTAAATTGAGGTAAATTTGCTTCGACTTCAGGTTTCTCTCACTCAGTCACATAGATTTACTTGTAAATGGCTCACTAAAGTGTGAACGATTATAGTGATAAAGTCTGGAATGGGAGTCCAAAACTGACACTTCTTTGTTGTTTCTGAAAGTTCTTCAAATGCATTCACCCCCACTTGTCCCTGAAGGTCCGTAGATCCTTAAAAAATGTTAAAAAGCCTAAAATTTACGAATTCAAAATTAATGTCTTACTTATCCATAAAAGTGCAAATTAATCCTTAAATCAGTCTTTCACTTAAAAATACCACAGATGTATTTTCTTGCGTTTTATGGCGAAAAGGTTTTGTGAATTTCTAATCACCATTTTACATTTTAGCCTTGAAATGAGAAGAAGCAACAGTGGTCACTGATTTACAAGAAAAGGCTGAATTTAAGCGGAGAACAAACTCATGAGAGGAAGCTACAAATTTATAAGAATGAACTAGCAAATTCATGAGAAAAAAAGTTACTAAGGAAACACATGCAAACGTATTGGAAAAAAGTCTACAGTTTATGAGAAAATTAGACAAATTTATGAGAAAAGTCTTAAAACCAGCAGCAGTGTTCCGGTTGTGGAGACTAGTTTTTGCTACATTTGCAGCTTAGTTTAAATAGTTTCATTATCTAGTGGCGTCCTGTACATTTGTCATGAGATGCCTTGATAACCCCAAATTTGAAGCATTTTTAGTTTCCGTAAATATTTGTACAAAACTATTGGTAATGTCTTCCCAAGTTTTAGCTATTTCATGAATATAAGGTCTTGAAGAGCCCTATTATGCTTTTTGGGACTTCCCCTTTAATTTGGCGCATTGTGTGGGATTTTTGTGACATTACGTATATGGTTTGCAAAGTCAAACAGCCCAAAGTCCACCTGCACAGGACTTCTCCTCTCCCACAAGACTAGGACTGCAACTCTGCCTCAAACACCTCCTTCGGATTTTCTGTTTTGTTCTGTGAGGTTGTTACGTCATTACTTAATGGACCTGATGGAGACCTGCCCCGAGGATAATCTGGCACACCCTCTCCTCGGAGGAGAAGCAGAAGTTTGCACAGAGCCTCGCCGCTCTCATAGCTACGGTGCAGACGACAAGCTAGCTAGCAGCCCATCCGGGATTTGTTAGACCTCTTCTCAGTAAATTCTAGTCACCTCATTAAAAGTCTGTCTTTTTGACTTCCGGTTATGGCTGCCACGTAGGACGGACGTGTCTCGCTCTGCTCTGCTCCTGGAGAAAAAAAATCGGCAAATAACTCTCTCATTTGGGACAGAACGTATCCCAGCGTTCGGGCGAGGATATGTCGGCGAAGCCTAAGGCTGGAAAACCAGGTAAAGGAAAAAGCGAGCCGCCGAAACAGTCCAAATTAACGGACTTTCAGGTCTGTGACGCAGCAAATAAAACTCCATATATGGCGGAGGAGGCTGGCAACGGTGCGATGTCTGCGGGGGGAGGCGCAGATGCGCTGATGGCTGCCATGAGTTCAATGAGAGCGGACTTTTCCTCTAGATTTGATGGGATTATGACAGCGTTGGAAGGAATAAGAAAGGAATTGGGTGACTGTGTAGAACGAACGGCGCAGATGGAGCTCCGTCTCGCTAGTGCTGAAGATGACGTCACCCGTCTTCAATTAAAGGTGCGCCGCTTTGGAAAAAAAAAATAAATCTCTGGAAGATAATATTTTGGATTTGGAATCTCGGTCGAGACAGAATAACTTGAGGCTGGTGGGTCTTCCAGAGGAATCAGAAGGTCGGGACGTATGTTCCTTTCTGGAAAAGTGGATTCCGGAGGTGCTGGGCAGCGAGGAGTTGCAGTCAGCAGTGGTTCTGGAAAATGCACATCGTATTGGCCCACGGAGAGATAAGGGACCGCCGAGGACCTTAATTATGAAGTTTCTTAGCAACAGAGACAGGATGAAGATCTTCAACGCTGCACAAGCTAAAGGAGAGATTAAACACCAGGACCAGCAGGTGCGGTTCTACCCAGATTTGGCCACAGGAATCCAGCAATTGAGGAAGCAGTTTGATCCCGTACGTAAGGAGCTGCGCAAACCTTGGGATTCGTCATGGTGTAATCTATCCTGCGAGACTGCTGACCACGTATGAGGGCAGAACCCACATCTTCAAGACCCCAGAGGAGGCGCAGGAGTTCATCAAGAAGATCAAAGAAGAAGAAGAGACTGGTGGGAGCTAAGCATGAACAAAATATAAGGTAGAATAATTAAGCATTTGCACAGGCATCTGACTGACTTGAAGTAAATAGTAAGTTTACAAAATATAGATTGTATTATATATTAAAAAAACAAAACAAAAACAAAACAAACAAAAAAAACTATGATGTACAAAGTTGTTAAAAATTTTGGAGTTAAGTTGGAAAACTACAGAGGAGAGTTAATGTTACGTCATTAAAAGCAGTAGAGTTAGGGTGATTGGGAGGATGAAGAAGGAGTGGCTTAGGCTGTTCCCCGTGGGTGTGGAACGGTCGATGGCTATATCGGGAGACAGAATTTTTCTTTTGATTTTGGGGGGTTTGCCACAAGTGTGGGAAGGGGAAATTTGTTTGTGTGTAGTTTGTAGGATGAATGTTCAAACCACTCATGTTTTTGCTTCTCTGTATGAGCATGTTTACACTGCAAGGTAATCCCAAACTCTCTATTGATCATAACCAAAGTGTTAATCTTAATTTAACTTCATGGAATTGCAGAGGTCTACAAAACTTAAAAAAACTTAAACAAGTTATGAATAAAATAAAAGGACATGGGTTCAAAAATTGTGTTTTTACAAGAAACTCATCTAATAGAGGAGGATGTTAAAAGAATTAGGAGTAGATGGCAAGGAAGTGTATTCACCTCTTCATTTTCATCCCGAGCCAGGGGAGTTATGACTCTCATACATAAATCAGTTCCTTTTCAAGTGAAAAATGTAATTGGAGACAAATTTGGAAGATATGTAATCTATTCAAGGTTCTTTGCTATTAGAAAATATAAATCTTGTGAACTTATATGGTCCCAATATAGATGATCAGAAGTTCTTTGCTAATTTATTTCTTATTTTATCATCACTTACAGGGCAACATATAATAGCAGGGGATTTTAATTGTACATTGAATCCAGGTATAGATAGATCAACAGGACTGGATTGTACGCACATTGGATGTAGGATGACTATTAATCATTTTATGAAAGAATTGAGATTGTTAGATATATGGAGAGAAATGAAACCACAAGTTAAAGCCTATTCTTGTTATTCCAGTACCTACAAGACATTCTCACGTATTGATTATTTTTTGATTTCCACAGAATTAAGGTCCAAGATTCAAAACTGCTTTTATGATAACATCGTGATCTCTGATCATGCACCCTGTTGTCTAATATATGTAGATAAAAAATTGACAAAGGAATCAGGTAGATGGCAATTTCAGCATAAATGGCTTCAGGATGAGGAATTTGTCAAGTATATAGAAAAACAGATAGACGAGTTCTTTGACATCAATACTACACAAACATCAGCATGTGTAAAGTGGGAGGCTTTCAAAGCTTTTATTAGGGGACATATTATTAGTTATACAGGATCAAAATCTAAGAAGACTCGAGAGGAGAGAGCTAAATTGGAACATAAAATAAAAAGTCTTCAGTAAAAAGTGTATGCAGGAAGTGACCCAAGGTTGGAGAATGAATTACTGATTTTGAGAGCTGAATACGACAAAAAATCAGCGAATAGAGCTGCCTCGAGTCTTCTAAGATTGAAACAATCTTTTTATGAACAAGGTGAAAAATGAGGAAAATTATTAGTATGGCAGATTAAACAATTAGAAATTAAAACACCAATTACCAGTATTATAAGTAAAGGACAGGTAGTTATAGATCCTTTAGAAATTAATAGAGCCTTTAGAGATTACTATGAAAAATTATATGATACCAAAAATGAACCTGATTTAACAAAACTAAATGGGTTTTTGAACGAACTATCTATACCGTGTATTCCAAATGAAAACAGGGAGATATTGGAGTCTAAAATTAGTCAAGAAGAAGTTGGGCTAGCCATTGATAATATGAAATCAGGAAAAAGTGCAGGACCAGATGGTCTTCCAGTTGACCTTTATAAAAAATTTAAGAATAAATTAATAAAACCTTTTTTGGAAATGGTTCTAGAAGCATTTCAAAAATAATAATTTACCATCATACATAAATAATGCCTTAATTATACTGCTGCCAAAACCAGGTAAGCCCTCTAATAAATGTGAAAATATGAGACCAATAAGCCTATTAAACGCCAACCTTAAGATAATCTGTAAATTTTAGCAAGACGAATACAAGAAATTTTACCAAATATTATTAATCGAGATCAGAATGGCTTTATAAAGGGTAGACAAGGCTTCCATAATGTAAGAAGACTATTTAATATTATTTATTTTAATAAAGAAGCAATCGGATACAGCCTCTCCTATCATTGGACGCCGAAAAGGCCTTTGATAGAGTTGAATGGCCCTTTCTTTTTGAAGTCCTACAAAGGTTTGGACTTGGAAATAATTTCATAAAATGGGTTCAAATAATATACAATAATGCTACAGCAGAAATCCTAACAAATAACAATATTTCAAAACCAATAAAAATCAATAGAGGATGTCGACAAGGCTGTCCACTTTCACCTTTACTGTTTACTATGGCATTGAACCTTTAGCGATAGCGATACGTTTACATTCACAAATATATGGAATTAAAAGTTGGACCCAACAGAACATAAAATCTTCCCTGTACGCGATGATATAATTTTGTTTTATGTCGAATCTAAAAAATCAATTCCAACCTTGTTGAATTTAATAAAGAATTTTGGGGAAATATCAGGATAAAAATAAATAAAACTAAATCTTCAATATTAATGCCTAAATGAGACCCAGAGAAATTACCCAGCCCCTGAGGTAAATCAATTTCAATGTTGTAACATCAGTTTAAATATTTAGGAATCCAAATTGTAGCTAAGCTAGAATCAGTCGCCAGTGTCAACTATGAAGCCTTAATGTCAGATATCAATGAGTTAACTCAGAGATGGATGTCACTACCAATGTCGATGATCGGGAAGAATCAATATACTTTAAAAGTAATATTTTACCTAAAATACTTTATTTATTTCAATACATTCCCTTATCTCCACCACTTAGATCTATTCTCAAGAATAAAAAAAAAGTTAGTGGAATTTATATGGAACAACAGGAGGGCTAGATTACGTTTGTCTTTATTATATTTACCATTTGATCGTGGAGGTCTGAAATGTCCAAATTTTATGTTGTATTATTGGTCGGCACAACTGAGGTCTATGACATATTATTTTTCATCAAATGATCTCCCTCACTGGACTGAAATGGAATCATACAATTTACCTTTACCTCTTCCCATATTCATATACTCAGATTCGGCAAAAAAATTACAAAAACAAGTTAAAAATCCATTTGTAAAGCATATGATCAAAATATGGTGTGAAGCTAAAAACTATTTAAAAGAACCACAGTTATTGTCACAATTTAGTCCAATATGGGGTAATCAATATTTTAAACCAGGGAGAGCGGACGCTGTATTTAAAGTATGGAATTTAAAAGGGATACAAAAGATTCAGGATTTATATTTGCCATGTGCAGATAACATAATGTCTTTTGAAGAGCTGAGGATCAAATTTAATCTCAATAGAACACATTTTTTTAAATATCTTCAACTTAGAAACTTTATTCGATCAAATCAAAATAAAGCTCTCACTCGACCTATTTATTCATCCTTGGAAAAAATGATGATGAAAGATAGTAAAAGAAAGGGTATTATTTCAGAGTTTTATAACTCATTGACACTATCTTCAAGTGAAAATTCACTGAAAAGATTAAACTACTGGAAAGAAGATCTGCAAACTGAAATTTCAGAGGAACAATGGGAATTGGCTTGTACAGAAGCTCAAACCAAATCAATAAATGCACGCCTTAAATTGATACATTTCAAATGGTTAATGCGGATGTATGTTACACCGGAGGAGTTAAATAGATATAACAAAAATATACCAGATACATGCACAAAATGCATGGAAAGTAAAGGAACCCTATTTCATTGTTTATGGGGAATGTAGATTAATAAGAATGTTTTGGGAAGAGGTGAGGGTAACAATTGAAAAAATAATCTCAAAACAAATCATATTGAATCCTAAACTGTTTTTGTTGGGTCTGTACCCAGAAAAGCATAATTTTAATAAAAGTGAAAGAACATTCATAGACCTCAGTTTGCTTAATGCCAAAAAATGTATTGCACTATTATGGAAAAAGACTCATAGACCAGATGTGACTCAGTGGTTAAGACAGATGTTAACAAACCTTCCATTAGAAAGAATAACATATATACTGAAATCAAAGGAAATTGTGTTTGAGAATATATGGAGACCTTTTATTGATTATGTAAAAAATATAAACATAACTCTTGAAGAAGAAGGTGAATGATGTGTGTGGACCTTGTAAATTCCAAACTGGTGAACATAATATGTATACTTATGTATTGGATTGTCTAGACTAAACAGAGGAGCATTGTTGAAGATTTGATTTTGTTGGTGGTTGTTGGTGTTTTTTAGTGTATTTTTTTTTTTTGTAGTACTTTAGTGTTAGTGTTTGATGTTTGTATCATGTTTGTTAAAAAAAAAAGGTTCAATAAAGATATTGTGGAAAAAAAAAGTCTGTCTTTTAATTATTAGGTTTGTATAGTTTTTTTTTAATCATAAAATTCCAATGTTGTACTTGCAAAAATTGCACTTTTTTTCCCCTCTTCAAATTTATGGCTTTATTTGCATAAATCTGTGACCTTCCCATAAATGTTGAGTTTTTGCATTTTGATTTGTGACATGATTCCTGCAAATATGTAGTAGTTTTTCTCCTTGAATTTTCAACTTGATTATGGAAAATTGTACTTTGTTTGCTTTTGTGTGGCCGAATTCTCCTAAATTTATGGGATTTTTGCCATGCATTTTGTTACACATAGATGCGTTATGTTTTACATTTAACTTTGTGGCTTTATTCTCACAAAATTCTGTTTTTTCTTTTTAAATTTTCAACATGACAGATTTGTGTTTAATTTGTGGATTCTTTTGTGTAATTTTTTTTTTTTACAGATTTTTATTTTATTTTTCAAATACTTCATCATGAGTTTGGAAGGTATTTTATCAGATCTATTTTTTTTTTTTAATCTTAAGTGTATAACTGTCATAAAATTGCTTTTTTTTCTGGTACATTTGCAGATTTATGCTTGTAGATTTGTACTTTTTTCAGTTTTAAATTTGTTGCTTTATTTGAATAAATTTGCTGTCATTCTTGCAATTTTTTTCCTCTTGAATTTCCAACTCGAGCAAATTTGTGCTTTTCCGTATGTGTGTGTGTGTGTGTGTGTGTGTGTGTGTGTGTGTGTGTGTGTGGCGGTTCCTTGTGATTTCATGTGTTTTTCTTCTGATTAGTTTGTGACTTTTTACATGTGGATGTGCAAAGTTTTTTCTTGCAAACTAGGAGAAGTTTTTTTTTGGTTATGGTAAATTTACTACTTTTTTATTGTAAATTAGCAGAAGAGCTCATGGGAGTTTAGGGTTTACCATTGTAGCATCATGGGCTCAGTGGGTTTATCACTTCAAATGCTACCTGTAAAGTGGCTAATAAGAGCGACGGAGCTACAGGCCATTGCTGAATTCATCCGCATTTAGCACATGGGCCCACTGCTAATGTAGATCTCTGTTAACCCACCCTATCCTTCATGAAGGGGAGAGGATGGATTCGGGTTAATAAACCTTGTTGAGTCTCTCAAACATGAGGCAAAAAAACCAAGCTGCTCACAAGTCTGTAACCACAACGATACAGACAAGCACCCATGTTCCCATCGCTCCGAGATTTTGCAATTAGACACACAGTCACACTTACGCTCTCGCTCGCACACGGCTCCTCTGCCGTTGTCATGGCAGCAGCTGGTAAGGCAGAGAGAAATTTTAGCGGTGTAATCCCAAAGGCTGAGCGATGTGAAATGTGAAGCCGCAGCGAGCGAGGAGGAATGTCCCCAAAACATAAAGAAAAACAAACTTAAGTAAGTCATCCCATCATGATCCAAAGCGGCCTGACAGCAAGTCATTACTTAAGATCGTCAAAAAAGACTGTAAAGTATGACTTAGCTGATGGCTGTGTTCATACAAGTTAATTAAAAATGGAAATGTGGATTTTAATCTAATTTATACATGTTATATCATTGTTATTAATGTGTCAGGAACCCAGCGAGTTAACTGGAAAACTCCACTAGGCTCCAGCTTTTTTTTTTTTTGCTTTATTTTGTTTTTTTGCTCGCTATCCTCACCTCCTGCTCACTCCTTCTTTTTCCTCTCATCACTCTGTTTCTTCGTCTCAGTTTCTGGTTTTGTGTTGTGAGCCCCCTTTGACGTAGGTGTGCAAGGTGCAGCCCACACACACTTCTATTTATATGCAATAAGAGGGGCAGAAGGCTTCGAGGTGGAGAGAGAGAGAGTCTGTGTGTGTTGGAGTGGGTGGGTGGGTGGTGGTGGAGGGGCGTGAATGAAGACACGCAGAGTCACCCCCCTCCCCTCTTACCGACTCCCTCCCCTTCTGTCATTTTCAGGTGGACTATATGGATGAAAATGAGGAGTATTTTCAGCGGCAAGCCTCGCACAGACAGTCCCGGCGGCGTTTTCGGAAGATCAACCAGAAAGGGGAGAGGCAGACGATCATCGACACTGTGGATCCGTATCCCACCGGGAAGCCGTCCATAGCCCGAGGGTACCACACGGTGAGTTTTGCCCCTACGCTACATCTCGACGTTGTTTACTCCCCCGCTGTGGTGGATCGCTGCATCCAGTTTGCTTTGTTTGTGTGTCAGGCTCCTGCTTCAGAACCTGTTGTGTGTTTCTGCTGTTTAGCAGTAGCTGGTAGCTGCGTCTTTTCACTCCGCCGGGTCCCCTTTTCTGACCCTTAGATGAACTGTGTTGTCTTATTTCCTGGGAAAAAGGTTGTCCTCCTGCTGGGTGCACACTGAGCTTCTTTTCCTGGTCTCCCTGTACTTCTTGTAGTGTTTCGGTGTTTTATCCTTCTTTGGTAGATTAGACCTGCTTCACTTTGGTGTGATGTACCAGCTCCTGTTGGCTTTTGTCCGTTGCACTATCCTTTCCTTGATACATTTTATGTGGAGTAGTTTCAGTTTGTGTGCTATATTTTCCTCCTCAGAATTGTATACTGTTTCAATACCATCACTCATACGTTTCATGCACTTTACTTTAGTATATCCCTAAGTAAACTATGTATAACCATATATGCCTAGTAAGCTGAATGTTTACAGATAAAATACGCTGTTCAAATTCAGCCTCTTCTTGAATATACAGTATCTTCCCTTTCCCATTTATGTTCCATGATGAAA
The DNA here is from genome assembly GCA_020510985.1 of Pholidichthys leucotaenia. Classification (NCBI taxonomy): domain Eukaryota; kingdom Metazoa; phylum Chordata; class Actinopteri; order Cichliformes; family Pholidichthyidae; genus Pholidichthys; species Pholidichthys leucotaenia. The sequence goes on from CM035840.1 coordinate 345,609,101, forward strand.
ATGTCTTTAGATGCATCTGGCAAAGGTTAACCTAAATATGAATGATTTTCTAAAGACTGACATTTCTCCATGAGGAAATTCTAGATGATAGCGTTAAATATTGTATTGAATCTTGTACAGACAACATGCTGACAACCTGTTGCCTCAAGGCATGCATGCAACATTTTAGTAAAGAGCTGTGTCCATTTCCCACATTTGACTGTAGGCAGCTGCACCGGAAGGGTTCAGCTTCATAGTAAACACAACAGACACCCACCAAACTTTCATATTAATTAGCCTCAACCAGATGCCTCGAACTGGCACTGCACAGCACTACCATGAACCATTTTCATCATATCAACAGGCTCCTCAGCCTGTAACCAAATAACTTCCAAATACCTTTATTCAACATAACCTGGAGACTTAACAGAGTGTGACGCTGAGGTGTTGATAACGGAGGTGGAGGTTAGAAAAAATATTTTATTTTTTTCTGACCCTCCAGAATCAACAATAAACCTAAGTTTACCGAGTGGACAGTGTTACAATGACAGTTCATTCATTCATTTTTTTTTTTTTTTTTTTAATTTCTGTCGGATCATAACAAGACAAAAGAGAAAAGGAAAGAGAAAAAGACAACATATTTCAGACAGAAAGGGTGTAGGCTGAAGCAACAGCTTGTGCCTACACCCCAGTTAATGCAGCCAGATCAGACGGAAATAAAATAAAATAAAACGGTTTGGCATTAAAGTTAAAGTGTATAGACGGTCACTCTATGACAGCGTGACAGCGTGCTGTGAAAGAAAGCCCTCAGTAATCCGCCTAGACAGACTTGATGTTACTAAGTAAATAAAGTAAATAAACACCACTGAATACCACGCCAATCTTTCAGCTGAATTCATCCATCCATCCATCCATCCATCCATCTTTCTTCTGCTTAATCCTTTTCGGGTCACGGGGGGGCTGGAGCTTATCCCAGCGTCTTTGGGCGAGAGGCAGGGTACACCCTGGACAGATCGAAAGTCCATCACAGGGCCAACACAGAGAGACAGACAACCTTCCACTCCCACAGTCACACCCAAGGACAATTCAGAATCCCCAGTTTGATGCCAATTAACCTAACTTGCATGTTTTTGACATGTGGGAGGAAACCGGAGAAATCCCGGAGTAAACCCACGCAGACATGGGGAGAACATACCGGAGTGGTGGCTCAGTTGGTAGAGCATCCACCCCACACCCGGGAGGCAGGGGTTCAAATTCCGGCCGGGTCATGCCGAAGACCATATAAAAGCGGAACTTCCTGCTGTCCAGCTTGGTGCTCAGCAATAATGGAATGGAGGAGGGAACTCTGTGGCGGTGCCTTGCATGGCAGTGGCCCTCTGATTCTACATATGGGGTGTGTGTGATTAACACTGTAGATAGGAAAAACACAATTTCGTTCAACTGTACGTTGTATGGTTGAATGACAATAAAGGGTGATTTTTTTTCCCCCACAATATCTTTATTGAACCTTTTTTTTTTTAACAAACATGACACAAACAATCAAACACTAACACTAAAGTACTACAAAAAAATGCACTAAAAACACCCACAACCACCAACAAAATCAAGTCTTCAACAATGCTCCTCTGTTTAGTCTAGACAATCCATTACATAAGTATACATATTATGTTCACCAGTTTGGAATTTACAAGGTCCGCACACATCATTCACCTTCTTCTTCAAGAGTTACTAACTAACTACTAACTAACCTGCACTTATATAGCGCTTTTCTAGTCACAAAGACCACTCAAAGCGCTTTCATTAATACTAACCCTCTATTCTAAGGGAGTTATGTTTAAATTTTTTACATAATCAATAAAAGGTCTCCATATATTCTCAAACACAATTTCCTTTGATTTCAGTATGTATGTTATTCTTTCTAATGGAAGGTTTGTTAACATCTGTCTTAACCACTGAGTCACATCTGGTCTATGAGTCTTTTTCCACAGTAGTGCAATACATTTTTTGGCATTAAGCAAACTGAGGTCTATGAATGTTCTTTCACTTTTATTAAAGTTATGCTTTTCTGGGTACAGACCCAACAAAAACAGTTTAGGATTCAATATGATTTGTTTTGAGATTATTTTTTCAATTGTTACCCTCACCTCTTCCCAAAACATTCTAATTATTCTACATTCCCATACACAATGAAATAGGGTTCCTTTACTTTCCATGCATTTTGTGCACGTATCTGGTATATTTTTGTTATATCTATTTAACTCCTCTGGTGTAACATACATCCGCATTAACCATTTAAAATGTATCAATTTAAGACGTACATTTATTGATTTGGTTTGAGCTTCTGTACAAGCCAATTCCCATTGTTCCTCTGAAATTTCAGTTTGCAGATCTTCTTTCCAGTAGTTTAATCTTTTCTGTGAGTTTTCACTTGAGGATAGTGTCAATGAGTTATAAAACTCTGAAATAATACCCTTTCTTTTACTATCTTTCATCAACATTTTTTCCAAGGATGAATAAATAGGTCGAGTGAGAGCTTTATTTTGATTTGATCGAATAAAGTTTCTAAGTTGAAGATATTTAAAAAAATGTGTTCTATTAAGATTAAATTTGATCCTCAGCTCTTCAAAAGACATTATCTGCACATGGCAAATATAAATCTTGAATCTTTTGAATCCCTTTTAAATTCCATACTTTAAATACAGCATCCGCTCTCCCTGGTTTAAAATATTGATTACCCCATATTGGGCTAAATTGTGACAATAAGTGTGGTTCTTTTAAATAGTTTTTAGCTTCACACCAAATTTTGAACATATGCTTTACAAATGGATTTTTAACTTGTTTTTGTAATTTTTTTGCTGAATCTGAGTATATGAATATGGGAAGAGGTAAAGGTAAATTGTATGATTCCATTTCAGTCCAGTGAGGGAGATCATTTAATGAAAAAATAATATGTCATAGACCTCAGTTGTGCCGACCAATAATACAACATAAAATTTGGACATTTCAGACCTCCACGATCAAATGGTAAATATAATAAAGACAGACGTAATCTAGCCCTCCTGTTGTTCCATATAAATTCCACTAACTTTTTTTTTTTAATTCTTGAGAATAAATCTAAAGGTGGTGGTAAGGGAATGTATTGAAATAAATAAAGTATTTTAGGTAAAATATTACTTTTAAGTATATTGATTCTCCCGATCATCGACATTGGTAGTGACATCCATCTCTGAATTAACTCATTGATATCTGTCATTAAGGCTTCATAGTTGACACTGGCGACTGATTCTAGCTTAGGCACAATTTGGATTCCTAAATATTTAAACTGATTTACAACGTTGAATTGATTTACCTCAGGGGCTGGGTAATTTCTCTGGGTCTCATTTAGCATTAATATTGAAGATTTAGTTTTATTTATTTTATATCCTGATATTTCCCCAAAATTCTTTATTAAATTCAACAAGGTCGGAATTGATTTTTTAAGATTCGACATAAACAAAATTATGTCATCGGCGTACAGGGAGATTTTATGTTCTGTTGGTCCAACTTTAATTCCATATATTTGTGAATGTAAACGTATCGCCATCGCTAAAGGTTCAATTGCCATAGTAAACAGTAAAGGTGAAAGTGGACAGCCTTGTCGACATCCTTTATTGATTTTGAAATATTGTTATTTGTTAGGATTTCTGCTGTAGCATTATTGTATATTATCTGAACCCATTTTATGAAATTATTTCCAAGTCCAAACCTTTGTAAGACTTCAAAAAGAAAGGGCCATTCGACTCTATCAAAGGCCTTTTCGGCGTCCAGTGATAGGAGAGCTGTATCCGGTGCTTCTTTATTAGAATAAATAATATTAAATAGTCTTCTTACATTATGGAAGCCTTGTCTTCCCTTTATAAAGCCATTCTGATCTCGATTAATAATATTTGGTAAAATTTCTTGTATTCGTCTTGCTAAAATTTTACAGATTATCTTAAGGTCGGCATTTAATAGGCTTATTGGTCTCATATTTTCACATTTATTAGAGGGTTTACCTGGTTTTGGCAACAGTATAATTAAGGCATTATTCATGTATGATGGTAAATTACTATTTTGAAATGCTTCTAAAACCATTTCCAAAAAAGGTTTTATTAATTTATTCTTAAATTTTTTATAAAGGTCAACTGGAAGACCATCTGGTCCTGCACTTTTTCCTGATTTCATATTATCAATGGCTAGCCCAACTTCTTCTTGACTAATTTTAGACTCCAATATCTCCCTGTTTTCATTTGGAATACACGGTATAGATAGTTCGTTCAAAAACCCATTTAGTTTTGTTAAATCAGATTCATTTTTGGTATCATATAATTTTTCATAGTAATCTCTAAAGGCTCTATTAATTTCTAAAGGATCTATAACTACCTGTCCATTACTTATAATACTGGTAATTGGTGTTTTAAATTCTAATTGTTTAATCTGCCATGCCAATAATTTTCCTGATTTTTCACCTTGTTCATAAAAAGATTGTTTCAATCTTAGAAGACTCGAGGCAGCTCTATTCGCTGATTTTTTGTCATATTCAGCTCTCAAAATCAGTAATTCATTCTCCAACCTTGGATCACTTCCTGCATACACTTTTTCCTGAAGACTTTTTATTTTATGTTCCAATTGGGCTCTCTCCTCTCGAGTCTTCTTAGATTTTGAATCTGTATAACTAATAATATGTCCCCTAATAAAAGCTTTGAAAGCCTCCCACTTTACACATGCTGATGTTTGTGTAGTATTGATGTCAAAGAACTCTATCTGTTTTTCTATGTACTTGACGAATTCCTCATCCTGAAGCCATTTATGCTGAAATTGCCATCTACCTGATTCCTTTGTCAATTTGTTATCTACATATATTAGACAGCAGGGTGCATGATCAGAGATCACGATGTTATCATAAAAGCAGTTTTGAATCTTGGACCTTAATTCTGTGGAAATCAAAAAATAATCAATACGTGAGAATGTCTTGTAGGTACTGGAATAACAAGAGTAGGCTTTAACTTGTGGTTTCATTTCTCTCCATATATCTAGCAATCTCAATTCTTTCATAAAATGATTAATGGTCATCCTACATCCATTGTGCGTACAGTCCAGTCCTGTTGATCTATCTATACCGGGATTCAATGTACAATTAAAATCCCCTGCTATTATATGTTGCCCTGTAAGTGATGATAAGATAAGAAATAAATAAGCAAAGAACTTTTGATCATCTATATTGGGACCATATAAGTTCACCAAATTTATATTTTCTAATAGCAAAGATCCTTGAATGATTACATAGCTTCCAAATTTGTCTCCAATTACATTTTTCACTTGAAATGGGACTGATTTATGTATGAGAGTCATAACTCCCCTGGCTCGGGATGAAAATGATGAGGTGAAAACACTTCCTTGCCATCTACTCCTAATTCTTTTTACATCCTCCTCTATTAGATGAGTTTCTTGTAAAAACACAATTTTTGAACCCATGTCTTTTATTTTATTCATAACTTGTTTAAGTTTTTTTAAATTTTGTAGACCTCTGCAATTCCATGAAGTTAAATTAAGATTAACGCTTTGGTGTATGATCAATAGGGAGTTTGGGATTACCTTGCAGTGTAAACATGCTCATACAGAGAAGCAAAAAAATGAGTGGTTGAACATTCATCCTACAAACTACACACAAACAAATTCCCCCTTCCCACATTTGTGGTGATCCCCCCAAAATCAAAAGAAAAATTCCGTCTCCCGATATAGCCATCGACCGCTCCACACCCACGAGGAACAGCCAAAGCCACTCCTTCTTCATCCTCCCAATCACCCTAACTCTACTGCTTTTAATGACGTAACATTAACTCTCCTCTGTAGTTTTCCAACTTAACTCCAAAATTTTTAGCAACTTTGTACATCATAGTTTTTTTTTTTTTAATATATAATACAATCTATATTTTGTAAACTTGCTATTTGCTTCAAGTCAGTCAGATGCCTGTGCAAATGCTTAAATATTCTACCTTATATTTTGTTCATGCTTAGCTCCCACCAGTCTCTTCTTGGATCTTCTTGATGAACTCCTGCGCCTCCTCTGGGGTCTTGAAGATGTGGGTTCTGCCCCCATACGTGGTCAACAGTCTCGCAGGATAAATTACACCATGACGAATCCCAAGGTTGCGCAGCTCTTTATGTACGGGATCAAACTGCTTCCTCAATTGTTGGATTCCTGTGGCCAAATCTGGGTAGAACCGCACCTGCTGGTCCTGGTGTTTAATCTCTCCTTTAGCTCGTGCAGCGTTGAAGATCTTCATCCTGTCTCTGTTGCTGAGGAACTTCATAATTAGGGTCCTCGGTGGTCCCTTATCTCTCCGTGGGCCAATATGGTGTGCGCTTTCCAGAACCACTGCTGATTGCAGCTCCGCGCTGCCCAGCGCCTCCGGAATCCACTTTTCCAGAAAGGAACATGAGTCCCGACCTTCGGATTCCTCCGGTAGACCCACCAGCCTCAAGTTGTTCCGTCTCAACCGGGACTCCAAATCCAGGACATTATCTTCCAGACATTTATTTTTTTTTTTCCAAAGTGCGCACCTTTAATTGAAGACAGGTGACGTCATCTTCAGCACTAGAGACACGAAGCTCCACCTGCGCCATTCGTTCTACACAGTCACCCAATTCCTTTCTCATTCCTTCCAACGCTGCCATAATCCCATCGAATTTAGAGGAAAAGTCTGCTCTCATTGAACTTATGGCAGCTAGCACCACACCTGTGCCGTTTCCCACAGATACCGCACCGCTGCTAGCTTCCTCCGCCATATATGGAGCTTTATCTGCTGCGTCACAGACCTGAAAGTCCGTTAATTTGGACTGTTTCGGCGGCTCGCTTTTTCCTCTACCTGGTTTTCCAGCCTTAGGCTTCACCGACATATCCTCGCCCAAACGCTGGGATACGTTCTGTCCCAAATGAGAGAGTTATTTGCCGATTTTTTTCTCCAGGAGCAGAGCAGAGTGAGATGTGTCCTTCTCACGTGGCGGCCATAACCGGAAGTCAATAAAGGGTGATTTTAACATGCAAACTCCACATAGATCACTGTTGGTCGGGGGGGCTGGGATCGAACCCAGGATCCCCCGGCCAAGGGTGAGTTGCTATGCTGCCGCAGTGCTAACCACTCCGCCACCGCGCTGCCCCAGCTGAATTTATACTTGTTACAAACCAAATCCGTGTCAGAATCCAAACTGCGCATGACAGTCAGGAAGAAGCCTTTAATTTCCAGATTGAAATCTCTAAACAGAGATATTTTAGACTATGGAAACATCTCTTCACTCCGACACAGCTGCAAATGTCAAAACTGCAGCTACCAGGGTTCACCTGCAGGGATCCGCAGTCCTGCTGCCTCAGCATGTATTCCACTGGAGCTGGGGCTCGATTAGAATGCATTTTGCCGATCAGAATTCCTCCCAGGAGTGATGGATTGTGTGCGTTGCCTCTTGAGTCAGCTGTATAGTCTCTGGTAAATTATATTTTCTTTGTCACATTTACAGAAATGGGATCTACTTTCCCGTGGTGCTGGTTTTGATGAATGAAGCAGGTTATATCTGAGGGAAATTAGTTATTATTCATCCGGGTTTCACTGTGCTTAATAAGCCGAGTTGTGGAGATAAATAACATAATAATAATAATAATCATGTTTTTCAACCACTAATTCATAGACAAATCGTTTTAATTGAAGTAGAAACGTTATTTTCACCCATTTTGTGAGTTTCAGCTGTTTTGTAGTTTAACAGACCCACCTGATAGTCAAACAGAATTTTGCAGAGCCCGCAACTTCTCACAGCAGATGGAAACTTTGCGGCTCAGCCCGCAGATTCTCACGTCACGTTTGTTTTTATACATCCCACTGTGTGCATGAAAATCAAGGTACGCTGTGTTTTTGTGCGTGCGCACCGTTTATACATGAGGCCCCAGGAACCAATTTTACAGGAACTTCCCCCATGGTGTGTGTCTCCACTATAGGAACCTCCTGGAAAGGGGAGGTTTTCAGAAAATTGTAGCGTCCAAAATAAGGCCTTGGTCAGGGGTAGGTAGTTCAGAGTGGCCCTGAAAACTGTTGGGTGGGGTTTACGATTGATTCGATGCTGATTGGATAAAAGTTGGCATCGTAACTAGAGTGCTATGCAAACAAAACACAGGGAAATGAGAAGTGCCAAATTTAACCAGAAAAAGATAGTGAAGATCTAATACAAACTTATAGTATAATGCTGCCATGATTACAGAGGGCCTGAACAGTTATTTGGCATATGTGAATGACACAAGCATTACAGTGGAGCAGCACAACATCTAACGCTGACCACTGTCCTTTCCCAGGATATGAGCCCACACAGCCAGCCAACAGGAGACCGGCGCTGCACTGGTCCTTCTCACGGTGTGCCCACATGGCTATGCCATATAGTGCCTGAAAATTTAAAAGCTTAATACCACCATGGGCGGTGCGGTGGCGGAGTGGTTAGCACTGCGGCAGCACAGCAACTCACCCTTAGCCGGGGGATCCTGGGTTCGATCCCAGCCCCCGACCAACAGTAATCTGTGTGGAGTTTGCATGTTCTCCCCGTGTCTGCGTGGGTTTACTCCGGGATTTCTCCGGTTTCCTCCCACATGCCAAAAACATGCAAGTTAGGTTAATTGGCATCAAAACTGGGGATTCTAAATTGTCCTTAGGTATGATTGTGAGAGTGAATGGTTGTCTGTCTCTCTGTGTTGGCCCTGCGATGGACTGGCGATCTGTCCAGGGTGTACCCTGCCTTTCGCCCAAAGATGCTGGGATAGGCTCCAGCCCCCCCGCGACCCGAAAAGGATTAAACGGAAGAAGATGAATGAATGAATGAATGAATACCACCATGATTGTGGAGACAAATGGCCAGATCACCTCTATATCATATGCGGCCACACGTGCATCGGGGTAGTACAAACACAGCAGAGAGGCAAAGACACAGGACTGCCAGTTTGGGCTCAGTTTAGTTCATGAGCTTTGTTAGGACCCCAGTGCTATACTATGTGGTTTGACTGTTTTTACCAGCCAGTCTAGTGTGAATGCTGTGGGTGGACTTTTAGCATCTGCACATGAGTAAGACACCCTATCTCATAACTTTGCTCTGTCTTTAGCATTAGTGCTGTCAGTGGCTAAGAGTAACAAAAAAATCACCTATGTTCTTCTATCAGCGCTAACCAGTGATGGGTGGTGTTGACGACTCAATGACATCCATGTGCATATGCGTACAGTTTATACTGATGTGCTCATGTATGTTATTTCAGAGGGCAAATACATTCATATTCAAATCAGATAAAGTCACACTGTTACATCTGAGGCACACACACTAAACAGAATGACACTTGTTCTGTCTCATCAGTTCTAAATAGTTTTATTGATAGTCTGTATATTTAAAGTCTCAACAGCCTGGGGAGATTTCTCAAAGAAAATCAAAGCAGAAACAGTGTTTGCTGCAATGACTTTATACAAGTATGAGTTAATTTTAGTCCCATGCAGTGTGTGGACTTTACCCATAAGATTTGACAGCAGTGAGTAAGCTGACCGCTGTGTTGCACAAGGTCTTCTCCCTGTGCTTTCTTTCCCTGAGAATAGGAAGCAAAGCAGTTTCACACTAGTGATGCAAGTGCTCTGCATGCAATTGCTTCAGAGTTTTTCCTCTGTTCTGCACAATTTACCGCATTCCCTTCATTCCTGACGGTCCCTTGGGCACTCTGTCATCGTAGCTGTTTTTTTTCTGTACTAAACAGTCTTACTTAAAATGGGAAAAATGCGGCAGATGCCGTCTTCTTCCTGCCTCCATCCAGCCCCACCCTGCTCCCTAAATATAGATGCGCTGTGTTTTTGATTCAAAACGCCGCACTGAACTTTCTCATGGCCCAACATCTCTCGTCACATACCCAACTCTCCTCCAGTCTTTTTCAATCCTGTGGGAAGGATGGACCGGGCACCATAGCAACCAGCAGTCCCAAATGGGCTGTGCTCGAGTGCACTTAGAAGTACAGTAGGGAAGGGAAGTGAAGTTAACAGGAGTGCAGTATGCTGTGCTGCTGCTGCTGACGACGGAGGGGTGGAGGGAGGCAGAGTGACAGAGAAGCTGAATCTGGGGGGATGCTAAGCTGACATAGCAAGCTAATCTCCAGCATTTAGAATGCCAGACAGCACTCAGATTTCCCTCCATCCTTCCCCGAGGCGTATTTAGGAGGTGAGAAATGCACCGAGGAAAAACTCGGGATTGAAGAAAGGAAACCGCTCCAGCAGGCAAGATTTTTATTCAGCTTAGTCACTGCCATGGAGGCAAAAGTGAGGCAAGGTATGAAAGCATGAGAGTTCAGTGGTTACGGGGCTTCGAAGTTTTCTAAAGGGAGGACGACTGTAGGGAGAACAGATTTATATATGGCAGAGGGGACTGCTGTCATTTATGATAAATCTATTCAGAGATTTTTGATTTGTCAAAAAGGAAAACATGTCCATCACACTTTCCAGTGCCAAAGATGTTTAAATTGCTTGTCTCACCACCTCTGCAGTATTAAACAGACAGATGCATGAAATACTCACATATCAGAAGCTGGCACAGATGGATGTCATTTATTAGTGATCATTGATATGCTGATCTCATGCTGCACATTGATTAGAGAACCAGTCCTTTAGTACAGGGGTGTCCAACCATGTGCCATGGAGAGCCAAGACCCTGCAGGTTTTCTCTTCTACCCAGTCTCTTCAGCAGGTGTTTTCACTTATCAGCAATCAGTGGGAAGAAGTTCACTGAAATCTGCTGTTGAAGACACTGGTTGGAGGTAAAACCTGCAGGGTCTTGGCTCTCCATGGCACATGGTTGGACACCCCTGCTTTAGTAGATAACTGTAGACTATGGTATGGTGTCACAGACAGTCTTTAATCATGCTTTCCCTATGTAACGAGTTTGTGTTTTGTCAATTTTACTTTGCATTATGCTAAACATTATTTTGTCATTAAAAGTGTTTATAATGTTACCTTCCAAAAATAGCTACTATATAATTGAGAGAACTACAAAACTAAAAAAATGATAGCCTCAATCTAATCTAGTTGACTTTAAGATGGATCATTATGTCTTCATTTATGCGCATATTAGTGGTTTTCTTTCGCAGCTCAGATTAGGATTTTTTTCCCCATGTAAAGCAAACTATGCTGTGGAAACAGATTTGGAAGTTTACAAATTATTTCTGAATTTTTTGGTTGTTTTGTCAAGATGGGATTAGGGATGCACGATAGTAGAATATTTGCTGATACACGATGTGCCGATAGTTTGAAAGTAGTTATTGCCAATACAGGTACATCTCAAAAAATTAGAATATCATGAAAAAGTTCAATATTATTTGTCACTCATTTCAGAAAGAGAAACCCATATATTATATAGATTCATTACACAGAGAGTGATATATTTCAAGTGTTTTATTTATTTTAATATTGATGATTATGGTTTACAGCCCATGAAAACCCCAAATTCAGTTTCTCAAAAAAATAGAATATTGCAAAAAATTAATTTTAAAAAATAGGGTTTTTAATAGAAATGTTGGCCGACTGAAAAGTATGTCCATGTACACACTCAATACTTGGTCAGGGCTCCTTTTGGATTAATTACTGTATCAATGTGGTGTGGCATGGAGGTGATCAGTCTGTGGCACTGCTGTTATGAAGGTCCAGGTTGCTTTGATAGTGACCTTCAGCTCATCTGCATTGTTGGGTCTGGTGTCTCTCATCTTCCTCTTGATAAAACTCCATAGATTCTCTGTGGGGTTTAGGTCGGGAGAGTTTGCTGGCCAATCAAACACAGTGATACCATGGTCATTAAACCAGGTTTTGATACTTTTGGCAGTGTGTGTGTGTGTGTGTGGGGGGGGGGGGGTGCCAAGTCCTGCTGGAAAATGAAATCAGCTTCTCCATAAAGCTTGTCAGTAGAGGGAAGCATGAAGTGCTCTAAAATTTCCTGGTAGATGACTGTGCTGAGTTTGGACTTGATAAAGCAAGGTGGAGCAACACCAGCAGATGACATCGTTCCTCAAATCATCACTGACTGTGGAAACTTCACACTAAACCTCAAGCAACTTAGATTCTGTGCCTCTCCACTCTTTCTCCAGACCCTGGGACTTTGATTTCTAAATGAAATGCAAAATTTACTTTTATCTGAACAGAGGTCATCTGCTGGCGTTTGTCCACTGTGTTTTATCAAGACCAAAGTCAGCACAGTCATCTACCAGAAAATTTTAGAGCACTTCATGCTTCCCTGTGCTGATGAGCTTTATGGAGAAGCTGATTTCATTTTCCAGCAGGACTTGGCACCCCCCACACACTGCTGAAAGTATGAAAACCTGGTTTAATGACCATGGTATCACAGTGTTTGATTGGCCAGCAAACTCTCCTGACCTAAACCCCATAGAGAATCTATGGAGTATTGTCAAGAGGAAGTTGAGAGACACCAGATCCAACAATGCAGACGAGCTGAAGGACACTATCAAAGCAACCTGGACCTTCATAAGACCTCAGCAGTGCCACAGGCTGATCACCTCCATGCCACGCCAAATTGATACAGTAATTAATCCAAAAGGAGCCCTGACCAAGTATTGAGTGTGTACATGGACATACTTTTCAGTCAGCCAACATTTCTATTAAACTATTTTTTAAAAATAATTTTATGTATTATTCTAATTTTTTGAGAAACTGAATTTGGGGTTTTCATGGGCTGTAAACTGTAATCATCAAAATTAAAAGAAACACTTGAAATATATCACTCTCTGTGTAATGAATCTATATAATATATGGGTTTCACTTTCTGAAATGAGTGACAAAAAAAATTGAACTTTTTCATATTCTAATTTTTTGAGATGTACCTGTATACTATGCACATATTTTCCCCACCTATTTACATCTCCTTTATCTTACAGTGATGATTAGCTGGCATATAAAGACACATTCCCCAAGGAAAATAAGACAATTATCGCCGCTTAATATGAAAATAAATGTTGTACATGTTATTTATTTTTAGTAACATGTTCAACAGAACGGTAAACTTCTTCCTTTTAATATGCTTGGAGGATCCTGTTACTGTGACTTTCATTACAACAGCCACAATCAGAGCAAGAGGAAACATGAAAGTAAAAGCAATCTGCCCACAGGGGTCATGTAAAAATGAAGTGCATTCACTGTACAGGAATTAAAACAGCAATTAAACCAACAAATAGTCAGTGTACTATTATTACATTACTGAATAAAGAAGCAGAAATAAGGTTGCATGAGCTTTACAGAATTAACTCGGCATCATATAAACTGGAACAAATAAATCACTTCAAAATGTTGACAAACCAGCAGCTTTTTCAAACAGTAACTTAGAACCACCTCAGTATATACATTCATCCATCAATCTTCTTTTGCTTAATCCTTTTTTGGGGGGGGTCGCAGGGGGGTGGGGGGGTGAGGGGGCTGGAGCCTATCCCAGCATCTTTGGGCAAGAGGCAGGGTACACCCTGGACAGATCACCAGTCCATCGCAGGGCCAACACAGAGAGACAGACAACCATTCACTCTCACAGTCATACCTAAGGACAATTTAGAATCCCCAGTTTTGATGCCAATTAACCTAACTTGCATGTTTTTGGCATGTGGGAGGAAACCGGAGAAATCCTGGAGTAAACCCACGCAGACACGGGGAGAACATACAGGATATTGTTAAAAAAATCACAGCTTGTAACTTGGGTAAGGCCATATCTGAAAATTACATGTGACTGGGTGTGTGTGTGTGTGTGTGTGTGGCAGGGCTCGGTGGAGACCACAGTGCAGGTCTGCCGAAGTTTTCAGTGAGATGGCAAGGCTGGTGTTCCAGAGCAACGGACTCTTGCGGGTTTCCGGGTGGTGCCTTTGGTCATCGTGTAGTCACAGTCTTGTTTTTTTGTCTTTGTTTCGGTGCTGTGAAGGAGGCTGCAGCTTGTTTTTTTGTTTTCACTGTTGTCTTTCACTTGTTGGGATTTGTGGATTAATTTCCTCATGTTGTCCATTCTTTGCGTGTTTGTATGGGGAGACATGTTTATCTATGCCACCTGATGTGATGACATCATTCCTTCACGCCAAGAGGGAGGTGTAACGTTGGCCACTTCCCGACTGTCTGCTGTAATATTATTGGCTGTAAAAATTATTTTTTGCTGATAAATAATTTTAAATGCTTTATCTGCCGATATCGATAGCATGCTGATATACACACGTGGACAAAATTGTTGGTACCCCTCTGTTAATGAAAGAAAAACCCACAATGGCCACAGAAATAACTTGAATCTGACAAAAGTGGTAATAAATAAAAATTCTATGAAAATTAACCAATGAAAATCAGACAATGCTTTTGAATTGTGGTTCAACAGAATTATTTTAAACAACAAACTCATGAAACAGACCTGGACAAAAATGATGGTACCCCTAGAAAAGATTGAAAATAATGTGACCATAGGGACATGTTCAACCAAGATGTGTCCTCTAATTAACATCAGAGGTGTCTACAAACTTGTAATCAGTCAGTCGGCCTATTTAAAGGGTGACAAGTAGTCACTGTGCTGTTTGGTGACATGGTGTTTACCACAGTAAACATGGACCAGAGGAAGCAAAGGAGAGAGTTGTCTCAGGAGATTAGAAAGAAAATTATAGACAAGCATGTTAAAGGTAAAGGCTATAAGACCATCTCCAAGCAGCTTGATGTTCCTGTGACTACAGTTGCACAGATTATTCAGAAATCTAAGATCCACGGAACTGTAGCCAACCTCCCTGGACGTGGCCGCAGGAGGAGACGGATAATACGAATGGTAACAGAAGAGCCCAGAACAACCTCTAAACCCATTCATGGTGAACTCCAAGGTCAAGGTACATCAGTGTCAGATCGCACCATCCATCGTTGTTTGAGCCAAAGTGGATTTCATGGGAGACGACCAAGGAGGACACCACTGTTGAAAACAAATCATAAACTAGAAAAGCACTCGGAGAGCACAGACCTCCGCCAAGCGCCACAGTTACCCCCATACAGTGTTTATTTTTTTCATGCTGTATTTTTTTTTATTTTTTCAAGTGTTGTGACGATTTTTTGGCAGAGTTACATGCACAAAAAAAATATTAAAAAAATATTGAAAATGGCCCTATCTCGCAATGTTTAAAAAAAAACAAAACAAACAAGAATCCTTTAAAAAAATTCCTGGATCCAGACGGTGATCCGGATCACCACCAAAATGTAATCATCTGTAGGATACCCCATTTCTGACAGTCTGAAAATTTCATGAAAATCCGTCCATAACTTTTTGAGTTATCTTGCTAACAAACACACAAACAGACAGACAAACCAACGCAGATGAAAACATAACCTCCTTGGCGGAGGTAAAAAACCAGACTGGAATTTGCCAAACTGCATGTTGACAAGCCACAAAGCTTCTGGGAGAATGTCCTATGGACAGACGAGACAAAACTGGAACTTTTTGGCAAGGCACATCAGCTCTATGTTCACAGACGCAAAAATGAAGCATACCAAGAAAAGAACACTGTCCCTACTGTGAAACATGGAGGAGGTTCTGTTATGTTGTGGGGCTGCTTTGCTGCATCTGGCACAGGGTGTCTTGAATCTGTGCAGGGTACAATGAAATCTCAAGACTATCAAGGTATTCTAGAGAGAAATGTGCTGCCCAGTGTCAGACAGCTTGGTCTCAGTCACAGGTCATGGGTCTTGCGACAGGATAATGACCCAAAACACACAGTTAAAAACACCCAAGAATGGCTAAGAGCGAAACATTGGACTATTCTAAAGTGGCCTTCTATGAGCCCTGATCTAAATCCTATTGAAGATCTGTGGAAGGAGCTGAAACATGCCGTCTGGAGAAGGCACTCTTCAAACGTGAGACAACTGGAGCAGTTTGCTCATGAGGAGTGGGCCAAAATACCTGCTGAGAGATACAGAAGTCTCATTGACAGTTACAGAAATTGTTTGATTGCAGTGATTGCCTCAAAAGGTTGCCTTTTTTTTTTTTTTTTTTTTTTTAAAAAAAGGTTGTGCAACAAAATATTGAGTTAAGGATACCATCATTTTTGTCCAGGCCTGTTTCATGAGTTTGTTTGTTTGTTTGTTTGTTTGTTTTTAAAATAATTCTGTTGAACCACAATTCAAAAGCATTGTCTGATTTTCATTGGTTAATTTTCATAGAATTTTTATTTATTACCACTTTTGTCAGATCTAAGTTATTTCTGTGACCATTATGGGTTTTTCTTTCATTAACAGAGGGGTACCAACAATTTTGTCCACAGCTGTATATTGTGCATCCTTAATCACAATATAATACTGGTATTTTATTTTGCTTCTTCATCAAACTTCATGTCTAAGTCAGTGTCCATCTCTGGGTGCTGCTGCACTGAATCCAGAAACGGCTAATGCTTTTTCAGTCGTGTACTTGCTGAGGCCTTCTTTGTTGGTAAGAGATTTGCTTGGTCTCCACACTCAAGATCCACTGTCACTGTTGGCTAAGCATCATGGCTTACTGGAAGATACAGTGGTGTGAAAAAGTGTTTGCCCTTTTACTGATTTCTCACTTTTTTTTGTTTGTTTTCAGATCATCGAACAAATTAAAAAAATAGACAAAGATAGCACAAGTAAACACAAAATGCAGTTTTTAAATGTAGGTATTTATTATTAAGGGGAAAAAAAATCAAACCTACATGGCCCTGTGTGAAAAAGGGATTGCCCCCTAAACCTAATAACTGGTTGGGCCGCCCTTAGCAGCAACAACTGCAATCAAGCGTTTGCGATAACTGGCAATGAGTCTTTTACAGTGTTGTGGAGGAATTTTGGCCCACTCATCTTTGCAGAATTGTTGTAATTCAGCTACATTGGAGGGTTTTCGAGCATGAACCGCCTTTTTAAGATCATGCCACAGCATCTCAATCAGATTCAGGTCAGGACTTTGACTAGGCCACTCCAAAGTCTCATTTTGTTTTTCTTAAGCCATTCAGAGGTGGACCTGCTGGTGTGTTTTGTATCATTGTTTTGCTGCAGATCCCAGGTGTGCTTCAGCTTGAGGTCACAAACAGATGGCCGGACATTCTCCTTCAGGATTTTTTGGTAGACAGCAGAATTCATGGTTTCATTTACCACAGCAAGTGTTCCAGGTCCTGAAGCAGCAAAACAGCCCCAGACCATCACACTACCACCACCATATTTTACTGTTGGTATGATGTTCCTTTTCTGAAATCCTGTTACTTTTACACTGGATGTAATGGGACACGCACCTTCCAAAAAGTTCAACTTGTGTCTCATCAGTCCTCAGAGTATTTTCCCAAAAGTCTTGGGGATCATAGAGATGTTTTCTGGCAAAACTGAGACAAGCCTTTATGTTCTTTTTGCTCAGCAGTCGTTTTTTTCCTAGAACTCTGCCATGCAGACCATTTTTGTCTCTTTCTTATGGTGGAGTCATGAACACTGACTTAACTGAGGCAAGTGAGGCCTGCAGTTCTTTGGATGTTGTTGTGGGGTCTTTTGTGACCTCTTGGATGAGTCGTCGCTGTGCTCTTGGGGGTAATTTTGGTCGGCCGGCCACTCCTGGGAAGGTTCACCACTGTTCCATGTTTTCATCATTTTGTGAATAATGGTTCTCACTGTGGTTTGCTGGAGTCCCAAAGCTTTAGAAATGGCTTTATAACCTTTTCCAGACTGATCGATCTCAATTACTTTGTTCCTCATTTGTTCCTGAATTTCTTTGGATTGCAGCATGATGTCTAGCTTTTGAGGATCTTTTTTGTCAGGCAGGTCCTATTTAAGTGATTTCTTGATTAAGAACAGGTGTGGCAGTAATCAGGCCTGGGTGTGGCTAGAGAAATTGAACTTATCTTTGTCTAATATTTAAATTTGTTTGATGATCTGAAGCATTTAAGTGTGACAAACATACAAAAAATGAGAAATCAGGATGGGGGCAAACACTTTTTTTTACATCACTGTATTTGTGGCTCCTTCTGCACAATTCCATAAATTTGTACTTCAAAATACTTTATTAAGATAAGATAAGAGATAAGATAAGATAAGCCTTTATTAGTCCCACAACGGGGAAATTCCAGGATTGCAACAGCACAGGGATAGCAACACTCAGAGCAACAATCAGAAGGCAAGAAAAAAAAAAAAAAAAAAAAAAAAAAGCAAGCAAGAGCAGCTAATAAACATATGTACGTATTACTATAAAATATATATATATATACACACACACACAGACACACAGTGCAGAGCATTGTAGCTGGATGGAATAAATATATGAATATATGAACACACAGTGCAGAGCATTGTAGCTAGATGGAATAAATATGTAAATATATAAACACCCACAGTACGGAGCATTTTATTATTATAGAAAAAGTAAAACGGCTTGGAACGAAAAGGAATGTGGTCTCCCTCCACATAGTATGTGATGATTGACATTATTTCATCTGAGGACGCTAAGAAAAAGCAAGCAAAGTGTGTAGTTTAAGACGGGGTTTGGAGTGTGTGTGGATATAACTCTGGCCGGCAGGCAAGGATGTCGTTGCAGCCACATGACCCACACGGTATGTAAACGCGGTAAACTTCAGCACTGGACAATGTTTGATTTTTTTTTGTTTGTGAAATCAAAATAGGCCTGTTCTATCATGCTCTCTTACTACGCACCACAGTGATATGATACCGCACTGTTCTGTAATATTGCTTAATAATTATGAACCTTGTCAGTAAGTTGTAAGGGAGAAGAAAGGAGGGAAAAAAGAAAACTGACCTGAAAGATTCAATACACCATGATGCTGATTTTAAGGTGGAATTTCCCAGCCCCAATGTCTGGTCAATACAATTATGACAGTCTTGTTATTATAATGTAGTCATATAATGTAGTCATTTTGTTTTTGCTGCCATTTCTGTCTGTTAGCAGGATCACGCAAAAACTCTAGATGGATTTGGATGACATTTTCACCAGAGGTGGCCCTTGGCCCAAAGATGAACTCAATATTAGATGTTGGAGGTGATCCTTGAGTGCATACCTCTGCCAAGGCTCTATCTTGCAATGTACAGATGGATGGCAATATGGACGGACAAAGGGACGAAGGGGAGGACAAAGGGAGGGAGGGACAGAGCCTTGGTGGAGGTATGCGCTCTCTGAGTGCTCTCTAGTTTTTTTTTGTTTGTTTGTTTTTAAGTGATCCAGAGCCAGCAAGCCGTTTTGTTCTGCAGTAAGGATGCTAATGATTAATTGACTTTCGATTAATTGTCGATAAGAATTTAGTCAACTAAATTAAATTACTTACTGGTCATTTAAATTCTCTTTTCTACGAAACATAGGTTGAAGGCTTACATTTGAAGCAGAGTTTTTACACCAGATGCCCTTCATGATGCAGCCCTGCTCTTTTTATCCGGGCTTGAGACCTGTGCAGGGAGTACACTGGCTTGTGCACCCCCTGTGGCTGGGTAATCAACGTTTTCCCTCCTCCATTCCATTATTGCTGAACACCAAGCTGGATGGCAGGAAATTCCACTTTTACATGGTCTTTGGTATGACCCAGCCGGGATTTGAACCCCAGCCTCCTGGTTGTGAGGTGGATGCTCTACCTCTAAGGCCACCACTCCGGTTAAAGCGCTATATACAGTAAGTACAGGTCCTTATCCCTTATCCCTTAACTGGAGTTAACAACCCGGTTAACAACTATAAAATTAGTTGTCAATTAATTGATAACTCAGCAGTTCTTTTAAATAGGAGCTTATTCTATGAAATGTAGTGTCGTCACCGTCCAGGCGGGGGCACACGTGGTCACCCACTGCTGCCTTTCAAGGAAACTAAAGGAAAAGCAGAAGAAGACGCCAAGCCACCAGAGCGCATGTGCTGTGCAGAGTGAAAAAAAAACTTGCCCTTCCTGGTTAATGTTGGAGAACTACAACCATAGATGCCACAACAAGTTCCAATGGCACACGAGCTTGAAGAGCCACCCACCTCCAGCTGCCTGCTTCAAATCAGCAGGGTGGAGAAATACCTGAGCAAAGAAGAAACTACACGAGCACAAAAACCCATCCCCACTGCCTTCAACCCGCTGCTAGACGGGAAAGCAGACCGAACTCAAGTTACCACTGAGGTAACAGACAACAGAGGAAGCCCAGATCGTACTGCGTCTGCCTGGATTGCTGGAATAATGTTAAACATGCAACAGATGAGCAGCTCACAATTTATTTTCCGGTTAAGGCTACTATTGCATCACTGTAAATTAGAACGTGAAAGTTGTTTATTTTTTTGTAATATAACTAAAAAAGATTAATTTTACGATATTGGTAATAGTTTTTAAAATAAATTAAAAGTCATGACATTTGTAATTTATTGAGATGTACCAGCACATAGTACACTATACAGTACAAAATTTGTTAAACTACCAAAAATTGCATTGTCTGTAGTAAAAAAAAAAAAATGCAGATGGTACAATAAATCATTGAGGAATATGATGTTCATATTTTATTCAGTGTATAAAAACTGTAATTAACTTTTTGTATGTTAAAGATTGAAAGGCTGTATTGTACTGAGGGAAATTCAGATTCTCAGGAAAATTGCCACTTTGCAGTTAATTGTTAATCGATTGATAAGGCGAATCAACTAATGATTAATGGATTAATCGATAACTTGCATCCCTATTCTGCAATGATCTGGACCAGGTAGGGAATAGAACTTTGACGAGAATGAGAACTATTTGTTGTGGGGATCAGATCGCAGCCATAATGGACTGCATCCGGAGTCAATGGAAATTGGGATTTCAAATTTAAATGCCGTTCAATAAAAAAGATTTTCAGGATTTGTCTGTTTATTTATTTGACTGTTGAGAGGTTAGGTTAATGGTCACTATCAAAAACGTAAATGAATTCAGGTTTTGGTTATGAACCATTGTCAATCAAGAATGACGACAGATTTAGGAGTCACATGATGTATTTCTCAAGCAAAACTCCCTGAACACTTTTCTTGATATTAGGTGTGTTATAAAATAAGAGAGCTGATGGCCCACATAAAGCATGTCCAGTAAGCCAATTCTCTTCATGGCTATAGAAGACGACCAGCACCTGCCAATCACCTATCGTTTTCTAGTCACTCATGAAGTTTTCATTGCAGGGGACCATATTTAAGTCTTGTGTTTAATAAAAGAAAAATTTAAAAGCCCAAGGGGACATGTAAGATAAGAGGTTATGCATGTGTTACAGCAGCACTGTTAAGTTTTATGTCTGTATGTGTGTGTAGTATATCCCAGATTAATGAAGGATGCCACTTTGGAGTAGTGCAGACTTGTTATGCATTAGTGTTTCATCCTCCTCCAGGAGCAGAATTGGTCTGACCTTTGCTGTATTTCTAAGGTGAAAGAAGACTGTTTTGGCTTCTCTTCTAATGTGCTGTTCTGATTTACTGACCACACTTACTTTTTTCCTCCTTTGTGGATAACATTAAAGGCTTTTGACTTAAGACACAGCCTATAACGTAAGCCATTAGCTCAGTCCTACTCCTGGTCAGGTTTTAGAGGAAGGAATCTAAGGAATTTGGATATACAGTAGCTTTGTACGGGAAACGGCATCATTATTAAAACAGCAATGAAAGTCCGAGAATATAAAGATAGTGTGTGTGTGTGTGGGGGGGGGGGGTATGTATGTGCATTTCTGGTTCCAGAGATGAATCAGGGCAGTGAAAGACGACGGTGTTTAGGATTCAACACATGCCTCCTGTGTGCACAGGGCAGTCAGTTGACACTTGTGTGCCTTGTTCAAATTGAACACGCACACACACACTTGATCTTTATATATTCACCATCGCAGAGGCCTGTAATCTCCATTTCTCAGCAGCTCTCCATTTTGCACTTTATCTCACACGTTCTATCTCTTCCTCTAATATCAACAGCCATTTCTGCCGCTGACCCAACACACACGCGCACAAACAGAATTTTCTATCTGATATCTCACTCAGGCGCTCACTTAAGGTTCATGTGCAGATTCCGTCTGTCACTCACTCGGCAATGAAATGTCAACATGGCTGGTGTTAAGGCCCCGGTGCTGATTTTATCCCTTACACATTTTAACAGTTCCCTCTACTTCCCCCACTGTCCCCCCTTTCTCCCCTATAATTTCCTTCTCACCTCCCCCACCCCCCATAGATGCCCCAAACTCCCAGCATAGATGAGTGATATTCCTCCTCTGGGTTTGCTCTGTGGCCAGCAGGGCATCCAAGGCCCCAAACAGATGTTCTATAATTATACAAGCGGCAGGACGTGGGCAATCAATACCCCTTTTACTCTTCTCCCTCTACCCAGGCGGCCGGGTGGTTAGCAAGGCCGCCCCATAATCAGAAGGTTGCAGGTCTAATCCCCAACAGCTGATGTGTCCATCCGCAATCATTTGCCCTGCTGGAGTGCCCTTGACGACGTCATTGCTCACTCACATGCTGACTGCTTTTGAGAGACCTTTAGATAAAGGTCATATAGAATAATTAATATGCTACATCATGTGCTTCAGAGATTTAATGTATCACAGGCAGTTGCTCTTCAAAGTTTCCCTTGACATGAACCTAAGATTCACTTGGTTTGGCATTTGCTCACATTTCCTTTAGTCTTAAAGACACACTCTGGTGGATATAAATCCCCTATAAAAACAAATCTACATTATCTAAAATAGCATCTTATGCCCTTTTTTTTCTTAAAAAAAAAAAAAAAACCCTTTCATTGTCTTACAGTTTCATGTCAAAATCTTTTCACTTTTCCTCCTCCTTCAAACGCCGGGATCCATCTACCCACATCCCACAAGGCTAATAGTGGCTAGCGCTATATTAAACAGAATAAATCCTGTGATTAAAAAGGCTTACCAGTTGAAGGACAAATCCAGTTGTATGCATGGTGGCCCAGGATAATGACTGAAACTCTTAAAAGCAGTCTAATGGTAAAACCCATCTTTTAACCCTCTGAGTGTGTATGGTGCAGAACTGTAACATACCCTAGTGGTCAAGAGTGGTAAATATTTTTTGTCAATAAAATAGTTCAGATTTCCAAGGCTATAACTTGAAAGTGGTAAGAGATAATGGCTTACTGTCAATTAGAAAGATGTAAAATATGATCCAAAGTTTCAGATAGGAAAAACTTTATGCATCTAATTTGCATAATGTCACGGCACCTCTTTACATTCCATAACTCAATCAAAACTGGACTTTGGATGTATTTACACAAAAAATGGTTCAGTCTTTTGACACTATTTTTTGTACAGCGGTACCTCATCATCTTATCTTCAAAGTATATGAACAAGAAATCAGTACATTTAAAAAAAAAAAAACAGAAATTTCTCACTTACTTTGGACAAAGTCTAGAGTGAGAAGGCAGGCACAGTGCCGTGCTCTGCCACTAGAGGCACACAAATTCTCACACTCAAAGGGTTAATTTGTCAGGTTTTCAAAGCAGCTGTCCAAAAATGTTAACTGGCCATGGAGGCTAGCTTCAGTTGGGCCAGAGAGTCCTGATTGGCTCAACACTACAGACATGCCAGTGCTGTATATAGTTACGCCACCAAAAATGCTCCATCTAAAGTCACCTTTTTTCAGGGGGCGGGGCTTAAGTGAAACTTTAAAGCAAAAAAAGATACATGAGACATTTGAGTGGTTTCACTCTTTATATGTCTTATAAGTCATAAAAAACATGTTACAGATATGTAAACAAGAAAAAAAAACACTCGATTTTGGCAGAATGTCACATTAAGAGTTATGTGTCACATGTCAGTACAGTATCGATATAACTGCTTTGGTTGATTGGACATAAACGCTGGATTCTAGGAAGGTCCAAAGGTAACGGAATCCTCTCGCCTCCAGCACTTCCAAATCTGACTAATTGTTGCATCATATCCTGCTTGTTTTACCCTGACAATGACCCAAGTGTAAGAAAAACAATGTGTAGTTCACAGTACCAGACCACTTGGTGCTTATGCTAAGCTTTCTAATCCAGCTAATCAGCTGCAGCTTGAAATTTAGCAGACAAACACGACATGGTATCAGACACCTCTCACTCTGTTTAAGAAAGGGAATAAGTGTATTGTGCCCCCCCCCCCCCCAAAAAAGTGGTGCTGTTCTTGTTGCTGTTTTTAAGCAACCTTCCCAGATAAGCAGCTGTGGTGCTACAAGTGTGCCACTCAATTCAAGAGTTGGCTTTTCTCTGGCTGTAAAAAGAAAATCCTGAAGGCTACAGGATCAGCCTCACAAGGCAGCAAACAATGTGCATAGTTACATTTAATATTTTCATGTGTAAGGAAAGGGTATGTTTGTGATTCAGTTTTAAGTCCTGTTTCACATTGCTGCAGTGTGAACTTGCAGTGAGATAGTACACAAAACACCCCTTTTTGTCAAAAAGTTGCAATGTTTACAGCATGTGGAGTTGTATATTGTTCTATTTCAGCTGCTTCAGGCAATATTTTCAGTTGACAGTGGAGTAGTTTTGGCATGCTAGCCTCTACATTTCCTATAAATATCAGATTATGCCAGCTGTTATGACTATCGTTATTTGTGTACCGTGATAACATTTTCAAGTGTACATCAGTTACATGCCATCATTGTAGCGTAGCTGCATAGTGATCTCAAGCCATATTGAGCTGGTTATTCAAGTACTTATTGTGATGTTTATTGTGTAAGATGTTGTTTTTTACCCCAGCATTTTGACCTTGAGCTGTTATCACCTGAAACAAATGATCTGATGTATATTTCTGCTGAGCTTGAGATCTGTTTAATTTTTTTTTCAGTTTTATGTTCTGCGGTTGTGTGCATATGCTAATAATAACCCATTACATCTGTTCAAGCGGACTTCTGTGTAAAAAAAAAAGAAGAAATATTTGAATGCAAAGCTGTACTTGATGTGAATCAGCCTTAAGACTATATTAATGATTTTGTCAGAAGTAGAACTGCAAAGACAGTATTGGCAGGAATATTCTGTAACATTTTCTCATTCATTCTCTCCGACAGAGCCAAAAGTGTGGCATTGTGAAAACACGAGCCAGAAGGTGGCTCTTGGCTTTTCTCCCACATGGTGTGACATGTTTTGAAGTAATTCTACCTTAGGCTTTTAAGTCAATTCAGAGCTGTGAAGTAATTTTGGGGAAATGCACACAAAACACCTTTTAATTACACTCTTATCATTTGCTCAGGGTTTGAAATTGTCCTGGAATGAAGAGGCTTCAAAGCTGATGCAATCTCTTTAGTAATCTTCAATCATTCTGAATGTATGGATGTACGTGCAGTTGCAGTGCTGTATATTAATGTTGGGCATATGTGAGTGTTTCCCATATCTGTCCTTCTCACAGAGTGTATGGAGAAAGTTGAATTTTCACCTTGAAAATGAATTAATTTGCTGAGTCTGAGAATAAAGGAAAAGACGTTTGCAAGCAAGCTCATATTACCTTTTTTTTGTTTCAGAATGCTGTTTTTATATGTGAACTCTGTTGTTTTAGCTAAAATGAACTGCGTAGGTGATAAGCTTTAAAATGGTGCATATGCTTGAGTGTCACATGTTGGCGAAGCCGCAGTTTCTCTCATCCTCGACAGGCAAGTGGCATGTTTGATAACTTTCATCTCCTCTGCTTCTTTTCACGGCTGTCTCCTTAACCCGGCTTCCAGGAATGCAATAAACCTCAGGTACCGTATCTGTTCACACCGCTGTCTGTAGTGTTTCCCTGTGTGTGAGCGTGTGTATGTGAGTCTTCTGCTGCTTCCCAAGTCTTCCAGCTGTCTGTGTTTGTGTTTCTGCTAGTGGATTTATCTGCACCTACCCCCCCCCCCCCCCCCCCCCCCCTCCACAGTCTTTTGTATCTGTAGCTGCTAGTAGACTTCCTTAATAAATATGTTCCATCTGCTGGCATGGATGCTGATAAAGATGGAAACCTTCCTGCATCACACTCCACTTCTGTTACCACGGCCCATCTGCATTTACCCCAATTTTGATCTAAAAAATAAGCCTGCTTGGCCGATAATGTAGTTTATAGGTCTATAATCTTAGATAATGATGTGACTTTAGGGCATTGAGGTTCACTTTACCTGCTCGCTGAAGTCTTTGTTAATGGCATTGGCTGTCTTAGAGCTCTGTGGATTATTATTATTCCTGTGCTGTCTGGGTGTGGCTCTTGTGGGTGCTGTTGGTGATTGCTTTGGAAACGCACAACAGCTATTTAAAGACTCAGTGTTTTAGATAACTTAGATTATGTTCCCTGTGTGTGTCATTTCATATCTTGAGCATTTCGTCGTGCAGTCCTGCAGCGTCAAAGGAGGTTTGCAAGGGGTTGTAAAAGATCGGGGCTCCAAGTGTTGAGCAGTCAGACCTGCTGATAAACGCAGAAAGAGAACAAAACCTGCCACTCTCGGGCCCGCAGGAAATGCCGGGCTCCTATTTTTAGAGCCGTCCTTTGTGACAACCTGCTATGCTTCAGCTGTGTGAAGATACAAAAGCCTCAGATTTGAATAGACGATGTGTAGCTACTGCACCAGAGAGAGCAGAAAGGTTCATTGTACGCTTTTATTTGCACTGGCACTTTCTTTATTAACTGCATTCCTTCATCTTTGACTGCTCTGACTCAGTATTATTGTTGTAAATGATTGTTCATTCCTTCAGTTATTATTGGTCTAATTAGAGGAACTGTGAATCAGTGCTTATATCATTAAAATGGTTGTTTATTCTCTCATGATCAACTAATAATCCTCAGGGATTTAGTGTTATTTATTAGTTAAAGTAAAGGCAGTGACTCAATTGTCAAATGTGGTCATTGCTGAAAATAAGAGAATAACCATTTCAAGGCTGTCGTGAATACTAGCTGTTGGGATTCACATATTCAGGAGCAATCCAGAGTGAATATCCAAATATTTTTATCGTGTTTTTTTTTCTCTCAATAAACATCATCTGTGTTTTTCAGAAATTCAGCTTTATATATATCTTTTGGAACTTTTCATATAAATTTGCAGCATTTCTTGTAAACTTTAGATCTTTTTTACTTGTAAATTTATTTTTTTAAATTATATTACATTTTCTTTCCTTGTAAATTTAAAGTTTTTCCCCTATTTTGTAGCTTTTTTTGTAAATGTTAAAACTTTTTTTCTTATAAATGTGTATTTTTATGTAATTTTTTTTCCTTGTGTATATTTGGTAATTATTCATGAAATATATAAAATTATTCATGAAAATCTTTGCACTGTTTTGGAAAATTGTTGACCTTAATGTCACGTTGGCATTTTTTGTAAATTTGTTCCATTTTTCTGGAGGTTGAGTTGTAGGTGGGCAGCTCAGCGGAACAGGGGTTGGCATTGTTGTATCGCAAGCAAGGAGGCCCTGGGTTCGAACCCAAGAGCTGGCCATCTGGGGACCTATCTGCATGTTCTCCCCATGTCTGCATGGGTTTTCGCCAGGTAATCCGGTTTCCTCCCACAGTCCAAAGACATGCTGGTTAGGTTAATTGGTAGTAATTGGGGATAAATTGTCCTTGGGTGTGAATGTGAACGTCGTGAATAGTTGTCCGTTTCTCTCTGTGTTGGCCCTGCGATGGACTGGTGATATGTCCAGGGTATAACCCGCTTCTCGCTCAGAGACGCTGGGGTGGGCTCCAGCCCCTCTACAACCCAAAAAGATTTAGTGATTAAGAGGATGGATGGATGTAGGTAAATTTTAATTTTGCGGCTGCAGATAAAAGTTCCCTTTGTTTCTTTGAGATGAGCATCCACACCTCTCTCTCTTTCTCAGTATGAACAACAGAAGCATATTCAGTGTTTGCAGTTATAAATAGCGAGATATCAAGCATTACTCTATGATGGAAGTGGAACAGATATTTTTGCAGAAGGCTCATACTACGGTGCTTCAGCTGAAACATTCACTTCATGAAAGTGAAGAAAACAAGCCACTCGTTGGCCGGCCGTGGCTCATTTGTGAACCAGTGTTTTGAAACAGCCTTGCTTGGTGACATTTGACGTGCATTTCATGTCAGTTTTGACATTCAAAGACCTTATTTGAAGTTAAGTATTTTCAAAAGGTTTGTCAGATGACATTTATTTTGATGGTAATGAGCCTGCGTGTTGATGATAACACGGTACTGGTTTTGTCTTCGCTGTTGCTTGTACCGCTTTGATCAAAATCTCAACAGTTCTTGTTTGATAACACCCGCCCCCCTCCAAAAAAAAACCAAAAAAAAAAAACAAAAAACATCCAACCAATGTGAAGTAGAGATAAGAGATAGCAATACAGACTCTACTTTATGAGTTAAATAATGTCTAAAGTGTTCTGTGTGAATCTAAAAATAACTTGTAGAAAAGCCTTGCTTGTCACAGCTCCTTATATGTACCCTGAAGCTGTGAAAGACTGTAAGAATGTGATGAAATTTTGCCTTCTTATTGGTTTGGTTGGCTTTTACTCATCTTAAAACAGTCAGGCATGAAAACATGAAACGTTGTATAGTGATCACCTGCAAAAAGTTACGTTAAATGTCATATACAGCATGTGGAGCGATTACTGATACAGACCATGGCTGAGGATAAAATCGTTCTTCAGTGCCTGTAAAACTTCTGCAGAGACAGATGCAGGAAAATCTTGAATGAATCTCATGTAGTTTGCCTTATGGTTTTGAATGATTATACTCCAAAGAGTATAATAATTACTGAATGATTCAGTAATAAATCATAACATAACTTTGTTTTGTGCTAACAAAAGTTAAACATTTGAATTTCTCTCTTTTTATGGCTGGGTGTCTGCAGGTCCTTAAAAAAACATTCTTTAATTCTACAAAATTATGCTATAATGGATAATAACCGGAGTGGTGGCCCAGAGGTAGAGCATCCGCCCCACAACCGGGAGGTTGTGGGTTCAAGTCCCGGCCTGGTCATACCAAAGGCCATATAAAAATGGTACTTCCAGCCACAGGGGGTACACAAGCCAGTGTACTCCCTGTGCTGGACCCAAGCCCGGATAAATGGGCAGGGTTGCATCAGGAAGGGCATCTGGTGTAAACATCGTTGCCAAATCTACATGCAGATCATGATGATATCAGGTGATGATGCACTGTGGCGACCCTGAAAGTGAAACAGCCGAAAGACAAAAAAAAAAAAAATTAAAAAAAAAATGCAGTAATGAATGATGAACCATATTTTTTTAAGTTGTATGATGAAGTTCTCATTTCTGTTTGAATTTGTAGTTGCTGTTTTTGCTTTTTAACACATCTGAAAGTAAAATTATGAAACCAAACAGCACTTGGTTCATAAATGTTTTACTTTTTTCTTTAAACTTTTCATTTTTTCCCAAATGCCATTCACTTAACTTCTCGATTTTGACATCGAGATGGTGACATCCTATAAGTACCTGGGTGTTCATCTGAACAATAAACTAGACTGGTCACACAATACTGACGCACTCTACAAGAAGGGACAGCGCAGGCTGTTCCTACTGAGGAGACTCGGGTCTTTTGGTGTACAAGGGGCACTGCTGAAGACATTCTATGACACGGTGGTGGCATCAGCCATCACTTTTGGAGTGGTCTGCTGGGGCAGTGGCATTACGGCAGCCGATAGGAAGAGACTGAACAAACTGATCAAGAAAGCTAGCTCTGACCTGGGGCAGCGCCTTGACCCAGTGGAGGAGATAGGAGAAAGAAGGATGGTGGCTAAGCTGTCATCTCTGCTGGAATCCGAGTCCCACCCTATGCAGGACACACTGAATGCACTGAGGAGCTCATTTAGCAGCAGACTACATCATCCTAGGTGCACAACCGAGAGGTTTCGCAGGTCCTTCCTACCTACGGCTGTCAGACTGTACAACCTAAGCAGGGCTGCTCGCAGAGATAGCAAAAAGACGTGACAACCTAATAGTATTGAATGCAAAAGACGCAATAGACTTACACAATGGTCCCCTCTGGCATACAACTAGGAAAATACCGGTCGCTATGGAGGGTGAGAATATGTATGGGTACATAATCATACCATGTAGGATAACTAAGTAGACGGTTGTGCTGTTTCATCCCATCTAGCAACTAGAAAAGCACTCGGAGAGTGCAGACCTCCGTCAAGCGCCACAATTCCCCCCATACAGTGTTTGTGTGTACGTTTTCACATTCGTTGAGCATGTAAACATATGACTAGCAATTGGATTCACAATGGTTATTTGTTTATTTGACAGGGACAGTGCAATAAACACACAATTAATCAATGACAATCAATGTGATAGTGATAGGATTAGTGGTTCAGTAGTAAAAGCATTGCTTCCTTGGCAGAGGTAATAAACTGAAGTGTTGCTGTTGTGTCCATCTCCTCCACTGACGGATGCAAATTGGGTAGACAGGTTGCCGTGGGTTTTATATTATATTGTAACGTGCTGCTCGACATGGCGACGTCCCACCGGGAGGTTCGAACTCACGCCTCCCGCTCCGGAGTCCCGCACTCTACCTGTGTCGCCAATAGGGTCAACCCACTTGGCAAGCCAAATAGGGTGCTCATATTGAGTTCGCTACAATATTATTGTTTTGGGGGTTGCGCTCCGCGGCAAACGACAATTTAGAAGCTTCGCCAGCAGAGAGCTCGTTTTTGCGCAGCGCCTATGGCTGGCCGGTGAATTTCTGCCAAATGCGCAGCTCCTATGGCTGGCCGGGGAATTTCTGCCAAAGAATCCGTCGGCGGACAGCTGCCCGTGTGAGGTTTTGCAGTTGCACGCTGGCGGGCCCAGGCCAGCAGTGTTTTCCGCGTCCTTTTGTGCCTAAAACGTTGAAGAACGCAGAGTTTGTGTTGCAGACACGACGACCAGCGCCCTCCATTGCGCCTGCGCACATGTTGAAAATGGCTGTATGTCACAGTGTTGAATGAAAAATGCTTTAAAAAATTCCTGTATCCAGACGGTGAACCGGATCACCCCCAAAATTTAATCAGTTCTTCCTTGTACCATTTCCAACAACGCCTGAAAGTTTCATGGAAATCCGTCCAAGATTTTTTGAGTTATCTTGCTAACCAACAGACAGACAGACAGACAAACAAACAGACAAACCCCGGCAAAAACATAACCTCCTCCTGGCCTTTCGGCCTGGTGGAGGTAACAATGCTCCGCACTGGGTGTGTTTATATATCTACATATTTATTCCATCTAGCTACAATGCTCCGCACTGTGTGTCTATATATATGTATGTATATATGTGTGTGTATATATATATATATATATATATATATATATATATACTGTATATATATATATATATATATATATATATATATATTTATGTTTATATGTACATATGTATACTTGCTGCTCTTGTTTCTTTTTTTTTTCTTGCCTTCTGATTGTTGCTCTGAGTGTTGCTATGCCTGTGCTGTTGCAATCCTGGAATTTCCCCATTGTGGGACTAATAAAGGCTTATCTTATCTTAAATTTGTAACTTTTTTGTGTACATTTGCAGTGATTGCCTCATTTTGTTTTTCTTGTAAAATTGTGACATTTTTTCCTCATAAATTTGATTTATTTTTTCCCCCTTCATGGAAAATTTGTAATCCTTTTTCTGCATGCCTGTGATTTTTCTCTGCAAATTGGTGGCTTTTTCCTCAGAAATTTGCAACATTGATTGTGAGGGTGATGGGCAGTTTCAGATATTTTACTTAATTTGTCATTATATGTTTAGAACTCATTTCTAAACATTGATTGTGTGGAAATAGAAATAGAGATTTAATATATAAGCTGGATCAATGACTCATAATAATCAGTAATTTCAGTTTTGGTGCAGAATGGGATGAAGCTAATTTATAATGTGACAGCATATGTTTTGCAAATATTGTTGTAAATTTGATCAGCTGGTCTTACAAAGGTTTTAAAAGTCTTAAATTTAGCTTTGTTATTGCTGTAGATAACCTGCATGGCAAATAAGTCTATAAGACCATTTACAGTTTGATTTACAGCTTGATTGGAGCCATTTTTCCAGAGTGGTATATGACGACTTCAATTCTGAGGGCTGTGATGCAATGATAAAAGGATTATTGACGCATTTTGATTAATCTTTTTTTTCTCTGCAGTACTTCCTTTTTTTCTGTGTGACTACTTGGTACTTTCAAAGTATTTGTAATGATCCATAATGATTTACTTCTAATATCGTTTATTAGTAAAAGAAATAGAGGATAGATGAAGTCAGCTGGAACACCACGTTTCACCAGCATACGTATGTGCCACCATATTTTCTGTTCCTTCCTCCTCAGCTCTGCCATAGACAGACATGTGTTGCTGCTGCGCTCTGGACATTTAAAAATCAATTCTTTGACATTTGTGCATCGATTCAGAATCTTCCACTTATGATGATGTGATGCGTCTAGAAACATACGTAATCATTTCCCCAACCCCTATGTCCCACATCAGGATGCTGTTTCCTTGGAGAAGTGCAGTAATTGTGCTCGTGCTACGTTGTTTAGTTGTTGCTCATCTCAGTCCTCAAAAATACCGGAGCAGGACTCATGGTTTTCCAGCATGGAATTGTATCGTGACAAAATAATTTTCAGTATATTTCCAGCCTAAAAGCCTTGAACTCCTCTGGCAGTTTGTGTTGTATGTTGCATTTAGGACTTAGTACGTGACATTTTTCAGCAGCTCAACTCCTGATTGTGTCTTCTGTGTTTAATGATTTCCTTTGGATTTTCTTAGATGAGGAAACACTCAAGTGAAACATGTTTTTCTGTAGCTGTCCCACTTAACTTCCACTTCCTCCCACACCTTTCACTGCAAAGTTAGACTTCCAGTCCACAACCTGACTCCGTTAGTCTGTAACTTGAATCGGAAGCCTGTAGTTACTGATCTGCTCCTCACTCTCTTTGCCAGCTAACTCACTTTGCTGCTCATTCTCCAGAAGCATTTCTCTCTATTCACTCCTCTTATTCATGCAGCAGGTGCACTGGCGTAACAGATGTTTTGCCCCTGTGAACCTTCAAGCGTAATCTTTCAGACGTGCCTGTGTTCCTGTCAAATTATTTCCAGAGTGGCGTGCAGGTGACAACAGCTTGAAGAATGAGTGGCAGGGAAGAATCCCTAGGGCGGTAGCAGCTATGAAAATGGAGTCTCTATATTAGATCATCTTTCGCATTTTAACAAAGTTATTTAGAGCCATCGTAATGGGACCGGCGTCAGGGTTTAATGCGCTGTGTTCTGCCTGCACGTGGCCTCAAACAGATTAACTGAACAAGGCCAGACACAGATCAATAAATCAAAGTATGTTGAGTTTGATTCTCTAATGGTTGCCGTGTGTCTTGGTGAATTCCTAAAAAGCATTGATCATGTAAGATGGAGAATTGTGCTGTCTGATAATCTGATCATGCATGATATTCTGTTCTGAGACCCAGTCTAACAAATTCATATTAATCTTCAGCAACTGGATCTAAAAATCACATGTTTAACATCTTAAACACCTTGTTTCATTAGTCATGCTAGTGGTGGGTTTCACCTTCTTCTTCTTCTTTTTTTTAATGCCATACTTTAAAAGGTGAAACAGCAATCACTCCAACGTCCTGCACACATGTACAATAAAAACAGATCTAGGCTGGATTTCAACTTTATATAAAACACTAACTTTTGTGAGTGGTTCATACAAAAAAAAAAAAAAAAAAACACTTTCACCTGCCAGTGTAGCAATAATGGCGCTAATATTTTGGTAAATTCACTGCTGGTGAGTGGGCTTCATGCCTCCTGCACACTCGCCTAAACCCTGCACAGTATTTCCATAAGTGCAAAATCATCTGAACCAGACTGCTTCCCTCTGTGTGCTGGAGATAACTTTGGGAAAATTAGCCTGACCCGATTCTCCCAAAATGGTCAGATGTTCATGTGTGAAAATGGCTTCCAGGTTGTTGTTTTTTTTTCTAGATATCTATGTGCTGGTCATCCACACTCCTTCAGCACTGACTCACAGTAAGAGATTTATTGCCTTGCAGTCACATCAGGTGTTTACAGGTTAATATTTTTTAGAAGCACCCCCCCCACACACACACTTTTTCCCATAACAATGTTATTCATTCTAAACGTAATTGAACCTCTGTCTGGTCTCGAGCTGGTGACGATGTGACATACACTGAATGTCGTGAGGAAATTAAATTCTAGTTGAGCACCTCCGCCTCAGAGGAGCAGTAAAGCTATGACAATCAGTGCATTTACATCCACACCAATATTAACCTCAATAAAATCATGCTCTAAATATGAAGCCACATAAACAGCAGCTTAATGTGCTGTGTAACCAGGGTCACAGAAACGGAGATGGGCGCCGCCCCTATACACCATATGGTGTCCCACATACTGAGGAAAAGAATTAATTGACCTAACTTTACTTTGTTGCATGGGGATTTGTCTGGAGTTGGCTGTTCACTGGGGTTGGCACCACTTGTGCTTTAGTGTTAGGTGTTGCTAATGCTGCCATTGCTGAATGGCTCTCAGAGGAGTTTGTCGGCCTGCGTGTTCCGAGTTTGTTTGTTTTCCTTCAGCACTCCTTGCAGGTTGTGTCATGTCAAGGTCTTTCGTTCCATCTTTTTTATAGAATCCAAAAAAAGTCCTGACATTTGAGGTAACTTTTAGCTGCATCCTACTGCTTCTTAAACTTGTACATCTGGCTGCAAATCTTGTGAGACAAGCTATGACTTAACCTGACTGGGCGCTTACTTTGCTCCATCTAATGGACTGACAGTACAGCTGGTTAATACCCAAGATTTTGCAACATTTACATGAATATGTGTAATTATTAAAAGATCGGTGCATATGTTTAGCGTTTGGTGCATCATCACTAGTGCCAAGCATCGTGAAATTGCCGAATCAGTCTTTTGTCCCATCGCTATAATTAATCAAAATTTTTATTGATTAATTGATATGTAAATTTATTTTAATTAAGGGTATAATAACTATTTTACTGGTTTTCATTTATTTTGAGATTTTGTGGTTCCTAAAGGTGAATTCAGACCAAATGCGAACGGGTGGCGCAAATACATACAAAGTCAATGGAAAGAGGCGAGCACATGCGAATCTCGCGCATTCACATGTTCATGTCCAAGGAATAGCGCTAGCCTTGAGATTCTGCCGTCACTGGAGTAAAAGTATCAACATTGAAGAGTAAACCAGTTTGAAAATGAGACTGGCGCTCACCTGGAGACAGAAAAAGCGAGTGCTCTGCAGCTGAGTCGGAGTGTCGGAATTTTTTACCCATGGACTCCTCTCATGGACGTGCTTACAATTCTAGCAGGCTAGCAGTGTAAGCAGCCTTCATCCAGGTGAAGTTTTGGAAGCAGAGACAATTTTTTCAGGTGAGACCCCGTCAGATAATGTAAACCTAAGCATGACGGTGTTTTGGGAATTTCCACAGCAGGTTGAACACAGGTGCAGAAGTTATAAAGGCAACTTCGCCTGTCTGCAACTCACTCAGACTGTGAAATCATGTCTATTCGCATCTTTACATTACATTTACAAAATGTAATCATGCCGCATGAAAAATTCACCCATTCGCGTTTGGTCTGAACGCACCTTAAGGCTGCTGTTTATTTGCTTTTGGACATTGTTATTAGTGCAACATTTACATTTTTTTATTTGGGAGGAGGAAAACCAATTGAAACGATACAGCTGTCCTCAGATTATTTAATTAGTAAAATGATTTAATAATTTGTTTTCTGTATTTTCATTATTATTAGTTGTTTGGAATATGCTGATTAGCATGTAAATACATTTATTCCTGTATCTGTTGCACATGAAAACACCTTATATTGCCTTAACTGGAATATGATCTACATTGTAAATCTGGTCAGTTTATGCTTGTTTTTAGCTGCGTCTGTGCATCTGTGTTGGTAGATGGCTGACATTTTCTCTTGCTTTACACTGCTGTAAGTTGTGGTTTTAATACTAAAATATTTTAAATCCATCAGAATGATTGGAATGTGTATCTTGCTGCTAAATATAGAGTTGACAGAGATAAATGGTGTGTAGGGATGTTGCCATATAATGACTGCTTGCACAGCTATCACCATTAAAACAGCTGTCTGCATGCATGTCATATGATTGTGTGGGGGTGTATGATCCAGCAGTGTAATGAGGTTTTTATTGCCCTAATGCTTTGCCTCAACAAGCAAAACACCATCACATGGCCTTAGCCTATAAATGCATGGAGCAGTTGCAGCCTCACTGGGTTCACACACACTGTTTACAAATGGCAGATGAGACCCCTCACTCCCTCATGCATTTAGCATGCACTACAATTGGGCAGGAGTGCATTAATGTTAGTCTCAAGTGGCATTTTTCACGTCACTCTGACAGTCCCTGAAGATCGATGCTTACCTGCCTCTCTCCCCGTTACATTTAGCTTGTGATTAGTCAGTAAAAAAATGATTAATTGGCTTGTTTGTTCCTAGAAAGCTTTAAACAAGGGGGGCTGGGTGGGCTGTCTGATATTCCCCAGACGTGACCCCGTTGCCGTGGTGATGTAATGATGCCACAGTCTTCTCCCTCCCCCCGGCAATTGGCGGATACATTAATGACAGGGCTGCACAGCAAAAGCACCTGAGCTTTTTTGTTGTTTTTATCCATTACATCATGGCTCGGGGCAGGAGAGGTGATGTCATACTGGGTCTCTCCATCTTCCCTCCCCCTCACTGCCTCCCACTCACCTCCCCATTGCTTTGACTGGAACGGCTCCAAAACCAGCATGTAGTACTCTGATTTCTAGGCATTGTGTCTGAGACAGAGCAGCCAGACTCTTTATTCAGAGACCTCAGCTGTCAGCATAAAAAAATCAATTTGTCAAAGGTTTTATAGGATTAGTTGTACTTTTGTTTTCAGATTGTCATTAATCATTTGGAGAATTTTTTATTTGTCTCTTTTTATGCTTGTTTGCACATAATAAATGTGATCATTAAATCTGAGCTTCTGTGGAAGGAATATAAATGATGTCTATCTGCAACAACAAAAAATTGTTTTGGATTTTTTTTAAGGACATAAACTTGCTTTTTAAAGTATTACAAACATCTATATTAGCATAAAATTAAGAACATTAGCAGTTTGACAGTGAATGTTTGGGTTTACTTTTCATTGCTGACTCCATACTTTTAGTCTAGAATTTCACAAGAAAAACTATAGTTTGAAATAATCTGTTTTATCTTATACAGTGGATATAAAAAGTCTACACACCTTTGTTCAAATGCCAGGTTTTTGTGATGTAAAAAAATGAGACCCAAGATAAATCATTTTAAAACTTTTTCCATCATTAATGTGACCTATAACCTTTACAACCCAATTGGAAAAACAGATTGAATTCTTTTAAGTGGAAAAATAAAAAAACTTACAATAGCCTGATTGCATAAATATGCACACCCTTAAACTAATTATTTCTTGCAGCACCTTTGGCTTTTATTACAGCACTCAGTCTTTTTGGGTAGGAGTCTATCAGCGTGGCACATCTTGATGTGGCAATATTTTCCCACTCTTCTTTGCAAAAATGCTCCAAATCTGTCAGATTGCAAGGGCATCTCCTGTGCACAACCCTGTTCAGATCACCCCACAGATGTTCGATCGGATTCAGGTCTGGACTCTGGCTGGGCCATTCCAAAACCTTAATCTTCGTCTGGTGAAGCCATGCTTTTGTTGATTTGGATGTGTGCTTTGGGTCATTGTTGTGCTGAAAGATGAAGTTCCTCTTCATCTTCAGCTTTCTAGCAGAAGCCTAAAGGTTTTATGCGAACACTGCCTGGTATTTGGAACTGTTCATAATTCCCTCCACCTTGATAAGGCCCCAGCTCCAGTTGAAGAAAAACAACCCCAAAGCATGGTGGTGCCACCACCATAGTTAACTGATATTCACAGACCTTTTTAACTCTTTGAGTGTGCCTGTCACCGAATTGCGACATAACCCCTAGTGGTCAAGAGTGGTAAATATTTTTTGTCAACAAAATAGTTCAGATTTCCAAGGCTATAACTTAAAAGTGGTAAGAGATAATGGCTTACTGTCAATCAGAAAGATGTAAAATATGATCTAAAGTTTCAGATAGGAATAAATTTATGCATCTAATATGCATAATGTCGCGGCACCTCTTTAAATTCCATAACTCAATCAAAACTGGACTTTGGATGTATTTAAACAAAGAATGGTTCAGTCTTTTGACACCATTTTTTGTACAGAGGTACCTCATCATCTTATCTTCAAAGTATGTAAACAAGAAGTCAATACAATATAAAAAAAAAAACAAAGAAATTCTTCACTTACCCACGGCTAATGGGACTCACTCGTTGCCGTGGTCGCTGTGTTTTCGTCCATCGTGGTCATTATTTTGCATTCTGTTGGTCCTTTATGCTCTCTATTACATCTACAAAGTCTTATGATTATCCCACATAAATTTTGCTTGTATCCCGCTGCTGTTTTTCATGTACAAAGCCATCTAAGTGATGGTGAACAATGATGGATCGCGGCCATATTAGCTTTCTGAGCTAAAATGCTAAAAACAGGAAAAGGAAATGAGGAGTTCTTCTTCTTTGGTGTATTACGTGTCATCCATTGAGTCCTCCAGCGCATGTCTGTCACCTTTTGAAACTGGCAGATCAGTACAAATCAGTACAAATCCCCAATGGAGCTGATCATGTCAGAGTGAGATGACAGGTGCAGCGCTCTGCCACTAGGGGCATGGAAAATCTCACACTCAAAAGGTTAAAGGCTATCAGTCAGGACAAGCAGCTGAAATTAATTTGCACTGATGTGGATGGTATGGCTTCCTAAATTCTGATGGATTTCAGCTGATTTCTTGGCTTTCTATGTCTTTTTGCACCTCTTTTTCTCCATGTGTTAAATACTTATTCCCTGTGTCATTCAACTTTATTAACTATAACTTGTTTGGTGAACACAGTTGCCTTTTCTTTGTATGTATGGGTTACTTTGGTTGTTACTGATATCTGGTGAAACTCTCAGATCAGTGGCTCCATCAGAAATATGAGAAAAATGTTGATGTGTCCAATACTTATTTTACCCGCGGTAATTGTGCTTTTTGTTAGAGAGAGAAACATGCATCATCAGTAAGGGAAGGATTGTGATGTGAATGTCTTCTGTGAGAGGAAAAAACATCCAAAAATTCAGAATGTCAAGAACAGTTATGAACTACATCTGCCACCTCTTCTGCCAGGCTATAACAGTAAGTATCGTAGGATGCTGCACACTAGCGCTGCAACTAACGATTATTTTTGTCGTCAACAAATCTAACAGCTATTTTTTCAAGTAGTCAACTAATCGCGATTATTTTTTTTATGTCCGCCAGCTCAGCTTCCTGCTTTCACAGCTCCTGCTCGGGGGTCTAGCTCATGTTTTACCTCACCTGTTTAAGCCTGCACACCTGTGAAAATCACTTTGTTGTCAGTCTCTGCCATAATATAATGTAGCCTATCATGAAAAGTTCCCATAGCTAAATAAAATAATGACCCATCAAACATGAGTTGGAAACTTGAACTTGACAGCTTAATCAGAAGTGTTTTTATTAACACAATTAATAGATGTTAAAGTGTAAAAACTGAAATAGCAGCTTTGCTACTCCATAAAGGCTGTTGTAACTGCGTGTTAAAAACAATCTAGAGTAATGTTCAACCCCATTATAGTAAAAAAAGAAAGTACAAGCTAGTACATCCTGTTTGAAACCTTGCTGGGTCTAGAAGTTTAGAAGTTTAATTAGGCTTCAGATGAAAATTAAAAGAACTTCTTCCAGTCTAAAATAAAAAAAAAACCACTTTAAATATCAGTGCAGGAATATGAGCCTTCACTACACATACAGTGAAATATTTAAGCAGTTTTAAATTTATTTGTGATGATTATGGTTATCTTTTATTAATTAAATTACAAATCATGATATTCTAAGAGATGCACTAATATTCAGAGTGAAGGCTGATATTATGGTGACAGTAACAGAGAATATGAAAAAGAGTAAGTTGCTCATGTAATTCACCCATTTACTGCGCTTAGCCTATAGCTAGCACAACAGAAGCAGCTCAGCTTTCAGCAACTACCATAAGAGAGATTACTGTCCGACAATAGGTAAACTATTTAAGCGGCACACACTAATAGTGTGGTCAGTTTTCTTAAAGCTGAGAGAGTCGCTCATTGAAAATAAGAAGCGCTAATGTTACTTGCTAACCTTACCGGTGCAGTCTGCTGACAGGTGGCCGGAGATGGAGGAACGGAGAGGAGGAGGGAATGGATGCATCTCTGTAGTTCAGCTGTGATATGACAAACTGTTTTACAGTCTACATTTAACTTGTTTCATTCATTAATTTTTGGTAAAAATCCTCCCATACTTTGGAATCTTTTGATCTTTGTGATTTTCTCTGTGTCGCTATGATGCGTTCTTCTTCTTCGCTGGAAGACTTAAACTGAACATTCCCACGGCATGCATATATATCATTCATTCATTCATCTTCTTCCGCTTAATCCTTTTCGGGTTGCGGGGGGGCTGGAGCCTATCCCAGCATCTTTGGGCGAGAGGCAGGGTACACCCTGGACAGATCGCCAGTCCATCGCAGGGCCAACACAGAGAGACAGACAACCATTCACTCTCACAGTCATACTGTACCTAAGGACAATTTAGAATCCCCAGTTTGATGCCAATTAACCTAACTTGCATGGGGTTTTTTTTGGCATGTGGGAGGAAACCGGAGAAATCCCGGAGTAAAGCCACGCAGACACAGGGAGAACATGCAAACTCCACACAGATCACTGTTGGTCGGGGGCTGGGATCGAACCCAGGATCCCCCGGCCAAGGGTGAGTTGCTGTGCTGCTGCAGTGCTAACCACTCCGCCACCGCACCGCCCGGCATGCATATATAAACTTTAAAATTAAACGATTTGTCAGCAGTAAAAATCTGCATCGACAAATTGTTATGATCGACATTCTCAACAATGTCGACTAATCGTTCCAGCCCTACTGCACACATAAGTTTAATAAAAGAAATAAGCCAGATGACAATAGTGTGAAAGATATAGGTTTACGTGGAATGGGTAAATTCTGTTATATTCGTCTTCAAGTGAGCCTCTCCACACAATGGTGACTTGCATTCATAAGCCTCTGCGTCGTTGTTACGTTGGCAAGCAACAGAGGCAGGTTTGAAAGGAAGGGTAGTAGAAAAGTTCATGGCTGGGTGGCAGTGTAAACAACAGTGCGAGAATCAACAGAAGGAAAGCTCATGGGAGCCATCTCTCAGCAGTGTCTGACGGCACTCAGCTACTGCCAAAGACTTCAGTTGTTCATTTATTTTAATAAAAAGTGCAAAATGTCACATAGTGAACCTTTTGGTTCAAGTTTTGTTGCTCTTTTTCTAAACTACAGTGTGATAAGAAAAAAACTGATGATAAAACAAAATAGAAAAATGACTGACTTATTCAGTGATGCTGAACATGGCATCAGTGACAAGCTAAATAAATTTAAAAGAATGTCATGTCTTGTTTTTTTAAGCTTTCTTGGTAATGCTGTGGCTCCCCTTATATGATGTGCAAACATTTCAGTAACTGGTGATGTTTTACTTGTGAGCTGCTTTTCTTGTTATTTTTTGGTGTTTACTGTCTTGGTTGGCCTTTAAGTGCCAGTTGTTCCCTGTGGTGCAGTTTCAGGAGACATCCATGTGTGAAGCCTTCTATTTATCCAATATCCAAGGTCTCTGGAGCTATGACCTCCCTTCTGAGTGCACCACACCCCGACCCCATAATGCTACTGTTTGTTTGATTGCCGATCCTCATTGCTGCACAGCTGAGTGAAGGTGAAGTGGCGGAGTCCATCCCCACTTTTCTGCACTCCCTCTCCTCCCTCCTCCATTTCGGCATGTCTCCATGCCTCTGTCACCACAGCAACTGAAGGCCCCTGAGGAAGGGGGCTGCGTGTGTGTGTGTGTGTGTGGGGGGGGGGGGGGGCTCACCCGGTTGCCATGGCTATTCCAGCTGACTGACAGTGTGGCATCATAGCTGCCACTCTGTATTTCTGCTGTTAGACCGCTGTGAGCACAAGAAGTGATGTTACTCTCTTCCTCTCTTCCATCTTTTACTCACTCCTCTCCAGAGGAAGTGCTGCCTTCTCCCCGCCCATAAAGTGCCTTCCCCTTCTTTTCGTTTCTATGCCAACCGGCTCCAGCTGCTGGTCCTGTGTGGAAGTGAGCGTGATAATGGTATGACTCTGGCTGCGCTCCTCTTCTCACACCCTATCATCCTTCCATCCATCGTTTTACTTTTTTGATTTGTATCCTCCCACCCCTCAGCTCTCCTCTTGTCATCTCCCCTTTCTCCCCTTTCCACCTCTCAGTCGGAGAACGGCGATGCCTGCTCTGCCAGCATCACTCTCACGGGCAGGGAGGGGGGTCCTTACCCTCACCACCAGTGCACCCCCCCCCTCCTCCTCCTCCTCCTGCTGCTCCTCTCCTCCACCACCACTGACACACATCCCCCTTGCTTCCGTTGCAAACAAACCGCTGGGTTTAACGTACAGTACCTCGGCGGAGGCTGCAGGCGTCTCGGTCTTCAAATAATCTAATGGTGCATAAAGACGCTGCGCGTGTCCGTGCGTGCGTGCGTTGCTTTCCTTTTAGAAGAGGGAGGGAGAGCGAGATAGAGAGGGAAAGGCGGAGGGAGCAAACGTGAAACTGTTGTCAGCCATTTTTCTCATCTTTCCCCCCGTTTTCTACCTTGTTATCGGCACCACCGCGCTCCGGCTGAAGATGTGATTGTCAAGAGTGCAGGAGAAAAGAAGCAGGATTTTTTTCCCCCCATTTAGCGCTTGGATAAAAGGATACTCTTCTGTATTTCTCCATGTCCTCGGTGATTTTTAAATATTAACGCGCAGAAAGCAGTGACTGGAAAACACGGCGGTTTTGGTTTGAGGAATCCAATCGGGCCAAGAAGCGGCAGATACTTCCGAAAGTGACGCGCCGCCACCGCCTCCTTCCAGAGAGACGCGGCGCAGCCAAGGGAGGGGAAAGAGTCAAGATGAAGATGTGGGTCTATGCTGTAGCATAGAGGCGGACCGGGATGTTAGATTTTGGCCCGGTGAACATTTTTTCATTATGAAACCATTAGCAGCCTCAGACAGCAATGGAGTCCCGAGCCAGCAAGATAAAACCCCGGTAAGTAGCCTACTGACGCGCGGCGCTTTCTCTCTAACCCCCCTTCCCCCGTCTCTCTGGTTTATGACCCCCCCCCCCCCCAAAGATATGATTACCGGCCGTATAATGGATGTGCATCAGATTTCTATCGAGCCCGGATGAGATGAATGAACGCCGGGCAGACCAAGGACGCAGCAGAAAGCGAATCGGAGGCTGGTGCTTGGCGCTGCCGAGCCCCCGATGTGTGTTAGTGTGTTTGTACTAGAAACGGCCGCCATGTGCTTGCTGTCACTGGTGCGCGCAGACACACGCGCACTCTCGTGAATATTAAGGGGCTCCATCGATCTCGTAGGCCTCGCGCGTTATGTGATCAAATAATAGATGATAAAAAATATTGTCGATACTCCAGTGCTAATAATAGTTTAATGGCATCTGTCTGCGAGCCTGTGGAGAGGCAGTAAAAGCTGGTAGACGTTAAAATGAAAT
This sequence comes from Pholidichthys leucotaenia, assembly GCA_020510985.1. NCBI lineage: Eukaryota > Metazoa > Chordata > Actinopteri > Cichliformes > Pholidichthyidae > Pholidichthys > Pholidichthys leucotaenia. Next base: position 345,652,695 of record CM035840.1, read on the forward strand.
GACAGTAGCCCCACCAGACGCTATTTGCATTACAGAAAAAATACAGTAGGCGACTGTATTAAATTTGGCTCTCTTTTTTTCGGGGGAGGTGATGTCATGTGTGCAAGCAGGGCTGTCCCCCACTTTTAGACTACAGGAGCTGTTGGAGCTCAGATCGAATTACAGCAGTGGTATTTTTAAACCAATGGCAAAATGGGCCCTTCATATACCTTTAGGGGCGTTCGGGGTCTTTTTTAGCAGAAATTACTGCTGCCAGTTTGGTGCCGGTGGCGCTGTCCATGGTGCTGAAGGCCGGCAGAGACGCTCAGAGGCCAGAGCCGAGCTGCACTTGAACGGTAAACGTATTGATGGACTGTCTGCGCCGCTGGCATCACTCACACACCAGGACCACACGGCGTTATGGCTGTAAATCACCCCAATGGACGGATCCTGGGTTGCAGGGCACAAATGTCTATGGGGGGGGGATCAACATCATATCCCTATAATACTCATAATGTGTCACTGTGAGTGATACTTGGATGTCTTTCCTCGTAGTTTGTGCCTCTCTCTGGGTTTCCACCAGGTCCTTTAAAAGTCTTATCTGAAATTAAGACCTTAATTGTTCTTAAAAATGTCACCCAGCTGTTACATTTGCCATTCAGAGGTGGTATTTGCCTTGCATAATTTTTTTACATCTTAAAAAGATGTAAACACAGCCTCTGTAGGATGTGTGAAAAAAACAGTATTATCAGCAAACATTATTAGGTAGTTCCCCTCTGTGGATTGACACCTTATCGTGGTGGAGGGGTTTGGGTGCCCTAATGACCCCAGGAGCTATGTTGTTGGGGGCGACTTTCCCCAGGTAAGGCAAACTGGTCCTGGCTGAAGGGCCAGACCAAGAGCAGTCCAGTGGATCTCCATAAAAAAAACTTACATCAAGGACCGAGTGTACTCAAAGGAAGCACATGGGTCTGTCCTCCAGTGGGTTCACCACCTGCAGGAGCGCTCATGGGCTTATGGTGCTATGTGAACTGGGCGGAAATATGGGCTACTCTGCATGGACTGATGCCCCTGTTACACGGATCCCTGGATAAGTGGTAGAAGATGGATGACTGGATGGATTAGTGGATAGTTTTTTTGTTTTTGTTAATAAATTGAACAGAAGTTAAACATAAATGCACAACTGTGGCATGTTACAGAGGTCTGGGTACCCTACACAATTAGTTGGTTAAATGCATCACTTAAAAAAATAAACAAAATGTGCAATTTTTCAAGGTGTTGCCAAGTTTTCACATAACACTGTCAATACCACTGCAGTGTTTCCTCTGGCATAAAGACCCTGCCACAGTGGCAACATATTTTTCCCCCACAGGGGGTAAACATACCGGAATATGTTAATTTTATACTATTTAATTCTTTTTAAAATTTTACACAGTAACGTTGCATATGGAACTTAACATTTGAAGTATTGTGCAACCGAGGCTTGAATATTGGGCCAGTTGGGGTCCCACCCAGACATCCTGTGTTTCGACTTTTTAGTGGTATTATCCTTCTCTCCTTCCTCTGCCTGAACACTCCCCTCTCCTTGGCTCCTCTCTTCTGTCTCATCTTGTCCTCTCTGAGCTCTGTCTAATTCAGTTTCTCTCTCTGTCTATGGTGGTATACAAACAGGTTAGAAAATATCAAGTGTCATTTATTGTCCTGCAGGATTTTTTTTGTCATGGTTTACATAAATGACAAAAAGATGTGTATTTTTTATTCTGGTGTTTCTTTTTTTTCCATTGAGAGAGTAGGGAAGGGAAAGAAACATTCACAATAGTGATGTACTATGCATACTTAAACTATATGATCAGGTGGGTATAGTAACCAGAAATTCTACTCATGAAAAAGCAGTGCTTTGAAATTAATAATTAAAAGTAGACAACCAAAAATTTCTAGTTGAGTTAAGGGTACAAAGAGCACCCACTTAAAAACTTGAGTAATGACTTCATTGTTGAAGGTTTGAGGTTTTTCTCCAAAATTTATAACAATTTTCTTATTGTTTTCTACTTTTCTCTGTAAATCTAAAGTTGAAACCATGTTCCTCAAGTTTGTAACTTCCTCTTGTAAAATTGACTTTTCTTGTACATTTAAAACTTTATTATAAATTTGTGGATTATTTTATGACGAATTTTTGTCTGTTTTTTAAAATAAAATAACTGTTTTTTTAATGAAATAAATTAACTTAAATGACCAAGGATGCCGTTATTTCTGTTATAATATTTCTTTATATTTATAGTTTTTTGTCTTTTTTTTAGAAATCTCCTCACCACCCAGACAGCAGGAAAAACCTCCCTTATTTTGAAATCAAATGTTGACACATTTAGTTTGTCGGAAGGCTGCTGACAGATTAAAGTAATTGACTTCGTGAATTTCAGTCATCTTAACCTGCCAGGTACATAATAGGGAACTGTAGCGGACTCTAAAGACATAATTCACCACAATATGTGTTCATGTATAGAATGATCTGTTTAGGCAGTTATAGTTGTGCACTCAGGCTTTCTTATCAGGCACTTCTCTAGGCAGCCACTGAAGGACCTCAGTTTAGAGCTAGCATTTTCAGCTGTTGCTTTTTGTCACTGCCGCTGGAGAATAAAAACGGCACACCTGCTCGTGCGAGAAAAGAGAGAAATTGCCAGTCTCTTCATTCCTGCAATTCCTACAGAACATAACTTAATACTGTAGTGGCTGGTGAAATATATCCTCAGCAATTCATCAGTCCCCCTCGCCTTTCCCTTCATATGAAGCCGGCTGCATTTGAATTCTAACCACATCTCTTAGCTAAGCGACTCTTCCATTATTGCCCCCGTTTCCAGCGGGTTAAAACCATGATAAACGCCAGTGCTTACATACCTCTTATGATTTTTTTTCCACTTTAATGAACTCATGTTTCTGTCGGACAGTTACGTTTAGCGAGACACTGTTTGCTGACTGACTGGAAAACTCGTGTGAGCAGGGCACTCCTAAACTCCACGCGGATGACGGCCACGCGCGTTGTTCATGTGTGCGCTTGCGGAAAGTCATTGCTTCATATATTTTTCTTGATAAATTCATATCGCCTTGGGGTGGTGGTAAAATTTCTGGCGCGGTGGGCCGCCACCGAGAAATGTTACCAGAGGAAACCTAGAACTGATAAAATAAACACCAGAGGGATGAAATCCTCTCATTTTATATTTTGAAAATTTGTTTACAATTTTTTTTAAGCATAAAGTGAAATGTGTGGAATCAACTGCAGTAATTCCTTATAAATTTTAATCTTTTGTATCGCAAATTTGCCTGTTTTCCAGTAAATAAATTTGCAGCTTTTTTCTTGTAATCTTACTTTTTTTCCTCATCCATTTATTGCTTTTTTCCCCTTCTAAGTTTCCCACAGGATTCTCATAAACATGTGACTCTTCTCTTAAATTTGCTACTTTTTTCTTTTGTAAATATCCACCTTTCATGTTAAGGTGCAACTTTTAGTAACAGTGTCAACGGTGGCAACATTGATCCAGGAGAATTTATCATGAGCTGGGCTGGTGATTCAGGAATTTTAGTCATTTCAATTCAACTAAATAAGTGGACAAGATGGACAGATTTTGCAAATGTGAGGTCTTAAATTTGATCAAGTGGCCTTAAAAAGGTCTTTAGAAGTCTGAAATTTAACTTTCTTATTGCTGTAGGTGCCATGTTACTCATCTGAATGCCACTAGGATGCTGATGCCACTAAAACTTTTGTACCAAGTGATTTGCATCAGCTGCAATGTGGATTTCCAAAACTGCATTTCTGCTTTTTAAGGTAATTTAAGATATAAGGCCAGATTTATATATTCTGTCATGGGAGTTTAGGAATTTTATTCAGCCTTTAAATGATGCATTGAATAAGCCTTTCGTTTCTGCAGTAAAGCTCTGATTTTAGGTGATGATACTGATAGTTTTGAAGCCTATTAAAGCGATATCATTAATGCTCTGTTTTTATATCACACTACATGGTCTTTTATTTTAGAAACACATTTAAGACAGACCAATCAAAAAGTGTTCCAGAAATCTGAGCAAAAGGGTAATGACTACTCTACATTCTCAAAATATCATTAAAACATTTATTATAGGATTACTATAATCGCTGCAAATGAGAACACTGCCAAACAGTTGTCAAGTAGTACATAATTCTAATTTAAGAAAAATGGTATTGGCAGGGGAACGTAGTTTCTAATGCCAAGGCATGTCTGAAGCTAACTAAATACTGTATTCAGACAAATGGAAGGGTTCGCAAAATCAGGAAAAATGCAAAAGGTGATAAACAAAAATGGCTTGTTTTTATTGAGGTGTTTGATTGGTAACATGTTCTGTAACCAGTATAAACTGTGAAATTGTGTAATTATACTTGAGGATGGTGGGTTTTTTTAAATTTGGAATAATCTAGTGCTTTTCCAAATGTAGGATGGCTGTTGGGTAACTATGAATGTAGATTTGATTGTTCTGTATACAATAAATCTTTGTCTCTGAATGTTTCTGCAATTACATCTAGATTAACCTTAAGCACCAGTTGACAGCAGCCCCGATAGTTCTTTGGTGTAAAACCTTCTAATTAGCAACCAATGCAAGAAAAACTTTGTTACTGATCATTTTCACTGGTATTCATTTCAACAAGCATTTGCATATATAGCTCATCCCCCAGCTTCCCTCAGAGCAGTCTCCTTACACCTTCTGTTTTCTTTGAGGTTTAGCATACAAATGAGGGCTTGTCCAAAGATTCATTTATCTCAGCAGGAAACCCACCATGAGTTGAGTCAATAATAGCCAACAGATCTTATTACAGTAATGACATCACCGTAGTAGGCTCCTTACCAATGGATAATGTAAGTGCAGTTTTCTGGTTGCTTATCCTTCCTCTAAATAAATTTTTCTTTGACAAAACACACACCAACGTCATACTAAACGCTTCAGTTTGTGATTATTTATCAAGTCGTTATAGACCTTTGCAACTTTTGCTTTTGGTGATCAGCATTGAGCAAAATATGTCTCTTGATTATTGGACTTTGAATCAAGTCAGAACCTACGTAACTGCAGTATACTGTATGTTGTGTCCCATTGTAGGTAATCGTTGGTTTGCATGCTACTGTCTGGTGAAGCTGTAACTGGGGAAGGAAAAGCCCAAGGAGCATATCAAACCCATTTAATTGGACACCCTGCCCATATGATTTTAATCTCTTGATCTGTGAGGCTCGGGAAAGCGAGAAGCTTCCATCACAGTCAGGGAAAACTCTGGGATTGCCATCTCCTGGCTTGCCAACATTGGGTGATCTTCCATTTTAGCGTTTTCCAAAGAGTATAATGGCTTCTTGAAATTGGGGATGGGGGTGGGGGTAGGGGGCTTTTTTGGTCCTACTGCTGCTGTGAGTGTTTTCAGTTCACAGCTCTGCCTGTTGCCCTACAAAAGTCAGAGTTTTCAATGAAAAAGACTCAACCCCAAGAAGTGACATCTATCATACCAGCACAGATTCACTCCCAGCATATAAAGGCGATAAAGAGATTGAGAGTCAGCCCGGGCTTCCACCCAGCAATCTAGGTCATTAGGTCTGCAGTGTAATTTAAGGAGTGCCACATCTGCTCACATGTAGTCAGTGCTGAGTGTTGTGGCTCGAGCGTTAGAGTGGCACTTAATCCTCTGGTGATAGCTGATGGTATGCATTTTTGAGGGCTAGCACTTTGGCAGAGCTTGCTTCATTTGTTCACCAGAGAAAAGTGAATTTGGAGCATAGGCGTGTGAACAGGCCTATATAAGGTAGGAAAATAATCACTCTCTTATGCTGTGGTCGATGTTTAGAACACCACTAACAGGTTGTAAATGACAACACTGTAGTAAAGACTTAATTGATTGGGGTTAACAGTGCAGCGTTTGCATTCTGCCGTATCGTCATGCAACTGATTGGAGAAAGTTAATGCATGTAAGTTATTACCGTTGTCCTGGCATCCATCTTGGCCCAATCTCTTGGAATACCATTGGACAGAGGAGGTCAGTAGACCAGATGCTTGTGGACCGAAAGGACCATGGCTTATTGACCTATAGACGGATGACCTAAATGACTGAAGAGAAAGGATTTAGTGTTTATATCCCTTCCCTTTATCCTGCTTTCCTGCCCTCCCCTTATCTCTTTACTGGGGGAGGGGCTTGTTTGTGTTTGTTGAAGGGGGGTAATTTAGAGGGGGTTTGGACATATGGCTGGTTGTGGATACCAGTTAGGTCATTATTATTGGCATGTGAACCATTCAAATGCTCAGTTGGAAGGCAATATTGACAAACATCATACAACCACTCTTGTACTCTCAGTAATCAGAATATTCTGTGCAATGCCAGTTATTGAACATCCAGCCACTGTGGTTTGGCCATTTACTAGATTTTAAAGTAGTCCTTGTTTTCTAGTAGAGTCCATCTGATGGTATCTGTTATTGTTAACAGACTCGTATAAAAGTAAACCAGAATGCAGAGGTACTGGCTAGTTTCACTTCTAGCCGCTGCCTTTTTAGAGGCATTTAGGTGTATTTCAAATGCATTCTGGCAAAATGTAATGTTAATGTACATAAATTGTACTATTTATTTACACACAATACTACCAACCTCTATCTCTGAACATGTTGCTATGATGCTTTTATATGGAAATTACCTCGTGCCATGCTATTTTCAGTGGGAATTGCTATCCAGTGTTTCCTCTGGCTTAAAGACCTTAGCGTGGTGGCAACATATTTTTCCGGGAAGGGGGGGGGGGGGGTGCAGAAAACACATGACACGATTGTAACCGGAATATGTTCATTTTACACTACTTTTTTTTATTTTGCACAGTAATATTGCATAATATAACTTATTTGAAGTACTGTACAACCAAGGCTTTAATGTTGGCATATTGGGCCAGTTGGGGTCCCACCCAGATGTCCCGTGTTTGGATTTTTTTACTGGTGTCATCCTTCTCTCCTCCCTCTGCTCTCATCTCTCCTGGACCCTCTGCCTGAACACTTTCTTCTCCTTGGCTCCTCTCTTCTGTCTCATCTTTCCCTCCCTGAGCCCTGTCTAATTCAGGTTCTCACTCTGTCTATGGTGGTATACAAACAGGTTAGAAAATATCAAGTGTCATGTTTTGTCCTGCAGGATTTTTTTTTCATGGTTTACATAAATAACCAAAATGTGTATTTTTATTCTAGTGTTTCTTTTTTTTTTTCCATTGACAAAGAGTAGGAAAGGGAAGGGAAAAAACATTCATAATAGTAATTTACTCATGCATTCTTAAATTATATGATCAGAGGTGGGTAAAGTAGCCAGAAATTCTGCTCATGTAAAAGCAGTGCTATGAAATTAATAATTAAAAGTAGACAACTAAAAATTTCTAGTTGAGTTAAGGGTACAAAGAGCACCCACTTAAAAACTTGAGTAATGACTTCATTGTTGAAGGTTTGAGGTTTTTCTCCAAAATTTATAACAATTTTTGTATAGTTTTCTACTTTTCTCTGTAAATTTATCTAAATTTGCGACCATTTTCCTCAAATTTGTAATTTTCTCTTGTAAGATTATGACTTTTCTGGTACATTTGAGACTATTATAAATTTGTGGATTATTACTTTATGGCTAATGTTTATCTTTTTTTAATCCAGTCCAACTTTATTAATAAAGCTCTTTAAAAACATCAACAGTTGACACAAAGTGCTGTACATCAACGATAAATAAAATATAAAAACAATAAAATACAGCTAAAGTACAAAACAGCACAAACAAAACAAATGTCATACAATAGAGACAATAAGAACAAATAAAGTCAATGTCTCAAACTGGGTCAAAAGCCAGAGAATAAAAATGGGTTTTAAGAGGAGTTTTAAGACTGGACAGTGAAGAGGCCTGTCTGATGGACAAAGGCAGATTATTATAAAAGTACTGTTGTTTTTTGTTTTTTTTTAATAAATTTGAAACAGAGTGTGGCAATTTGTTTTTACTTTTTTCCTCATACAATTTAAACTTTTGACCATAATTTTGTAGAGCCAGAACAGAACAATAACTTTAACTCTGAATTAAAAAAATATAATTATTAAAATTATATTTAAAGAAATAAATCAACTTAAATGACCAAATATGCCGTTATTTCTGTTATAATATTTCTATATATTTATAGTTTCTTTTAGAAATCTCCTCACCAACCAGACGGCAGGAAAAACCTCCCTTATTTTGAAATCCAAATGTTGGCAGGTTTGGTTTCTTTGAAGGCTGCTGATGGATTAAAGTCATTGACTTTGTGAATTTCGGTCATCTTAACTTGCCAGGTACATAATAATGAACATAAATTATTAGTTAATATTGTAGTAGCTGGTGAAGTAAATCCTCAACGATTCATCAGTCGCTCTTGCCTGTCCCTGCAATGAATCCTAACCAGACCTGTTAGCTAAGCGTCTTCTCATTGTTGTTCCAGTTACCAGCGGGTTAAAACCACCATAAATGCCTCCACTGCTTATTTCTTGTACTTTTTCTGCATTTAAAGTACTTTAATAAGCTCATGCTTCTCTTGGACAGCAACGCTAGAGAGACACTCTCTGCCTGCAGAAACAGTCACGCGGGCGAGGTGCTTCTGCGTGGATGATGATCACGTGTGTTGTTCGTGTTCGCTCTTGTGGAGCAATTCTTTCATATTTAATTTTTCTTAAATTAATATATCACTAGTGTATACCCGTGCATGCCTTTAGAAACCAAGTATAAGCAAGTATTTCTGCATGCCTGTAGAAAGTTACTGTTGCCATGGTAATAGTAACCATGGTGATGCCTGCCTTTGATCTTTGACATGGTTACCATGGCAACAGTAACCATGGCGAAACCTGCCTTTGATCTTTGACGTCACCACTTGTTCAGTGATGCCTGCCTTTGATCTTTGATGATGTGTCTGCCTGGCAACAGTAACCATGGCAACATCTGTGCATCTATGATGTCATAGCTATGAACGCCCATAGCTCCCCTATGGACGTTCATTAAAGATTTCCCCTCCTAAACATCCCCATATCTGGGGAGGCTGAAACGCCCTTGTAACCTCAGCACAACACGTATAAAATCAGAGGCCAGTCCAACAAACAGTTTGGGAGATATGCATGGAACACACACACACACACACAGAGAGAGAGAGAGCGATTCCTTGCATTATAATATGATGATACGCTGGCGTACGTCGATTCGGTTATGGCTAAGTTTTATCTAAGTTAAGAGCCCTCTAAAGCACTCTGAAGCACACTGGTATACGGCATAGTTCACCAAACTCCTCTGAAAATTTTCAGCAGAAGAAAATCTAATGTCAGACACAGCGTTGTGTCTGAGCCCTGAATGATTGAGGGGGACAGAACTTCTTCACCTTGATGCAGCGCAGCAAAATAAAATGTTAAAATCATTCAGAAATGTTTATGCACAAAAATAATGGAGACCAGCTTCATTCTTCTACAAGCCAGATGACCGCTGTGATCAGCTCTGCTTTAACAGAACTGATCGATTAAACAGCTCTCTTGAAAATGAGACCCCGTGTCTCAGTGGGATTACCTGTATAAATAAGGTTAATAATAAGTAATCCTAGCGATTACAATAGGGCTCTCACCCACTGATGTTGTCAGTGGCTTGGGCCCTAATACACACTGCGGCCAGTACAGTGGGGAAAAAAGTATTTAGTCAGCCACCAATTGTGCAAGTTCTCCCACTTAAAAGATGAGAGAGGTCTCCAATTTTCATCATAGGTATACCTCAACTATGAGAGACGAAATGAGAAAAAAAAAAAAAATCCAGAAAATCACATTGTCTGATTTTTAAAGAATTTATTTGCAAATTATTGTGGAGAATAAGTATTTGGTCAATAACAAAAGTTCATCTCAATACTTTGTTATATACCCTTTGTTGGCAATGACAGAGGTCAAACGTTTTCCGTAAGTCTTCACAAGGTTTTCACACACTGTTGCTGGTATTTTGGCCCATTCCTCCATGCAGATCTCTTCTAGAGCAGTGATGTTTTGGGGCTGTCGCTGGGCAACACGGACTTTCAACTCCCTCCAAAGATTTTCTATGGGGTTGAGATCTGGAGACTGGCTAGGCCACTCCAGGACCTTGAAATGCTTCTTACAAAGCCACTCCTTCGTTGCCCGGGTGGTGTGTTTGGGATCATTGTCATGCTGAAAGACCCAGCCACGTTTAATCTTCAATGCCCTTGCTGATGGAAGGAGGTTTTCACTCAAAATCGCACAATACATGGCCCCATTCATTCTTTCCTTTACACGGATCAGTCGTCCTGGTCCCTTTGCAGAAAAACAGCCCCAAAGCATGATGTTTCCACCCCCATGCTTCACAGTAGGTATGGTGTTCTTTGGATGCAACTCGGCATTCTTTCTCCTCCAAACACGACAAGTTGCGTTTTTACCAAAAAGTTCTATTTTGGTTTCATCTGACCATATGACATTCTCCCAGTCCTCTTCCGGATCATCCAAATGCTCTCTAGCAAACTTCAGATGGGCCTGGACATATACTGGCTTAAGCAGGGGGACATGTCTGGCACTGCAGGATTTGAGTCCCTGGCGGCGTAGTGTGTTACCGATGGTAGCCTTTGTTACTTTGGTCCCAGCTCTCTGCAGGTCATTCACTAGGTCCCCTCGTGTGGTTCTGGGATTTTTGCTCACCGTTCTCGTGATCATTTTGACCCCACGGGGTGAGATCTTGGGTGGAGCCCTAGATCGAGGGAGATTATCAGTGGTCTTGTATGTCTTCCATTTTCTAATAATTGCTCCACAGTTGATTTCTTCACACCAAGCTGCTTACCTATTACAGATTCAGTCTTCCCAGCCTGGTGCAGGTCTACAATTTTGTTTCTGGTGTCCTTTGACAGCTCTTTGGTCTTGGCCATAGTGGAGTTTGGAGTCTGACTGTTTGAGGTTGTGGACAGGTGTCTTTTATACTGATGACGAGTTCAAACAGGTGCCATTAATACAGGTAACGAGTGGAGGACAGAGGAGCCTCTTAAAGAAGAAGTTACAGGTCTGCGAGAGCCAGAAATCTTGCTTGTTTGTAGGTGACTAAATACTTATTTTCCACCATAATTTGCAAATAAATTCTTTAAAAATCCTTCAATGTGATTTTCTGGATTTTTTTTCTCATTCTGACTCTCATAGTTGAGGTATACCTATGATGAAAATTGGAGACCTCTCTCATCTTTTAAGTGGGGGAACTTGCACAATTGGTGGCTAACTAAATACTTTTTTGCCCCACAGTAGCAGCAGCACCGGTACCGCACAGGAAGGAAAAGCCACCATAGACTCCCCTCTCCTGAACTGTGGGTCCTCTGGCCATTCCACTTAGGGATGGGCGATACCAGCATTTTCCCTTTTGATACAATAGCATTAATTTATGGGACGTTTTCTTCAATACTGAGACCGATACTTTTTGCCCAAAATCACATGATTGCAGTTTCATTCACAACTTTATTGCAAGGGTAATATAAATAAAACTCATGAACATAAACAGTTGAAAGAAATGCTTATAAAATAATAATAAAATAGAACAATGAGCTAAGTAAATACAAATAAAATGTTTTTTTTCAATTATAATAAAAAGAATTAAGACTTAAAATGAATGCAAAAATAATTCAATTTCTTGATTTGATGATCCTCAACTGGATTCAAGTATTTTTTACTTCTGAAATGTTTCACCATTCCTATACGTGTAAGTTTTTCAGAGTGCAACTTTTTTTGTTAGTTATTTATTTATTTTTACACTATTATTTTACAAACTTAAATAGTGCTTACTTTGTTTATTTTTCAAATTTTATGCTACCTGATATCACCTTAGAATTTGGATGAATGGTGTAACATTTCTGCTGCCCCGGACACTGCTGAGCTCACTGCACAGGAGTGCTTGGCTGCGCAGTGTGCAGAGTCTGATACGCGGCCAATATGCTTGGGCTGGTTTTTCACCGGTTTTCGCACATAAATGTAATGCCTAAAACTCTCAGAAGTGAAAGCAAACTGCACGTTTTTTATTAACATAGTGGTATCGCAATATTTTAAAAAGTATCGACTCAAGTATCAACCAACTGGTATCAAAGTATCGATACTTGAGTATTGATAGACCCATCCCTAATTCCGCTCCAGTCATGTCTGTATTAACTTTACATTTTAGATATTACAGCGGTCAGGACTCACGGTGTGCCGTTTAAATGGAAAAAGAATTTGCAGTATCCAATAAATGTGCAGTTACTGTATGCCCCCCCCACCAAAATTTTGAAGTTGTTATGCAGTAGGAGCCCACAAAATTACGATCCAGTGATAAAGGGAATAATTGAACAGAATTCTAACTTGGAGCGACCCTATAATGGCATATTTGCAGCATTTGTTCACAGGAGAAACCTGTACAGAGCTCTGCTCATCTGCCTGCAGAGCATACACACACACACAGAGCTAAACCCCACCCACACTTCAGGGCATGAAGAGACACAGAGCAGTGTCAGAGCGCTGGCTAAACTTTTATTGATAAAAATTACATATTTTGACTGAGCAACTCCATATTCAGGGATGCACACCCTCGTCACCTCAGGAAACCACGTTTAAAAGCTGAGGCCAGCCTGACAAACGGTTCAAGAGACATGCGTGGAACAGACAGACACACAGACAGACAGAGATTTCTTGTGTTTATAGATAGGCGTGGTGGCATACCTCCTTAGGGCGGTGGGCCTAAGGAAGCATATTGCAAGGAAGTAGTAGCAGAGGAAACCCTGCTGTCAATGACTAAATGTCTACCTGGCTGGAACAGGCTGGTTCCTCTATCAAATACAGTGAAACACAAGAAAATCTAACTAATTTGAAGTGCATATTAAGGGTTAACATCCTTTTTGAACTGGGTTATATTAGTCAAATGATGTATTCATTTGACTGATCATGTAGGAGCAACAGTCTGACTCACTTGGACATGATGTCATTTTATTAAATGGCTTTCAGCCTTGGAAAAAATGGTAGTGGAAAAAATGATAGTGGTGGTCTTAGGACAAAATCCTATAAATCTCCATAAAGCTTATTTTTGTGAAATAATTGTACACAAAAATTTAGTGCTTAAGGGTGGCTTAATGCCTTTCCTAATATTATTGCCTTACGTTAGTACATTTAAAATGAAATGTGTTGGTCTTAGCTCAGACCCCTGTTGAACTCCTAAACTGTTTTTGTGTGATAAAGACTCATACCAAAAAGTTTAGTGCTTCAGGCAGCATTTATGTTGGCAGGATAGCGTTTTTGGACTTGATTCAAGCTAAACCACCAGGTTAATGGTAATGAAGGATCATGCAGGAGCAACAGCTTGATTCACTGGTGTATTTTTGCTTTTGAAGCTTCCAGTAGTTTGCTGCCAGCTGGGTAGTCCCTGGGTATGAATCAAATTTCCTTAGGTTTAACGGTGAAGCTGACGATGAGCCTCAGAGCTGCAGCACTATGACCACTAATATCTAATCATAAATATAATTTGCCACAGTTCCAAGATAACTTCACATCTGAGGTTCCTATCACAAAGAGAGGTGTAGTTCACTATAAAAGTCACTAGAAATGAATGTGATCAGGCTTTATTGCTGCTGTTACAAATAGACAAAAGCAGTTCAGCAGGCAACATTTTTCTAGGCAGTGATAATGATAACGTAGATGTCATCTGGAGGTGCTCAGAGAGAAGTCAACCAGATGAACGGATGAGGGGGAAAGAAAGCAGCCCAAGGGGGGTTAGTGACTGACTTGGCCCTCCAGTCACTAACCATTTTGGTTAGTGTAGTCAGCCAGATAATTAAACACAATGGCAATCTTTGACACAGTGTAATCACATCACACCTCATCACCACAGGAGCTACATTGTCTGGCTCTCAGTCTCTTATCAGTGACACATAAAAATGCCTTGTGAATTGATACCTCTCACGTTCTAATTTTTATTTTCCCCTGCCAGTCAAAGCCCAAAGGGGACGAAGAGCCCTTTCGGCTTTGACCGAAGGGGGATTATGTTATGGGTCAGTCAGTCCGTCCATCCCAGTTTTGTGAAATCACCTCCTCCCTACATTTTTGGTCCGATTGTTTTGAAACTTTGTACCATGGTTTGATATACACTGCACATAATTGCAATTTGGTTCTGATTGGATGATTTTTGTGGGAATTGTAGCCCCTGACCTATGACCTCCTGTTTCACCTCACTTCATAGACAGTCACTGTCTTGTGAAATCAACTCCTCCAACAGTTTTGTTCCAATTGTTTTGAAACTTGGTACCATGGTTTGATATACTCTGATGATGCGCATATTGCAATTCCAATCTCATGGGATGACCTTGAGGTCAAAGGTCAGGTCAAATGTTTCCCTAAATCTTCTAAACACAGTAACTACTGAAAGAAATGATGCAGGCTTTCAAATCAATACAGTAGTTGTATCTAATACACATCTTGGATGACTTACACCCTCACCTAACAATGGGTTTGGGGTCAAGGGGTCAAAGGTTCAAAGTTAACATTGCAGTTGCACTATGGTAAATGCTATATTTACTATTACTATAAAACGAGTAAAGCTAGGGCCACCAAACCTGGTATACAGGTTCAGCTTGGGATCCTGAACTCTGACTATGGGTTTGGGGTCAAAAGGTCAATGTTAACATTTTAGATTTTTTTTTTAGTTTATTGGTTTATTTATCAGGGACCATTTACAGGAAAAAAAAAAACAAAAAACATTAAACACAGGGTAAAGATGCACTGTACTAGATTATAGCATTCTCACTAATTTCCATCAGTAGTCCCTGAGGCAGCCAGGAAGATATTAAAAGAAAAACAGCACATATAGAAAGCAATTCAGGTCGGGTTTCAGAAACTCTTGATCCTGGAACAAGCAGGGAGTATGTTTAAAAGGTAAAAAGATAAGAGAAATGACACACACAAAAACAATTTAAGAGTACAGTTTCAAATCCCATTTAAGGGAGAGAGTCAATGCTTTGCAAATAAGAAAGGGAAGTGAAAAGCGACAAATTTGACAAGAAAGAGAATAGTGAAGATGTAATGCTTAAAAAATTATACTATAATAATGTTGCAGTGATTGTGTACATCTAAAGGATAATTCGGGGAATGCCAGTGGGGACCCGGGGTCTGACTAAAGAACACCATGTTGGAGAAGCAGTGGGCGGAACACGGTCCTTGGCAGGGAAGCGAGCCCAGCCTGCCCGGTCAGCGGTAGATGGGAATCCCTTTGCAGGACCACGACTCGCCATCGCTGATGGCGCTCCTCTCAGTATGCTCATACAGCTATCTAAAAATTAAAAGTTAATAACAATACCACCATGATTGTGGCGCAGAATGCCCAGATCAGTTGCATATTATATGCGGCCACATGCATGGTTTGACTAAACGACGACCGTCACCAAACTGAACAGAAAAATGCTCAAATAACGAAATAAGTAATTTTTATTTAAACATTTAATGACAAATGGGCGACACTGATGCAACAGTTGTAGCCAAACAGGTCATTCTGCTGTGTATAATATCGGTGTTTTGTACTTATAATATTCCTAAAATATTAAAGGATGCACTAGAATGGGTCTGAAATATTTGCAAATGTGTCCTGTTATGGTACTGCATGAGTTTATTGGCGATAGACTATCAACTACACATATAAACTAAAACAATTATAATGATGACTGAATAACTCCCATTCCCCAAAGTGCAAGATACACCTATGAATATGTCATAAAAGATCAGACAAATAAGTGATCTGACAAAAAATAAACAAGGGTTCCAAACAGTCGCTAATATTGGATGTCCCATTCATTTTCAATAATTCTGTAATTAATATTCACACAATCAAATAACTCTTAGTGCCATTCAGTCCCTTTTATATTTGTCAAAGTCTAACATGTGATTGCCTACATATAGACTACACGTCTTTGTATTCTACTTTCAAACACAGCCTACATTTGGGCCTGTAAAGCCTAATTGGACTACCTGTTTTCAGACAGGAATACTTGCTTTCTACAGGCATGCACTAGTTACTATACAACAAGTAAAGCTAGGATCACCAAACCTGGTACACAGGTTCACCTTGGGATCCTGATCTCTTGGGATCTAAGGTCAAAGTTAACATTCCCTATGCCTTATTACTGTATGAGTAAAGTTAGGGTCACCAAACTTGGTATGCAGGTTCACTCTGAGACCATAACCTCTGACTACAGGTTTGGGGTCAAAAGATCAAAGGTCAAGGTTGGCACTCCCTATGATCTCTTACTATAGAACATGTAAAGCTCTCTAGAGTCACCATACTTGCTACACAGGTTCACCTTGGGATCCTGACCTACAACTATGGGTTGTATACTTTGTTGTATATTCGTGGATGATGGGCTTGTCATAATTTGGTTCTGCCACAGTAATTATATTGAAAAGTTGAAAACTGCTCTCCGTCAGTAAGTATTGGGATCTTCAAAGAAAATGGAGGTGGGGGATATTGCACTTGCCTCAGAATGTTCTTGGTCTCCTGGAAACTGTTCAAAAAGGTTTTCAACGTCAATTTGGTGCCACAACACCTCTGAGCTCTTCAATTTGAGTGTGCCTCTGTCTCATGAATGTTAAGAAGTTTGTTAGTCAAAATCGGTCTTTAATATTTCTCATTGATAACTCTGGCAGTAAAATGCTTTTCCTTCAGTTTCCAAAAACTCCCTAATTAAGCAGTAATGCAGATGAGTGCTTCAGCAATGGGGACGATGGATATTTTCATGGCGTATTTTGGAGAGCAGATGATGGCTCAAATCCATTTACTTGCAAATGAAGCTCCCAAGATGTATTTCTGTCCAATCTAGCTCATTTTCATCCAAGTGAAAATTGATAGTGCTGCTTTTGTGACTGGTTTCCAGGACTATTAAAAAAAAAAAAAAAAAAAAAAAAGAAAATACCCACACTACTGAACTTTACTGGCAAGTTCACCTTATAGCTCAGATGCGAAGCACTAAAATTCCAGTTGGAGGCTGTCACCTTGAAATTAAAATCTATTGAAGAAAAGTTTTTCTTAACATCTATCTAATATTCAGAATTTAGCACATCTGAAAGCAGTGCCAAAGGTTTGTACCAAACATGAATAAAATTTAAAATCTTGTTTATTGTCAAGTTTTAAAACTACAGCATGTTGGGGAAAACTCCAAACCGAATTTCCAGATGTTTAGATCCTGCTTCCTGACTGGAGCAGACCCATTAAATCAGTTTGCTTTGACTTTTAAGATTAAAAATGTAATATTGATGATATGCCACAGCCAGACGTGGCGCTTCCCTGCTGACTATCAAATATATGTTGGTAAATAAAACATCTATCCATAAATTATTTACACCAATAGACACCATGAACCAGTTTTTGCCATTTGATTACATTCATTATTTACCCTTCTGGCACTATAGGCAAATGTGCTGGGTTTCATTTGAGATTCTGGATAAGGATGAAAAATACGTAAATAAATGCATTTGTTTCCTCTGGTTAAAGTTTTAAAAATGGCAGCTGAAGATTACTTGAATTATCTACCAATATGGTCCTTATGTTATCAATTAATTCATAATTATGTTACTTGACTGAAAACTGGTAATCCTTTTTTCAGTTTATTTTAAAAAGAACAAACATTTTAAAAGTTTTTTCCTCTACCTCTACATCAATAGAAAGCCTTCAAATAATGTCAAAGGTGCAGCTCTTGCAACTGTTATTATTTATTTTCCCTTTTAAGACTCTAGAAGGAGGGTTTTGAGGTATTTTACATTTCAGGGTTATCTCCACTGAGAACTGTTGACTAGTTTACAATATGGCTAATTATAGCCGGGCTTTCTGGTTCTTTATAAAGCGTGAATTGCTCAGAGGGGTTTCCCCCATTACTGCCTTGTGTTCATTTAGTTTACACACGTTCCATCGTACCTTAATGAGGGCATTTCCTTGATATATGCAGCTCTTCTTGTTTGTTTGCTTAGTTCCTGGAAAGACTTCTTGTGTAGTCATTTAGTGCTGTATTTAAATAAAAATAACTTAAAGGATTTTTAAGTCTTGCATATCAGTTTTCTGACAGTTTTTCCAAATAGTAGCCTGTATGCTGTTGTATTGCCTTTTCCCCCTTTAGCCCCATTATATACAGACTTTTTAAACTCTAGTTGTACACAATGAGACGGACACATTGATACACAATCTTTATTTTTTTTTTAATCATTTATTTCCTGCTTAATTGCTGGACTTAAAGCCACTAAGAGAGCAACTTGTCTGAGCCAGCATGCATGTTTGTGTGAGAGACCAGTGGTGTCCTCTGAGCAGACTGATACTGACCATCTGTGTGTGTGTTGTGTGTATGTATGTGCAGCTCCCCGCAGACTTCACCAGACTTCACCTGGCCGACGGCTTACACCCACAGGTGACGCACGTCTCCTCCAGCCACTCAGGATGTAGTATCACCAGCGACTCTGGAAGCAGCAGCCTGTCAGACATTTACCAGGTAAGGCCTCCTGTCCTTGGTCCTGGAGAATCAGCCTGGACCCCCCCCGGATTGTTAAGTAGGTAGCAGGTTGCCTTTTAACGGGTCTATTAAGTAAAAAAATTATAAGATAGGTAAACATCTCTCTGTTTAGCTAGTGCTTGCTTAATATGTGGTATAATGAAAAAACTTATCAGGATATTTTGGAAATATACATACGTAGCGCTGGGCAATTTGACTTTCTATCAGCATCATGGTTAGTTGACCCTTTCACATTGGTTTTGGTTGTTTTGTTTTTTTCCTTTTCCATCCTTTCTTCTCCCTTATAGTTCACCGACAAGGCTCCAAATTAAGCAATATTACACAACAGTGTGGTATCATGTCACTCTGGTGTAAATAAGCATAATATAATAAAGAATAAGGCTGTTGTCATTTCAGACACAAATTAAACATCGTCCAGTGCAGAAGTCTCTTTGTGTGTGCGTGCGTGCGTGTGTGTGTGTGTGCGCGCGCACGCGCACCACTTGTGGGTCACATAACTTGCAACGGCGGCCTTAGTGTGTCATATTGACCATCCTTGCAGAAAAACAGTTGAGGTGACTCGGCTAGCCATCAGAGGCTAACAGCAACTTAGGTTTAGGCATCTGCATGTTAGTTTGCACACTGCTCGCTTTTTCTTGGCATCTTCAGATGAAATGGAGTCAAGCATCACATACTATGGATAGAGACCACATTTCTTTTTGTTTCAGAACAGCGCTGCTTCCAGGGTGTGGAGTTATGTGCCTGTGCACATCTTAAAGGAGAGTACATGAAAAGCTCTCATGTACTGGTCACAATGGGGGGAGGGGAAAAACCAGAAAAAAAATGACATGAGCAAGATTATATCAATTTTGCACCTTGAACGTTGGTTTTGATTTTATTTCGGTTAATCGGCCTGCTTCACATGTCCTATCTGCCTTTTTTTTTTGTTTGTTTGTTTTTGCAAAGAGTCAGTGTGTTGCATTACTGAGATGTGTACTGAGTTTACATTTTGGGTCTTTCCAGAGTTCCTGTAGTACCAGTATTTTGCCTGCAGGGTTGTTCATGGCTTTCACAGGCCTCAGCAGCGAGTCATCTGCCCAGGCACTTTTTGGCACAGTTCTGCCACTTAGAGTTGATAGTTGGAATTTATTGAACACTACAAATGACACCTTTAAGCTACAGACAGTAAATTTAGTTTAATTTGGGGTCATGACTATAGACTAAAAAAAAGACATGCATAACCATCAGGATGTAACTCACATATTTGTGACCTTTCACATTAAAAAAAAATATATTCCTTCAGCAATCCAAAAGGCACCAATAGGCCATAAAGAAAGTTAAGAGGTTTCAGATCAGTTGCTGGAGTTGTTAATAGAATACAGTGACGTGATTTAGTGGAAAGATGGAAGTCTGGAGTCAGCAAGTAGGTCTGCGATCTACGGAAGGTATAATTATACTTCCCTCTTATGTGCTTATACATACAAGCAGTGTTGGGCAAGTTACTAAAAAGTAGTAGCTAATTACAGTTACTAGTTACTTCTTTTCAAAAGTAATTGAGTTACTTTACCAATTACTGCATGATTAAAGTAACTAGTTACTTGGAAAAGTAACTTTCACATTACTTTTAAATGCATACTTAAAGGGTACCTGTAGTGAATTTTAATCAAAAGCTATTTCAAAGGATCAAATATGATACTAGTGGTTCTATCCAGTAATTTTGGTCATGATTCCTTCTCAAATACGCGTGAGTTTCAAGTCACTGCTCTGTCAGTTAATCATGGTCAGCGACATCATGCCTCCTCCATGGCCAGTTTTAGCACCGTAGTGATGCACAGTCGTTGCTTTGTGCGAGTGAGTGGGCTGCAGTATAGCGGTCAACAAAGTTTCAACATCAGAATTTTGTGTAATTTTTTACAACCATGCAAATCTGACTGCATTTAATTTAATGAAGTAAAATTCTAGTATATCAAGATTTGTTCAGCGTGTTCTGAAGTTACTTGACTGGGAACTTGCCTGTTCGTCAGGTCCCCTTCAGCTGCCGGTCCCCAGAGGTAATTGCGGATCATGCCGTCAGTGAAGGCCATTTTCAAGTACGGTTTGTGCAGTATATGTCCGTGCAGATTTTGAACAGTTTTCAACTCGGATCTCGACCCACTGAGCATCTGCTGAACACGTTTACTCATCCACAGTAAACATGTTACTCTTCCACGGTAAAGCCAGAAACAACGAGTGTACGTCACTTCCAGTCGGCAATGGCTGCTCCCCATTGGTTTTGACCAAGCGGTTTTCATGGGATAAAATTATTCAGTATACTGACTCTAGGGGGTTATTTTTACTAAATAAGCACATTTTAGGTTTATAAGTAATACCTAAAGCAGGATTAATGTTGTTATAATGACCAGTACAGGTTTCCTTTAAATCATTTTGCAGATAATTTAAGATGATTAAGATAATTTAAGTATTACATTACGGGCTTTTTAATGTCAGGCTGAAAACAAACTGTTTCAGACAGAGCTTTTAGAACATGTTCAGTCTGCTTTATCCTGCCTTGAGGGCTCTTACTGTGGGAAAAATCTGAAGCAAATCAACATGCTGTTGCCAGTAATTTCCTCATTTTGGAGTGAGAGTTGGCAACGCTGCATGAAGCTGTCCATGTTTATCTTACCTTTATGATGTGGATTTAGTCTGACGTGCAGTGATCCAAAGAAAATGTCCATTGTCCACAGTCCAGATGTCTGCTATGACAGAGACATGATCCAGTCCCTCAAATTCCTTTTGGAGGTCAAAATCCATTTTTGAATAATCTTTATCCAGGTAGCAAGTAAATGTGTTTTAACTTCAGTGGCTCACAGTCTCAGCTATCTGATGGAAAGTCACTATTTATATCACGTCTTCAGTCTGTAACGACGTATCTGGCAATCGGTCAGTTTAATTCTTGCTGGGTCACAAACTGTCCAGATGCATACCTGTGCTTGAAATCCAGCCATGGCTGTTGAGATGGCATAGATTCACTAACATGGTGTTATTAGCACAGCTAGCCGTTACTTAGCGCTAGCTTTGTCGGAGCTTTGTTGCAGTTTTCAAGTGCTTCTCAAGATTACAGTAGGTCTCAACCGGCACTTTATGTAAATAAGGTGTGAGGAACCTTGGAGTTATTTTTGATCAGGATTTGTCCTTCAATTCACATATTAAATTTGTTTCTAAGACTGTCTTCTATCATTTGCGTAATATTGCCAAGATTAGGAGCATCTTGTCTCAGAGTGATGCTGAGAAACTGATCCACGCTTTTGTTAGCTCGAGATTAGATTATTGTAATTCTTTATTATCAGGCTGTCCTAAAACATCTTTAAAAAGTCTTCAGCTGATCCAAAATGCTGCAGCAAGAGTTTTAACAGGTACTAGAAAGAGAGATCATATCTCTCCGGTTCTGGCCTCCCTTCATTGGCTTCCCATAGAGTTTAGAATTAAGTTTAAAATCCTTCTTCTTACTTACAAAGCTCTAAACAATCAGGCTCCTTTTTATTTAAAAGATCTGATACTACCGTATTGTCCTAACAGAGCACTACGCTCCCAAAATGCAGGATTACTTGTAATACCTAGAATCTCCAAAAGTACAATGGGAGGCAGAGCCTTCAGTTATCAAGCTCCTCTCCTGTGGAATCAGCTGCCAATCTGGATTCGGGAGTCAGACTCGATCTCTGTTTTTAAGAATAGGGCTAAAACCTACCTTTTTGATATAGCCTACAATTAGGGAGGGATCATGTGTTTCTGAACCCTCCCTTAGTTATGCTGCTAATAGGTTTAGTCAGCTGGGGGACCTCCAGTAATACACTGGGCCTCACTCCTTTCCTCACTCTCAATGAAATATTATTTTGCTGGTCATTAACATTTGTTTGTTCTCTCCCATAGATTGAGTCCCCATCGTGCTGTTTGCTCTCTACATGTCTGTTCTTTTCTTCTTCTCTATCCCCTCACCACCCAGCCAGTCGCAGCAGATGACTGCCCCTCCCTGAGCCTGGTTCTGCTGGAGGTTTCTTCCTGTTAAAAGGGAGTTTTTCCTCTCCACCGTCGCCAAGTGCTTGCTCACAGGGGATCGCCTGATTGCTGGGGTCTTTCTGCAACTGTGGGGGTTCCCCCTACAGTTGATAGTGCTATGAGATGACGCTATATAAATAAAGTTTAATTGAATTGAACTTTAGCTTGCAACCCACCAATATGCTTTTATCCTTAACCGTGACAAAGGAAAAATAATCTGTCTATTTCCACAAAAACAAAGTAGCTTCATCTCTTCCTCCACTCAGTAGTGAAGAGTCAGCTCTCTGCAACAGGTCACGTCGGCTGGCGGTTGCGTCAGCTATGGTAGGGTCAGTTTGTATAGTCATTTATTTGCGCTAAAAATGTCTATCCATATTAATAAAACGAGTAATGCATCTGATCAAATTTCAGTAACTGTAACGCATTACTGAATTTTTAAACAGTAATTTCGTTACACAGCACATTACTGCAAAAGTAGTGGCATTACAGTAAGGCATTACTCCCAACATTGCATACGAGGGGGGCTGAAAAGTTCATAGGCTGAGTAAGAAGGAGTTGCAGTGTGCTACAGCGAAACTAGTCGGGTATTAAATTCAACCTTTTCTGTTACTAATTGTGTTGTTTCTTTTCAGATGCACTGACATTGGAGACTATGTTGAAAAATAAACCACATTTGGTCAAATTTGACCACTGCATCATGGTCAGCCTATGAACTTTGCAGCACCCCCCCCCCCCCCCCCCCCGTATACACACAATAAGAAAAGGATATAAAATATAAATAAAAGGATCCCAATGCAAAACAACATGGTAAATATAACAAATACATGCAATAAATACTCTTGCTGTGTCATTAAATAGCTTTACAGCAGCCGGGACAGATGACCAGCACATTGTTACATTAAGGTTCCTCCTCCTCCTGTGGGCAACTCAGTTGCTGTGTACTGTTTTTGATTGTGATTTGATTGATTTTTCTTATTAGGTCCTTTTATTTAACTAGTGCATGCCCGTAGAAAGCAAGTATTCCTGTCTGAAACAGGTAGCCCAATCAGGCTTTACAGGCGCAAACGCAGGCTGTGTTTGAAAGTGGAATACAGAGGTGTAGCCTATATGTAGGCAATCACACATGTTGGACTTTGACAAATAGGGAAGAGACTGAACTGAGATTTATTTGACTGTGTGAATATTAATTACAGAATCATTGAAAATGAATGGGACATGCAATATTAGCCACTCTTTAAGAACTGCTTGTTTATTTTTTTGTCAGATCACTTATTTGTGTGATCTTTTATGAGTTATATTCATAAATGTTGTATGTTGCACTTTGGGGAATGGGAGTTGTTCAGTCACCATTATAATTTAGTTTATATGTGTAGTTTATAGTCTATCATCAATAAAGTCATGCAGTACTATAACAGGACACGTTTACAAATATTTGAGACCCATTGTAGTGCATCCTTTTATATTTTAGCAATATTCTTAAGTACAAAACACCAAACATTATTATTATTTTTTTTTTGTATTTGTATCTTGTGTGTTTTATTGATCACCAGAGGGAAATTCAGGGCATCCACGGTACAGCACCGATCCCTTCAGCAGTCGCTCTCTCTCTCTCTCTCTCTCTCTCTCGCTCACTCACTCACTCACTCACTCACTCACTCACTCACTCACTCACTCACTCACTCACACAGAGCAGAATGACCCATTTGGCTGCAAGTTTTGCATCAGTGTTTCCCATTTGTCTGTAAATATTTCAATAAAAATGATTTATTTCGTTATTTAGACATTTTTGCATCTTGCTGTTGTTTAGTGAAAACATGTGTCCACATGTAATATGCAGTTGATGTGGTCGTTCTGCTCCACAATGAAGCAGCAGTCGGGACTTTTGTGTACCACTGACCGGGCAGGCTGAGCGTGCCTCCCCCCGAACGTTCGTGGAGCGCGCAGTGGGATACCAGTCTTGGCCGGTTAACGGGAGTCTCGGCTGCTGCCTTACCCGTGTGCCAGTGATGTCATTGCAGCACCACGGGTCCCTGGCAGCACCCCCCCCCCCGCCCGGTACCTCGTATTCTATATCCATTACACCTGTGCCTGTGTAGCTTTATGGTATATAGCGGCTCCATACTCATGGATGTGCGGGTCCCCAGCAGCCCCCCCCCGCATTCTCTATGGCGAATACACAACTTTATGGTATATATTTTGACTGAGTGGCTCCATACTCGTGGATGCACACCCTTGTAACCTCAGCAACAAAGCACTTCTAAAATCTTTCTTTGCAAAGCGTAGTGGTGACTGACAGGTCGTGATGCTGTGCTGTCTAATCAGCATGGTCATGATGCGCCGTATTCTCCAATGAGCATGGAGTCAATCCAAAACCCCACCCACACTTCTTGAAGCCAGGGAATGAAGACATAGTGGTCACACAGCGGTGGCTAAACTTTTATTGATAAAAATTACATATTTTGACTGAGTGACTCCATTTTCAGGGATGCACACCCTCGTAGCTTCAGCAAAGCACATTTAAAATCTTAGGTCACTGTGATGAATGGTTTGAGAGATATCTGAGGAACACACAGACAGACACACACACACACACACACACACACACACACAGATCTTGAATTTATAGACAGACTCTTATTCTCGTTTTGGCTGTGAACTAGTGACTGCTAGAAGAAATGCAGTTTTTGGGGTCTATTATAACAATCTAAAACAAATTTGCACCACACTTTGTGTTTTCTGCCAGTGGTTTTGGAAATTTCTGGCCTCACTTTATCCAATGTCACACTTTATGCCCTCATTGTCTAAATAACAAATGACTTTGCGCTTGAAGGAATAGTGGTGGTTTTTTTGTAAGTTGTTTGGCCTGGCACAAAGTCAGTGTTTTGCAAGTTTACAGCAGTGCAATAACTTTATGCTTTTGACCAACAAAACCACATCTAAAGTCAGTGGTGCATTATCAGCTGCTTTTTTAGGCAGCGGGTGCACTGCATTCAATCTGGACACAGGGGCACACGGGGACGCACTTGGCGATACTTCCTCCCACACCTCCTTCACCTCAAACAGCTTTAGGTGGAACAGTGGCAACTGTGTAAATTATTTTCTTGTGCATTGGCAGAAAACTGATGTGCCTACAGGGAAAGGCCTTTATAATATCAATATTCTATAGATTATGCACACCTGTTTTTATGGTGATGAGGCATTCTGATTAGTTTATTACATGTCATCTCCAGAACACAGCTCTGAACAAGAGCTAGGATATCCTTCTCTTTGGCACAACATTTATTTTTTTGTAGTAGCAAAATGGACTTGGACACGCCTCATGGTGATCCAACGGCTTGCCCACAGGCCATCTTAATGTTCTGCTGCCACACAGTAATGTGTAGTAAACCTATTTGAGTTGGTAGTCATGCCATCGTTTTGAAAGCTTAGAATTTAATCTATTTGATTATTAAAGCAGATTTGAGATAAAATCACAACAGCAGAAAAAAATAGCACATTAAACGAGCTAGCACAAAAAAGCAATATAGCAGTGACTCACCAGTCAAGCGTCCATGAATTCCTAGAATTAATAATAATCCAACAGATACAGTCCTGTTTCTTTGCCAAAGTTCCAGTAGAGCCATTCGAGTAGGTTCATTGTCCATCCACATGATTATGGGGTATAGATATCTATAAAATCACCACATTGTTTGAAGCAAGCTGGGTGACTTCCCCTTGAGTTTCTGCTTAGCCACTATAAAAACTACATTTTCCATGGAAATGGTGGCAGAAACTAAAGCTGAAAAGACACGTGACTCTCAGATTTTGATTGACACCTCAGTTGACCTGATTGGAGCTTGTTATGTTTTTATAGCCTTCAGTAGCAGATGAGTGCCCATTTAACATCAAAGCATCATACACTTTTCATGCATACAAAACAAGCCATTTGCAACGGGGTCTGCTGATGACTGATGTATCGTGAAGCCAAGGAATTTCTGAACGCAACAATGTGTCATATAATTGGGTTGGTCACGCACAGCGTATTTGCTGGCTGCAATTTAAAGGGCTACCATGTTTAGAAGTGCTGGGTCTTTCATTTTTTTTTTTTTTTTTTGAGAAAATGGCCAAATTTAATCCAAAAAAAACCCCTCAGGAAACTTTCAAAAGTTAGAGATGTTTTTTCACGTTTTTAACAGAGTTTGGCACAGTTTATGATGCCTGGTTGGACCCTTAGGAAAAAAAAACAGGAATTCCTCTTTGGCTCAGTGGTAGCATGAGAGGTTTTGAGATCACGGTGTCATGGGTTTGAATCCCAGCCTGGGATGTAGGTGTTGGTCTGCTTGGCTGTGAGCAGAAGAGACCATGTATGTGTCAGTTTCCCTTGGGGCAAGGGTGTTGAAGGTAGTGAATTGGGCCACCTTGACGTGGGGTTGAGGTGGACTTGGTGTTCCCAGGCTGGGAGAAAGGTGGTTCTGGCCTTGGCCCAGGGATTGGGTCGTAACGATGAACATAACAACTTTGCGCAATAGAGATTGTCCCCTCCAATACACAACTAGGACAATAACAATCATTATTGAGGGTGGCAACAACACTTGATTAAAATGCAAAATATACTGTCTGGGTATATATTCATATTCTGCAGGGTAATTTTACAAACTGTAATGTTGTTTATACCATCTAGCTGCAATGCTCCTGCGCTGTGTATTTAACTGTGTACATATGTATATTTATTTACTGCTTTGACTAACCAATTCTTATTATCTTATTTACTATTGCTCTGAGTACTGCTATCCCTTTGCTGCTGTAATCCTGGAATTTCCCTGTTGTGGGACTAATAAAGGCTTATCTTGTCTTATCTTATTGCAGATTGAATGTGGCGTTTATAGTAATAATCCAAAGTCCCTAGTAAAACTTCTACTTGTCATCCGTTAGTTCTGACAGCAGTTTTCACACCGTTTGTGGATCCGTTTGCACACGCGATTGCTTCTGTGAAGTGTCGTGCGCACGCAAATGTTTCTCTTCAGGTCTAAACGAAAACACTGTCATGTGCACCAGGCCTCAATAAGCGGGCTTAGAATTCTTGAGAAAATTTTTAAAGATTTGGCAGGTAAATTCGAAATAAGACTACTAATGGAGACTTTCATTGCACAGCAGAGGATGAGCACATAGGCTGTTAGCTATAAGCAGGTGGTCCAGCCTACATCCTGACTCCAACTGTGCCTCTCATCACCTTAAAGCAGAGGCACAGAACACCCAGGGAGCTGTGATGTAGAAACTCATGTGATAAGGAAGCAGTTTTATTCTGAAACAGTACTTAAAGTAGCGTTAGGCCTTAGAGATTGAGTGTAATGGTAATGAATGCATACCAGTGACTAAAATGATAGGCACTCACTTCACAATGACATAGTCACTGCTTTTATTTAGTTAAGCTCTAAAAGAAACTAAAATGCATCTTTTAAAGTCTTTATAGGAAAACCCCTTTTTTAGAAGGATCAGTTGTGTCATATCCTCACCAAATTTGATGAAACATTTTTTTGCCTTGTTCAACAGACATATATAAAAATAAATAGAATCTGATGTATAATGCTCAAATTTTAAATATTAGTGGCCTTAACATACATTTCAACTCAAAAAGAGCACACATGTACAGTATTCTGTAACTCTGGACGTGCCCAAAACACTGCAACTAATCCTCTTACCAAAGCACTCCCACCCCTCTGGCTCCTAATTCCGTCACCTGCTGTGTGCCTATTTATGTACGTTTGTTTGCAAGTGTGCCTTTGGCTCCGATTCACGGCCCTTGCAATCACTCCGTTTTATTCTGCGGTGTTCTCCCTTCTGCCGTTTGTGTGTGCTGCAGGAATTAGTCGGGCTTGTTTGAATATAGATTTCTAATCGCGTGCGCGGCATGTTTAAGCGTGCGTTATGATAGGGATGCGTGTACATGTTTGGCCATGCCGTGGCTGGCTGGGTCAGGCTGAACAGGCTCTACCGTTCCCCCCCCAGTCTGTGATCCCTGGTCTTAGCGCCATCTGCTAGCAGCTCTGTGGCAGCCTCTTGATTTCCATCCCTCTGAATCACACACACAGAGTCCTCTTTCCTCTCTTATATTCAGGCTCAGCTTTCATTGGCTGTACATTTTTACTCTCATGCTTGTAACTGTAGCTCTTCTCTTTAAACACTGTATTCACTTGCTTTAACTTCACCTTTTTTTGTTTCATTTCAATCAATTCTCAGTATGTCAGAGGTTAATATATTTTGGTTTTGGACTGTTGGCTCTACAAACCATGCTATTTTTATATGCCACTCTATTTTTGTGACATCTTATTGGCAGACAGTCTGATCAATTAATTGAGGAAAAGAAGCATAAGATGAATCTGTAGCGGATGATGAGGGGATTCCATGGATCAGGCGTGAATGTACGCATTGCGTGGAAGCTCAGTCGGATTGGGATTCCAGAGGTTTTAGGGCTTTGTCGGTGCCTTGGGCTCGTTGTCATGTTCCTCTGTTTCTGAGCAGCTTTTTGGAGTGTGGCGGAGCGGCTTGTCCTGCCTGGAGAGACTGCTGCCACTGGGGAGTGCCAGTACACGTCAAAGTGAAAGCCAAAAAAATGCCAGGAACCAAGCACAGCAATGTATTTCAGCGGTTTGTGTTTTTATCCTGCACATTCTCAGTCCTCCTAATCATTTCCTGAACTCTCTATCACCTTTTAATAAGGATTAAGTGACAGTTAATTTAAGGAGATAATGAGCTGTTTTACTTTTTTTCAGCCATCCACCAGGATTCACCTGCTTCCCTGCCCAAACTCTCACATTAGCCTGTTAAAATAACAGCAGTAATACGTACTCATCCTATTCTTTCTTAGCATACTCAACATGGGACTTCAAACTGTTTGCTTTATGCGGGATTACTACTTTATTGTTAGCTGAAGTTGCTCCCTGCAGGTTTCAGAATGTGTAAATGGTGCCTTAAATCATGACTTAGCGATGTGCACACTGCTCACTGGGAGTGTTCTTGAATTAATGAATCAGATGAGACTTCAGATTATGGCGCTGAAAAATTTTAATGTTAGTCCACATTATCTGATGCCAGTTATGAAGACATACTGAGCAGCCGTGGGTGCAGGCTGTTGCTGAGAGCACCTTCTAGTCTAGTTTCTCCATCTGATCTTCACACCACTCCTCAGGGCATCGCTGACCGAACCACCTCGTGGACAGTCGCACATCATCCTGACGTCACTGCCAACATGGCGCTGTGTTTGTGTCTGAATAAATCATGAAATTGGTCCTTCAGAAGGACTTTGAAAGCATTGATCCAAGAATAGTGCTGATGAAATATTAACAACACCTGACTCGCCTACTGACTTTAAAATGCTTACTGCACATTTATAGATTTTTGATATGCGCATGCTTTGATATGAAAACAAGCCGTTGTGTGAATGCAAAGGCGTCTGTGGGCCATTTGTGTTAAAAGGTTTTACATAAGCCCTCAGAGGTTTTATGCATTTTGTTAAGTTTTCTGGTTAAAATCACTGTCTGTATGTTCTGTTTGTTCTGTAATATGTTTTAAAGTGTGGTGAAGATGTTTGAAAGGTCTTGCATTTTGTTTTCAATATGTTATCATTATAATGATGCCAATTCTGGTACTCGTCACTTTCCGCTGTGAACAGGCCACGCCCCATGTTGTCTTCAAAGGGTCCCACCTACCAGGGTGTGCACCAGTGACGTTGAACTGGCCGTCCAGACGCTGAATCATTAATGAGGCTTTTGCACATGTTGTTTGAGGACAAATGACATTGGGTTTCTGTGAGAGACCAGGTACAGAGACTTTGAGCATTAAAAAATTAAAAGCAGACTGATAGTCTGGGAGGTGAAGATGCGCCTGGCGCTGGGATTTTGCGGACAGCTTGCAAAGGCAACCTTTTCTTCTCTTTCTTTTCAGAAGCTTGAGGTTGGGAGCCATATTGGGGTAAGAGGGTTTGTCATTGTGGGGTAGAGCTGATGTTTTGTGGCCTTTTTTTCATGGCTGCTTTCACTCACTCTGTGAAGGGTTTTCGTCTCGTGAGTGCGTATGAACGGGCCAGTATGGCCCTTCTGTCATTTTTAGAAATCCTTTCTTTGATGATAGCAGAAGAACTCGGCTAGTAGCGCTCATGCACAAATAATTGCATTACATTCGCTTCTCATCTTAGTTCATTTTCTCAGCTTCACACATACTTCATCTTCTGCTTTCAAAGAACAGGATGTGGCTGCGAGGCAGGCTGTGGAGTACGCTGGAGAGGAAAGTTTGGAGTTAATTAGCTTGTTACTATGCACAGCAGAGTGTTTTGTATGCAGTGTTGATGCCCGTCTTTTTCCTACTGTATTGAGCACATTTATTTCACAAAATGGGTCAAATCTGCACAACAGTCTTGAAGACATTTTTCTGTGCACGTGATGGTTGATGTTTGTACTGTAAATGCGTGTTTGCTGGGAAACCGCTATCTTTGTTTTCTGCAATTTTACTCGGGCTGTTCCCACTGGAGTTTTACAGGTCATATCTTTAGCTGACAGTCTGCGGCATTGTTTGGAGTGAGCTTGCACGTTGGTGGTTCAGTGTCTCGGACACAGCGATCATTGCAGATACCTGACCTTTACCGGTGGCATGACAGCCAAATGATGCTGAATGGAATCCCTCTTCACTTTCATCACTGACTCATTTATAACCTGTTCTCTTTTCTCGTTTTATTTATTTTTTAATATAGGCCACAGAAAACGAGCCGGGTGACATGGACTTGAGTGGCCTTCCGGAAACCGCCGTGGACTCTGAGGAGGACGACGATGAGGAGGACATTGAGCGAGCGTCAGACCCCCTCATGAGCCGAGACATCGTGCGGGACTGCCTGGAGAAGGACCCCATGGACAGGACAGACGATGACATAGGTGAGCGTCAAATCAGGAGGCGTCTTCACGCATGCCTGAGAGTCTTATCCCGGGGCTTGTGCCGTTCTGATTTACAAACCGTGGGCTGTCAGGTATTTCTTAAAGCCACCTCAGGCTCATAGTATCATCTCTTCTAAAGCTGCGACTCAACTCCAAACAGATAAAATTACGTTTGCACACTTGGAGTTTAGTTGCAGATGCAGGATGATGCACTGGATGGAGACAGACTAAGAACAAGTGCCAGCCCCCCATCTCCTACTTTCACTGATCCTCCCCACTGTACACCCCCTCCCTTTGCCGGCAGGTTTTTCTAGGTCACGCTGGCTCTTCCTCTCGCCTCACCTCTCCCAGCACATTAAACTTTAAGAGCTTCCGCAGCTCCTCACACAACGCTGTTGCCATGCCATACTGGGGTCAGCCAGTGCACCACGCTGCTGCTAGGTGGTAGAGAT
This sequence comes from Pholidichthys leucotaenia, assembly GCA_020510985.1. NCBI lineage: Eukaryota > Metazoa > Chordata > Actinopteri > Cichliformes > Pholidichthyidae > Pholidichthys > Pholidichthys leucotaenia. The sequence continues at coordinate 345,684,576 of CM035840.1, forward strand.
AAAGGAACTGGGGGGGGGGGGGGGGGGCGTCTTCTCCCTTTGACTGGAGGGTGCTCCAGAAAGTCCTGAGCGCTCACATAACATTACACACCCAGTTAAATGATCCACATTAGGAATAAAAATGCAGATTTTACTGTTTATGGGTGAAGAATTATTTAATTACATTTTGTATTGTTTGAATTTTATGCATTTCCATCAACTGTATGTTTTATTTTAATTTTTATTTGTAAATATAGTTGTTTTGTTACAGTTACATTTCATATATTTCTGATTTGATGTGTTTCTAAACTATATTGGTAATCTGTTCAATATTCTCTTGAAACTTCATTTTTCTTTTTCGTTAACAGCTACTGCATCTATATTGAGTGAATTTATACACCATTTAACAGTAACAGCAGTATCCCTTGTTAAGCCACACATTTGCACTCCATAGTATTCAGACATCACATAAGTTCTAAATCCAGGTTTTTATTTTGGTCCATATCATATCCCACACACTCATAGATACCCATCTCCCCCTATGAAATGGAAAGTATTTATTAATGTTTGCAGGTAATGTATTTATCTTACAGAAACTGATTGCATCTTTTCTATTAAAGTATTAAAAAGTATTTTTCTTCATCCTGTGAACTGACAGACAAACTGTGTTGAAAGTGTAACCTCCCTGGCCAGTAAGGACACATTGTGTCAAATTCTTTATGCTGAAGAAATGTTGTTTTTACAGTAAGATCTGTTTGCAGGTTGATACCTCTAAGGGTATCTGAGAAAATTCCGATTTGATCCTCCCTCACAGAACGTTCATTATTGCTTCACCATCTCCAATAACTCCTTTAACTCCCACAAAGGTCATCAAGTGAATTGTCAGCACTTATTCCTGGCTTGCCTTTAAGTTTATATCAATAGAATTGATATTTGGCTTTGCCCTGTCTACACAATGATATTCCTCTAGTGGATAAGTATTAACTTTGAATGATGATTCATTTTGATGCTCGTATATTTTAGTCTGGATGGAGGGCATTGCAGTCTCGTTCTCGCTCCTCTGGGTGTGACGGCTCTGTTTGCCGCTTCTCTTCAAACTCCTCCGCTGTCTCTCCTCTGTCCCTCTCGCAGAGCAATTACTGGAGTTCATGCATCAACTGCCAGCGTTCGCCAACATGACGATGTCAGTGAGGAGGGAACTCTGCGCTGTCATGGTCTTTGCTGTGGTCGAGCGTGCCGGCACCATCGTTCTCAATGATGGAGAGGAGGTGCGTGTGCTGGCTGCGTATTCACTCCCTGTGTCCATATATATGTGTGTCTCTTTGGGAACTGAACCTTAACACAGAGTCTTTCTTTTTCCTTTTTGTGTTTTTTTCTGCTCTGTTAAATCTAAATGGTGGGTGGCCCTTTTTGCCCCTTAGGCACCCACACATTATTTTTTTTCTCTCTTTGTGGTCAAGACACAGTTTTGATGATGGGAATTTGGTTAGTTTTTTGCTATAATACACCCCAACAAAAGAGAGCAGAAGTTGCCTTTGAGCAAGGATGCATTAGTAAAAGAGAATCCAACGTTCATGGATGTGAATCATTGAGCTTTTAGCTTCTTGATTGATCCCGTTTTCTTTGAAACATGTCTCCTACTAGTAAACAACTGTTTGGACATTGAAACTTTTTTCTTAAAGCGTGTTTTGCAGGGCGGCACTAACAACCTCTTGCTAAGCTGGATTCGTGCTTCTCCTCTGCTGTCCGTGTACGTGTAACTGGAAACTTTTTGTGTGACGAAATTTATGTCATCGTCTCCACTCTGCTAGTGTCTGCAGTGCTTGACACGCCACTTTGGTCCACGTGCGCTTTGGACGAGCCCGGCACGCACGCGGCGCTGTTCATGGTCACTTTTTTAATCTACCCAGGCCAAGCGGTTGACACATGCGCATAACCATCATTGGTAGTTTTACTCCTGCCCGATAGGTAGCGCCAATGTGCTGATGTGCCAGGATTTTCACCAACGAAGAATCGCTGCTTGCTTTCTGCTGCTTGACTTTCCGGTTTTCACTCTTTTTTCACGAAGATGCTGCTGCTGCTGAAGCATATACATTATGTATGATTCATGTATGTTTATTTTTGTCTTCCGCTTCCTCGTTGTCTTCTTCGTCTACTTTTTTTGGTATGCTGTACCGATGTCACCTCTTGAATGGGACATTCAGTCTTGCGCATGCGCTTTTCAGTGCGTTCAAGTCACGTGCAGGCGGCGTGTCACAAAATTTGGGCCGCACGCGGTCGAGCACTGCGGACACTAGCGGAGTGGAGACGATGACGTAAATTTCGTCACACAAGATTAACGGTTACTCGTACGCGGACAGCAGAGGTGTAGCATGAATCCAGCTTACTGTATCCCCTGTGAGGAAAATAAAAAGCCATCTGTTAGTGCAGCAGCTCCAGCTCCCTTGTAGCTGCTGCATATGGTTCTTTTTGATAAATAACTTTTTGACTCATTAAGGGACACCAGCTGTTGGGAATATTACTGGACTGAACTTTATCTCACATATCTACAAAGTTAGCATAGTTCTTTACTCTTGGGTTTTCCAATTATTGTGTGTCTGTGATCTTATTTCTCTTCCAACATCAAGCTCATCAGATTATGTGTTGCATTTCCAGCTGGACTCGTGGTCGGTGATCCTAAACGGTTCGGTGGAGGTGACGTACCCAGATGGCCACACTGAGATCCTGTGTATGGGGAACAGTTTTGGGGTGTCGCCAACAATGGAGAAGGAGTACATGAAGGGGGTGATGAAAACGAAGGTAGACGACTGCCAGGTGAGATCATCATTTTAAACGTTCTCTCTTTGGGTTTTTAGTAGTTGGGAGATGGGAGTATATTGACTCTTCACATTATGGCATGGGCTTTTGATTTATGTCATACACAAAAAACCTATCAGGATTTTCAAAAAATGCAAATTTCATTTCCTGTTCTCTGGTCTTATCTCAGTGAATCCAAACATTTTTTGTGGCTGGCTTGCTCATATTCAAAGCACATTCCTTGTTCAAGGTTACTGTTGCCAGCTCACATTACTCATAAGGTTAGAGGTTCCTTTCTATAGATTTTTTTTTTTTTTTTTTTTGTGAAATCCCACTGTGACCCACTTGTGCTAAAAGTGTTTGCACTTATGACACCAAGATGCCCTGAGCAATAGCATCTTTTTAAATGTGAGAAAGACTAGGCTGGCTCATATAAAGAAAGACCAGTGAAAGTACACACATTCAGATGCATGTATGATGTAGTCGAAATTGTTGCAGATAACTAATGAATGCACCTTTTATGTATCTGTAGGGATAATGATTTAGTTGCTTGGCAGTCTCTTTCAACTGAGCTGTTGAAACTTTCAATTTGTCTAGAACATTGAATCAGTTGCACTAAAGATAAAGATCTGAGCACTTAACCTTATCACTGTCTGTGGCACTTTGTTGCACAGTCAGCCTCCACCCCTTCTGGTAGTCAAAGTTTTTTCAAGAAAATATTCAGTTCAGATGTCAGAAGCTATAACTTGATAGTGAGATAGTAAGAGATAATGGCTTACTGTCTATTAGAAAGATGTAGAATATGATCCAAAGTTTGAGATATGAGTAAATTTACACATCTAATTTGCATAATGCCACAGCAGCCATATCGAATTACATAGCTTTCAATCAAAAGTGGACTTTGGATGTATTTACACAAAGGATGGTTTTGTTTTTTGTTTTGGGTTTTTTGTTATCTTATCTTCAAAGTATATGAACCAGAAAATCAGTACAATGTAAACAAAGAAAGAAATTCGTCAGACTTACCGCTGGCCAGGTGGCTCGTTTCGTCCATTTTTGTCATCCTGGTCATTATTTTGTCTTCTCTCGGTCATTTTTGCTTTCTCTCCCACATCCAGAAACTCTTATGATTATTCCACCTCAATTTTGCTTTTATTCCACCACAATTTATCTTATATGACAACACGGAACCAGCGCAGTTGTTCTGTCCAGTCACATGGCGCTGGGGTCGATGGCAGGTGAAAATCAACCAGCTTCGGGCACCCTCTGTTATAACAAAATGTATATATTCTCCTTCATAAGCTAAATAATCTCTTTTTAGAATCATAGTTGACAAATTTGGGAGGAGATGTCTCCTCTGTGTTGTGATGGCACACATCAACATTTGTTTACAAACTCTCCTTCTTTGGTGTCCAGAAGTGAGGTTTTTGGATGGTTATTTGGGAGACATTAGTCCTCCAAGGCAAGAGCAGTAAGTTATATGTGTCTGCCACCTTGTGAGGTGGAATACTTAGTACAACTGGGGATTTTTTATGGTTTATGGCCACATCACATGACGGGCGCAGAACTGTGACATAGACAGTGAGAGCGCTTTCTGTCCATGAAACAAAGACTGACAAAGAGTTGAGTAGTTATAATGATAATTGTATTCTGTTGTATTAAGCATGAGTTTTCCTTTGTTTTGCCAGTTTGTGTGTATAGCCCAGCAAGAGTATTGCTGCATCCTCAACCAGGTAGAGAAAAACATGCAGAAGGTTGAGGAGGAGGGAGAGATCGTCATGGTGAAGGAGCACCGAGAGCTGGACCGCAGCGGCACCAGGAAAGGGCACATCGTCATCAAGGTGACAAATACACATTCAGTTATTCTCCATTAAACACTTCCATTAAAAAGGACTCATAAACATGATAAATATGGGATGGAATTAGACTGGGCGTGTTCTACGCAATCGGAAAAATGTTCTTTTAACACTTTCCTGATAAATTCATGGTCTCATTTACAAGTTTAAATGCTCCTATACAGCATGGTGTTTTGTTGGACAATAAAGCAGACTGTTCTTTGGGGCTGTGCTACATTGCATTCAAAAAGTCACGTGTGCAGGGTGTAGGAGAGTTTTCAAGCAGATCCATTTGCTGAGAGATGTGCAAAAAAACCTCCAAAATAAAGGATTCATACATAGTTTAAGTAGGTTGTGAACACTTTATAAATCATCAATAAGCTGTTATAACACATGAGATTAAAAGGGAAACAGTGGCTTGTATCTTGCTAAATAGTAAGGCAACACTTATCTATTCTCTCATACCTCTGATATTTTATATAGGTTCCTGGGGGGGGGGGGGGGGTCATCAGTGAGTTGTATGAGAGCCTGGACATTATCGAGATTGAGCTTGAAAGGATGTTAAGTTTGGTTTATTAAGGACAGAGGTGGTTCTGTACTAATGAGTGAAGAGTGTTCTGACAAGATGGAAGGAGTACTTTGAGGAGCTGATGAAGAAAATGAGGGACAAGGATGGATGAAAGAAACATGGTGAACCAGGAAGTTCTGAGGATTAGCAAGGTGGAAGTTAGGGCAGCTATGAAGAGGATGAAAAGTGGAAAGGCGGTTGGTCCAGATGACATACCTGTGAATGTATAGAGATGTTTAGGGAAGATGGCAGTGGACTTTTTAACCACATTGTTTAACACAATCTTAGAGAGTGAGAGGATGCCTGAGGAGTGGAGAAGAAGTGTAGTAGTACCATTTTTCAGGAACAAGGCTGATGCTCATTGCTCAGAGCTGTAGTAACTACAGAGGCATAAAGTTGATCAGTCACACTATGAAGATATGGAAAAGAGTTGTTGAAACCAGGTTAAGAGGAGAGGTCACAGTCAGGGAGCAGCATTATGGTTTCATGTCAAGAAAGAGTACTGCAGATGCAATGTTTGCTTTAAGGGTGTCGCTGGAGAAGTAAGAAAGAGTTGCACTGTGTCTTTGTGGATCTAGAGAAAGCATACGTTAGGGTGCCAAAGGAGGAAGTGTGGTACTGTATAAAGAAGTCAGGAGTGTCAGAGAAGTATGTGAGGGTGGTGCAGGACAAGTATGATGACAGTGAGATGGTGGTGAGGTGTGCTGTAGGAGGTACTGATGGATTCAAGGTGGGGGTGGGACTGCATCAGGGATTGGCTCTGAGCTTCTTTTTTGCCATGGTGATGGATAGGCTGACAGATGAGGTCAGGCAGGAGTCTCCGTGGACCATGATGTTTGCAGACAGCATTGTGATCTGTAGTGAGAGTAGGGAGCAGGTGAAAGAGAACCTGGATAGGTGGAGGTATGCTCTGGAGAGAAGAGGAATGAAACTCAGTACAATGACTAGAGGTAGTGAAAGCAGATGAGTTTAAATACCTGGGGTCAACCATCCAAAGCAATGGCAAATGCACAAGAGGTGAAGAAGAGAGTACAGGCAGGGTGGAGTGGGTGGAGAAGAGTGTCAGGGGTAATTTGTGATAGAAGAATAACAGCTAGAGTGAAAGAGAAGATTTACAATACAAGACGGTTGTGAGACCTGCTATGGTGTATGGTTTGGAGATGGTGGCACTGATGAAAAGACAGGAGGCGGAGCTGGAGGTGGCTGAGTTGAAGATGCTAACATTGTCATTGGAAATGTGGCTATTTTATTTTTAGGTCATATCACCCAGCCCTAGTAAAAGTATATTTTTCACGTAAATGTACTTGAGTAAAAAAGTATCTTCTAATAAAACTACTCACGAAAGTACAGTTAAGGTTGTCTTATTGTAAAATTCCCAAAAGAGATTTGTGTCAGAGCGAGGCAGACTAAGTCATTTGGATTTGTCATTTTGCATAAAAGACTATTGACGTCATATTAAACATCAGGGCACACCGGAGCGCCTCACCATGCACTTGGTGGAGGAACACTCAGTGGTGGACCCCACCTACATCGAGGACTTCCTGCTGACCTACAGGACCTTCCTCTCCAGCCCCATGGTCGTGGGTAAGAAGCTCCTAGAGTGGTTCCATGACCCCAGTCTCAGGGACAAGGTATGACGAGCTCAAGTGATGTCCAGTCTCTGTAATACCAATGAACTCATGGTTGCCAGAATGTTGAAAGACTTAAGTGTACCTCAGATAATGCAGGGATGTTTTCCATGTTTTGCTGTCTGCAGGTTACACGGGTAGTCTTGCTGTGGGTAAACAATCACTTCAACGACTTTGAGGGTGACCCTTCCATGACTCACTTTCTGGAGGAGTTTGAAAACAATTTGGAGAAAGAAGTAAGTGTGACATCTCGACCGTGGGTTGGCAACCTCTGCTTCTGAAAGAGATGTTTTTGAGATTTTTTTTCCCCCCAAACAATCTGCACCACAAACACATTTAGATTTAAAATTTATGACATATGTGATTGTAAACAGGGCTATATCAAAATATATTTTGATCACCACCCCGCACCCCACTCCATAAATTTGCCAGAAAATTCACACAAATAAATTAGCAAACATATAGGGGGGGAAAAGCTGCAAATTTACCAAAAAAAAGTTGCATGGGGAAATGCACATTAAAAACTGTAAAATTACAAGGAAAAAATGTCAAATTTACAAGAAAAGCTGCAAATATGTGAGGAAAAAATGCCAGAAAAAAGTTGGAGACTTGCATTAAAGTTCCAAATTTAGAAGACAAGTCACATCTTGTGAAAACATTGATGCTAATTACAGATGGAAGCGAAAGACTGTAGAGAACATGTAGATATTCCCTCTGGATTACTCCTGATTGTTTGGATCTCCAGAACTGGTATTTGGAACAGCCCTACTAGTGAATTTTGGACTCTTTTCATGTAAACTTGCAACCTTTATATGTAAATTTCAGTTTTTTGCCAAGGCTACAGGAAGCCACTAGTTATGCACAAAAGAGCTGCCTGTGGCTCTGAAGCCGCAGGTTACCAGCTTCTCATTTATTATACAAACAAACAAACATCTATTTAATTTTTATCTTTCTTGTTTCCAGAAAATGTGCGGGCACCTCAGACTGTTAAACATAGCATGCGCTGCTAAAGCCAAACCACGGCTGGTGACTCTGACCAAGCCGTCCAGGGACTCTCCCCTGGCGTTCAGCCTTCTCGGCGGTCAGGAGAAAGGCTTCTGCATCTTCATTGATGCGGTGGAGCCTGGGAGCAAGGCAGCAGAAGTCGGCCTTAAGCGGGGCGACCAGGTAAGATGATGAATAATATTACATTAGTAGTATTGCTTACAATTGAGACTTTTCGACATTTGAGGGTGACAGAGCTATTTATTTCCTCTTTGCTGCAACTGTGTAGATAAATCAGTCCAGTCATGGTCTTTTGAAAAAGTCTAACATTGAATTTGCACCCAGTTTTGGCTTTCAGCTTGTATTGCGATTCCTTGACCAGTGTCACACTCGACGGTCCTCACTGCTTTAAGCAGAAGACCCGTAATCCTTAAAACCATCTTGAGAGTGTCTGGGTGTGAGTTAAGCCCTCTCGATTCCAAACATCCCTTGCAGCTGTTTCCTCAAAAGGAAGCAGAGAAGCTGGCATCGTTGGATTCATTCAATTTTACACTTTAATTTCTTGTAACTCCTCTTAGTGAGTAATCAGTTTCTATTTCAGAGCTTTGATATTAGTCTCACATTTTGCCATGGGGCCATTTGCAGAAGTTGCACAGCTAAATCTCACTAATCACTGGTGTTTGGTCCATTGGGTGTTAAAGGGGACATCGTCTTCATCTAGAGAGCAAGTGGCAGCTCAGCTCATATTTTTTTTTTAAACGCAAATGGCAATGGCAGAAGTGTGGACTTGAATCATATAACTTGCACTTGAGTCAGAATCGAGTCACCATTTTGATGACTTCATGCTCAGCTTGACACCCTTAAAAAAAAGACTTGCAACTCAACTTGAAGTTAAAAACTAATGACTCCTGACTTCACTTGGACTTGAACCTTTTGACTTGAAAATACTTGTTATTCTTCCCCAATCTCAAAATTTAAAACCTATGTTTAAAAAAGTGCTACGACTCTGGACGCTACCTAGACCTACCTTTTCCTGTTGTTTTGTTCTCAGCAAGTCTGTCTGATTTTCCACAATCATCACACCCCTGCATCCAATCACATAGCAGAAAACAGTCGTGACATTACTGATAAGGTAATTTCGATCATCTACAAAAACTGCAAAGTTAACAAAAAATGCATTGCTTTTTGTAAAACTTGGGTCAAAAATAACAGGATAATGTTCAACATAAATTCCTCACTGTAAGTAAGTCATTGTAAAGAATCATAAGTCAAGCTAATGTTTACTAACATTTGCTTCATAGTGAGCAGTTTCACTGATTTCAGTTGAGTTCATCACAAATCCTCTAGTTTTTCTCCTTAACACACCCAGTTTCAGCCCTTGAACAGAAACATGTCAGAAGTTACAAATTAAGTTTTGTCACACATGTGACAAATAAAGGTGCTCAAATATAGGAGTACAAGTTAAAACATTCACCATCTATCCATCCATCTTCTGCCGCTTAATCCTTTCGGGTCGCGGGGGGGGGGGGGGGGGGGGGCTGGAGCCTATCCCAGCATCTTAGGGCGAGAGGCAGGGTACACCCTGGACAGATCGCCAGTCCATCGCAGGGCCAACACAGAGAGACAGACAACCATTCACTCTCACATCCACTAAAACATTCACAGTTTATGTAAACTTAATGTATAAGTATGCTGTTGTTTAAACGGCCTTGCATTTGATAAAAACACCAGACTTGGATTTGACCTGGCTATCATTAGTCTTGGCTCAGGACTTCACTCTAGAATTAAATGGAAAAACTGGAGACTTATTAGTGACTTTGTCCCGCCACTCCACAGTGGCCAAGCTGTAAAGGCAAAAGCCGAGGCAGGTGGAAGTTGGCAGAGCTGGACTGAATGTTATTACAGGAAAGCATTTAGTTTGTTGCTTCACTAATTAAAAAACTGATTGTTTATGTGTAGATGTGACCTAGTGTGGCATAGCATGATGGCCAGAGAGATAATTAAGAAACTGCATAATTTGCAGGGAGGCTTTTCTTGCACTTCTAGTTTATTTGCCAGATTTGTTATCTAAATCCACTAGAAACTGTGGATCTTTTTAATTTTGCAGCTGACATTTTTAGCTCATTCCAGTAAAGCCAAAAGGAGCTAATGCAATTGTGCGGCATCCATCTGTCCATTTGTCTGTCTGTCCACGTTTCACGAGAATCGCCACTCCTTCTTGGCAGTTTCCCTGATAGTCACCAAACTCAAACACAATGATCCTCATGTGAGTCGTCATCCAAGTTGTGCTCAAGGTCGGGCCGGAATGAGCTATTCCGTCATTGACGGTTTGGTGTATCACGTCTGTGCTGCTCCGGGTCTCGTCAAACTGCTTTGGTCCAATGGCTGACATAGAAAAAACAAGTTTGAATTTCTATTGTTTGACCACTTGGAACTGATCACAATACAGCTTCAGTTATTTTTTTCTCATCCCTTGGTTAGAATTTATGAAACGATTTGGCTTCTGTCTGCACCTGTTTTAATTGAATTGCCTTTCACATTTAGATATATTCTTATTATTAGTCCTGTATTTGATTTTTTTTTAACCATTTACTGCTTTTATAATTTTAATGTGACTTTAAAACAGTCAGTGTACTCTTATAAATGATTTCACTTCTAAGATGTTTCTAAGAAGCGAGACAGAAGATGAGGTGTGTACTGTATATGAAATTTGCATTTATACATAGAGCTGTTTGGACACATGAACCAGTTTGAAATATTTTCCACACTTAATCCTTCCCTAACATGCATCAGACAGGAGGAATGATTCTGCTACGCAGATGTGTTTGCTGGAGTTCAGGCTGTAGAACTGCCCGGAGAGAGCATGCAGGAGGCGCCGCTCCTGATGTCCACTCACTAGTGTTTAAAGCACCTGACTATTGCCTTCACAAACATATCAAAGCGATTTTGTTGTAATGAGCTTCGAAATTAGAATAGCACATTCTGTGTCTCACACTTGCTTTCTCACATACACAGCTGCCCAATAACAGTTCACAGCTGCAGTACACGCGTGAAAACCGCTTAGGTGAAAAGAAACTGTCTCAGAGTTTTAGATATTACACCATCATATATCAGTGTTGTTTTTTAGGAATTCTCCTCCTGGCAGCTTATAGGGCCTAGTGTAGTCATGGCTGATGGATTTGTCTGCTCTTTTTTCTGCAGATCTTGGAAGTTAATGGGCAGAATTTTGAGAATGTCCAGCTCAACAAAGCCAACGAGATCCTGAAGAACAACACCCACTTGTCCATAACTGTGAAGACGAACCTTTTAGGTAGTTTTTGGCAACCATATTTGTTTTATCAGAATTAATAATATCTACTTAATGAAGTGTGGTTAAGCTGTTGGACATGGATTGTACAGTATTTCATATCAAGAATATGGCTCATTCTTTTGCCTAATCATTTCCATTCAGTGTTTAAAGAGCTACTAACAAGGCCAGAACAAGACCACGACTTGGACGGAGACGAGGAGCACGACAGAAAGAACGGGGCCCCCCATCTTCCAAAGATCGGGGACATAAAGAAGGCCAGCCGCTACTCGATCCCCGACCTGGCGGTGGACGTGGAGCAGGTGATGGGCCTGGAGAAGGCCAGCAAGAAGGCCAAGCCCAACACTGTGGGAGGACGCAACAAGCTGAAGAAGATCTTCGATAAGACGCTCACCAGCATCCTGCCCCCTAAACCATACAAGTAAATCCAACATTCAAAATATTACCCCCCTTTTTTTTTTTAAATTTCAAACATAATCCTGTTAATATTCATGAATTAATTAACAGCCACCCAAGGCAGTTCTCTGTTGACAGTGGATTGTACTGAGAGGTAAATGTTTGATATTTGAAATGATCATATCCTGCTAGAAGACCTTTAATCTGCACCGTGTGTTTGTTCATCAAACTTGAAGGTCAGTGATTGATTGTTGTAAATCAACAGACGATCAAGGAGAGATAATAGAGTTGGAATATTTATGCTGTGTGCATAAAGGACTGTGACTTTTTCAAAGTGTGAAAACTGTTTGACATTGTTGGCCAAGTAAAGCTTTTATTTTGCCAGTCAGTCACAAGATAAAAAATGAGACAAATCCTGCTACATTTAGATTTATTTTCAGCCTAATTACTGCTGTTTGAGGCAGCTCCTTAAAACTTATCGGCCTAATATTTTTATGAAGATATAAAATGATTTGCCTCCACTTTGATATGAACAAAGCTTTAGTTAATAGCAGCTCCTGATAAAACAAGGGGCGCTCAGTTTATTTCAGGTTTTAACTACCAGATCTCAGTTTGCAGACCAATCTGTTCAGCACCACTTCCCCAGTCTGATGTATGGATTCTGCAGCACATGTGACCCCTGGTTGTTTCATGTTAACACAAATGTCACCCCCTGCCTGCTGACAGCAGAACTGCTATCTCACTTCTGCCGCTCCTCTCTCCCTCTTGTTTCCATAGCGACGTTTGCGTGGGCCAATCACAGGACGACAGCATTGTGGGGATGAAGCAGTCCAAACAGATCCCACCAGCTCTGCCGGTCAGTGGAAACCTGTCGTCGTCGAACCCGGACCTTCTCCAGTCACACCACCGCATCCTCGACTTCAACAGCCAGCCTGGTGTGTGATAAACTGCCGTGTGCATTAAATGAAAAGAGGAAATCAATGTCTTCATTATACTGTATATCTATATGCTTGTAAAATTTCCTAAACTAACATGATTTTGGGGCAGATCTTAAAATGATACTTGCAGTGCATCAGTTTGTATCTTTACATCATTAAGTATATTAAAGGAATGCCAAAATTATTTCTTTCCCCACACATAGTGCATCACAAAAGAACCAAACATTGGTCACTAGATTAACTCCTTCTGTCTTCTACATGTTGTTTGTGTCCTTTCAGCCACTTCTAGTAAGTATGTTCTCTTCTCATCATCCCGACTCCCCCTCACACTCTCATATTTTTATCTTTATCCACTGAAACGGTGCCAGGCCCAGTCTCTACAACCAGCTGCTCACATTTCCTCCGAACGACATGCATGAAAATGATCCTGACTTTTTAGCTGTGTGATTTTTGTAGTTTTCCCAAACCTGTGGCACAAAGGTGCTAACTGGTTTCACATTGACACTGCCTCAGTCAAATTAAAGGTTTAATTTTTATTCGGAATATGAACAGATGATGGATAAAGCTAACAGCACTGCACGAACTGCTGATTTTTAACCTTTCTCTGGGTGTTTCCATGGTGATTTTACAATCTTTCCCAAACAAACTAACAGTGGAAGCGGGGCGGTGTGGTTTTACTCTAAAGGTGTTCAGTAGCTTTTGGTGTTTTTGTCCCATTTCAAGATTAAAACCATTCATATTTCACACTAAAACAAAGCTGATTAGTAAGCATGCCTCCTCTGTTTCCTCCAGATATGTCTGACCAGGTGTTACGCGTCTTCAAGGCGGACCAGCAGTCTCGGTACATCATGATCGGGAAGGACACGACGGCTAAAGAAGTGGTGGCCCAGGCCATCAGGGAGTTTGCCCTGACTGCGGCACCAGAGGCCTATTCACTGTGTGAGGTGTCTGTGACACCCGAGGGCGTCATCAAACAGAGACGGTTACCGGATCAGCTCTCAAAACTTGCCGACAGGATTCAGCTGAGCGGCAGGTAACAATGGCTTACGATTCCAAGAGTTGGGCCAGAACTGCAAAATCCAGTGGGTACTTAACCAGTATGTTATAAAGCTAAATGAAAAATCCAATTCTGTCCCTTTTCATCAGATACTACCTAAAGAGCAACATGGAGACGGAAACGTTATGCTCAGATGAGGACGCCCAGGACCTCCTTCGAGAAGGCCAGATCTCCTTGTTACAGCTCAGCACGGTGGAGGTGGCCACTCAGCTCTCCATGCGGGCCTTTGAACTTTTCTCTGCCATCGAGCCCACCGAATACATCGACGACCTCTTCAAGCTGCGTTCAAAGTCCGGCTCTGCTAGCCTCAAGCGCTTCGAGGAAGCCATCAACCACGAGACCTTCTGGGTGGCCTCGGAGGTGACACGGGAACCCAACCAGCTCAAACGCATGAAGACTATAAAGCACTTCATCAAGATCGCCCTGCACTGTCGTGAGTGCAAGAACTTCAACTCCATGTTTGCCATCATCAGGTGAGACAGGCTAGAGTTTGTCACATTTTATTCCTTAAAGTACCAAATCTCTTGGCGTTGTGGCAAACTAAAATTAACTCTGGTTCCTTCCCACAGTGGCCTAAATCTTGCTCCAGTTTCACGACTAAGAGGAACGTGGGAAAAACTACCTAGCAAGTATGAGAAGCTGTTTGGGGACCTCCAGGATCTCTTTGACCCCTCCAGAAACATGGCCAAGTACAGGAATGTCCTCAACAGCCCAAACCTCCAGCCTCCAATTATCCCCCTGTTCCCCGTCATTAAGAAGGACCTCACCTTCCTACATGAAGGTAGATGGCGTTGATTCATGTTTAGAATTAAAATGCCAATAGTTTGTAGTAAAAGTGAAAATTGTGATGAAATTATTAGTTTGGAAGTTGGTATATATTATATATTAATAATATTTTTGTTGTCATGGTAAAAACGAATCTTTTATTTTCTAGCTTCATGAGAAAAATAGCAGTTAGCATGAAGTAACATGTTAAGTTTTTGGTTCATTTCACCTAAAACTTAAAAAAAAATCTTTAATTTTAATTAATCTGCATTTTTTTATTCAATTTTTCAAATTAGAATTAAAAAGTAAAAGCTGTTTTCCTAAAGTTAAAATTGGCATCAACCACTACTCTGCTAACCGAACCGAACCAGGGTTGTTTTAAGCTTTTATTACAGGAGGTGATGTGATTGGGGAGGTGTCTGTTTGTGAGCAGTAGTACTCAAAAACTCTTGGACGATTTTGGTAAAATTTTCACCAGAGGTGGCAGTTGGGCTGCCAATGAACCCATTGTATTTTGGAGGTGATTCGAGAGCCCAAACCTCCACCAGGCTTAAAGAAATTTAAAAAGTGATCCAGAATCCGCATCCTGACCCAGATCACCTCCAAAATCTAATGGATTCATCCGTAACCCAAGGTAAAAATTTCATCAAACTCTGTCCAGTACTTTTTGCATAATACTGCTCACAGACAGACCTTGGTGGAGGTATGCACTCTGAGTGCCCTCTGGTTTAACCTTTTTTTCATCCATACATTGACATTTACTGTAGCTTTTATCATTTAGATGATGGTGCAAATCCACAACTAACATGTCAAAGCATCATATACTTTTTTTTCTAATTGACAGAAAGGAGTAAAATAAATAATTAGCAAATGTATCTATATATAGCTGTATGCATTGTTACTAGCTTGTGTTAACCAAAATTATCACTTGTTACTCCACTATTTTAGGGAACAAACACTATATGGTGCAAAGTCCCTACTGTAGTTCTATGGATTATTATTATTATTATTTATTTTCTTTATTATTCTTATATATCCTTTTTAAACCCAAAAATAGAAGCTAAAGCATGCACCTAAACGTATTGAAAATTAAAAACGATAGACTATTAAATATTGTCCAGCTGTATAATTTTAACATTGACAATTGTCCCACTGACCAGGGGACTTTAACAGTCATTATTTTTGCCCTCCCATTATATCACATTAACTATAGCATATTTTAAAGAAGCTGTCTTAGGTCTTAATTGATTTTCTAACCAACAAGCTTTAGCTTTATCTGCATCATTGTGATTTTAGTTTAGTTTTAGTAGTTGTCTCTTCATTTATAAATGCAACTTCTACACAAGAACGAATGTTAACGTCACATTAAGAGTTAAACATTGTGGAAAAGCATAAAATGACTGACTGAATATTTAATTTTGAGAAATGAATTTAGGCATTATACCTTAAGTCGCTTTCCACTTGTTTTGGTGTTTTGCGTATATAATAAGTTAAAATTCACTTTTTTCCACCCTTAAATTTTTCAGGCAATGACACTAAAGTGGACGGCCTGGTGAATTTTGAGAAGCTAAGGATGATCGCCAAAGAAATCCGCCACGTGGGTCGCATGGGCTCCGTCAACATGGACCCAGCCCTCTTGTTCCGAACCAGGTGAGAACAGGAGCTAGAATTCAGATTTATTAGCTCACTCCCCTGTAGGACCAGCCAGCTCTCTTCTGGGGTTAACCAGTTCACACAGATTCAGATTTCTGCGTCACGCTTTTCCTTTACACAGCTGTTCCCTTTGGCAACCGTTTCCTCTAGCAACTGTTTCCCTGTACACATTGTTGGCATAAGATGGTGCTCAGTGCTTCTGTGAACTTGTGTTTCTGTCTGATGAGATTTCCTCTTAGTGGAGTGTTACCATTTGATTTTCTTTCTGCTGAATCTCACGTGGGTCTCTGGTGAAATTGCTTCTCTTTGGTGGTCTGTCCTGTCTTAAGCTTTTTTTTCTCCTCTCTTTCTACTTGTCCACCCTTTGCCCCCCGTGCTTCTCTGTTCATGGCGCCCACCCTTTAGGAAGAAGAAGTGGAGAAGTTTAGGGTAAGTTTGCTGACCCTACACCCTTTGCCTTGCCTGCACCTTGGCCCTTCTTTCTGCCAGTTTGTGTGCTTCTTTTCTTTTTTTGTTCAACCTTTTTTCCAATAACCAGTTTAAGTTGAATCCCCCTACTAACACTGCCTGTCACTAACCACCTGACAATAAACATAAGGTCACCTGTGCTTAAAAGATGTTATGCTGGACCATTTCTAAGCTGCAAACTAAATAATAATAGATTACTGTAATAGATATGACATATTAAGTAAGCTCAGTTTAGACTACACTGTTTTTTTCCCCACAGTATTTGTACTTACGTGAGTAGTTTTATTGCAGGATACTTTTTACTACTGAGTACATTTATGAGGAAAGAACTGTACTTTTACTCAAATACATGTGGTTGTACTCTCTGAGTTACTTTTGATTTCACTGATTTGAAAGATGGTTAGGAATGTGCTTGTTTATAATGTAATAATAACTCCATCTTTGGTCATTTTAGTAAATTATTAATCATATCATTGAGATCAATGCTGATATCATCATTGTTCTATTTGGGCTGAGTTGTAAAAGAAACGAGCGAGAACAATTATGAGAAAAATGCAGATTTCTCAAGGGGGACTTTAAATTCATGAGAAAAAAGGTACTGGAAACTTGAAAATTTAAGTGAACATTTTCAGGTAATTGCTGTCACCTCATTAGTTGCTGTCAGGACAATGTTGATTATCGGGACATTTCAAAAAAGCAATAAAGTACAAAAAATTCTGACATGCTAGTCCTGTCAAGTTATGTTTGTGGATTATGTCACTCTACACAGCTGTACGGCTTCGCTGAAAATCATAATCAGCTCCAAAACTGTACGATGGTTGACTGTGTCAAAATTGGGTTATTATCTAGCGGAATTTGTGTGGACTGAACTGGGCTCTAGATGGACAATCCAATGGAAAAAGACACACATTATAAACAGTGGAATCCAGCATTAGAGTTGCATATGTGACCTTTTGTGGTATTTGGTTTCATAACAGTATGTATGAGGCTTTGGTTTCACCTGTCTTTGGGGTTTTATGAGAATATTTATCCTTCTATCCAGAGCCACTGATTCTCGGTTTAAAGTATTCATCTTCATCCTTTGCATTCTTGTGGTCAAATGGGAGATGCCGTGATGATTAATGCACTTGTAAAATTTGCTTTGTCGTCTGTTAACAAGAAAGTAAATGTTGATGCTGCTTTACTTCTAAATGTTGTGATTACAAGATGATATCTTGTGATTATGTGATCAGTTTTTTTTATTATAACAAGACTATAATCACTAAATAATGAGACTCTTAGTTGTTAGTGGAAGATACAATTTCCTCTCAACTGACAAGCATTGCTGTGGCTTCCTCACCAGAGCCGACTGTCATTGTCTTTTTTGTCAGGCAGGGGAAATGCTTTTACTACTACTGCTATTACTACCAGCTCTGACTCAAGCCACAGAAATGTAAACTATGAGCGCACTACACTAGTTCCTCATTGTATTCCCCTGTCGTATGGCTGTCTTCACTGTCACCCCCTTCTGCTCTCTGAAATGTCTGGAATGTTTTGGAGTTGAGACAAATATGAAGCTCCTCTGCATGTTGAAAACCATACTCCCCCCTCTAGTCTCGTAGTTTAAAATGTACACTCTTTCTTGAAAAGCTCGCTTACACTCTGAGGCATCATATTAACAGTGTCTATTTTTCTGCATTCTTCTACATGTTTGTGTGTCATTGTGTCTCCGCTCCCTCTGTCCATTCATGTCGACGCTCACGTGTGCCACCAGCTCTCTAAGTCAGGGTAGCGCCAATGCGGCCGTGCTCGACGTCTCGCAGACAGGTGGGCACAAGAAGCGGGTGCGACGCAGTTCCTTTTTAAATGCCAAAAAGCTTTATGAGGATGCCCAGATGGCGAGGAAGGTCAAACAGTACCTGTCCAATCTCAGCCTGGAAACCAACGAGGAGAGCCTTCTGACGCTGTCGCTGCAGTGTGAACCCTCCAACAGCACATGTGAGTTTTCACTGTTAAAGATGAACCCATTCATTTTTTGGCAGAGTCATCGTTCTGTGAGAGAATTGTCAAATTAAGCATTAGGTGCTTTATCTTGATTGAGCATTTTTTTTTCCTCCTGGGACACACACAAGTTTTGAATTCAGAGTCCAGAAACAGATGCTCAAGGCTCACTGGTGTGGAATAAAAAAAAAATGTCTAAGCCGCAAGGCCAGTTTCCCGTTGTTGGTACCAGATCTCACTTACGATTAATGCATTGGAGAGTAGTGGTGAATGAGACTGATGAGCAAATTCCTCGTCATATGTCAGTATTTCACCCTAAAAGAAGTGTATCATTTGGAATGTAAAATGTACTTTTATCCTGTTTTCACAGTGCCCAAGAATGCCGGAGGAAAGCGACCGGACACCTCTCCAGTTGTGTCCAGAGCTGCCAGTCAACAAAGGGGCCAGTTGGCCAAAGGAAACCAGGCCCTGCAGGTCCCCGCTGTGGCCCTTTATCCATCTCGAAAGAAAGTCCCTGTAAAGGATTTGCCACCTTTTGGTAAGGGAGAAAGATTAAGAACTTTTTAGTTGATGGTATTGGTTATCCGAGGTTTGACCACCGGTGGGCTCTCCAGTACCTTGGCATAGACCTACCCAGGTGGCTGTGGAGTGTGATCCCTCTAAAGTTGGAAGACATCCTCCGGTCCCCCTTCTTAAAGAGAGGAACCACCACCCCAGTTTGCCACACCAAAGGTTGAACCTCAGATTTAGGAAGAGCAATGTGTTTTGTGCATTGGTCAGGGCACATCAGACCAACTGTTTACCCTCTTAAGAATCCTCGAGGGTTTGTGGGAGTTTGCCCAAGCAGTCTACATGTGTTTTGTGGACTTGGAGAAAGCATTCAACCGTGGTTTCTTGCAGGGGGTGCTTCTCAAGTATGGCGTATCGGGCTTATTGCTACAAGCTATCGGGTCCCGATATGACCATTGTAATAGTTTGGTTCGTATTGCCAGCAATCAGTCAAACTTGTTCCCAGTGAGAGTTGAACTCAGCTAGGGCTGCCCTTCGTCACTGATCCTGTTCATAATTTTTATATACAGGGTTTCTAGATGCAGCCAGTTGAAGATGCTAAGATTCCCATTAGGAGTGACTAGGAGGGACAGAATTAGAAATGAGTTTTTTTTTTTTTTTTTTTTTGAATGCAAAAGATGCAATAGACTTACACAATGGTCCTCTCCGGCATACAACTAGGAACATACCGGTCGCTATGGAGGGTGAGAATATGTATGGGCACATAATCATACCATGTAGGATAACTAAATAGACGGTTATGCTGTTTCATCCCACCTAGCAACAATGCTCTGCACTGTGTGTGTTTATATATTTACATATTTATTCCATCTAGCTACAATGCTCTGCACTGGGTGTGTTTATATTTATATATCTATATATTTATTCCATCTAGCTACAATGCTCAGCACTGGGTGTGTTTATATTTATATATCTATATATTTATTCCATCTAGCTACAATGCTCCGCACTGTGTTTTTATATATCTACATATTATTCCATCTAGCTACATTGCTCCGCACTGTGTGTGTTTATATACTTGCATATTTATTCCACCTAGCTGCAATGCTCCGTACTGTGGGTGTTTATATATTTACATATTTATTCCATCTAGCTACAATGCTCTGCACTGTGTGTTCATATATTCATATATTTATTCCATCCAGCTACAATGCTCTGCACTGTGTGTCTGTGTGTGTGTGTGTGTGTGTATATATATATATTTTATAGTAATATGTACATATGTATATTAGCTGCTCTTGCTTGCTTGTTTTTTTTTGTTTTTTTTTTCTTGCCTTCTGATTGTTGCTCTGAGTGTTGCTATCCCTGTGCTGTTGCAATCCTGGAATTTCCCCGTTGTGGGACTAATAAAGGCTTATCTTATCTTATCTTATCTTATCTTATCAGAGGGACAGCTCGGGTTGAGCAGTTTGGTGACAAAGTAAGAAAGGCAAGGCTGAGATAGTTTGGACATGTGCAGAGGAGGGATAGTGGATGTACAGTATTGGACAAAGGATGTTGAAGATGGAGCTGCCAGGTAGGAGGAAATGAGGAAGACCATAGAGAAGATTCATGGATGTAGTGAAGGAGAACATGGAGAGGGTTGGTGTTACAGAGGAAGATGCAAGGGATAGGGTGAAATGGAGGCAGATGATCCACTGTGGTGACCCCTAAAGGGAGCAGCCGAAAGAAAAAGATTTCTAGACGCAGCCAAGGAACTGAAAATGTCAGGTTTGGTGACCACATGATCTCATCTTTGCTGTTTGCAGATGATATGGTCTTGTTGGTTTCATCGAGTAATGACCGACTGGTCTTACTGGAGTGGTTTGCTACTGAGTGTGAGGCGACCGGGATGAGAATCAGCACCTCCAAGTCCTAGTCTATGGAGCTCAGCCAAAAATAGGTGGATTGTCTTCTCTGGGTCAGGGACAAGCTCTTTCCCCAAGTGGAGGAGCTCCTTGGATTTTTTCATGAGTGAGGGGAGAATGGAACAGGAGATTGTCAAACGGATCAGAGCAGCATCTACAGTGATGTGGACGATGTTCCGGTCTGTTGTAGTGAAGTGGGAGGTGAGCTCTAAGGCAAAGCTGTCAATTTACCAGTCAATCTACATTCTTATCCCCATCTATGGTCATGAACTTTGGGTAATGACCGAAAGAATGACATCACTGATGCAACCGACTGAAATGAACTTTCTTTTGTAGCGTTGTAGGATTCACCCTTAGGGTGAGGATCTCAGTCCATCCGGAAGAGGCTCAGATTAGAGCCACTGCTCCTCCACATAGAAAGGAGCCAGTTTGAGGTGGTTTGATCAGGATGCCTCCTGGATGCCTCATACTTGAGGAGTTTCGGGCTCGTCCCACTGGGAGGAGATCATGGGGCAGATCCAGGACACACTGGAGAGACTATGGGAATGCCTTGGTATCCTGTCTGAAGAGCTGGAGAAGGTGGCTGGGGAGTGGGGAGTCTGAGTCTCTCTACTTGAACTGCTTCCTCTGCGACCCCGACCCTTGAAAAAGTGATGGGTGGGTGGGTGCGTATTGGTTTTAGCATGTTCTGGGAATAATCCCAGGTGTGATTTTTAGTGCCTCAGCTGCCAGAAGTTATCGAATGACCCACTCCTGAAGTCGGATTTATGACCATAAACATGTTCCACAGCAATATTTTTGCAAACCAAGATAGACACCTCAGTGAAAGCCGCCATTGTGCTCCCTTTGTCGGAAGTGTTAATAAATGGTAGCCTTTTCTTGAGCTTCCACTTGGTGTCGATGCTGGTGCTATCATTTTTAATCCTCAACTCGTCATTAACTTGGGTATGGTGCCAACCGTCCAACTTAAACTGTCAAAATTCCACCATCAGGAGGCGTGGGGTTAGACATCTTCTGATAACTGAAAAACACACCAAGGAAAAGTCCTGGAATGTGCTGATTTCTTAGTTCAAAGTGTTTTTTCCCCTTATTTGACAGAAAGGAATCTCAAGCATTGTTGTGTTAAACAGATAGTTATGGGTGTCCCTACCTTGACACACATTGTTTTGTTAAAGAATGAACTTGTATCTATATTTTTTTAAAAGAAGGTAGAAACCGCCTTTCTCCTATCCTGTGTGCTTCCATTGGTGTTGTCTCCTCTTCGTCATTGTGTTATTTGCAGACAAAAGCTGAGCCAAAATCTTTGTGACAGTGCTGCCACCTAGAGGCTGTCTGGCAAGAAGTATTAAAAAAAAAAAAAAACACCCAGACAATGCTGCTTAGCATCAACACCCCTGGGGGAATGGCAGCGTTCCTCATGCTAATTCTCCTCATCTTTTTTGCAAATGTCCACAGGCACCAGTTCCCCCCAGTCTCTGAAGAAGATTCTGTCTTTGTCGGAGGAGGGGGGCGAAAGACACCGGAGGCAGCCAGAGGACACAGTGTCCAACGCCTCGTCCCAGCTCTCCTCCCCTCCCACCTCCCCTCAGAGCTCGCCCAAGAAGGGTAAGCCAATAATCCCCCCCCCCCCCCCGACACCCCTCTCAAGGCTCTTTTAGGTTAGATGTGCTACAGATGCCACCTGGTGGCTGCAACTGTACTGCATCAGACTTTATTTTTTTCACTGACTGTTGGGTTTTGTTTTGGTTTTTGCATTTTTCCCCCCGTTTTTTGTGCTGCTGTGTTGACAGTTACAAATGAGTTGTAGCTGATTGAAATGTAATTATTAACAGCTCTGGAGGTCTCACCAAGGCCACCAAATTCTCATCCAGTTCCTGCTGATAAAGACTCATTTGTTTGTGTTGCTGCCAGGAGGGAGAATGAAAGTGTGAGAAAAGCCTAGAAATACACATTCCTCTTAGTAAACCATTCAGCTAAATTTTCACTGGCACAAACTGGTATACAGTAAGAGTTTAGATTACTAATTTATGAGAGCTGTTCTTGGGTGTGGCTGTAGATTTTACTGAACAGGATAATTTACTTGTATTTCACGGGGCTCAGGTTCTAAATAATCTTAATTAGCCAGCTGCTAAATGAATCTGATTCAAAGCTGTTGATGTTCTGACACTACCTTTGCTTGAATTAAATTCTCTCACAGATTTTTGATTCAGTATTCTTTAGATACCACACGTCTCTACTGAGTGACTTTGATTTAAAAAAAAAAAAAAAAAAGCTGGAAATAAGTTCGCCTTAGTTGTAAATACAGCTATTTTAATTATGTTAGTTTTTATCTACAAAACGTGGACCCACATGTATCAGTCTTCAGATCCAGAATATTAATATTAATATCCAGATTAATATTATATTATGTAAATATTCTGGATAATATTATATTATATTAATATTATATTAATATTATATTAATCTGGATAATATAATATTAATATTCTGGATATTAATATTAATATCCAGAATATCCAGAATACGGTTGTGCAATTCCTGTATTTTGTATCTGAGAATTTGAGTTTTGTGTGTCCACCCTGAACACCTCTTCAAACATTTATTTTTTTATTTCAGAGACTCATATACAACACATTTCTTGCATGCAAGAAAAGATGTATTATGCCAGATTACAGCTATCAGCTAATGTCCATCTACAGTCCCTGTAAGATAGAAGCATTAGAGAAAAGATATGTGAGCATAAGACAAACACCTAATAGGAAGAATAAATAAAACAGACTGAAAAACTTAAAATTAATTCCACGTCTGGTTTACGATTTACTTTGAGTAAAACATGAGAGTAAAATTATTTAATTTAATGATTACAAGTTTGCTTTGTGGTAATCCACTTTTCTTATAATTTTCTGAGGGGGAAAAAATTACAAAATTTGTACAGGTTTTCAAATTTTTGGGAAGCTTGTTCCACTCCTTTTATGGCTTTGTAAGGAAAAGAGGATCCAAAACCCAATTTATTATAAAAGTTAAATTTTTAAAGTCTGGCTTCTTTCTTTAAAATCAGTGATGACATTTTGGTAAACTCCCCATACATTAATAGAGCTTCTGTTACCTTGTCCTCCGTCTTCCAGGTTACAACCGGTTGGGAGACACCTACTCTGACTCAGGTCACAGTGAGATCTCCTCTCGATCCAGTCTTGTCAGTAACTCCTCTTTCGACATGGCCCAGGAGGAGAGGAGACTTCGGCAGTCTGGAATCGGGGACTCTCACACTGGGGGAGCGAGGCTAGAACGAAGAGCCACCACAGACGCTGACCAGTATAGTCTAGGGTACAGACTCTAAGAGAACATTTTTTTTTTTAAAAATAATTTGTTTCCTCCTGAAGTCAGCTGAACCAATCATCTTGTGTTTTCTTGCTTTATTCTCTCACAGGTCCTATTCATCAATGCAGGACTGTCGGGGCATTTACGCTGGGTGCCCAACAGTTCTATCTTCGCCTAGTTCAGAGGAACTGACTCAGGATCAGGGCGATCGGGTTTCCCTTGATGCCGCAGACAGCGGCCGCGGCTCCTGGACTTCTTGCTCTTCTGGTTCCCATGACAATATCCAAACCATGCAGCAAGGCCGCAGCTGGGAGACACTGGCCTTTGGTGGAAGTGGAGGCGGCATTGGGGGTCTCCCTCCAGGTGGACCAGATGCCTTGTTAGGGGGACCTGCTGCCCTGTGGGCAGCACAGACCAGGGGGAGCTGGGCTTCCGCCAGCTCCTCCTCATCCTCAGCAGCATACTGGGGAGAGGACTCTGAGGGAGATACTGGCACCATAAAGAGGAGAGGTGGGAAGGACGTCAACGCAGACCCAGAAACAAGTAGCATCACATCCACGGGATCAGAGGAGGCGAAGCTGCACGGTCGACCGTCTCCATCACCCATCACAGCTGGGGGTAAAGGCCTCATTTGTGAGTGTCTGTTGGTCACTGTCTTGTTTCCATAACCACACCCTGACTTTTTTGTTGGTTTTGTATTTGGAAGGGAGTTTTTGAACCCCTTTTCATGTTTTGATACAGCTCCCATTTTAGAGCCGTTAATATAACAATTTAAAGTACTTTTTACTTGAAAAGCATGTTAACAATTCAGTCATTTGTTTCATTCATGCCATTTATTGTAAATTCACCAACCAACCTACGTGGTAAATACCACCACTCATGATCTTTCATCCATCTTTGTTTTAGTGCTCTTATATGGGTATTTTGTTACGGAGCATTGAGTAGTTAAAAAAGCCATTTTGTCATATAGTAATGCATCATTACACTGATGCACTGATATGGACTACAAATTGAACCGAAAAGGAACACAAAAGAACAAACGTCAGGGTTTTAGGGGATGTTCAGTGTATTTGCAGTATATTGTGTTTGATTGCGGAGACTTTCTGAAGTCCAAACAAATATGTTACTCGCTAAGACTCCAATGTTACTCATGCTAAGCTCATCTTAGTGTGACTGAAGCTTAATCTCAACACAATATTTAACAATGCTATTGCTCGTCTCGTGTAAATCTTGGCTAAAAAGCCTAAAAAATAGTTAAAAATTGAACTGACTCAACCCAACCTTTGTCAGTCTTGCATCATTCAATAGCTGGCAGGGAAAAATAATTTTTATACAGTAGAGCAGATAGAATTTAAGTGGTCAAATGTGTCTTATTTGCTTAAGTAGTGAATGTGGTGGTATCTGCTTGCATGACACTAGGCTGCTATACTGTAGAACAGGGGTCATCACCTACATTTGACCAAAGGCCAGAATTTTTCTCAGCAGACACTGTGAGGCTTAGATGCTCTCGTAAAATAAAGTTAATATTGTATCCTAAGGGGGCGGCTGTGGAGCAGGTGTAGTGTGGCCGGCTACTGATCAGTGGTTCGATTCCCGCTCTGTCTGCAGTCTCCATGTTGAAGTGTCCTTGAGCAAGACACTGAACCCCCAGTTGCTCCTGGTGGGTCAGGCCAGCTCCTGTGTATGGCAGCTCCGCCGCCATCAGTATGTGAATGTGTGGATAGCAGGATCTGTGAAGCGCTTTGGTCATCCATAGATGAGTAAAAAAGCGTGATATAAGTGAGCGCAATTTACCGTTATTTGATGTATTAATTGCCTTTCCATATTTACATAATTTTTTTAAATGAGTAAGAGCAAGAGAGCATGTACTTAAAAACTTTTGAGATGGGGTTTTATTCTTGATAGTTTGAGGGGTTTTTTCTCATAAATTTATGACAGTTTTCTTGTGATTAAGGACTTTTCTGTTGTAAAGTTGGAAGATTTTTGTCACTTAAATTGTGACCTTTTTCCCTTATTATTTGTGTTTTTGCTGTTGTAAATTTAGGACTATAGTACATTTGAGATTTGTTCTTACAAATTTGGAAGGTGTTTTCTCATAAAGTTCAGACATTTTTCTTGTAAATTTATCACTTTTCCCCAAATCAATCTGTGGATTTTTACCACTAAATTTATGTTTATTTTAAAATCAATATGCTGGGTTTTTCCTAATAAATCTGAAAAGCTTGTGGTAGAGTTATGACTTTTTCCACATACAGTATCTCACAAAAGTGAGTACACCCCTCACATTTTTGTAAACATTTTATTATATCTTTTCATGGAACAACACTGAAGATATGACACTTTCAGGTTCAGGTTACTTTATTTGTACCCGTAGGTAGATTTGTTATATGTTTGTTAGATTTGTTGACACTTTGATACAATGTAAAGTAGTCAGTGTACAGCTTGTATAACAGTGTAAATTTGCTGTCCCCTCAAAATAACTCAACACACAGCCATTAATGTCTAAACCGCTGGCAACAAAAGTGAGTACACCCCTAAGTGAAAATGTCCAAATTGTGCCCAAAGTGTCAATATTTTGTGTGGCCACCATTATTTTCCAGCACTGCCTTAACTCTCTTGGGCATGGAGTTCACTAGAGCTTCACATGTTGCCACTGGAATCCTCATCCACTCCTCTATGATGATGTCACGGAGCTGGTGGATGTCAGAGACCTTGCACTCCTCCATCTTCTGTTTGAGGATGCCCCACAGATGCTCAATAGGGTTTAGGTCAGGAGACATGCTTGGCCAGTCCATCACCTTTACCCTCAGTTTCTTTAGCAAGGCAGTGGTCGTCTTGGAGGTGTGTTTGGAGTTGTTATCATGTTGGAATACTGCCCTGCAGCTCAGTTTCCAAAGGGAGGGGATCATACTCTGCTTCAGTATGTCACAGTACATGTTGGCATTCATGATTCCCTCAGTGAACTGTAGCTCCCCAGTGCCGGCAGGACTCATGCAGCCCCAAACCATGACACTCCCACCACCATGCTTGACTGTAGGCAAGACACACTTGTCTTTGTACTCCTCACCTGGTTGCCGCCCCACACACTCTTGACACCATCAGAACCAAATAAGTTTATATTGGTCTCATCAGACCACAAGACATGGTTCCAGTAATCCATGTCCTTAGTCTGCTTGTCTTCAGCAAACTGTTTGCGGGCTTTCTTGTGCATCATCTTTAAAAGGGGCTCCCTTCTGGGACGACAGCCATGAAGACCAGTTTGATGCAGTGTGTGGCGTATGGTCTGAGCCCTGACAGGCTGACCCCCCACCCCTTCAACTTCTGCAGCAATGCTGACAGCACTCATATGGCTATTTTCAAAAGATGACCTCTGGATATGACGCTGAGCACGTGCACTCAACTTCTTTGGTTGACCATGGCAAGGCCTGTTCTGAGTGGAACCTGTCCTGTTAAACCGCTGCATGGTCTTGGCCACTGTGCTGCAGCTCAGTTTCAGGGTGTTGGCAATCTTCTTATAGCCTAGGCCATCTTTATGTAGAGCAACAATTCTTTTTTCAGATCCTCAGAGAGTTCTTTGCAGTGTTGAACTTCCAGTGACCAGTATGAGAGAGTGTGAGCGTGATAACACCAAATTTAACACACCTGCTCCCCATTCACACCAGAGACCTTGTAACACTTATGAGTCACATGACACTGGAGAGGAAAAATGGCTAAATGGGCACAATTTGGACATTTTCACTTAGGGGTGTTCTCACTTTTGTTGCCGGCGGTTTAGGCATTAATGGCTGTATGTTGAGTTATTTTGAGCGGACAGCAAATTTACACTCTTATACAAGCTGTACACTGACTACTTTACATTGTATCAAAGTGTCAAATCTTCAGTGTTGTCCCATGAAAAGACATAATGAAATATTTACAAAATTGTGAGAGATGTACTCACTTTTGTGAGATACTGTATAATCTTAAACTTAATTTGCAGAGCCAGAATAGAACAATAATTTCAATTTTGATTCTAAAAAAATAAATAAAATAAATTCTTAAAATGACCAAAGAGACAGTAGTTTCTGTTTTAATATTATCTACATTGTTATGCCAAAACTTCCCACCACCCCAGTGAGAACTTCGTGTTTTGTTTTTTTAAACCTAAATATTGGCAGGTATGCATTCTGTACTATACTGAATAATTTCAGAAAGATCAAAAAATATTCAGCATTTTGTGTAATGATAATAAAAGCAAAAGGCTGTCATCATGATGTGAATTAAGTGTATAGTTACTTGTAGAAGACCTGCAGTCACCGGTCTCCTCACACTATCCTGCTGTCCAAGAAGGGTGGGATAAGTAGTCTTGCGTTCCATTCATTTACACTCAGAAGTTTGACTGTCTTTTGGAACTTTTCATGAATATAAATTAATTAAAGAAGCAAAGTTTGAACTAAACTATTCCTAAATTTAGTTACAGTATGGGGGCTGGATAGAAAGCTCTGGTGGGCCGAATTTGGCCCACGGACCACCAGTTCATGTTCCCTGCTGTAGATAATGGTAACTACAATCGGGGTCAGTTCTGTGGCAGCTCTGTGACTGAACCTACCCCCTGCTCTACATATGCTGAGCCACCCACAAAAGGAACCATCTTTACTTGGTCTTGGGTTTCATAATGTTTATTTCTTCTTTTTCCGTTCAGCTCGAAAAGAGGGCCGTTACCGTGAGCCTCCTCCAACTCCCCCCGGCTACACTGCCCTGACCATCTCTGACCTCGCTGAAGGACAGCACCCACCCGCATCCGTTCCCACGTCCACCACGACCCACACAGGTCGGCGGCCACCAGACTACACCACGGCTCTGCAGCGCTCGCGCATGGTCACCCAGTCGCCAGACTCCCACCAGGGGGCAAAGCAGCGGGGCGGCCTCCACCGCACGCGCTCACCGACCGAGGAGCAAGAGACTGAGGAGGAAGAGGAGGGTGAGTCCTTGACTTCCAAACTTGTCGCTCTGAGGAAGCCATTGGCACATCATACACCTGAGACCCCCAGACCGTGAGAGTGTGTGTACAGGGGTTAACAGGCAGGGCCCGTCCCTCAAAGGCAGGTAAAAATTGATTTATTGGGTTGCCCCCCTTCACTCAGCGAACCTGCATGAGGACGCACACCTGACCTGAAACTGACCATCCCTGCACAAAACTACCTTCAGCACCAGTGGGATTGGTCCTGCTCCAAATTACAAACATTTACAGCACTTTACCTCTGATCAGTGAATCACTTATTTGGAGTGGGACCCCGCCCATCTTTTTACCCACAGTGTGTCGTCATGCATGTATCATAAAGACTAGATTAGAAACTCACTACTTCTCTGCCACCACGCATTATTCCCCTCTCCCTCACTTTCTCTCACACCATGTTGAAGCAGCATTCATCAGCAGACGCCATGTTAGGGTCCTTTCATCCATGCAACCAAACTCGGTGCCTGCAAGCGTGCACCTCCATTCACCTGCACCAGCACGCACCTGACTGCCCTGCACCCACTTTGGATGAGTTTTGTATCACTTTAGTCACTTGGTGTTGAACAGAAAGATCAAATTGTGTATAGGTGAGTTTGGGCATAAAGCTAGCTTTCAGAAATAAAGCCACTGGAGTGGTGGCCTAGAGGTAGAGCAACCGCCTCACAACCGGGAGAGGTTCAAGTCCCGGTGGGGGTCATGCCAAAGACCATATAAAAATGGAACTTTCTGCCATTCAGCTTGGTGCTCCGCAAAAATGGAATGCAGGAGGGAAATGTGGGCGGCAGTGGCTCAGGAGGTAGAGCAGGTCGTCCAGTAACCAGAGGGTTGGTGGTTCGAAACCCGCTCTCCCCAGCCATCCTGCCGTTGTGTCCCTGGGCAAGACACTTTACCCACCTTGCCTCCAGTGTCCATGACACTGGGTATGAATGTGTATAAATGTTCGGTGGTGGTCAGAGTGGCCGTTGGCACGGATTGGCAGCCACGTTTCCGTCAGTCTTCCCCAAGGCAGCGGTGGCTACAGTAGTAGCTTACCACTATCAATGTCTGTCTGGAGTGAATGAGTAATGGACTCACTGTAAATGCTTTGAGATGTCACTTGACATGTAAAGCGCCATAGAAATCTAATCCATGATTATTATTAAATAAGAAAAAAATAATGTAAATATTAGAACAAGCAAACTCAACGTGTCAACAGAACAAGAAAATTGCACCTCAAATTAAGGACCCTTACCTATACACTTTAATACTCAAATTTTTATAGCACTGAAATGAGCATAAATTAATTTGTTTGAAAAAAATACTAGCAATACTACTGCATACAGTGCTGTGAAAAAAGTATTTGTCCCCTTCCTGATTTCTTACATTTTTGCATATTTGTCACACTTAATGTTTCAGATCATCAAACAAATTTCAATATTAGACAAAGATAACACGAGTAAATATAAAATGCAGTTTTTAAATGATGATGATAATTTGGTTAGATAATGCACTGTCCTTCTGACACCATGTCAACATGTTGCAGTCAGAGGTTAAAGCAAGACTTGGTTTTCTATACAGAAATCGTTCCTCACATCTACTGCTAAGCAAGTGATTGGTGGAAAGTCCATCCTAAAAGTCCATCCTTCCCGTATTCGATTATGGGGATGCAATCTATAGACATGCAGGCAAAGGAACTCTCTATAAACTGGACACAATCTCTCTGCTATTCGACATGTCACAAATGCTCCATTCAGAAAAGCTGAATTTTTTGGAAGGCGTGCATCATGTCACATTGGGCGTAAAACTAACACAGCATTTCATTAAAAAAACCATCATGTCAACAGTCAGACATAGTGGTGGTAGTGTGATAGTCTGAGGCTGCTTTGCTGCTTCAGGACCTGGACGACTTGCCTTTATTCAGTTGTATTTATTAGGTTTAGGGGGCAATTACTTTTTTCACATAGGGCCAGGACGGTTTGGATAACTTTTTTCCGTTAATGAATAAAATTATCATTGAGAAACTACATTTTGTATTTACTTGGGTTATCTTTGTCCATCCATCCATCCATCCATTTTCTACCGCTTTTCCGGGGGTCCGGGTCGCGGAGGCAGCAGCTCTAGCAGAGAAGCTCAGACTTCACTCTCCCCGGCCACCTGCTCCAGCTCTTCAGAGAGAATACCAAGACGTTCCCAGGGCAGCTGGTAGACATAGTATCTCCAGAGTGTCCTGGGTCTGCCCCGGGGTCTCCTCCCAGTGGGATGTGCCTGAAACACCTTAAGTGGGAGGCATCCAGGAGGCATCCTGATCAGATGCCCAAACTACCTCAACTAGCTCCTTTCGATGTGGAGGAGCAGTGGTTCTACTCTGAGCCTCTCCCGGATGACTGAACTCCTCACCCTATCGCTAAGGGTGAGTCCAGTAATCCTACGGAAAAAGCTCATTTCAGCCGCTTGTATTCGCAATCTCATTTTTTCCGTCATTACCCAAAGCTCATGACCCTAGGTGAGGGTAGGAACGTAGAATGACTGGTAAATCAACAGCTTTGCTTTAGAATTCGACTTCCTCTTCACCACAACAGACGGGTACAACGTCCGCATTACTGTAGAGGGTGCTCCAATCTGTCTGTCAATCTCTTGCTCCATTCTCCCCTCACTCGTGAATGAGACCCTGAGATACTTAAACTCCTTTACTTGGGGCAGGAGCTTGTCCCCAACCTGGAGAAGACAATATTCACCCTTTTCTGGCTGAGAACCATGGACTCAGACATGGAGGTGCTGATTCTTATCCCAACCACTTCACACCCAGTAGCAAACCGTCCCAATAAGGCCTGTAGGTCATTGCTGGATGAAGCCAAAAGGACAACATCATCCACAAACAGCAGAGATGAAATCCCGTGGTCACCGAACATGACACCCTCCAATCCTTGGCTGTGCCTAGATATCCTGTCCATAAAAATTATGAACAGGACCGGTGACAAAGGGCAGCACTGGCAGAGTCCAACTCTCACAGGAAACAAGTTCGACTGGGTGTTGGCAATACGAACCAAACTCTCACAACAGTCGTATAGGGACTGGATAGCTCATAGCAACAAAACCTGATACCCTATTCTCCCGTGGCACCCCACAAGAGACCATGAGGGACACAGTCGAATGCCTTCTCCAAGTTCACAAAACACATGTGGACTGTTGGGGCAAACTCCCACAAACCCTCAAGGATTCTTGAGAGGGTAAAGAATTGGTCCGATGTACCATGAGGTTCGACCAACGGTCGGACTCGCCTCTCCAGTACCCTTGCATAGACCTTCCCAGTGAGGCTGAGAAGTGTGATCCCCCTAAAGTTGAAACACACCCTCCGGTCCCCCTTCTTGAAGAGCGGATCCACCACCCTGGTTTGCCATGCCAAAGGCACCGTCCCCGACCTCCACGCAGTGTTGCAGAGGCATGTCAGTCGTGACAGCCCTACAACATCCAGGGCCTTGAGGTACTCAGGGCAAATTTTGTCCACCCCCGGGGCCCAGCCACCAAAGAATTTTTAACCACTTCGCCGACTTCAGCCTGTAAAGGGGAGAATCGTCTCCCTCATCCTCAAGCCCTGCTTCCTCTGTGAAAGGCATGCCAATGGGATTGAGGAGATTCTCGAAGTATTACTTCCACCGCCCGACGATATCCCCAGACAAAGTCAGCAGCGCTCCATCCGCACCATACACAATGTGGACAGGGAACTGCCCCCCCCCCCCCCCGCCCAAGCCGCTGGGCAGTTTGCCAAAATCTCTTTAAGGCCGACTGAAAGTCTTGTTCCATGGCCTCACCTAGTTCCTCCCACACCCAAATTTTTGCTTCAGCAACCACCCGAGCTGCACTCTGCTTGGCCTGCCAGTACAGCTCAGCTGCTTCGGGAGTCCCACAATCCAACCAAGCTCAATAGGATTCTTTCTTCAGCTTAACGGGCCCCCTCACCACTGGTGTCCACCACTTGGTTTGGGGGTTCCCACCATGAGATGCACCAACGACCTTGCGGCCGCAGCTCTGGACAGCTGCTTCAACAATGGAGATGGAGAACATGGCCCATTCAGACTCCATGTCTCCAGAATCCCTCGGAATGTGGTTGAAGTTCTTCTGGAGGTGGGAGTTGATGACCTCCCGGACAGGGGCCTCAGCCAGACATTCCCAGCACACCCTCACTATACGTTTAGGTTTACCGGGTCTGAGTGGCGCCCATCCCCGCCATCTGATCCAACTCACCATCAGGTGGTGATCAGTTGGCAGCTCTGCACCTCTCTTTACCCGAGTGTCCACGACATACAGTCGCAGGTCTGATGACACGATAACAAAATCAATCATTGACGTGCGACCTAGGGTGTCCTGATGCCTGGTGCACATATGGACACCCTTATGCTTGAACATGGTGTTCGTTATGGACAAACTGTGGTTGGCACAGAAGTCCAATAACTGAACACCAGATTGGGCATGCCATTCCTCCCAATCACGCCCCTCCAGGTTTCACTGTCATTGTGCATGTGTGCATTGAAGTCCCCCCGTAGAACAATGGAGTCTCCAAGAGAAGCACTCTCCAGCACCCCAGTCAAAGACTTCAAAAAGGATGGGTACTCTGAACCATCATTTGGTGCATAGGCACAAATGATGGTCAGGACCTGTTTCCCAACCCAAAGGTGCAGGCAAACTGCCCTTTCATCCACTAGGGAGAACTCCAATATAGAGGCAGCGAGGTGAAGGGATACAAGAATACCCACCCCTGCTCGCCACCTCTCGCCTGGGGAAGCTCCAGAGTAGGCCAAGCTCCAGCCCCTCTCCAGGAAAAACTGGTTCCAGAACCAGAGCTGTGCATTGAGGTGAGCCAAACTATATCTAGCCAGTATCTCTCAACCTCGTGCACCAGCTCAGGCTCCTTTCCCACCAGAGATTTGATGTTTCACATCCCAAAAGCCAGTTTAGAAAGCTGAGGATCAGACCATCAAGGTCTCTGCCTTCAACCACCACCTGATCCACATTGCACCGGACCCCCATGGTCCTTCCTGCAGGTGGTGAGCCCACTGGAAGGTTATCTTTGTCTAATATTTAATTTTGTTTGATGATCTGAAACGTTTAAGTGTGACAAAATATAAGAAATCAGGAAGGGGGAAATACTTTTTCACAGCACTGTATATTACCCATCCATCCATCCACCTTCTATCCGCTTAATCCTTTTCGGGTCACGGGGGTGGGGGGTTGGAGCCTATCCCAGCATCTTTGGGTGAGAGGCAGAGTACACCCTGGACAGATCGCCAGTCCATCGCAGGGCCAACACAGAGAGACAGACAACCGTTCACTCTCACACAGCCCTATTTAGGAGTTGTCATTGAGCATGTGTGTTTGCACTGATAGAAAACGGCTGCAGAATTAGTTTGTGTTGGTGTCATTATCCAATCCTGGGTGGTGCTGCTGCGTTTACACATGACTAAACTAGTTGCACCAAAATGGAAAATAAACACTCTAAAAATGCCTGATTTTTTTTCTGTTGAGCTGTTGGATATCTGCAAGTTACAGTTGATTACAAAGCAACAAAAGTGGCTGCAGGCCCACCCTCCACTCACAAGGCTATCCCAGTTAACCAGGCTAAAATTTAAGTGTGTTATCTAGTACTATGCTTTCATATCAATTTAAATGACAAAATAATGTAACTGGTTTTATCACATAAAATATAAGGTGGAAAAATGCATGATTAAAATGTGCATGACACCTGTTGTATATAAGCAGGTGCATCTGCTGATTGACAGGCTGGTTGCACAATCAATTGATTAAATATTTCGCAAAATCTGCCATCCAAAGACAGTTTATTTTTGTAGTTTTTCAGCATTTTGAGGCACTTTTCCTTTCATATTAGTTAAATATAAAGTATTCCCAATGATTGTAACCTCTGACTGTTTCTCTCTCCACAGAGGACGAGCAGGTGTCAGCGGTCTGAGGGACGTCTTTTTTGCAGTAACTTGAAGTTCCCCCTCCCACTGGTTGGAGGTGGGTGACAATGAAGAGACGGAAGAATAGACTCATCATCAGAAACGTACGTGACTGCCTCCCACGCTCGGCTCACCCTTCCAATCGGTGGATTCCTCCGCTCATCTCCCTCCCCTGCCTTAAAGCACCATGGGGGGTTGAACGACCCTGCATGCAAAAAATACTGTGAAGAACAGACGGAGAGAAGATCAAAGACAATAAATAAAAACGGCTGGCACTTTGGGAAAAAAATGTAAAAAATAAAGACTACAGAAACTTACCAGACTGGTGCCAGGGATCAAACCTGGCCACACAAAAACCACATAGATGTTGCTGTTCAAAGACTGCCCCCCTCCTCCAATTTAAAAACAGAGACAGAGCCCACCCATTGACACAAATGGCATCATGGCGTGTTGAGCTTCAACCGCACTTTGCCATTTTCTATAAAAACAGAACAAACAAACAACAGAGCAGACTATTACTGAAGACGGGGAGAAACAGTGGCTGAATCGTCTTAGTTTTCAACTTCCTTTTTTGTGTTTTTGTTTCTTTTTTGTTTGTTTTTTGTTTCGTTTCACTGATTGCACTCTGGGAGCTGAAAAGAGAAGTCGGCCAATCGTTTCTCCGGACTGAAACAACCCATCTGTCGTTGAGCTTTTAAAGAATAAAAAAAACCCTCTAAATCCAGTATTATCTCTTGTTCTCATGTGAACGCTTATCACTTTGTTGGTTTAAATAAAGAAGCTAGGAGAGAGGCTGAGTAGGGAGAACCAACGCACATACAGACACAGAATACATTTTATTTAACCCTAAAACACAGTTTAAACCTAGCACTTTCAGCACAATCCTAGATGTTACCAGACGTTTGAACCTGAATACCGGGGTATGAGCGAACCGAAATGTTGCCGTTGTCCCACCTCGGAGTTCATCTGGTGATGTCAGTCCATTTTTTTTTCTCTCTGTCTTTTTGTCGTCTTTTCTGTTATGAGTGTTTTGGTGCCGATATTTAAAAAGAAACAAAAGCACACTGAATATCCGGTAGGACCACAGCATATCAGCCTCTACAGGTCAGAGGTACATGAGATAAAAAGTTTAAAATGGCAAGAAATGTGAGTAGCAATCGAGTGCAAACTGACATCAGAGAAGTTGCCTTTTATCTTGAAAGCGGGGGCGCTAACAAGCAGCACGTTTCACAAGCTGCATAACTGTCAGTTTCTGTGCTCTTTCAGTATCTTATCTGCTTTTTTGCAACATGATCTTGTACAGAGTCTTATTCCCTTCAAAATAAGAGCACCCCCCTGCTCAGATTTGGCTCTTTTCCAGACTGAACGAACATCTCGTGAATGTCCAAGCGCCTTATGAAGCCATGATTACATACATGTCTTTGTGATCACCCTCATTTGAAGAGCGGAGCAATAGTGGAGTGAAATGCCTTATTCGAGATTCTTCCCCTGACTTTTTTCAGTTTTTTAATCTAAATATGTTAAGACTCAGTACAAGATGAAGTGTTTTGCTTTTGGTTACGTCTTACCGTGTGGTGGATCTGACCCTGCGTCCCTCCTTCTGCTGTTGTGCTACTAGATTCCTCCTCATTCTCACACTGTTACAGATGTTGTCAGGTCAATAGATGTATATCGCTAATGCCTGCATCTGTTTTTTTTTTTCCACCGCATCTCTCCATCAGTGGAAATGACTGAAGATTTTTTTTTTAATCTGACTCCGGTGGTGAAGTTAACCTTTTAAGTGTTTTTTTCCCCTTGTATTTCCCCCAAAGCTCCTTATTTGAACGATTCAAAATCCATTTGTGAAAATACCTTTTCTTTTCTTCACTGAGTTGCACTGATCACATTGATCAGTTGCTGAAACTGCAGACTGAGGAGAAAAGACAAATGAGTGCAGTGTTTTTTTCCACTGTGTTCTGTGACTACACACCATTTCTTCTGTTTCTTCTTACTACCTTTTTTTTTGTAATGGCTGCAGTTGAATTGTTAATGATTTGTAATACAGTTGTGACATGCATTGATCACTTTCATTCTCGACTCTGAAGATAATGTGCATATTAGCGGGCCAAGTCCTAGTTCGAAAAACAACACGTTGCACACAAATGTACAAGCGTAAAGATACGTGCAGTAGGTAGAACTGCTACTCTGTTTGATGTGTGATGTCAGTGAGAAATGTACATTTTAGCTGGTGATGACCTTTTTTTTCTCTTCATTCTTTCTTGTACTACTTTGACCTGTATGTCTTTTAAAAAGACAATTGGTGGAGTATGTATCGGTTGTTTTTTTGTATTTTTAATACAATAATTGTAAATATTGGTTATATTTTTGTTCAAATGTACTATGTTTATGCCTCAACATCCAGTTTATATGAAGCTGGGAATAAATAAAACTGTATAAAGAATCAACATGTAGGTTTAAATGCACTTATTCATTTCAGTGTCGTCCTTTTCCATTCTTTTTATCATTTTTTTCCTTCCCCCAAATACCACCGTTGAAGCAACTTGAAAAGTGTAACACATCATTTTCTATCTGACCACACTGAGTCAGATTTAATAAAAGAGATATTGAAGTCTTCTCTTTCTTTTATTTACTTGCTTTGTGTTGTCTTGTTACCTCGAGCTTTGAAAATAAGTCCCTGCTCTCATTTCTTATCTGAATTTATATTATTTCTCACTGGTTTCTTCCATTACCCGTTTCATTGTAGGATGAAATTCCAGAAATTCATCCAAGTAATAACAAAAAAATGAAACGATGCCAGACGTATTGCCTTGGGCTGCTGTTTTGGAAACACTTTTATTTCTCCTGCAAGTAAAAACATTTATTTCATGTCTGCTTTTTCAATATAACCACTGCGATTTGAAATGATAAGTCACCTGCAGGAACATGATAATAGTGGCCACCTTGACAACAAAATGATGGTATCAGATGTGTATTTTTTCCCACTGGTCTGTGGTGCTATTAAACCACAGGCCAGTGGGAAAAATGTAAAGGTGAATGTGAGTAGGAATGAAGATTTAGTTTCGTTACACTCATCCTCATAGGGCACCAGTCCAGATAATGGACAGTTTTTTAACCATTCTTTATTCGTACCAATTATGAATCGGTTTAAAAAAAAAACAAAACACCCTTGTGAGTTCTTGTCTGCTGATAATCGAGAAGATGGACATGAAATCAAACAATAACTCCCATATGTCTTTCAGTGGTTTAATAAGAAATGTCAGAATAGGTTAACACATTTGGATAACTTTAAAACAGAGAATTCAATATGTATCATGGGCACCATAGACTATTAGTTACTTGTGAATCAAGTATTTATGGAACCAAATAAAGCAGTTTAACTTGGCAATATACAGGAAACTGGAAAACCATAAAATAGCATTGGTCAAGAAAAGTGGATGCAATTTTATTAAGAAAATGATGAGTAAACTATCTAGAAAAATGGGAAATTGGTGTTACTCTGAAAATGAACGTAAATTAATGAAAGGACAAAATGCACTTTAAAATTATGATGGGGGTTTGCATGAAATTAAGTTTAAAGAACTTATACCAGGAGTATTCTGAAGAATTAAGTTTAAACAACAGACTGTCAGCCACAGAGTCAGATCACGTTCCTGGTGGCAGCAGGGCCCCATGTGCCAACCTTGATTCTGCTGGATGCCCGTGGATTCTGTTGATGGAGAGGCTGATATTCTCCCACAAGGCCGTGCTCCTAAGATCACAATCGGGCTGTTCTTCAGCAAGCTGGGCATGGTCTCCTCTTATGCACTGAACAGGAATTTGTTTATTGTACAAAGTCCCATCAGAGAGTCTAACTGAGACAAACACAAGCCACAGATCCATTTCTTCCGATGTATTGTGGCTGGAATGAGTTGGTTTAAGCTTAGAAAAAAATCAAACAAGATCTTCTTGCACGGTGATTTAAAGAAAAGGATTAAAATAAGGAAAAGTGAGCGTTAAAGAAAAGAAAATTTCACAGAGCATGACAGGCTCTGGGCCTTACTTGGAAGATAGGAGCATTTTCTGCTCTTTCATATTTTTTTCTAACAGCTTGACCACCACCCCAAAACTGAAACAAAGGAAAGTTTTTTTTTGTTTTTTTCTCGGGTGTGGCAGAATCTCACTAAATTTCATGCAATTGAGCTGAACCAATTACATTTGAGCTTCTTTGTTTGGCAGAAGTCATAAACTGACTAAAAAGGCAATGAAGAGAGGTTTGGGAGCCAATTGGTCTGTTCAAATTTCTGAGATGGTGTCTCCCACATACATATACACACAGAAATTTGATATGAAGAGCGAAATCCTCCTAAAACACATATGTTGCTGAATGAAGCATAAATTCCTTAAACTTTAGTGACTAAGATGTTCTACTCAATAATAAGGGAACATACAATGTCTCTACATTGTAACTATAATTTGTGATAGTAAGCATGCAAAAATTAATTTCTTCCTGAAAATAAAGTAACACATTAAATCATATCAAAAACATTTGAAACTACAATTGTCCATTCCTGAGCTCAACCATATCTTCAGTAGCGGATATGTCTTGAGAGAAAGAATATGAATTAATTTATTTGTCCATAAGGCATAAATTCCACTGCAAAGAGGAAAAAAAATATATTCCCGATTTGTCCACCAGATGGTACTGTGAAACTGTCTACTTGTTTACTGGAGAATCTTGACTCCCAAGTCTGGATTATATCAACCATAAACCTGTCGACTGAAACATTCCTTTGCCAAAGAGCAGAAAAGGGAGAATGACAAAGTCCTGGAAAAGGGATTAACTTCCACTTTATAGTCAATGGGTAGTGTTGGAGCTCTGGTCCTTGGGTGAGAGGAGTTCATGACCAGACTTTTGAGTTGAAACAATTTTTCTTCAGCAAAGAATGATTTTATAGATTGGAACTCAAGGTCAACGCTACACCATCTACATTGATTTTAATATGAATCCAACAGGTTTGAAAAATTATTTGCAGAAACACCAGCCATATTTTTTAAGTCACCAGTAATATCTCATTACCTGCCTCAAGTTGAGGCATATGGGATTCTGCAGCTGTAAGGAAGTAAAAAGGTTTTTAGGACCTTTTTTATAGGCATTTGTTTAAATTTAAGACCCTGCATTTGTAAAATGGCAAAACATATTTGACCACATTACAATTGGCCTTGTTCAGTTATTTACTGGAAATAAAACTGATGTAAATTTTGGCTTATCAGCCCCACTCATACTTCCCAGAGTGGATGTTGCCACTATAATCAAGTTATTCTTGTAGAAAATTGGAAACCAGCCACTTTGGCTCACAACTTACTGGGGGAAAAGTCACAAATTTAAATGGAAAAAGTCATAAATTCATGAGGGGAAAAAAGTCACAAACTGGCAAGGAAAAGTTAAAAAAAAAAAAAAGAAGGAAAAAAAGTTGAAAATTTACAAGGAAAAGGTTGCAATTTTATGTGCAAAAGTCAAATCAAGAAATAACTTGTTCCACATTGACAAAACCGTTTCTCATTTTGCTGTAAAATGCAAAAACAGTGACTGCAAGTTCACGAAATTTGAGTGTTTCACTCTATAAACACTACAATTACTAGAGTGGTGGCCTAGAGGTAGAGCATCTGCCCCACAACCGGGAGGTTGGGGTTCAAGTTCTGGTCGGGTCGTGCCAAAGACCATATAAAAATGGAACTTCCTGCTGTCTAGCTTGGTGCTCAGCAAAAATGGAACGAAGGAGGGAAATGTTGGTGGCAGTGGCTCAGGAGGTAGAGCGAGTCGTCCATTAACCAGAGGGTTGGTGGTTGGACTCACGCTCTCCCCAGCCATCCTGCCGTTTTGTCCCTGGGCAAGACACTTTACCCACCTTGCCTCCAGTGTCCATAACACTGGGTATGAAAGTATATAAATGTTCGGTAGTGGCCGGAGAGGCCGTTGGCGTGGATTGGCAGCCACGTTTCCGTCAGTCTGCCCCAGGGCAGCTGTGGCTACAGTAGTAGCTTACCCGCTACCATTGTCTGTGGAGTGAATGAATAATGTATCCATTGTAGAGTGTCTATGAAAAAGTGTTATATAAATCTGATTTATTATTGTAATTAAATCTAAGATCAGTGAACTTATTAAGTGCAATTTACCATGATTATAGTTTTAATATTAAAAGATTAAAGGGCTTGGGGGTCAGAAGAGGCATGGCTCAGCAAGTTTGAAAACCTTGAATCTAAGGATGTTTGACTCCTGACTGATCTTATGAGGTCTTGGGTCACTTAGTACCCCAGGTGAGAATGTGCTTGGTGTCCTCCCAGAATTCCCATAAGCAATTTCCCAGTGTTTCCACTCCAAGTTTGAATTTGCCGTCTCTTTTGTGATATATAAACTCAATTTGATTTGTAAAGCTATATTGAAATATTGTTCAGATGCCACAAATTAATTTTTCAACAATCCTAGAAAGTCACTGAATCATAGAAAGTTAAATTGTCTCCCTATTCCTGCATGAAAGACAAATACCGATAAATGCAGCCACTGGGTCATTCCACTTACAGTACCACCTGTAGAAGACACTTGTTATAGCTTGTTATCTGAAAAAAAAAAACTGGAAGCCACCAACAAAATATCAGGGTAAGTATGGACTGTTTCTTTGCAAAACTTCTTGATACAAAACCTGCACAAAAGACTAAACTGTAAGTAGTTTTCTTCTTTTTAAAGGACAGTACTATTTCAATTTTTTCTCATTACTGGACCTTTAGTTTTTCCTGCATACAGGTGTACACAGCCTACTATAGCATTTATTCATTATTTATCCTTTTTCAAGGTAAACTTTCTTTTTTTGAGATGAGGTCATTGAAAGTTAGTAGCTGTTGCCACATGTTTACTGTTGTTCATTTTAAGGCCATGTCTGAATTTATGCAATATTCCAGCTTTTCTAACCAGTCCATCAGAGTTTTTCAATGTAGCTCAGTTTCTGTTCATAACGAGTACTTCCATTGCTACCTCCAGCATACACCAACTTCCATAATTTGTATCATTTTAAACCCAGTTTATTGTGAAATAGAAAACATTGTGGCTCCATCGCTCTTTGGTTTGCAGCCTCCTCCCAAGGTGCCCCCACTACAGGTCTGTCCTCCACTGCCTATACCTCCAAAGCTGGATGAGCTTCATCAAAACAAGATTAAATAACAGAGGGCCAAATTAAAATATGAAACTCTTTCCCTCTTTTACATTTGTTTTTTGTTTTTTTTGTTTTTTTTCAGTTACTTTCAAATAAGGGGTAAAAACATTAAAAAGTGGGAGATGGTGTGTCTCATGGCTAGTGTTATAGGCATGACCATACTAACCGAGACCAGAGTGTACCAAGAGAGATTGGGGCCGAGGTGAGACCAAGACCATTAATTATTTCCTATATTAGTTCCTTCTCTGAGTGAATACCAGGGTGCTGAAATTAAAACGGCCACCCTTAAATGACTCCGACATCCTCAGTTGTCTGCAATTAACTCAAACATGTAATGTTCACATGCTCTGAAAAGTCCCATCAACAGAAAAATGTTTAAACAAGAGTTTGGTTACAACTTTCCTCTCCTCTTAGTTTCCTCTCATCTTCGCTCGCTTGTGTAAAGGGGCCGGGGTTGCGACCATTAGCGGTGACATAAAATTAAACCTTCAAATGGCTTTGTTACATTTACGGAAATATTTCT
The DNA here is from genome assembly GCA_020510985.1 of Pholidichthys leucotaenia. Lineage (NCBI taxonomy): Eukaryota > Metazoa > Chordata > Actinopteri > Cichliformes > Pholidichthyidae > Pholidichthys > Pholidichthys leucotaenia. The sequence goes on from CM035840.1 coordinate 345,727,301, forward strand.
TTGCAATCATACTAATTATGTGGACAAATAAACAAGTCCTGGTCTTGAATGGTCTTGATTCAAAATCCTGAGTCCATTTTGTCTGAGACCGAGAAAAGACTGAGTAAAAATGACTCCAGTTCTAAGAGGAGAAAGAGACCTTGAAAATGTGGTCTCAAGACTGCAACACTATCCGTGGCCTAGTGGTTTACAGCATTTGTTTACTTGCTTTTGATTGTTTTTGCTGTGAAGCACTTTGTGACCGAATTAGACTATTGAACTGTTACTGTATATAATATTACTTAAAGATCCAGTTTTGTACCTAAATGATTTTTTTTGACCGAGTGCTTGCTTACATTTACTTATAAAAGAAACTCATATCAGATATGTTCACTTGCTACACTTGCATACTCCAGATTCCCCATAGGCCCTAAAGGCATGTTACTCTGGCTTGTGTCCACTTGTCTGAGCCCTCACCCCCCATAGCAGTTTCTCTGTTTTGTTTTGTTTGTTTTATGCAGCTAACAAACAATAGAACACATAAAAAAAATGGAAGAGATGCCAGGGGATGATAAATATCATACCTCACTTAAATCTTAATATCTCTTTTAAAAAAAGGAACATAAGTGTATGGTTTTGATGGGTTTTTAGGGTAGTCTGTTTTTCGCAGAACACTGAGGATCCTTTGTGTGGCATATGAGAAGTACCACAATGTACGCCACAGACGTGGGGACGCAGGCACGGATGACGTCACCACACCATGGGTATAAAGAGGGTCTAATGGTGGGAGTCGTCCTCTTTGGCGCTCTGCCTTCAACCTGTTCACAACCTGTACCACACTTCCATTAGCTTGTTCCACGTGTGTTGGCCTGTTCAATACACTGCGTTCCAAATTATTATGCAAATAGGATTTTAGTGTCACAAACATTCAATTTTTTTGTTTTTCAATTAAACTCATGGATGGTATTGTGTCTCAGGGCTCTTTGGATCACTGACATCAATCTCAGACACCTGTCATAATTACTGTAATTTGCCAGGTGAGCCCAATTAATTAGGCTGGACAACCAACCTGGAACTCGTCTCATGTCAGGGCTGTAGCAAAGCAGGGCACACATAAGATACAACGGTGTATTGTTACCAGTGCTGTGACTAACATATGCATGGTGGTACAACTCAAAACAGCATGATGTTAAGCATTATATTTAGCCAATGTTTAACCGACATTTTGGGTACACATAGTTGCCTGTTGTTAAAAGCACAATATGTTTAATTAGTTTCTAAGACCCAAACCATAAATCACTTCAGGTTCCATACACATAACCATTACACCGCTTTCCAAATTATTATGCAAATGATATTTGTATCTGATTTTCCTAAATAGTCGATGCAAATGACAGTCAGTATAATTTTCAAGTCTTCAACCATGAGAGCATAATTCAAATTTTATTGAACAAACCTCCCATTGATAACTATTTGCAAAATGCACTGTTCCAAATTATTATGCGCAACAGAGTTTCAAAACATTTTATTGGTTGTAAAGAACTGAAAATGGTCATTTGTTGAATTTGCAGCATTAGGAGGTCATATTTACTGAAATCAAAAGCTATTTCAATCAAAAACATTTTAACAGGCCAAGTTACATGTTAACATAGGACCCCTTCTTTGATATAACCTACACAATTCTTGCATCCATTGAACTTGTGAGTTTTTGGAGAGTTTCTGCTTGAATTTCTTTGCAAGATATCAGAATACCCTCCCACAGCTGCTATTTTAATGTGAACTGCCTCCCACTCTCATAGATCTTTTGCTTGAGGATGCTCCAAAGGTTTTCAATAGGGTTGAGGTCAGGGGAGGATGAGGGCCACACCATGAGTTTCTCTCCTTTTATGCCCATAGTAGCCAATGACACAGAGGTATTCATTGCAGCATGAGATGGTGCATCATGCATGAAGATAATTTTGCTACAGAAAGCATGGTTCTTCTTTTTGTAACATGGAAGAAAGTGGTCAGTCAGAAACTCTATATAATTTGCTGAGGTCATTTTCACACCTTCAGGGACCCTAAAGGAGCCTACCAGCTCTCTCCCCATGATTCCAGCCCAAAACATGACTCTGCCACCTCCTTGCTGATGTCGCAGCCTTGTTGGGACAGGGTGGCTATCCACCAACCATCCACTACTTCATCCATCTGGACCATCCAGGGTTGCACGGCACTCATCAGTAAAACAAGACTGAAAATTAGTCTTCATGTATTTCTGGGCCCACTGCAACCGTTTCTGCTTGTGAGCGTTGGTTAGGGGTGGCCGAATAGCAGGTTTATGCACAACTGCAAGCCTCTGGAGGATCCTACACCTTGAGGTTTGTGGGACTCCAGAGGTACCAGCAGCTTCAAATACCTGTTTGCTGCTTTGTAATGACATTTTAGCAGCTGCTCTCTTAATCCAATGAATTTGTCTAGCAGAAACCTTCCTCATTATTCCTTTATCTGTACAAACCCGTCTGTGCTCTGAATCAGCCACAAATTTCTTCACAGTACAATGATCACACTGAAGTTTTTGTGAAATACAGTATCTAATGTTTTCATACCTTGTCCAAAGCATTGCACTATTTAATGCTTTTCAGCAGCAGAGAGATCCTTTTTCTTTCCCATATTGCCTGAAACCTGTGTCATGCTTAATAATGTGGAGCGTCCTTCTTAAGTAGTTTTCCTTTAATATACATGTGTATGCCGCATAGCCATAATATCTACTGATAGTCAGGCCATATGAATGTATGTTAGCAAGTGTGTAGTGACTCTTGCAGCGCTGTACCCGGTCATAGTCTCATCAATATTTTACATCATATGGTGCTGACTATATTGTGTTGTGTTAGTCGTATGCCACCACAACGCCACACCCAGCTAAGGTTAATCATCACCAGGAAGGTTGTGGTTTTTCGGGGGGGGGGGGGTGGCATGGATGATGTCACTGATAGAAAAATGTATATTCACTGAAAACATTTTCTCATTTAAACATTAATGGTAAATGAAGTTGTAAGTCGAAACTGTGTGAATCTCTTATTAGTGCTTTGAAGGCCACTGGGAGAACTGAGTGATAAGGAACAGGAGTGAATCATGCCTGCTCATGCCATGCCTCGGGCTCTTGTCAGAGGTCAAATAGGAACAGGCTTTAATACAGTGGGCAGAAAACGGAAACTCAGACACGACTGGTCAAACTCCTACTTCAGAAAACTATAACATGCTGTGGCTGTTGTGTGAATCCTTTGTACAAAATCTGACAAAAAATTATGTACCCATTTGCAAAGATACTAAAGCTTATTTCTAGCTGCATCTAATCCTCTCATGTTGTTATTGTATCAGTGGCTAAAATTAATTGTTTTTATCTATCTAACAGTCACCATGCTGTGGGTATAAAGAGGGTCTAACAGCGGGAGTCATCCTCTTTGGCGCTTGGCCTTCAACTTGTCCACAACCTGTACCACACTCCCATTACCTTGTTCCACGTGTGTTAGCCTGTTCAATAAAGCTAACCCTCAGCACAGAAACCATGTCTGCTGATCTCATTATCCAGACATAACACTTTGTATGTGTGTTTGCGTCGTCTAAAAAAACAAAACAAAAAAAAATCAGAACCATTGCATTTTCAGTGACTTGAGACTTGCATTAATGGGGAATATAGGATCCGTCCGCTTGCTGACATATAGGCAGATATCAGATTCAAATTTTTTTCCACATATGAATGAGACCTAAATCTGATCTGAGAATGTCAGATTTCATATGTTTTTTTTCCTGCTTACATGTTCATTATACACATCTGACCTGTGCCACGTGGTAGGGTAATACCTCACGGTGAGGCGAATGCTGAGGAACGTTCACGGACATTGTGATTGTTGGGATTTCGTCAGGGTTCTCAAAAGGTTGCACAATGGGGTTTTTTGCCACAAGGTGACACTAGAAGAGAAGTTTCCAAAAGTTCAATGAAGGATCTTTAATATGTTTGAGGCAAGTTTTGTCGTTATAGAAATCCAGTCACTGCTAACAAGCAAACTTTGGCCTGGGTTGTGTTTTCCTACACCTGCTGACTGCATGGGTCAGTGTTGAGGCAGCTCTTAATGGCATTTCCCTCCCTGTCCAGTCAGTCTCTTTCCAAGGATGAACTGGAGCGTTGTAGGAAATTTCCTGCAAACAGGACATACACCAGTGCAGAGAATCTTCAGCAAATGAGCTTTTAAAACAAAATATCTATACACAGTTGAAAGCTGGATGTTAACGACTGAAGTCTTTGCTATAATATTGGGAAAATATTTACAGCTGGTGTGTATGATCCCTATCAACCAGAAAACAGGCTGATTAGCTGGTGCCTTAACGATCTGCTTGTTTGTCAGAGGTGTGGGTTCAGATGGGGGCGATGGCCTGTGCTCCTACAGTTTGACATTCTGACTGCTGCTACCTTATGTTGGCCCACACCTTATCACGGCTCAACATTTCCAGTCCTCATGAATAATGTATAAGCTGCACCGGTCCTGCCTTCTGCTATCAGGGAGCCAAGGGCCCCAATTTGTCACACTCTCCAAAGGGCGATACACACCCCCACCACCAGAAACGAGGGGCCGCAGATGCACACAAACTTTGAGCCTAGACAATAAGGGTGGAAATTTCTGCTTCCATGCTACAGTTCTGTGTGTATTATCAGTCTTTAACATACATGAGGGAAACCTACATTCAGAAGGTGTAAAAACCTCTTCAAAAGCATTTAATTTCCACAACTGCAAAGCATTAGCTCCTTCACTCCAGACAAGGAAGCCGTTTGTCCAAATTCATCCAAAGCACACGAGCCAGAGACTTGATTTTGATTGACTACGTGGAATTTATTTCACATTATTCATCAAACTATAAAATATGACAACTGCAAAAAAAAGTGGCATTAAAGTACCTTTAATTTTTTTTAATCTCCTTCTTTGTAGTCCCCATCCAAAAGAGCCTCGGCCCTAATGCTGACAAATCATGTTTTCATTGTGATAAAGTGAAGCAAATGTGTCCACAGTGCAGTCGCCTGTGCCTGAAAGATAACTGTGACTGACGCGGGAATCGATGAGGAACTGTTAAACGCAGACACACAAAACAAGAGCCGCTGCATGAAATTAAAGAGGAAACGCCAATCTGTGTCCGACTGTAAAACCACCCCCTCCCCTTGACTACAGTTAGCAGCAGCTTTGACTTCTCATTTGGTTGTGTGAGAGTGTGCTGCGCCCTCACAGGCACCGGGGGGCGCCCTTCCCCATGAAATGCATCCCGCAGCTCCGCTCTCCTCCGTGGGCAATGGTCCTTATCAATGGGCAGCAGGCGGCCAGTGGTTGTCTGTAGATAGCTGGGCAGTTATGTGTGTGTGTGTGTGTGTGTGTGTAAAGCCCGGGCTCAGAGCTGTCGACTGTGTTCAATCGAAGCGGCCGCGGGTCATATTATGGGACTGTCTGGATTCCTTTCATGGTAAATTGGATGAAGGCCGCGGCGCTGGGGCTGAGGGGAGTGGAGATGTCACAGCGTTCACGGGGCTGTGTCTGGACTCCATGGGGCTACATGAGGGCCCGGGCAGGCAATTCACTTAAAAGCTGTCGGAGTCAAAGCACTGAGAAAAAGAAAGATTAATAAAAGCTGTGTATGCTCCTCTGCACAGGTGCTTTCCTCTGCAATTCGCTGTGGTCAAATCCCGTAAAGGTTGTGAGGGGGTTGAAAAGCACTGTGGAGCACATTCATTCTCTTTTTGTTCTGACTGAACAAAAAAGGGCGGCTCATAATCCGCATGGTTCATAAAGGGAGTCGTGCTGTTTCCATCACTCCCAGACACTCTGGCAGAGAACCTGTAATTCAATATCAGCATGGCGTTCTTTAATTACTGATGGTGCTTACCCTGGCTTATTACATTTCATGATTTCCGTGGATATTTCATATGGAATCCGAAACAATAACTGTTACACCATTGTGATCTTGGATATTAGGGCCTACAATAAATTTCTTCATAAACTGCAGACACACTCCTCTCTTCTATAAACTCTCCAAAGTTTAATTCCACCCTATACAATAAAAAATTATCAGAGGTGATTACTAATAAAACTCAACATTTTATGGTGCACTAATACCTTTTAACGGGCATATGCACAAATACAATTGGACTGATACTACCGCCCCATGCCTTCTTAAGTGCCCTTTTGGATACGATAGCAGTTTTGAAAAATAGTATAGATTTCAGCCCCCCCGAGATGCCAGTTGCCTATGAAATGTGTTTTAATGTCCAATAACTATATTTTAAGTTCAATTCAACTTTATTTATATAGCACCATTCCACGACAGTCATCTCATAGCACTTTCAAACTGTAGGTGAAAACCCTACAATTATTTTGATGTCCAATTAATTCTGTGACCAGTGTATGAACCTCAAATGCCCTCCTCCCTCCACACACAAGCAACAGTCACACAGCAGCATGTCTCCTTCCTCAGTGTATTTCATGACCCTAAACTTCAGCATTTTTGTTGCTGTTGTAAAAGTACACAGTAGTGTGAGACAGGGGTTTTACTGTGAAGTGCGGTGTGATGACAGTGCCTTCCGGTTGCGTCATCACACCACCCTATAGTAAGGGGCATCGGCGTCCGTCATTTGGGGTTCTCTTGCGCAGGACGCCGCCGCGTACTGCTGTGTTCATGTTTTGCAACCGTTATCATATTAAAGCTGAGTTCCAGCTGAGTTCCAGTGCTTAAAGCTGAGTTCCAATGCAACCTCCTTGTTGGTCTCCTTAGTACCAGACTTGTGGACATAATATTTGGCGACTGAGGATTCAACCACGGAGACGTGCGTTACACCACTGCGGTGTAACGCTAGTGTGTGCCGTTTTAGGCTGTTGGAGGACGAGATGGTGCAGGACCAATTGGCCGAGCACACATGTAATGCTGGGCTACGTGCTAGGCTGCTAATGGCACCTCATGATGACGCTAGCTAGGGCAGTCGAGCTAGCTCTCCAGTTGGAGGTCGCAGATAAGCTAGCTTCAGAGCTAAACTGGCGCCAGTCACAGAAGTCGACGATGGAAACAGAGGGTGAAGGGTTCACAGCAAACACAGTGACAACGGTACCACCACAGCACGACAGAGGTCCCAGGCTGGGCGTGCATGCAGAGCCACCGGGAGCACAACGATAATGCAGGAGAAAAAGTATGGCACCGCTCCATGTCTTGGACTGGGTTCGGGTTTGCGCCGGCAGGAGACCAGGACGGCAACTGACCGGGCCGCAGCCAGCGAAACAACGGGCACCGCCTAGGATCGTGGTGGAGCTAAGGACAACATGCTCTCGGTTGACGGATGATGCGGTTTGGCACACGAACAGACTGTGGCATGTCCGGGTGGTGGCTCCGGACGGCGAGGCTCCGCGGGAGTTGGCTACCGCAGTGTAGGACCCAGGCCCCGGCACCATGAAGATTGACCCTGGGGTCTGACAGCTCCAGGGAGGTGGCCACCACGAGCCTGTTTCAAAGCTTTGGGGGGGGGGGGGGGGGCGCTGCCACGATCCCTCTTCAAAGCTCCAGGGAGGAGGCCACCACGGGGCCGCCTCAAAGCCCCTCAGACTGAACTGTTTTCCCCGTCCAACCCACCATTACTGTGGGAGACTGTAAATAAAAGACTTAAGACTTAGATAGGAGCATGGCCAGACAATCTAAAGTGGCAGAATAACCCATTTTGCCGTGCAGGATCGCGTGGCAGTCTACCCATGGGCCTTAGTTTTAGTTTGATTTAGTGTTCTGAAGTTCTTTATGATTTTATGCTTGCTATTTTAATTTAGTGTGTTTGTTGCTCTTATTATAGTGCATCCGGAAAGTATTCACAGTGCTTCACTTTTTCCACATTTTATGTTACAGCCTTATTCCAAAATGAATTAAATTCATTTTTTTCCTCAAAATTCTACACACAATACCCCATAATGACAATGTGAAAAAAGTTTTTTTTCTTTTAGATTTTTGCAAATCTATCTATAAATGCAAGATCTCTCTGTCTGTTTGTGTGTGTGTGTGTGTGTGTTCCTCAGCTATCTCTCAAACCGTTCGTCAGACTGGCCTAAGATTTTAAACGTGCTTTGCTGAGGTTACCAGGGTGTGCATCCCCGAGAATGGAGTCACTCAGTCAAATTATGTAATTATTGTCAATAAAACTTTTCACTTCTACCGCTGTTGTCTATGATGTAGTGGTGTCACCAGTCCACACGGGGCATAGTAGTAATTCATTGTTGTTTACCAGCATGAGACTTTTTCTTAAAATGAAGGCAAAATTAATTCAGTTTCTTAATTTGGTGAAGATTCTCAACTGGATTCAAGTATTTTTTACTTCTGAAATATTTCACCATTTACCAGTTTACCAGGGATGCTCAGACACAAGAGCCGCTGACCTGAGCTGTTTTAATCACTGAGGGGAAGCCACATTGGGTGATTAGCCAGCGGAGCTAACATCAAAACAACCGTTCCTTGCATTAAAGTGATAGTTCAGTCTAAGATGGACTGAGTGAAATTAAAAGCACCTTAAAAACCTCTGTTATGCAGGTTAATGTTATAATGAACCTTCTGAAAGTTAGTGCCAGCAAACTGGGAGTAGCTAAATCCCCGCCACTGGGGGACGTGTGCTATTCAGAGGCCGCAGAAGTCAGGCAAGTCCGTGGTTTGACAACATAAACATGACTCATAATCTGCCTGTTAATACAAGGAATGTGCGTTCCTTGCATATTTCTTGATCTGTTTGTAAGATAGTTTGTCAGTTTGGTACGTCACTTCCTTTGGGACACACCTGAGTGCGATTACCATGTTCTCACCAGACAAAATGAACCGCACTAATGGAGAAAACAAACTTGAGTTCGACTGAAACTAACTAAAGCCTGTAGGTGTGAAAGCACCCTTAAAATGATATCATGTGTTGATGGGTGTGGTCTTCCCAGCCGCTCTGTCCCACTTTCAAACACAGCCTACATTTGTGCATGCAAACGCCAACTGCCTTACCCGTTTTCTACCACACTACTTGCTTTCTACGAGCACTGCACTAGTTTATTAAAAAATAAAAAACAAAGAAGTCACATGTACATAAGTATTCACAGCCTTTGGTCAGTATTTAGTTGATGCACCTTTGGCAGCAATTGCAGCCTCAAGTCTTTTTGAATATGATGCCACAAGCTTGGCACACCTATCTTTGGGCAATTTTGCCCATTCCTCTTTGCAGCACTTCTCAAGTTCCATCAGGTTGGATGGGAAGCGTCGGTGCACAGCCATTTTCAGATCTCTCCAGAGATGTTCAGTTGGATTCAAGTCTGGGATCTGGCTGGGCCACTCAAGGACATTCACAGAGTTGTCCTGAAGCCACTCCTTTGATATCTTAACTGTGTGCTTAGGGTCGTTGTCCTGCTGAAAGATGAACCGTTGCTCCAGTTTGAGCTCAAGAGCACTCTGGAGCAAGTTTTCATCCATGATGTCTCTATATCCCCACAGCATGATGCTGCCACCACCATGCTTCACTGTAGGGATGGTATTGGCCTGGTGATGAGCGGTGCCTGGTTTCCTCCAAACATGATGCCTGGCATTCACGCCAAAGAGTTCAATCGTTGTCTCATCAGAGAATTTTGTTTCTCATGGTCTAAGAGTCCTTCAGGTGCCTTAACTCCAGGGGGGCTACCATGTGCCTTTTACTAAGGAGTGGCTTCCGTCTGGCCACTCTACTATACAGGCCTGATTGGTGGATTGCTGCAGAGATGGTTGTCCTTCTGGGATGTTCTCCTCTCTCCACAGAGGAATGCTAGAGCTCTGACAGGGTGACCATTGGGTTCTTGGTCACTTCCATGACAAAGGCTCTTCTCCACCGATCACTCAGTTTAGACAGCCAGCAAGCTCTAGGAAGAGTCCCGGTAGTTTTGAACTTCTTCCATTTACGGATGATGGAGGCCACTGTGCTCATTGGGACCTTCAAAGCAGCAGAAATTTTTCTGTACCCTTCCCCAGATTTGTGCCTCAAGACAATCCGGTCTCGGAGGTCTACAGACAATTCCTTTGACTTCATGCTTGGTTTGTGCACTGACATGCACTGTCAACTGTGGGACCTTATATAGACAAGTGTGTGCCTTTCCAAATCATGTCCAATCAACTGAATTTATCACAGGTGGACTCCAGTTAAGCTGTAGAAACATCTCAAGGATGATCAGTGGAAACAGGATGCAGCTGAGCTCAATTTTGAGCTTCATGGCAAAGGCTGTGAATACTTACAGTGGGGTAAAAAAGTATTTAGTCAGCCACCAATTGTGCAAGTTCTCCCACTTAAAAGATGAGAGAGGTCTCCAATTTTCATCATAGGTATACCTCAACTATGAGAGACAAAATGAGAAAAAAAAAAAATCCAGAAAATCACATTGTCTAATTTTTAAAGAATTTATTTGCAAATTATGGTGGAGAATAAGTATTTGGTCAATAACAAAAGTTCATCTCAATACTTTGTTATATACCCTTTGTTGGCAATGACAGAGGTCAAACGTTTTCCGTAAGTCTTCACAAGGTTTTCACACAGTGTTGCTGGTATTTTGGCCCATTCCTCCATGCAGATCTCCTCTAGAGCAGTGATGTTTTGGGGCTGTCGCTGGGCAACACGGACTTTCAACTCCCTCCAAAGATTTTCTATGGAGTTGAGATCTGGAGACTGGCTAGGCCACTCCAGGACCTTGAAATCCTTCTTACGAAGCCACTCTTTCGTTGCCCGGGCAGTGTGTTTGGGATCATTGTCATGCTGAAAGACCCAGCCACGTTTCATCTTCAATGCCCTTGCTGATGGAGGGAGGTTTTCACTCAAAATCTCACGATACATGGCCCCATTCATTCTTTCCTTTACACGGATCAGTTGTCCTGGTCCCTTTGCAGAAAAACAGCCCCAAAGTATGATGTTTCCACCCCCATGCTTCACAGTAGGTATGGTGTTCTTTCTCCTCCAAACACGACAAGTTGAGTTTTTACCAAAAAGTTCTATTTTGGTTTTATCTGACCATATGACATTTTCCCAATCCTCTTCTAGATCATCCAAATGCTCTCTAGCAAACTTTACATGGGCCTGGACATGTACTGGCTTAAGCAGGGGGACACGTCTGGCACTGCAGGATTTGAGTCCCTAACGGCGTAGTGTGTTACTGATGGTAGCCTTTGTTACTTTGGTCCCAGCTCTCTGCAGGTCATTCACTAGGTCCCCCTGTGTGGTTCTGGGATTTTTGCTCACCGTTCTCGTGATCATTTTGACCCCATGGGGTGAGATCTTGCGTGGAGCCCCAGATCGAGGGAGATTATCAGTGGTCTTGTATGTCTTCCATTTTCTAATAATTGCTCCCACAGTTGATTTCTTCACACCAAGCTGCTTACCTATTGCAGATTCAGTCTTCCCAGCCTGGTGCAGGTCTACAATTTTGTTTCTTGTGTCCTTTGACAGCTCTTTGGTCTTGACCATAGTAGAGTTTGGAGTCTGACTGTTTGAGGTTGTGGACAGGTGTCTTTTATACTGATAACGAGTTCAAACAGGTGCCATTAATACAGGTAACGAGTGGAGGACAGAGGAGCCTCTTAAAGAAGAAGTTACAGGTCTGTGAGAGCCAGAAATCTTGCTTGTTTGTAGGTGACCAAATACTTACTTTCCACCATAATTTGCAAATAAATTCTTTAAAAATCAGACAATGTGATTTTTTTGGATTTTTTTTCTCATTTTGTCTCTCATAGTTGAGGTATACCTATGATGAAAATTGGAGACCTCTCTCCTCTTTTAAGTGGGAGAACTTGCACAATTGGTGGCTGACTAAATACTTTTTTGCCCCACTGTACATGTGATTTCTAAGTTTTTTTATTTTTAATAAATTTCCAAAAATCTAAAAAAAAAAAAAAAATTCACGTTGTCATTATGGGGTATTGTGTGCAGAATTCTGAGGAAAAAATGAATTTATTCCATTTTGGAATAAGGCTGTAACATAACAAAATGTGGAAAAACTGAAGTGCTGTGAATACTTTCCGGATGCACTGTATTTTACAATCTTTATTGGGGATGTGTGCCCGATTTGGGTACGTTTTGATTGGATGTGTTTTTTATTTTGTAAGGGGGGGGTACAAATGTGAGATAGGGGTTTTACTGTGAAGCAGTGTGATGACAACGCCTTCTGGTTGCGTCATCACACGCCCCATGATAAGGGGCGTCGCCATTTGGGGTTCTCTTGCCCAGGATGACTCTGCATACTGCTGCGTTCCTGTATTGCAACCGTTATCATATTAAAGCTGAGTTCCAGTGCAGCCTCCTCGCCTGATTCCTTTGTACCAGGTTTGTGGACATAACAAGTAGTTATTTGATTTTGTTTTTTAGATTTTAACAAGGGGGTGGTGGGGTATTCATAAATTTGGCATATAGAAAGGTATAAATGTAATTTTAGTACAAATTTTCAAGAATAAAGGTGCAAAAATGTGATAAAAGATACTAATTTACAATTTAAAAAGTTTACTACGAGTCCAAAATTTATGAGAAAAAAGTTACATTTTCATGAGAACAAAAACACAACTTCCGATGCTGAAAAAAAAACATTTCCAAGAAAAAAGTCAGAAATTTACAAGAAAAAATAAAAAATAATTTTTCTGAAACATTTTTATTATTTTCTTATTTTTCTCTCATAAATTTCCAATTTTCTCACCAATTAGTAAGGTTTTTCTTATAAACTTAAAAGATTTTCTTGGAAAGTTATAAGGTTCCACATACCAAAGGAGTCAGTTGAGGTGGTATGGGCATCTGATCAGGATGCCTCCTGGACGCCTCCCACTTGAGGTGTTTTGGGCACGTCCCACTGGGAGGAGACCCCAGGGCAGACCCAGGACTCGGTGGAGAGACTATGTCTCCCAGCTGGTCTGGGAACGCCTTGGTATCCTCTCTGAAGAGCTGGAGCAGGTGTCTGGGGAGAGGGAAGTCTGGGCTTCTCTGCTTGAACTGCTGCCTCCGCGACCCGGACCTCCAGAAAAGCGGTAGAAGATGGATGGATGGTTATAAGGTTTTTATATAAATTTGCAACTTCCTGACGAATCTATTACTTTTGTAATGAATTTATTATTCTTTTGTCCTATAATTTTGACATGTTTAGTGATAAATTTGCTGTTTCCCCAACACAAATTTACAACAACATACTCATAAATTTGCAGTTTTGTTTCTATAAAATTTGTAACTTTTTCACGAATTTTTATGATTTTTCTTGTACATTTGTTGTACATTTGCTAATATGTTCTAACTGATATATAAAGTTATTCTGTATAAATATCCTGAAGACCATGGACTTTGTGTGAGTTGATAATTTTATAAAAATCTATGTGGTATTAAATATGTCCATGAATGTACTGGTATTAAAATAAAAAAAAAAATATACCAACTAAATTCAGTAACATTTGCACTACTGCTTGTAACTTTACTCTTTTCAGTATTTAGGAGTGTCCTCCGCCCCTCCGGAAACGTCTGTGCACATCACTGCCTTTTGATATTTTATTGGACATTTTTTACATAATCAAACCTACAAATCAGCTCAGCACTGACAGTATTTTCATCAGATAAGCAGCTCCAAAGCAGTCAGACCTGTTATTATCTTGCATCGATCTCTTGGTTATTTGCCAGAAAAGACCTACTTTCTTGTGTTTTTTGGTGCTTCTCCCTGGACTCTGCTGCTTCTGTCCCCACTCTGGTAGATTAGCAGATAGTGGGGTTTGAATCTAACAGATACAGCTGCAAATGTGCAGAGATAAGAACAGGGAGGCACCGTGAAAACAGGGTAAAAATCCAGCAAAAGGACCTCTGTAATATACAATATGATAATAAGGGTAAATATCAGCAATTCAAATTTGTACAATTCTTTACTATCGATCACATATCCTGCCATCCATCCATCTCTCCATCCATCTATTTCTTGCTGCTCCCTTTGCCACTCACACTCACTCCCATAAATAAATCTGTGACTTCATGCTCCCTGTTGCCTCTGAAAAGTGATTCGGTGGAACTTGTCGCCTCATGCAGTAATGACTCTCTTGTCATTCATGGCATTCGCAGAAGAAATCATAGAGTAGGAAAATATCTTGTTGGTGTCTGCTGTGGAGCAGAATAAAGGTCTGGAATTATTGTGGGAAATCACCAGAGCCAAAAACAAAACGATCAAATATACACAATATCCTCAGCCCAAGAATATATGAAAAAAAAAAAATTGTTACAAAGAATTAAAAAAGAAAAAAAAAAGGCGGAAACCTGTCAATAAATTTCTGTAAAAAAATGTTAGTAACCATTAGGCTGCTTGCAGCTAATTAAGAATAAAGACTGGAAACAGGGGAACAAAGCCAAGTGTACCTACCTTTCCTTAAAATTCCATTCATTAACACTTTAACACTTTTAACACTTTTTTTTGATTGTTTTTCTGATTAACTGTTTCATTTGTCTTGTTTATTTTATTTTATTTTATTTTTGATGGACCATGAGTCTGGAATAAAGATTTTGATTGACTGATTGATTGATTGATTGATTTAAACATAATTTGTTTTATTTCTACAGAACTGTGTGATTTAAAGCCGCTAGTTCCTACTGTCTCCACTTACTTTTTGCATTTATACTAAGCTCAAGCACAAAATAAATAAGCATACCTTTGAAAGTGTTAATTCGTAAATTAAAAACATGCAATATTCTCTGTAAATTTGGTAAAGTGGGAGGAAACCCACACAGTACTGCTGTAAAGGTCCATTCAGACCAAACCTGAGTACATGTTAACTTGGTGTATTCGTGCAACTGAATTTACTCACACAAATACATTGAGTTAACTTGCTCGCATTTGGTCTGAACACAGTTTAAGGCCCACAAATGAGTAGTGGTAGGCAGTTGGAGCTCCAGTACAGCACTGTGATTCAGTGTATGAATCTTTCAAACAGATTTTTTTAGGGAACAAACCAGTGACTCAGTACATTTTAGTGAACTGTGGATCCCATCATGACCACACAGAAAGGTTCCCCTGCCAGCCATGCTGGGGATTTAAACCTGGAGCCTTCTAGCTGTCATGCACAGTTCTAACCACTGGGCTGTCTGTGGTGTTTGGGATGTGGTGACGCACACATATGTGACATCACCACGTGGTGGACTAGCCACAGCGCCACCCACTGTATATAGTGGTGTGAAACCTTATTAAACAGTAAGTTCAGTTCACGTCTCTTGTCAGTACCTCATTTCAGACATAACAATGGTGACGAGGGTAAAAGAGTGTGAGTCATTCCAGTCTTTTATCAATGCTGTTGGCTTAACCGATGCTAGCGACGAAAGGCCAAGGGATGTGCTAATACACAGTCTTGGTAGCAAGGGGCAGCATGTGTTCCGTTTTCTTGGTCCTGTGAACACATATGAGGACTGTGTTACTGTGATGAATACACATTTCGCTGATGCACGTAGTATCACAGCGTGGAGGCTCGCTTTTAGCCAGCGCCACCAGCATGAGGATGAGATGGTCCATCATTATGTCACCGAGCTCTGTGTCCTGGCTAGCATGTGCGCCTTCTGAAACGGAGAGGAAGAGAGGGTATATGATAAACTAGTGGGGCATGCTACAAACAAGTGGCTATAGGAGAAGCTAATATTGGTGAAGAATGACCTGAAGTTAGACAAGGCTGTGAGGATGGCGTCCCAACTGGAAATAGCCATCCAGCCATCATTGCAGCTAATGCCGCCTAACCAACAAGCCCCTCGTCTGGTCCCATGAGCACAGGCCGTCACCACCGCCACTCGGTGCTCCAACCCCACAACTCCCTGCTACAGCTAAAAGAAGGGTAGGAAATGGGACAACACAGGTGAGTGCCTGCCCTGCGGTAACTGTGGTTCATCTAAACACCAGACTCAATCACCTGCCTGCCCAGCCAGGGAGCAGAAATGCTACTGTTGCAAGAAACTCAACCACTTTGCTAGAGTTTGCCACTCAACCTTCACAAATTCAATGGCCTGCCCACTGGGCCCAACCACCATTCCCTCAGCACCAAAAACTGGCCGTTCAAGTGGTGCACAGTGGATGGTGTTGGTGTGCCGCTGCTGCTGGATATGACAGCCTCAAGGTCTCTTCTGAGCGTGGCTATGGTCAGGAAATTGTTCCCTTGGAAGACCATCACAACTAATGCGGAGGACTTATTTGGCTAAGGGCACGTCAGGATCGGCATGGTAGGGATGGTCACCTTTTTCTATGTGCTGTGGCTCTGAAACAGTTCCATCATCACCTTCCAAGTGATGTGCTGGGAGGCCGATCTGCTGGACATCGATCTGCTGGACATCGATCTGATCAGCAAGTTGGGCTTCTCCATCGCCGACCAAATGTGCTCTACCATTCTGACATTCTCCTCATCCTGGCAGCACTGTTGGTCGGTGCTCTTCACGAGACCGGGCTGCCTCACCTCTTTCAACCACTGACTGCTCATTGAGCCGACGATGTCCCCGAAAATTCTGGATCTCCGCCGACTGACCCTTGCTCTGCGGGACGACGTCATGGCGGAACTGCAGAAGCTTTTAGACGTCGGCATCGTTGAGCGGGTCAACGCTTCTCCCTGGATCTCCAACTTCGTGGTGGCAAAGAAGAAGCCAGGCGGTCTATGACCATGCATTGACCTCAGAATGGTGAACAAGGCAGTGATTCCCGACAAATATCCCCTACCCAAGACGGAGGAACTGACAGCAGTGTTCCAAGGCTCAAACGTTTTTTCCAAACTAGACCTCCGCTAAGGCTACCTGCAGGTCCCCCTTCGCCCACACAGTTGCAACCTAATGGTCTTTGTCACCCATATGGGAGTGTTCAGGTACACCCGCATGCCTTTCAGCCTCAGTTCCGCCCTGAGCTGTTTTCAGAAAATCATGGCTACACTGTTCACCGGCCTCCCAGGGGTGGTGGTGTACCTGGATGACATCGTGGTGCACGACGTGACATCGGCCTCCCATGACACCTGCCTCACTAAGGTAACGGAGGTACTGACAAAACATGGCCTCACACTCAATGGGGAAAAGTGCATCTTCAAAGGGTCAACCATGGAGTTTGTGGGGTTCTGCCTTTCTGCCGAGGGCCTGAGGTCCCTTCATTTAAACGTCAAGGCGGTACTGCACCAACCTGAACCATGGTGCCCCACACAGCTGTCATCGTTTCTGGGCATGGTGAACTTCTACGGGTGCTTCATTCCTCGCTACTCAGAGAGGATAGAGCCATTATGCACCTCCCTGAAGCAGGATGCCCTCTAGGATTGGACACCGGCATGCTCTGCCACCATCTGCCGACTGAAAACGCAGTTTATTTCCCCACTGGTGTTCACCCACTTCGACCCATAGAGCCCCATGTTTGTGACCTGTGACGCATCCAACACAGCAGTGAGAGCCATACTATCCCAACTCCAATGGGGGACTGAGCGCCCAGTTGCATTCGATTTGAGGTCACTTACTTCAGCCGAGCAGAAATACTCAGTGGGAGAGAGGGAGGCGCTAGCGTGCATCTGGGCGTGCGAGCATTGGCACATGTACCTGTATGGGCGATGCTTCACACTCCAGACAGATCATAGAGCCCTCATGACATTGCTGGAAACTTTGGGGTTGGGGCACAAACCTCTGTGCATGTACAGGTGGATGAAAAGGCTACAAGCATATAACTTCACCAACCAGTTCTTCTCGGGCAACCCTACACTGAGTGACAACCAGGACCCATTAGAGCCAGAACTGGCCCACATGCTGCACAGCCCACTTCAGACCACCATCTCCCTGCAAGAGCTCCAGGCCGCGTCCGAGCAGGACTAACCCAGCTCCACACATTCATTTGTGAGGGCTGGCCTTCCAACATACTGGAAGAACTAGCACCTTTTCACAGAGTCAGAGATGATCTATCATGCTTGAACGATGTCTGTGTGGCAAGAGGGCTCTGCACAGTGATCCCGGAGGGGCTAAAGGGTCGCATTTTGTCCATGGTACATGAGGGCCACCTGGGCGTTGTCAGACTCGAACAGTGTTGTAGGGGCTCAGTCTGGTGGCCAGGCATCGACAAGGACATGGAGATCATGGTGAAAGACTGCATGCCCTGCCTAACCAGCAGTGAGACCAGTGTGCCACCATCCCCGCCCCTGCAGCCTCTGCCATGGCCGTCAGCCCCGTGGAAACACATCCAATTCGACATTTGCAGCGAGCTGCACAGTGCCCCCCTGCACCAACGTTTCTTACAAGTAATTTACGACCGCCACTCGAAATGGCCTGAGGTGTCGCCCAGTGGCTCAGTCACCACCAACGTAGTCACAGATTTCCTCTCCTCCCTGTTTGCTCACTGGAGTGTGCCAGACGCAATTACAACAGACAATGGACCACAATTCACTTCAGTGGACTTTGCTGCATTCATGAAAGGAAAAGGCATCAAGCACATAAAGACTGCTTTCTACCACCCTCAGGCAAATGGGGGGGGGCAGTGGAGAGGTTTAATCAGACCCTCAAGAACATTTTCAGGGCACACCCACCGGATGAACTCCCATTGCGCTACAAAGCACCCTGCTACATTATAGAGCGATGCCTCACGCCACAATGTGCAGCTCTCCAGCTCTTCTAATGCTAGGACGTGAGATGCGCCTTCCCCTGGACTGAATACGCCCTCCATCTGACGCTACCCCAACAGAAAGGCCCTCACCTAGGGGAAGCAACAATATATGTGTCATGTCTGCTGCGTAATTACGCAGCGAACGAATGAATTGTTTAAGCCCAAAGTGCAGTAATGTAACATGTTTATTGACAGAAAGGAAAATACACAAAAATGTCCATGTAACAGTCACTGATTGAAAATGAAACAACCGGCTACTAGCTTTGTTGGCTCGGAGGAGATGCCAAGCACGCTCCAGACAGGGCAGGAGCAGAGAGGAAGGCATTAATAAAAGAAGACTTGCATACGCATTGGAGCGAGAAGGCTCTGGGGAAACGACACAGTTCAGTCCAAAGGAAGGGAGCCAACAATCTGCGAGCCAGAAAGTCCAATGTTGACTAAGCCACCACACTGACTGATCACACTGCCTCCCATAAGTACATGGGACACAGCAGTGTGGCAAGCAAGTGCATGACTGATTGAAAATGTGTGTGTGTGTGTGTGTGTGTGTGTGTGTGTGTGTGTGTGTGCATGTGGTGACAAGACACAGCCGGTGAATGTCTGGCGAGGGAGAATGAGAGGAGGAGGCATGGCTGTAGGACTGGCAGAGCGCCAGGCTCAAATAATCTGCCAGCTGAAAATAATAAGCACAATCAAAGACCTACAGCCACAGATCATGGACGGGGTTGAAAACAACCCCGCACATGACAATATGAAGCAAAGGTTTGACAAGAAACGCCAGGTGATGCGACCCGGGCTCGCAGTACTGGATTGTGTCCGGATCCGACACCCTAACCACACTCACAAACTGCAGTCGTTTTGGACAACGCAGATACAGATCACAGCTCAGTTTGGGCCAGCCACCTTTTGTCTCGCTGATGGGTCACGGTGGCACGGCAGTCACCTCAGAAAGGTCAGACCGACCTCAGCCCTGGATCAGGAGATGGCTGCGGACACAACAGGATTGGGCTGGGACTTCAACAACACAAGATCCACAACTCCCGAAGAGCATCCGCTGGAGCATGTGGCGGCAACACAGCCCAAGCGCCTTTTAGCGTAGGTTTGACAGAGACCCCGCCACCTAAAAGACTTCATAACTAAATTTAGAACTTTATGTTTATAGTTAGCACATGACTGGACTATGTGGCAGAATAATCCACACAGTCATGGGGGCATACCGGCAGTCTACCCAGGTGCCCAGGTGGTGGTCTAAATTCTTTTGAGTTTTTCAAGGGGGGGTTAATGTGGTGTTTGGGACGTGGGGATGTGCATATATGTGATGTCACCCCATGGCTTACTAGCCGTGGCACAGACGGCGCTACCTCCCTGTATATAGTTGTGTGAAACCTTATTAAAGAGTGAGTTCAGTTCATGTCTCTTGTCAGTACCTCATTTCAGACATGACACTGCTCATTCATTATAAGGAGTTCATATCTTTAATAAAATAAATGGAAATGAGTCTGTTTATACACTGCCTATTTATACACTGCCTGACCAAAAAAAGTCACCACCTGTAGTGACTCAAGTTTGATGAAATTTCCCACTTATCCTGGTTTTACACTGACTCCGGATGCAGTATGTTACTGCTGCAATCCGGCCTCCACAGCAAATAGTTCCCATTCTTGTCAATTTTCTAATCCCTCCCTGGGCCAGACTACTGCGGAACAAATCCGGCTCATCAAGTTTGGTTCACTGATGAAATGCAACAAGTCCATTTTTGACAGATGCCGGATCCAATCCACAAGGAAATCATGCAATATCTCACGGTATTTAATAACCATTTGATCATTAAAAATGATTTAAGGATCGTCTGTTATTTTCTGAGGTCTACTCCTCCACCACTGTCAAAGAAGGAAAAAACTTGAATTAACCTACAAACACTTCATAGAATTAAAATTAAAAAATTATGTTTTATTTACAGCCCAAAAATCTAGGTGGAGAACCACAACATCACACTTCCTTGTTGTTATCTCGTGATCACGATCGGTTACTTGAGGTCTTTCTCGAGATCTCACATTATTTTGTATAATCTTTGCGCACATTTGTATTTTGAACCTTGTTCTTATCCATGCCGCTGCAAAGCACAAGCAGAGCTGGTAGGGATGGATGCAAGAGAACATCTGCATTGCATCTGCAACGGACTTCATCTGGAGTCAGTGTAAACCCTGGGTTACAATCACAACAATGTTCTTCAGCAAAACACCAAATTTCATGCAATTCTGTTAATATTAAAAATCATGTTTATGAATTGTCTGTAAGTCATTTTGGCTTATCAATGCAACATTTTGTTAGTGTGTGAGGAAGTGAGTGCATGATCTGCCCCAATAATGTGGTGTAGAGGTTAAGATTCTTGTCTGCCATGCAGCAGACCTGGGTTCAAATCCTCCCTATAATGTGTTGTTCTTTAGAAATGTGATATACTGTATATTCAGGTAGTCAGCTGACCTCATTCTTTGGGCACATAATGTTGCTGAACCTAGACCTACCCAACTCCAGATTATAGCACTGCCTCCACAGGCTCGTACAGTAGGAACTAAGCATGATGGGTGCCGCTCTTCTTACCCTGATCCACCCATCACTCTGGAACAGGGTAAATCTGGACTCATCAGACCACATGACCTTCTTCCATTGCTCCAGAGTCCAATCTTGA
This sequence comes from Pholidichthys leucotaenia, assembly GCA_020510985.1. Lineage (NCBI taxonomy): Eukaryota > Metazoa > Chordata > Actinopteri > Cichliformes > Pholidichthyidae > Pholidichthys > Pholidichthys leucotaenia. Next base: position 345,748,592 of record CM035840.1, read on the forward strand.
TGCTCCCTAGCAAATTGAAGCCTTTTTTCCCTGATGGTGGTGACTTTTTTGGCCAGACAGTGTACCTCTTCTGTGCTTTTGAAAACAATGTATTGTGCAGATTAAAATGTAAATGCTGTACTACTGTTGCTGGGAATCCTTTCAGTCAAACATCTATCATTTGATAACATTAGAGCGCAAGCTAAAGTGGTATTGTGATTAAAGTGAATGCTTCTTATGCAGGAGGTCTCAAGTTTGAATCTTGCCAGGGAAGTCTTATTCTTTTGAACAGCAAGTACAGCATGGCTCTCCTGTGCATTTTAAAGCAACACTGTGAAAGGTTTTCACCTCAAAATAATGTTTTTGCAAAATAATTGTCATGGTACACTGTATTTGACCAAGTGAATGTCACTTCCACCATAGCCTGAGTGGGTCCATATTGCCTGCAACAGCTTTTTGTGTGTGTGTGTGTGTGTGTGTGTGTGTGTTCACTAGGGGAGCAGCAGCTGTGGCGGCTGTGGCCTCGGTCCCAGCAGCGAATCACAGGGCATGACTTTAGCCACCAACAAGAAAAAGTCCTGTGGTTGGCTGTTGGGACTATGGTCGTGATGGTTGTGGCCTTTTCAGTGTCCCTTCAAGGAATAAGAAAGTTTTATAGTGCATCTATAAAAACAAAGGTGTAGCAGACCTTAGGTTTTAAATGGTGTTGCTACACAATACAAGACCTTGAAGTCTACATCTAGTTGGAACCTGATGATTACTGCTCGTGGTTATATTTATGTTTATAATAGGTTGGGAGCCACCTAAAATTGGACCACATCATATACTAGATCACTATGTATATGAACAATTAAAACCAAAGTACTTTTGCTGACATAAATACAGTGTGGTTATCCACTTTATTCCCTGGGGTGCTGCTGTAGAAACAATTATGGGCACAACTTCCACTTTCGGGCAGGAAGTAGTGTTGGAGCAGTAAGTGGTGGTGGACTAGCAGGTCATTTAAAAAAGTGTTTTTTGACTTAAAAGTTTGTGGTTGTACTTGTAACAAAGCAAAACTAAATTTGTGGCTTTAACAGCAATGTGTACATTGTGCAACGAAAACTAAAATGGATTGTTCATGTGATTGGCGATATGGACACAGGACAGACACAAGAGCACCAGGTATGTTTTCACTTCTATGAATATCTCAGAGCTGATCTTTATGCGGGATATATGAATGCAGTGGTGCGAAAAAATGTTTGCCCCCTTCCTGATTTCTCATTTTTTTCTATGTTTTTTCACACTTAAATATTTCAAATCATCAAACAAATTTAAATATTAGACAAAAATAACACGTAAACACAAAATGCAGTTTTTAAATTAAAGTGTTTATTATTAAGGGTAAAAAAAATCCAAACCTACATGGCCCTGTGTGAAAAAGTGTCCCCCCCAACCCATCAAAACCTAAATTAACTGTGGTTTATCACATCTTTGGAAAGCTGAGTTCAATTTCTCTCGCCACACCCAGGCCTGATTACTGCCACACCTGTTCTCAATCAAGAAATCACTTAAATAGGACCTGCCTGACAAAGTGAAGTAGACCAAAAGATTCTCAAAAGCTAGACATGATGCTGCGATCCAAAGAAATTCAGGAACAAATGAGAAACAAAGTAATTGAGATCTTTCAGTCTGGAAAAGGTTATATAGCCATTTCTAAAGCTTTGGGACTCCAGTGAATCACAGTGAGAGCCACTATCCACAAATGACAAAAACATGGAACAGTGGTGAACCTTCCCAGGAGTGGCTGGCCGACCAAAATTACCCCAAGAGTGCAGGGACGACTCATCCAAGAGGTCACAAAAGACCCCACAGCAACACCCAAAGAACTGCAGGCCTCACTTGCCTCAGTTAAGGCCAGTGTTCATGACTCCACCATAAGAAAGAGACTGGGCAAAAATGGCCTGCATGGCAAAGTTCCAAGACAAAAATCACTGCTGAGCAAAAAGAACATAATGTCTCATCTCAGTTTTGCCAGAAAACATCTTGATGATCCCCAAGACTTTTGGGAAAATACTCTGTGGACTGATGAGACAAAAGTTGAACTTTTTGGAAGGTGTGTGTCCCATTACATCCAGCGTAAAAGTAGCACAGCATTTCAGAAAAGGAACATCATACCAACAGTAAAATATGGTGGTGGTAGTGTGATGGTCTGGAGCTGTTTTGCTGCTTCAGGACCTGGAAGACTTGCTGTGGTAAATGGAACCATGAATTCTGCTGTCTACCAAAAAATCCTAAAGGAGAATGTCCGGCCATCTGTTTGTGACCTCAAGCTGAAGCACACTTGGGATCTGCAGCAGGACAATGATACAAAACACACCAGCAAATCCACCTCTGAATGGCTTTAGAAAAACAAAATGAAGACTTTGGAGAGGCCTAGTCAAAGTCCTGACCTGAATCCACTTAAGATGCTGTGGCATGACCTTAAAAAGGCGGTTCATGCTCAAAAACCCTCCAATGTAGCTGAATTACAACAATTCTGCAAAGAGGAATGGTCCAAAATTCCTCCACAGCGCTGTAAAAGACTCACTGCCAGTTATTGCAAATGCTTGATTGCAGTTGTTGCTGCTAAGGGTGGCCCAAGCAGTTATTAGGTTTAGGGGCAATCACTTTTTCACACAGGGCCATGTAGGTTTGGATTTTTTCCCCCTTAATAATAAACACCTTCATTTAAAAACTGCATTTTGTGTTTACCTGTTATCTTTGTCTAATATTTAAATTTGTTTGATGATCAGAAACATTTAAGTGTGACAAACATACAAAAAATGAGAAATCAGGAAGGGGGCAAACACTTTTTCACACCACTGTCTATGTTGCCATGGGCAAGGCTGCAAGAAGTAAAATAAATTAACAAAAAAAAAAGTTACCAGTTTACTTCCTAAGGCTTAACAAATTAGGAAAAGATATCAAATTGTCTTTTTGTGTGACAAATATTGTTTTTTTTAATTTGCTATTTGATCTGGAAACTTTTCAAATTAACTTGCAAATGACAATGAAGTCTGTAAAAGAAAAGCCTGAGGTCAAGGTTCTTCATGCAAAATAAATAAATAAATAAAAGTGTGTTGGGGCATTAATATCATCAGTTTATCAACTGCTCTAACTGCAAGGATATGGACTTGAGAGTAGCTACTTTATTTAAGTTGTCACTAAACAGATCAATAAAATTTTGAACAATTATCAGAAAGGACTGAAGGTGTTAAGTTAAATAAAAACATTTATTACAGCAACATGAGCATGGAACGGTTTGTATTTCACCTGGCTTTAAACCTCACACCCAAGCACATTCTTGTGGTTCTTTGTGGCACTGACTAGAATCTACAACTGCTTTAAGGTAAATTAGATTATGTTCAACATATTTTAATAAAATGGGACCAACTTTATTAAGTTAATCTCTTCCACAGCATGTGGCCTATCTCCGTTTCACTGACCCTAGGCCACACAGCTATTGTGAGTAGTGAAAGCTACAGTGTGTGTGTGTGTGGGGGGGGAGTCAGTCCTCTGTGTGTTAACTTTCTATTACCCATTCTATTAGGTTGAGCACCAAGCTAGAAGGCAGAAAGTACCATTTTTATATGGTCTTTGGTATGACCCGGCTGGGATTTGAACTCACAACCTCCCAGTTGTGGGGCAGATGCTCTACCAACTAGGCCACCACTCCGGTGACACCAACTTTATTGCTGTGGAGATATTGATATGTCTCAGAGTGTTTTAGATTGTTCATCGCATTACCATCTTAGCAATGGAGCTGACTAACAGAGCAACTGTATGCAATGCGAGGCCACTTTTTAAGGTAATTTTCCCATCCCCTGATAGTTGTGGGAAGTGGTCTGATTATATTACTCTTTTTGAGGTGCAAAAGATTGTGTTCCTACATTTCTGATGCTGAAGTCATTGTTTTTAGTCTCATAGTAGTACCGGGTGTTGCACCCATAATTCATACAAGGCATCATGGGGGCAAGGAATATGGTGGATAACGAAAACTGCACAGATTAATTAAGAACAAAGTCTCACTGAGTTTAAATCCAAATTTAGGGTTACATGAACTGCAGCCACGACATGAGGGTTTTAAACAATTTCCTGTTGTATTTTTTCTTGCGACTATACATTCTAGTGAGCACTTCCCATACCAACACAAAGCCTGAACCAGTGGGGAAAAAATAAAAATGCTGTTAACAAATGCTTTTTTTCCTGTAATGAAAATGGGTAGGAAGCATGAAACTCAATAAGTGACTCATTCCCTTATGTGTTTTCACATGCTGTTTGCTGCTCCTTTTCATCGACCCCAAAGGATCCCATTTGATCGCTATCCAAGCTGTAAATATAGCTGAGGGCCATGCTTTGAGATGCTTTGAATTCAAATGGATCTTGTAAGGGAACAGCCACCCATGGATTCACTCACAAGCCTGACTCACAATCAGGTAGTTGGCATGCAGAGGGTAGAGGCTGGCCCTACATTTCAATGGCCTGCATTGGCTGAGTGTGATTAAAAGGTCTCAACCTACAGCGAGGTGATATTTTCAACAACAGAAAATGGGTAAAGGAGTCCATTATAGGGTACTAAGCCATGACTTACTAAGAGACACACACTAAGCCTTTTGAATTTTATGTGTTTTGTGTGGCATATATGAACTATAGGTCTTTGGGATCATTCTGTAAAATGTCAAAAGTAACACTGCTAATGTTGTAATTATCCAATTTCTCCATGGGGATAATTAAAGTCCCATTTATCCCCTTTTAATGGTTCTGCGGTGTAAGCAAAGATCTTTAATGTAATGTAATATTAATCAGTGAAAATCCTCAGTGACATTTACATCAGCCACATATATTTTACAGAAGGGGATTTTACAGAAAACTAAGTCTCTTGTGTTTTGTGTCCATTTTTTCCAGTGTGACATTTTGCTGAGGGGTCAAAAAAAATTTTTTTTTTTTTTTTTTCCTACTCTTGGATTTTTCAATTTCACAGTTTTTCAGATCTCAGAGTTTAGACTTGCTGGAATGTGACTGAAAACTGAACAATTAAAGACACCTGGGATTTAGGAATTCGTTACGTGATTGAATAGCCAATCATGGTCAATAGTTAAAGATATTCTGAACTACCCAGGTGAAGTAGTACTTTGCCATGAAAGAATGTGAGCGTCACTGGTGAAAATCCATCACTGAAATCTACATATGACATAAAACATTAACAATGCACTCCTCTTTAGAAATCATGGTGAAAATTGAGAATTCAGCATCCACACTTACACTTATCTATTTTCCGAAACATTTATCAAACTGTCCTGTGGGGGTGTTTGTGACACTCCCAGCAGTCATATGGAAAGAGGTGAAGAACACCCTGGGCAGATTACCAGGCTATCACAATACCAACCAAAGCACACTCACATCCACACCTAAAGCCAATTTAGAAAGCCCAGTTACTATTCTCCAACAGAAAATACCCTATATGGTCATTTTTTTTACCAGCAGAGGCCCAAACTACAAAGCAGGTTCAAGATATCCAGGGTATCTTTCAGCTATCTGGCATAACTAACCCAGACATTCAGGATCAGGATAATCTATACTACGAACATGGTTATCAACACGGTGAGTGGACCCTGGATTAATCTAACTGGCTGTGTGCACATTCACATAAAAGAGGTGATAATCTCAGCAGATGACCAATACAGAGAAAGGACAGGCAGCAATGCAGAAGAGCAAAGTGTCACAGGAAGTAAATATGAAACATGGGTTTCCTCAAAGCCCTAGGGAGGTGGCTGCCATTTTCTAAAGGATTTCATTGGCTGCAGAGTGGTCCTTACATACCCACTGAACTCTTATCTGGATCTTAACATGCCTCGGAGCAGGTTAGCTTCACAGCATAAGTTACCATGGAGAAAACCCAGGGTTAAAGAGTCCGTGACATAATTCAGCCAAGACATCATTAGAAAGAAGAACTACTGTGTTTTTCAAATCAAATCAACCTTTATTGTCATATTGCTGTACATACAACTGTAGTGCAGGCAAGATGAAATTGCATTTCTCTCGGCATCCATATAAGTAAAAAAGAACATAATTTAAGACACACTCACCCCCCCACCCCCCACCCCAACACAGCCATTCACACTTCCCTGAGACATACTTGAAAACTAACCAGAACTATAATATACAAATAATATACATAATGTCCGTAGGTGCAGTAGTATGTATGAGAGATTCCGGATCAACTGTTCAGCATCCTAACAGCTTGTGGAAGGAAGCTGTTAATCAGTCTGGTGGTTCTGCCTCTGATGCTCCGGAATCGTTTGCCAGATGGCAGAAGTTCAAGGTGTTTATGCAGAGGGTGAGAACAGTCCTTGACAATGTTCAGTGCCCAGCCTTTTATTTTGTGTAGACAAAAAAAATTCAATAAAATTTTGTTTCCATATACTACCATAAATTACATTGTGATGCAGACGATTGCAATGTTCATTTGTCGAAACTGGGTCAAACGCTGCCGCCATTTTGTGACGTAATGAGGTGAACCAAAGATGTAAACAGGCATGGCTGAGTACACTGAAGCAGAGGAAGTTGTGAGTGATTTCAGCAAAGATTTGAGTGATTTGTTGATAGTTTTTGAGAAAGAAGCAGGATCGAGTGATGAAGAAGAGCGAGTTGGTTCTAACGAAGGACTGCAATCCTATTTATTTGAACCATATCGTTCAGGAAGCGACGATGACTCGCACGTTTCAGAGGATAAAGGGTCCGACAGTGAAGGGTTAGAGATGGACATTAGTCGCCTCCAAAACACTGAATGTAATATACAGATAGATCTAAATTTCCTCGATCAGCTGTTCGGGGAAATAAAAAAAAAAAAAGCTCAGATATTCAGTTTCGGCAGGCAATGAGATTTATAAAAATTAAAACTGAAAAAAGTAATATAACGTTTTTTGACACAAAGTTATTACATTTGGAGTAAAGTCAACACTCGGCTTCAAAATTCATAGGGGAAGACTTTACTTTCGGCGGAAGAAATATAATAAAATCACGATTTCCTTATGTGGAAAAAAAAAATCAATTACACAAACTCTTTTCAGGGCAGGTTTTGACACCTTTTCTTCTCTGCACTGTTTTGATATGGGCTATTGCCCATATCAAAACAGTGCAGAGATACGGACAATCGCCCCTATCAAAACAGCGCAGAGAAGCAACAGTGTCAAAACTTGCTGGGAAAAGAGTTTGTGTAACTGATTTTTTTTCCCCACATAAAACGATTGTTATTTAATCGTTTGGTTTACAGAAATTTTGGCTTCAATTTTTTTTTTTTTTTAATTTCCCTGATCAGGTGGTCGGGGAAATAAAAAAAAAAAAGCTCAGATATTCAGTTTTGGCAGGCAATGAGATTTATAAAAATGAAAACTGAAAAAAGTAATATAACGTTTTTTGACACAAAGTCGTTACATTTGGAATAAAGTCAACACTCGGCTTCAAAATTCATAGGGGAAGATTTTACTTTCGGCGGAAGAAATATAATAAAATCACAATTGCCTTATGTGGGAAAAAAATCAATTACACTATGGCTGTGTTGTGAGACATGTATATGTTGGACACTGCATATGTGATTTAACCACGATGAAGGAGAGCCAGCCCCCTGCGGTGCGGAGCCACAGAGCCTGGACCCCCTGCGGAGGACAGGGGACAGAAGACTTCCTGACCACTGAGGCTCGGGAAGAGAGAAGGGGGAGTTATGTAAATAAAAGGCTAATGAATGTGAATAAAGAGACTTTGATATAGATGTGTGATTTCCCCCGCGAGGGAAATGGTTTGATGTGAGAAGGTTTAAATGAGAGAACTTTGGTGTGTTCACCCTCTTTGTTCGCTGCTCAAGAATAAGAGCAGACAGTGGAATGATTTCTTGAATAAACTGAAATGAAAGACAATTCGGTTTCGTTATTCAAGTCTCCCCACATTGGTGACTGACGACGTTGAGAATGAACGAAGAAATTCTCAGGGTCCCGGACTCACAGCGCTCAGAGCTGGCGAGCGCAGTGGCCGTTAGGCTGCCTGATTTCTGGCAGGATAACCCACGGTCGTGGTTTCTGCAAGCAGAGTCGCAGTTCGCGCTCGCAGGAGTAACGGTGGGTGACACTAAGTTCCACCATGTCATCGCTAAACTGGACAACAGCACAGCTCGGTGCGTGCAAAGCTTGGTGGAGCAGCCACCCGCGACCGACAGGTACAGCAAGCTGAAATCCACCCTCATCAAGTTTTTCACCCCCTCGGCTGAAGTGAGGGCGAGGAGGATCCTGTCTTTGCTAGACCAAGGTGGACACAGGCCGAGCGCCCTGATGGAGGAGATGATACAGCTGAGAGGGTTGGACAACGATGATTTCATTTTTCAGTTCATCTTCCTCTCCAACCTCCCGGCGCATGCGAGAAGCACGCTGGCCGGCAAAAAGTGTCACACCCTGGAGGAGTTCCGGGAGCTGGCCCAGGAGGCAGACGGGATCCTGGACGCCTGCGGCGGGCAAGCAACCACAGCAGCGACCCGAGACAGCGGGGAGCCAGAGGCGGCAGAACCAGACTGGCCGACGATGGCGGCAACACGGCCGCGACGAGGGGGAGCCAATAGCCCGGCGACAGAGGCGCGGGCACGACACAGCGGAGGAGAAGATCTCTGCTTTTACCATCGGAGGTTCGCAGAGAAGGCACGCAGGTGTGTGCCGCCCTGCATCTTCAGGAGTTCGGGAAACGGCAAGACCGGGGGTCGCTAGCAGCTTCGACCCTCGGAGAACGCAACAAGCTGCTCTACATCACGGATGCGCGCTCCGGACGAGTGTTCCTCATTGACACCGGAGCACAAGTGAGCTTCATCACCCCAACATACGCGGACCGGGTGGCTGGACCCCACGGTGACGGAGCTACAGCGGCAAATGGCTCGAACATCGACACCTACGGGAGAAGGACCTTGCCTTTATGCTTACATGGCCGCACATATGAATGGACTTTTGTAGTAGCGGCGGTGAGTTTCAACATGTTGGGCGCGGATTTTTTGTGTTCACACAATCTGTTAGTTGATCTTGCTAATAGACGGCTGGTAAATGCACTCTCTTTTTACTCTCTCCCCTGTTCAGCTCGAGTGTCCCCGCCACCAGTACAGACCCACGTCGCTACAGCAGGTGGTAAGTTTCACACACTCCTCACCCAATTTCCAGCGCTCACTGTGCCCACTTTTTCAGCGACGGTCGCGAAGCACGGGGTGAAACACTTCATCCCCACTTCTGGTCCTCCCGTGTTTGCAAAAGCTCGGCGCTTGGATGCAGTTAAGCTCGCCATTGCGCGCGAGGAGTTCGCCAGCCTGGAGAGGCTGGGCATCGTTCGTAGGTCGAAGAGCCCGTGGGCTTCGCCGCTGCACATGGTACCGAAAGCCGATGGCTCCTGGAGACCGTGCGGGGATTACCGCAGGCTAAACAACGCTACGGCACACGATCGTTATCCCATCCCGCACATTCAGGATTTTTCGGTGCACCTGGCGGGGGCGCGCATTTTTTCAAAGATTGATCTAGTTCGCGGCTATCACCAAGTCCCGGTCCAACCGGAGGACATTCCTAAAACAGCGGTAATAACCCCGTTCGGACTTTTCGAATTTTTACGCATGCCGTTTGGTCTCAAAGGGGCGGCGCAAACATTTCAGCGGATGATGGATGCCGTGTTACGCGATCTCCCTTTCGTGTTTGTGTACCTCGACGACATTTTGGTCGCGAGTACTTCAGAGGACGAACACGAAACGCACCTCACAGCAGTTTTTAGGAGGCTGGGAGAGCACGGCTTAATAGTTAACCCAGCCAAGTGCCAGTTCGGCGTTGAGCGGATTGATTTTTTGGGTCACCGCGTCTCCCCGGAGGGAGCGGTTCCGTTACCAGAGAAAGTACGCGCGGTAGCGGATTTTCCCCGTCCACAAACGGTCAAATCACTACAGGAATTCTTGGGGATGGTGAATTTTTATAACCGGTTCCTGCCCCACGCAGCTCAAATCATGCAACCGTTATATGCCGCGCTCAAAAAACAAAAGCCGACCCAGGCGGTCGAATGGTCCCCGGAGCGGGAGCGCGCGTTCACAGAGGTTAAAAAAGCCTTGGCTGACGCTGCGCTCCTGGCCCACCCAGACCCTGCAGCACGTATCGCGCTGACGACAGACGCTTCAGATTTAGCCATAGGGGCCGTTATTGAGCAACAGGTAGCCGGAGTTTGGCAGCCTTTGGCTTTCTTTAGCAAATCTTTAAGCGCGGCTGAGCGAAAATACAGCGCGTTTGACAGAGAACTGTTGGCGCTGCATTTGGCTATTCGTCATTTCCAGTTCTGGCTGGAAGGACGGTGCTTCACCGCTTATGTGGACCACAAGCCGCTCACATACGCCATGGCCAAAATTTCAGATCCGTGGTCCGGCAGGCAGCAGAGGCAGCTGGCCGCAATCTCGGAATTTACCACTGACATTAGGCACGTCGCGGGCAAATTCAATGTAGTAGCGGATTGTCTCTCACGCGCGTTCACGACCCCGACACGCGCAGAGGCAGAACGGGCCACCGTGACCGCGCCGCAAGGGAGCGGCACGGTAGCGCGCGCAGCCCCGGTGCACGTGGGTATAGATTACGCAGCCATGGCAGCGGACCAGGGGGCGGACGCAGACGTGCGCGCGCTCCAGTCTGGACCAACAGGGTTGAGGCTGGAGAGCAAGTGTTTACAAACCGGTATGCCCCCCCTGATCTGCGACATGTCGACGGGGCGCCCGCGTCCGGTGGTTCCGGCCACGTGGCGCTGCCGTGTTTTTGACTCGGTCCACTCACTGGCGCACCCGGGGGTGCGCGCGTCGGTGAAACTAGTGGCGGAAAAGTTTGTTTGGCCGTGCCTGCGCAAGCACGTGAAGGAATGGGCAAAAACCTGCATTTCCTGTCAACGGGCCAAAATTCACAGGCACACAAGAGCCCCGTTAGAACCGTTCCGCATTCCGGCCAGAAGGTTCGACCATGTGCACGTCGACCTTGTGGGCCCCCTACCGGCATCACAGGGGTTCACGTATCTTTTGACAATGGTGGACCGCACCACACGTTGGCCGGAAGTGGTCCCACTTGCGACGACCACGGCCGCGGAGGTGGCTCGCGTTTTTTTAACGGCTTGGGTGGCGCGCTTCGGGGTTCCGTCGGACATTACGTCCGATAGAGGACCCCAATTCATCTCTGAGCTGTGGTCAGCGATGGCCAACGGCTTAGGAGCCAAAATTCACCGCACTACGGCTTACCACCCTCAGGCTAATGGTTTATGCGAGCGTTTTCATAGGTCTTTGAAGGCAGCACTCAGAGCGTCGCTCACGGATGCAGATTGGGTAAATAAACTCCCATGGGTTTTATTAGGGTTGCGTTCTGCGCCTAAAGAGGACTTAGACGCCTCCCCAGCGGAGCTGGTATTCGCACAAACTCTGAGGCTGCCGGGCGAGTTTTTACCAGAGCACCCAGAGCCCCCACCTCTCTCTGCTCTGGGACCGTTAGTTGGCACGGGGGCAGACACGCTCCCGGGTCCGGTTCATCACGCTTTTCCACGAGTTTTCGTCCCCAAGGCTTTGAAAAATGCCGATTTCGTTTTTGTCAGGCGCGAAGCCCTTAAGGCAACGCTCAAACCACCTTACGAAGGGCCATTTCGAGTGCTGGAGGCAGGTGATAAGCAATTTGTGCTAGATTTTGGGGACAGAAAAGAGACAGTCAGTATTGACAGACTAAAACCTGCTTTTGTCATGAAGGACGTGTCTGTACCGGTCGCAGTGGCGCCTCGACGAGGCAGGCCCCCGCAGAGGGCAATTAACCACTCTCTTCCTCAGTCAACAGACCCGAAGCAGAACAGCACCGCAGGCAAGGCGGGGCCAACGCACAGCAGATTCGGCAGACGGCTGAAGCCCAAGCGGCGCACAGACTGAATGTTGGTGTTGATTATTCAGTAGTGAGTAAGGTGCTATTAAATTTTGGGAATTAGTCTGTTCTTCATCGTTTGGGGGGGGGTTATATGGCTGTGTTGTGAGACATGTATATGTTGGACACTGCATATGTGATTTAACCACGATGAAGGAGAGCCAGCCCCCTGCGGTGCGGAGCCACAGAGCCTGGACCCCCTGCGGAGGACAGGGGACAGAAGACTTCCTGACCACTGAGGCTCGGGAAGAGAGAAGGGGGAGTTATGTAAATAAAAGGCTAATGAATGTGAATAAAGAGACTTTGATATAGATGTGTGATTTCCCCCGCGAGGGAAATGGTTTGATGTGAGAAGGTTTAAATGAGAGAACTTTGGTGTGTTCACCCTCTTTGTTCGCTGCTCAAGAATAAGAGCAGACAGTGGAATGATTTCTTGAATAAACTGAAATGAAAGACAATTCGGTTTCGTTATTCAAGTCTCCCCACAACACAAACTCTTTTCAGGGCGAGTTTTGACACTTTTACTTCTCTGCACTGTTTTGATATGGGCTATTGCCCATATCAAAACAGTGCAGAGATATGGACGATTGTTGTGCAGTGATACGGGCGATCGCCCCTATCAAAACAGCGCAGAGAAGCAACAGTGTCAAAACTTGCTGGGAAAAGAGTTTATGTAATTGATTTTTTTTCCCCACATAAGACGATTGTTATTTAATCGTTTGGTTTACAGAAATTTTGGCTTCATTTTTTTTTTTTTTAATTTCCCTGATCAGGTGGTCGGGGAAATAAAAAAAAAAAAAGCTCAGATATTCAATTTCGGTAGGCAATGAGATTTATAAAAATGAAAACTGAAAAAGTAGTATAACGTTTTTTAACACAAAGTCGCTCCATTTGGAGTAAAGTCAACACTCGGCTTCAAAATTCATAGGGGAGGATTTTACTTTTGGCGGAAAAAATATAATAAAATCACAATCGGCTTATATGGAAAAAAAAAATCAATTACACACACTTTTCCGGGCGAGTTTTGACACTGTTGCTTCTCTGCGCTGTTTTGATATGTTGATATTGTCTTGAGCTGTGGGTTTTCATTTAAAAACCTTAGGTATGGCAGTCGGTTTTAGAACCCATTTGTAACAAACTTTCAAGCCTAAAGATTCCTGTATAGCAGGCACCTCCTCAAAACTGTCTGCAGTGAAATGATCGCTACAGAGTACAGAAGATGGTGTTGGTTGCCATTTGTCCCTTGTTCTCTGTACTTGCTTCGCCCATTTTTAAAGAAGATCTGGATCTTTTGGGAATGAGAACAGGCTTATACATTCACTGGAGCAATTAGAACACCCAGCCGCCACGCAACGTTTCGGCATTTCTTCGCTGATATAGAAGCAAAACAGCTTGTTTACATTGACAGCACACGGATCAGCTGAGAGGAAACTCTCCTCATGATGTCATATCCGAAAACGAGGCTCGTCTCAGGATATCGCGTTACTGCAACACGGCGCTAAACTTGAATTCACTTAGAAATATTTTTCCACTTATTTAGCGTTCGAAGTCAACAGAACCAACTTTGTGGACGATTGAAGATAAATTCATACTGAATATTGATCAATCAGAATCAGAATCAGAATCAGATTTATTGCCATTGTTCATGTAGTACACAAACTAGGAATTTGTCTCAGTGCAATGCTGCAACATTAAACATGATAAAAATAAAAGATAGAAATAAAAAACTATACATGCAATAAAATGTAGAATAAGAATGAGTAATACTAGTCAAAGCAATTTTTAAATATATTAGCGAGCAGCAGATATTGTGGAGTACCACATAGTGCAGTCGGTAATGCAAAAAGAAAACAGTGATGATTGACATGAGTCCGGTTGAGCTGCTGTACATAGTGCACGAGAGTCAATAAGTCGCTTAGTGTTCAGCAGTCTGATGGCAGAGGGGAAGAAGCTGTTCATGTGACGGGAGGTTTTAGTCTGAATGGACTGAAGTCTTCTACCTGAGGGGAGGGGGGCAAACAGTACGTGACCAGGGTGTGAAGGATCGGCTATGATCCGGCCAGCACGCCTCTGGGTCCTGGAGATGTACAGGTCCTGGAGGGATGGGAGCTTGCAGCCGATCACCTTCTCAGCAGTGCGCACGACGCGCTGCAGCCTTAGTCTGTCCCTGGCAGTGGCTCCTGCGTACCACACGGTTATGGAGGTGGTGAAGATGGACTCGATGATGGCTGTGTAGAACTGTACCAACATCTTGGTGGGTAGCTTGAGCTTCCTCAGCTGCCGCAGGAAGAACATCCATAGTTCCTACATCGTGTCACAGACACTTTAACCCCAAGGTTACCTCGCTAAGACTAAATCCTGGCTCATAGTACAGGCCTCTGGTAATTCAGCCTATATATACAATTTGGTATTAATCCTAGAACACTAACGTCGGGTGATTTTCACCCGATGTCAGTAACCCAATAGTGCTGCTAACTTTAACGTTAGTGTTCTAACCTCAGCTGGTCATGGGTATAGTAGTGGAAATTATGAGGGACCTCACGATACGATACCCATCACGATACCTGGGTCACGATGATACTACGATTCCTTAAGTATTGTAATACCATATATTTTCCCTCCCCCCATTTCAACATCAAACTGTATATCCAAAGTGAACTGCCTACATCTGTTTCATATACGTTTTCACCTTTTTCAACTCACCGCAGTCATGTTTTGGTGGCTGGAGGCTCACAGTCCTCTGTGGGATGGTGTGCTGCTGTGGGGGGCCTTTCTGCTGTGCTCGGGAATTTGGTGTATTTTCGGGACCACTATGACAGCTGGACGGAGTCACATGCCTGGGCTACAGCATTTTACTTTTATTTTTCAGCAGCGAGGGGGGATCTGTTGTATTACCATCAAGAATTATGAATAAATGAACTTCGCCAACTAATCAAATGTATCCTTTTCATCTAATCTGATTATCTCTGAACAAAGCCAAGACTATATAAGAAGTGTTTTTGTACCAATTAATTATTTCCTACAGTGCAGAGAAATTTCAGGCTACCACAAGGTTTTTCTTCTCTCAGGCGTAAACAGAGAATATGTGAGCTGTAGTTTTCACACACATTCATTACACGTACCATAACATCGCCCTCTAAATACTACATCCCAAACAAATGCTGCTAAATTAGCAGTCAGTTTAAACTGCAGAGTTTCCAATCACCCCTGTGGCAGTTTGAACCCCTCCACAAGCAAATTGAACACTTTCAGTATTTAAAAGTTATTTAGGACAACTGAGGCTATACTCTGGGTGAGGTAAATAAGAAGCTAAGATGGATAAGGTGCTGCAATATCCAGTTAATGAGACTGTATTCAAAAAAAAAAAAAATAAATAAATAAATAAAAAAAATGAGTTGACATTCACCTCCCTTTCCAAGCCTCTAATTGGCTATTAAGTCTAACTGGGTTTGAAGGGCCAGAGACACTTCCCTCTCACATCACGTTCGACCTCTGATAGGTTGGCTCACCTTCACACCGTCGTGCTGCTCTGGGAATAAGGGGAGTCGCTGGTGTTGGTCAATATATGGAGCTGCAGTCATTTGGGGATAAGTGGTGAAACCTGTCAAACCTCAGGTTTGTATGTGTTTTTTTCTGTTTTTGTGTGGATGTATTATATGTTTACTTCATTAGTTGTTACATAGAAAACAGTATTAAGGACCCAATTTACTTGAGTATGCAAAATGCAAAATATGTGCAGAAAGAAAGTTGGGTGTTTTTGCTTATGCCCACGAACTACTGCATGGAGATGATGCAAATATATTCATTTACCATATGCAAAACTGATTTTGCATCCGAAATTAATACATTTAAAGGGGTCATTGACTGAAAAATGGTGTGTTTGTAGGTTTAAACTGTCTGAAATGAGTCTACTGGTCACCTAATTATCAAAAAATTTCCATTCAATTATCTTAAAAGACATGCAGCCTTATCTTGTTTTTCTCTCCCAAGAAACACCAGAAACTTCCGGTAAATCATATACTGTACATCAAGTCTAGAAAAAGTCAACCCACTGCTGTCCTAAAGACCCACCCACTGCTCTATTATTGGCCAGCCTAGCTGTCCGTCATGTAGATGGAAGCAAGAGGCTAAAGGTAGCCTATTAGCCCCTGAGCTATTAGCCCCCAAGCTAACACTGGTACCGGGACGCTTGCTGTAACACAGGTGTCCTAACAAGTTCAGGGAGGACAGAAACTTCCTGTGGAGCATAAGGGCAAAAGCTCGTTTGATCTTGATTTTTCAGTGTAGCTGTTGTGTCCATAATCATAGAAACAATGAGATACTAATAATTTGGTTAACAGGGCTTTATTACACGACGCCAGCTATATACAATAAAGGCTTATGGCACTCGCCTGCATGCCAGGTGGCTCCCACGACAAAAGAGACAGATCCTCTTCCGCCCACCTCATTTATCCCCCGAGTGGCGTCACCACCAGAAACCAGCAGTTAGCCACCCTGGTCTAACCTACGTCCAACCTGGCCGCCATCTTACCACTACCAGCCATTTCCATGTCTAACATTTCCCCCCTCCCCTTTAAAAAAATGTGAAGCGTACAAACAGCCACCCTAATTTGTTTCCCGACTCATGCTCTAAAAGGGAACAAAATATGTACAGAAATAAACAAACTCCTATCCATCTACACAACTAAGGCTGGGGCCGGGTAGACTGCCAGCGCCCCCTACACGGCTAGGCGGGTTATTCTGCCACCAGAGAAAAACAGTCCAGTAAAATAAACCAAAGCCATGTTCCTAACTCCAAAATAACCCCATGAACAGCAATGTACAAAACACCACATACAAAATCATGGCTATTAAAACACAACATGCAAACTCTCAAATCCAGTTCACAGCAAAACATTTTATCATACCTCCTGTTCTCCTTTTCTTTTCTTTTTTTTTTTTTTTTTAGCAAATTTACCAGGGCACCAAACAGCAATAACTACACACACAGACTAGGGCAAAACATAATAAACACACACACACAAAACCCTCAGTCCTTGGACAGATCTCTTTCCAGGCGTCTCCGTCTCTTAACCTCAGGGCTCCTGCTGCGCCATCTCCTCTCCACCACTGGTAGCTGCAGATCCCTCGGATTTCTCCAGGTATAGATGGACCTATGCCGGTGTGCCTCCATCCAGTCAGGCTCCACCTGGAACCTCCTCTGGTCATCCCGCTGCTCGTGTGGACTGTGATCCCATCGTACTCGAGCATCAATCTTGGTCAGTGAGGGAGCCCTCTTCCTCTTATCCAGATCAGCATTCCTGCAACTGGCCTCCGTCACCGAACTCTCTAGCTCGCGGGTCCGTTTTGGTCTCCTCTTGGCAGGCTGTCGCTGGGAGCACTTTACTACAACCACGCTCCGTGGTCTCACCCCTTTTTCTCCCGGCGTGGGCACCTCATCCTTATGAGCCTCATCGGGGGTCCCGGTGTGCCGTCCGGCACCCTCGTCCAGGGCAGCCTGCGTAACGGCATCAGAGACGGCTCTGTGTGGTGCCGAATCTGCTCTCCCTCTAAAACTCTGTCCAGCAGCCAGTCTAAATCCCACACCTCAGCACCCTCCACCACTGGAACAGGCCAGCCCTAAAGTCCACATCTGGACCATTCTTCACCTGACACGTCAGATATGGACAACCCAAGGCTGTAAAACAGATTACACCCCATAACGTTGACTCCGGACGCTGAAACGTTGATGCGGACTCTGGGCACCACACTCTCCTTATATCGGGCCTCCATCTCCACATAGCCCAAAATGGCCAAGCTGTTCTGTCCATATCCAAAATACTCTCCGTATTGCCACCTAATCTGTTGGTGGGGAAACAGTCTTTGCATGGTCGTCAGGTTCAGGACGGAAATAACCGCTCCAGTGTCCACCACCAGCGGAACCTCAACGCCATCTAGCATGACAGTGCAACCGATCCTCCCCATCGTCTCCGGGGAGATGGCATGCACGATTGTCGGAGTGTTCTGCGCAGCACCTTGTTCACCCCTACGACTCCTGCGTACAAAGTTCACACACATCCTGGCAAAATGGTTCAACGCACCACACTTGCCACAACGCTTTCCTTTCGCCGGGCACACCCTGGACTTACACCGGTGATCAGTGAACCCACATCCATAACAACGCGGCAAACCTGGGGCAGACCTCATCCTGACCATCCATCCATCCATCTTCTTTCGCTTAATCATTTTTGGTCGCGGGGGGGCTGGAGCCTATCCCAGCATCTTAGGGCGAGAGGCAGGGCACACCCTGGACAGATAACCAGTCCATCACAGGGCCAACACAGAGAGACAGACAACCATTCACTCCCACAGTCATACCTAAGGACAATTTAGAATCCCCAGTTTTGATGCCAATTAACCTAACCTGCATGTTTTTGGCATGTGGGAGGAAACCAGAGAAATCCTGGAGTAAACCCACTCCATGGAGGCAAAATCATCCTCTCCACACTCACCAACACCAGGGTCCAGGAACAGTGCCTCAGCGCGAGACTCACCCTCACCCAGAGAAGCCCCTTCAGTAAGGTCTCTCGCGATGGTCTCTGCTGCCTCGAACTGTTGGGCAAGCTCAATAGCTGCAACTAACATCAACTCTCCTGGGTGTGTTAACAACCTTGTCATAACTCTGGCTCTCACGAGCCAGAAAGGAGATACGAGGGCGACCAGTGAATTAGCGTAATTTATTAACACAAAACACACACTACACTAAATAACGGACAGCAAAGTAAAGAGCCACGTGGGGCTAAAACACACACAGAACTAAGGGTAACATACCACCCAGGAAAAAAGGCTAGAGAGGCGGCGAGGGAAAAACACACGCCGAGTCGCAACACTTACTCTGGGTGAAGCGCCGAGGTAACGGCGAACTGAAGCTAGTCGTAGGAGCTAACAGTCGTGGGAAACACAAGGAACGTCTTCCCATAGCGAGGTCGCAGCGACGAGTAACTCTCGGCTGCTCGCTTAAATGGGGGAGATGATTAGGAATAGGAGACAGCTGTCCCAGCGCAGCTGAACTAGACAGCTGGCAATCAGCTGGGCGCTGTCAAAGAGCGGGCCATGGAAGACCCGGCACGGACTACCCCGGAGCAGGAGCGACACTGGACAACCTGAACGCAGAGAAAGAGCGTTCAGGTCGTGACAGTACTCCTCCCCCGAGCCGCGCCTCCTGGAGCGGGCTAACCCCCCCCCCCCCCCCCCCCCCCCGAGGGAAGGCCACGGAGGGCGGTGGGGGCCAGATCTGGGAGAAAGGGAGGGACCAGACAAAGGAGGCAGGGAAGAGAAAAAAAAACCTAGATACAGTATAGGGTCAGATACCATAATAATTTTAAACCCCCCCCCAAAAAAACCATCACCCCCTCCTCTGCAGAGGCCAGACTGTCTGTGCAGGTGACCACAGGAGGAGGGGAGAAACGACAAGAACCAAAATGCAGAAACATAGCGACATAGTCATGGAAAAAGTTCACAATAACTTAGGGTGAGGACAATAAAAAAAAAACAAAAAAAAAAAAAAACTCATGTCCCGAAGGCCAAAAACTACAAAACTCTGAACATATGGTTTAAATAGACTTACACATGTAACCCCGGCCAGAACAGAATAATATACAAAGGAGGCAGTCCGGGCATAAGACCTAAAACTAAACTAAACTAAAACTAATAGTTTTTTTTTTTTTTTTTTTTTTTTGAATGCAAAAGATGCAATAGACTTACACAATGGTCCTCTCCGGCATACAACTAGGAACATACCGGTCGCTATGGAGGGTGAGAATATGTATGGGCACATAATCATACCATGTAGGATAACTAAATAGACGGTTATGCTGTTTCATCCCACCTAGCAACAATGCTCTGCACTGTGTGTGTTTATATATTTACATATTTATTCCATCTAGCTACAATGCTCTGCACTGGGTGTGTTTATATTTATATATCTATATATTTATTCCATCTAGCTACAATGCTCCGCACTGTGTTTTTATATATCTACATATTATTCCATCTAGCTACATTGCTCCGCACTGTGTGTGTTTATATACTTGCATATTTATTCCACCTAGCTGCAATGCTCCATACTGTGGGTGTTTATATATTTACATATTTATTCCATCTAGCTACAATGCTCTGCACTGTGTGTTCATATATTCATATATTTATTCCATCCAGCTACAATGCTCTGCACTGTGTGTCTGTGTGTGTGTGTGTGTGTGTATATATATATATTTTATAGTAATATGTACATATGTATATTAGCTGCTCTTGCTTGCTTGTTTTTTCTTGCCTTCTGATTGTTGCTCTGAGTGTTGCTATCCCTGTGCTGTTGCAATCCTGGAATTTCCCCGTTGTGGGACTAATAAAGGCTTATCTTATCTTATCTTATCTTATCTTAAAAATAGAGCCTGGAACAGCAAATTGGCATAAAAATACAAAAGGAACAACTCCCCAAACACGTATTAGCACAAAAAGTGTCACTAAACAGTCTGGAGGAGGATATAAATACAGAAAAACAAGACTACTCGGAATGAGGCCAGGCAATGTGAAGCAAATGCTACTCAAGGGAGAAATTAGAATAGGGATCCATACAGGGATCGTAAAACACAGAAAATTGTCTAAAGAAAAATTCTCGATAGAAATGACATCCCAATAAGGACTCCCTGATGTCCTGAATGAAATTAAATAATGAGGGCATACAAAACACAAGGCTATGAACAGTTAGTTAATCTGTCAGGAATGACAGCAGGTGAGTGAGGCAGGCGATGACAGCTTGTCCGGCGGGCGGCCTGAACTCCACCAGGCCAGGAACCACAACATCAGTTCGGGTGGCCTACCCGAGTCCCAGGCTAGGAGACACAGTCTCTCCGGAGGCTGACCCAGACCACCGAACCAGCCAGATGGCTTCCCGGGCGGTCGTCCCGTGACCTCAGACCACGGAGAGCTGAGGGAGAAGTCTTGGTGCAGCTTCCTCCCTGAGGGAAAAGGCAGGAGGAAACTGACCCAGGTGAGAAAAACCCCCACAGTAGTAGGGGGAGAAGAGATGGAGGCCAGGGGCAAAGTTAGCCTGCCATCTAATGGCAACAAGGGTAGGGGGAAACTGACCCGGGTGAGAGGAACCCCAACAGCGGCAGGAGGAGAAATGATGGAGGCAAGGGACGAAGTCAGCCTGACATCAGGCGAACACAATCCTCCAGCTCCCACACTAACTGTTACCCGGACCGGCGCAGCACCCCCGGTGGACCCCGATCGGGCCGGCGCAGCACCCCCGGTGGACCCCGATCGGGCCGGCGAAACACTCCCAGTGG
This sequence comes from Pholidichthys leucotaenia, assembly GCA_020510985.1. Taxonomy (NCBI): domain Eukaryota; kingdom Metazoa; phylum Chordata; class Actinopteri; order Cichliformes; family Pholidichthyidae; genus Pholidichthys; species Pholidichthys leucotaenia. The sequence continues at coordinate 345,769,851 of CM035840.1, forward strand.
ACCCCAGCTGGACCGGCGAAACACTCCCGGAGTACCCCAGCTGGACCGGCGAAACACTCCCGGTGGACCCCAGCTGGACCGGCGAAACACTCCCGGTGGACCCCAGCTGGACCGGCGAAACACTCCCGGTGGACCCCAGCTGGACCGAGACAGCACTCCCGGGCGCAGCATCTGAGGCGAACACCGTGCAGGGAACCGGAACCTCCGAGATGGCACCCAGAGCAGGTTCGTCTCCGGTGACCCTGGGGAGAGGCTCAGAGGGACAAAAGGAACCGGGATCAGGATCACCGGCAGCGGCAGAGCCCGGTGGAACAGGCTCGAGCGCAGCAGAAGGCTGCACCCGGCCCGCCCCCCCGAGAGACAGGCAATAATGCTCCAGAATGGAGAAGAGAAAAACAAAATAGAGCACTTGCCTGATCTCGGGTTCTACCGCCATCCAGGACTTCGATGCTCCGGGCTCAGCGTGCAGGACTCCGTCCTCCGGCTCCAACTCGACTGTGAATGGCTCCGCAGCCGGCATGATGGTTTCCACAGTCAAACGACCTCCAAACGCCGAAGGCCGCGTCGACAGCCCACCTGGCGTGGAGGCAGGAGATCTGGACTCTGCTGGGTTGAACCATTCCTCCGTGGAGACCCGGGGACGCTTAACCGTCGGCGCTGGCTCCAACAGGCAGTTCGACCTTCTCCTCTGCCCATAACGTGGCTGCGGGGCTGGGGCAAAACCCTCCAGGGCCGCAGGCCGCCTCCTCCTCGCGCAGCGGTGTACACCTGGCACCGGGGCACACTCAAGGGGAAGAGACACAGAGGACGCAGGTTCATATTCAGTTTTTGCAGCGGGAGGAGAGAGCTCAGGGGACTGTGAACCCTGAACTCCTCCCCCAGGAATCAAACAAGGCAATTCACTCATAATGGGAGGAGAATGAAAGGACACTTGCCTGATTCCCGGAGGGCCGGTGGAACCCGCTACAAGGGACTTGAGTCTCTCTTCTCCCAACCGGATAGAAGTGGGGAACCCCCCGGACAGATGAGACGGTGCTACCCGCACTGGATCGGGACCTGGAACACCTGGAGATGAATTTGCGCTTCTCCCAGCGGCCGGAGTGAATGACGAAGAGGGGGGTGAAACAGCTGAGGAGAGCTGGGGGCCCAAAGCTGACGGGACAGCGGGGAGAGCGGGCCCAGGAGCGGGAGCAGCTGATTCACTTCTTCGGCGAGACACGGGAGCAACAGCAGGCTGGGAGGCGGAATTCGTGTGGTTTCCTGGAGCGGGATCCGGACGGGACTCTCGCTGAGATGAGTGGGGAATTTGGGAGCGACGTCTTCTGAACGTGAGGTCGGGAAAACGCCGCTCCTGTGCGATGAGCGAAGCCAACAGGTCAGCGTATTCCGGATAATCGTTCAGCTCCGCGTTCTTCTCGACCAGCCTGACCGCCGCAATCACGTTCTTCATGGCTACGGGGGGAACGGCGGCGGAAGAAGCGGCTGCCACTCAATCTGCAATGCGCATCGCTGTCACTCTCATCTTCTCCGGGGGAAACCCGGTTAACGTCACTCTATCCTGGGGATCACCCCTGGGTGAGGCGAACTCCTGGACTGGATCGGCGGCAGGAGCGGGATTCCGAAGCGAGGAGCGATGGCGTCCTGTCCTCGGCTTCCTGCCGGAGTTCTCCTCCAGCCTATGGAGCCTCTCCCAGGCCACAGAGATGTCTGCCCTCCTCGCCTTAACCTCGGGGAGAAGGAAGTAGCGAGAAAAGCAGTTAAGCATACCTTCGGCGAGCTCCAGGCGCCAGCGTATCTCGCTGGGGGCATCGTAGAGGTCCGTGGTGAACAACGTTCCGTCCACAAGGTCCAGAGCCTCCGAGAGATCGTGGCCTGGGTGCCGCATGAGTCTCTTGGAAGGAGACATGATACTGGCTCGCCCAGAGGAAGGGAAAAAAAAGGCGTTGAGTCCTTACAGCCAACTCACGGTCGCGGCCGTCTCACTATGGCTGCGACCTACTGTCATAACTCTGGCTCTCACGAGCCAGAAAGGAGATACGAGGGCGACCAGTGAATTAGCGTAATTTATTAACACAAAACACACACTACACTAAATAACGGACAGCAAAGTAAAGAGCCACGTGGGGCTAAAACACACACAGAACTAAGGGTAACATACCACCCAGGGAGAAAGGCTAGAGAGGCGGCGAGGGAAAAACACACGCCGAGTCGCAACACTTACTCTGGGTGAAGCGCCGAGGTAACGGCGAACTGAAGCTAGTCGTAGGAGCTAACAGTCGTGGGAAACACAAGGAACGTCTTCCCATAGCGGGGTCGCAGCGACGAGTAACTCTCGGCTGCTCGCTTAAATGGGGGAGATGATTAGGAATAGGAGACAGCTGTCCCAGCGCAGCTGAACTAGACAGCTGGCAATCAGCTGGGCGCTGTCAAAGAGCGGGCCATGGAAGACCCGGCACGGACTACCCCGGAGCAGGAGCGACACTGGACAACCTGAACGCAGAGAAAGAGCGTTCAGGTCGTGACAAACCTGGACCAGGCCACCAGGCAGCGGATGTGCTCTGCCGAATCATCTCGTTCTGCAGGGGTCCAAACTTGCACTCCCTTGCCAGCTCACAGAGGTCCACCAAGAATCTTACAACTGGCTCTCCCGACCGCTGGCGGCTCTGTTGAAACTGAATGCGTCAGACCGTGATGTTTTCCGGCACGCGAAAGTAGCGCGCCATTAGCTCCACTACCTCATCAAAGCTATCTGCACCTCAAAGGTTCTCCAGGATCCTCTGCCCTTCCATTCCCAAATTATAGACCAACACAGGTCTCGCTCGGAGCTTCTCCATCTTACCAAGGTTTAAAACTACGAGGTAGTTCGTAAAGGCAGCAAACCAACGAGGCCATGGCACAGGCAGCTCGCCTGGGGCCTCCAAAAATGGCCGAAAGCTGGCAGTGGAACGCTCCATTACCGCTTTTACCTCATCACCAAATGTTGTGTCCATAATTATAGAAATAACGAGATACTAATAACTCGGTTAACAGGTCTTTATTACAGGACATCAACTATATACAATAAAGGCTTACGGCACTCGCCTGCATGCCAGGTGGCTCCCACAACGAAAGAGGCAGAGCCTCTTCCACCCACCTCCTTTATCTCCCGAGTGGCGTCACCACCGGAAACCGGCAGTTAGCCACCCTGGTCTAACCCACGTCCAACCCGGCCGCCATCTTACCACTACCATCCATTTCCATATCTAACAGTAGCCCTTGGGTTAATTTTGTTTATTTTTCTTAAAACTCCTCTTGTTTTATTTGTTTAATATTTTAGTTCTTGTACAACTGTTCCAAATGAAGTGTTAACATGCATTCTGCTTCTTGTTGTTGAAGAGTTCTGGTTTCCAGCTGACAGTAAATGCACCATGTACTGTTATTGGAGAATGCAGTGTTAATGTAAAAGAGGGTAAAACCTAACTTGTTTATTTTTGTTTGCGCCTTTAATGCTGCCAACAATGTAACTTGTGACTGGCTGTCTCAAGTTGGTGTGAAGCTCGGTGATTGGCTGGGTGGAAGAAGTCAATATGGTGTGGAGAGGAAGGAGCTCTCTCTCCTCAAGCAGTGGTCGGGAGGCCACGTCGGAGATGCGCCTCACAGAAAGGAAGTCCACCTTCTACTACTAAGTGACGGCCTTACGGGGGGGGGGGGGGGTGGTGGTGGTGAAAAATTCATAGACTGAAAAGTTCATAGTGGTCAAATTTGACCAAATGTGGTTTATTTTTCAACATAGTCTCTCCTTTGGTCCACACACTTCTTCCATCAGTGTTGCAGTGCTTAGATTCCTGCGGTTGAAAAATAAACAACATTTTTCAAATGTGACCACAATAACTTTTCAGCCCCTCCCTTCCTCGTATAGTCATTATACTTCTGGCGGTGGTGGCGCAGGTGTAGTGTAACTGACTACTGATCGGAGGGTCATGGGTTCGATTCCCACTCTGTCTGCTGTCCACTTGTCGAAGTGTCCTTGAGCAAGACACTGAACCTCCAGTTGCTTCTGGTGGCCTGGTTAGCGCCTGTGTGTATGGCAGCTCTGCCGCCATCAGTGTGTGAATGGGTTGATTGCAGATCTATAAAGCGCTTTGGTCATCCTAGATGAGAAGAAAAGCGCTATATAAGTGAATGCCATTTACCATTTTCTGAGGTGCAAACTGGGAGCCGCTAACTGCTAAGCTAATCGTTCAGCTGGATTCATGCTGTACCTCCGCTGTCCATGTACGTGCAACTGGAAGCCTTGTGTGACAAAATGTTCATCTCCAGTCTGCTAGTGTCCACAGGCTCTTCTACAGACAACCACGTGCAGCCCAAATTTTGACCACGCGGCCTGCCCAGGCCCTGACCGCGTTGACAGTGCATACACAACACTGAACGTCCCATTCATGAGGTGGCACTACCAACACAGCATACAAAGACAAAGTAGACGAAGGAGACAACGAGGAAGTGGAAGATGAGAATAAACATACATGAATAGTAGTAGTAGTAGATTAGTTTATTTGACAGGGACAGTGCAATAAACATAGACAATTAATCAAAGACAATCAATCTGATGTGTTGCACATAGAGTGTATAGCTATTAGCTAATTTGCAACTCTTGTCCCTGGATGGGCTAGGAATCCTTTTGCAACAGCAGCAGCTTGAGTGGAGAAGAGCACTGTCAAACGGTAATTCCTCCTTTTCCTTGAAATGACGCCATTGTTGTTGCTACAAAAAAAAGGTGCATCGCTCTTGTGTTTATAGCCGGTAAACAAACTGGCGTGCTAGAGCATTTGCACTACCCATAGGGCTGGGACGAAACTACAAATAACAGTTGTGCACATGTGTCAATCGCTTGGCCTGGGAGACAAAAAGAAGTGAGCTTGTACAGCGCCACGTGTGCGCCGGGCTCGTCCAAAGCACACATGGACCAAAGTGGACCAGAGGGGAAATGCAGCGTGAATCCAGCTTTAAGGTTAGCCAGAAGACTGGACTTGATTGTGCGCACTGGGTGAACCCTGCAGCGCCCCGCGTGTATTCAGTGGCCCTCTGTGACACCCAGAGAGGAGGAGAGTGGTGGACAACGCCATCTACCAGCCTCACCACAGCGAAGGAGGAGGACCACACTCCCTCCACCCTGTCTGGGATCATCTGCTGGGGAATAGCAGCTCGACTGAGGAGACCAGTCTGCCGTATTGAGTCCGCAGCCACACATGGGTGAGCGGCTGTCATCGTCAGAGGGCCCAACACATTCCTTTTTTTTGTGTGCAGCTGCTGTTGTTGATTGGGCCCATTAATGTGCTGACAGCCTATGTTGCTGACAATAATGGTTGCAAATTAAAGGGACAATCCAAGTTTAACTTTTTTCCTTGTAATTTTCAATTTGAAAGTCACACAGTGATATATTTGGATTTTGCTAACAAGTGTGTTTATTGATATTGTATTCTTAGCAAATACTGAACCTAGGGCACTGTTCATAAGACCTGAGGGGCAGAATAGTCTTACATCAGTATGAATACAGACCGTGAAAGCGGGGCCTCACGATCCTTCTGACTTTTTGGGTTTTAAGCTGGAGGTGTCAGAAAAGTTACCACAGGGATAACTGTTTTGTGGTGGCCAAGCGTTCATAGCGATGTTGCTTTTTGATCTTTTGATGTTGGCTGTTCCTATCATTGTGAAGCAAAATTCGACAAGCGTTGGATTGTTCACCCACTAATAGGGAACATGAGACAGGTGAGTGTTACTCTACTGATGGTGTGTTGTTGCAACAGTAATCCTGCTCAGTATGAGCAGAACGGCAGGTTCAGACGTTTGGAGTATGTGCTTGGCTGGTGCGAAGCTACCATCTGTGGGATTATGACTGACCGCCTGTAAATCAGAATCCTGCCTCAACGTAGCAATACCGTAGTGCTGAGGATCGCCAGTTGGCCTCGAATAGCCACCCCAGCCGGTGATGGAATGGCTCTCGCGATCAGTCCGGGGGATGGCAGGAAGATGGCCACTTCTCCCCGATTACAGAAGCATGTTCGTGGAGAACCTAGTGCTAAATAACTCAGAGTACAGCTCCCCCACCATTCCCCGGGGCTCCGTGTGACTCCGATCTTGGGGGTAGCGTAGGAGAGCCACCTCGTGACAGAGCGTCCCCCAGCGGGCTGTGGGAACAGAGGACAGTCCCACAGAGCGATGGGGGGGCTGTCTGGTGCACGGTGTGTTGTATTGGGGTTTTAATGTGAAATGCAGTGTGATGACGCTGCCTTCCTGTTGCGTCATCACACCGCCCTATATTAGGAGCAGCCGCCATGAGGACCTCCTCTTGTCCCGGATGACTTGGCTACGGTGCCTTCTGTGTACTGTGTTCACTGTTATCAATAAAGCCGAGTTCAGTGCTACATCTCTTTCAGCCTCGTTCATCACCAGGTTTGTGGACATAACATTTGGCGACTGAGGATTAACGTATGGAGGCATGCGTTACATCACTCCGGCCCTTCCTTGAGCTCCCGGGCGAGCCTCCAGGCCCATGGTCTTGCTGGTTAGAGGTCTTTCAAATGTACTTCACAGCGCTGGACCTCAGGAAGCTTGATAAGATGAGGGCACGTGTGCTCCTTGTCCACAACCTGGGTATTGAGGGCCAGAGGATTCTGCAGGCGCTCGGCGTGACAGACTCGTACGAGGATGTCATGGAGCTGCTAGCTAACCATTTCACCAACTCAGACAGCGTGACAGTACGGAGAATTTGCTTTCACCAGAGACGCCAACGTATCAGGGAGCCAATTCATCAATGCATCGCTGACCTTAGGCAGCTAGCTAGCGAGTGCCATTTTGGGCTGCTGGAAGACGAGATAGTGCAAGACCAATTGGCTGAGCACATGTGCAATGCTGGGCTACGTGCTAGGCTACTAATGGCGCCTAATGACTTGACGTTAGCTAGGGCTGTCAAACTAGCTCTCCAAATGGAGGCCACCAGTAAACTAGCTTCAGAGCTAAACTGGCACCAGTCACAGAAACCGCCAGAGCCGCCCTCCTCAGCTAATTTTATGGAATTTTCTTCTTCCGGCTATCAGAGAGAGCAGATGCATTTCTTCTCTTCTCCTCCCTCCTCTCCTCCTTCACTGATCCCAGCTTGCTGTGTCCTGTCTGTGTCTCGCTCTTTTCTTGCTGAATCTCGATCCAAACGGAAAATTATGGAATTGGTGAGCTGGGCTTTAAATGCAATTGACACTACTTTCTCAAACAGAAAATCGGGCTCGGGGGAGCCCAACTGTCCTGCAGGTACTACGGCTGCGGGTTATGTGAGAGACTCATGGGACAATTGGAAACTCATGTGTCTGTTTTCGATTGAAGATGTGGAAGACATCTACCTGTTTGGCTTCATGATCACAGGATTTCTGCTGTCTGGCTTTGGAGTTTTCCTGGTGTATCAGAAACTAAGGAAGTTGGAAAGAGCTAATCAAAATGCGGACCTGGCGAAGCTCCTTCAACAATTCGACCAGTTGGGGAGGGCACTGATAGCGGCTAATGGCGAACTGAATCGGAAGATGGGAAACATCTCGGAGTCGCTGGGTGCTCTCCAGGAATTGATTTTAAAGCCTGGAAATGTATATGCAAATTGTGATGCACAGATTCACATGAGAGGTGAAAATTCTATGCTCTAAGTGAACTGTGCCTATCAGGCCTTGATTCGGCGTCCTTGAGAGAATTCATTCCTCCAGGAGAAAAGATAAGGCAGAAGGGAGTTTTGCTCTGTTAATGTGTGTAACTGTAACTTGTCTGCTAAGTGTGCAATTAGAGGTTTTTTTCTATGTGATCATAATCTTGCTCACTTGAGCTCTATTTTGATAACTATGCTTTTTTCTCTCTGCCCAATGTGTTACCCCCTCCCCCTCCTCCTCTTTACCCCCACTGTACAGGCGCCTGTCGGCTGCCGCGTCATTGGGGAGCGCTTAACATGAGCGCACCTTAATGTCAAGTAAAATTCCTCATATGTGTAAAAGCATGCTTGGCAATAAAGTTCATTCTGATTCTGATTCTGACCCTAAGAGCGAAGATAACTTGGACAAAGACTACGAAGCTAACATTGTGAGCCGAAGGTCTGCCCCGGGAAACCCTGTTTGCAGGGGTTGTGGGTCCTCGATGGACTGTCACAAAGCAAGAGTGTGCCTGGCAAGAGGGGAACGATGCAGCAAATGTGAATCATTATGCCAGGGTGTGCCGTTTATCTGAACCGGAGAGCCCACCGAAGAAACCACCCCGCCCACCTGCAACAACCATCCACTCAGTGAGTCCCAACACCAATGGGTATTCATATTGTATGGTGGAATTGGACGGTGTTGAGGTGCCATTACTGCTTGACACAGCGGCAGTGTGGTCAATGCTGAATTGGGCCACGGTGAAGAAATTTTTCCCCAACCACAGGATTAGGAGTAACCGAGCACCTTTGTACAGCTACGGCGGTAACAGACTGTGCAATGTCGGGACTGTGGCGTTGACTGTTTGCTACAAGTCTGAAGCGGTGCACGACTTCATGTTCCAAATGGCGTTGCGTGGTAATAACATCATGGGTTGTGACTTGTTCTACGGACTGGGTTTCGCCATCAGAGACAGAGCTGGGAACGAATGAACCAGTTGTGGTTGCTGGGTCTCACGGGCTCCGGTGATTGATGATGATGTGGTTTGGGACGAGGAACTGATGAGCAGCTCTGCCATCAAGAAACCCAGTTCCAGCTCAGTGTCAGAGCAGGACAGTTTCAGTGCCTGTGCTTGGCGGGAGGTAGTAAAGGGGGCCAAGCGTAAAGGTGGGACACCCATTCCGATGAGCGCCACCATGAAAGCACCGGACACCTTCCGTACTCGGCCGCAGTTGGGTGAGGGGTCTGCTGCCACGACGGTGACCACTGCATCGTTAGTAGAAGAGGACGGGGCATGACCACAAAAGAGCATGGCGTTACCACATGCTCAGCAGCACGTCAGGCCGAGTAAAGTCCCACTTCAGGTCTAGGCCTTTTCCACCAAAGCGGTTCCAGTGCTTAACTGGAGCCAGAGCCTGATTGGCACCAGTTCTTTGGTTTTCCACCGCCTGAAGCACCATTCCCAGGCTCTCAAAAGTGGGGCTATCATGGCCCCAACTCCTACCTGGGCCAGTGGCAGCACCAGTTTACATTGGTTATGTCCACAGCCATGGGCGTGGTTAACTGACCAGCTTCAAAACATTACTGACCGCCATGTTGCATTTCAAACAGCAGAGCAAGCGATGGATTCCAAAACCAAACAGATTTGGAGTGAAGAGGAGACACATTTCTTGGCTCTATGGACATGAGCAGTAGTACAAGATAAGCCAGAGGGGGCCACTCATCTGATGAACTGTTTTGGGGGATAGGCCAGCCAGCCAGACCATCGTAACTGCCATGGTTGAGTCCGTACAACAAACTGCTCAAAAAACACTGGTCAGTGTATTGTCTTTAAAATGCCAAAAGTTAACGAATATACATATACATATACGTATATATATATATATATATACACATATATATCTGCTTGTATTGATATGTAATGGCCAAGGTGCAGATATATATAAGATAAGATAAGATAAGATAAGCCTTTATTAGTCCCACAACGGGGAAATTCCAGGATTGCAACAGCACAGGGATAGCAACACTCAGAGCAACAATCAGAAGGCAAGAAAAAAAAAAAAAAAAAAAAAAAAAAAAAACAAGCAAGCAAGAGCAGCTAATATACATATGTACATATTACTATAAAATATATATATACACACACACACACACAGACACACAGTGCAGAGCATTGTAGCTGGATGGAATAAATAAATGAATATATGAACACACAGTGCAGAGCATTGTAGCTAGATGGAATAAATATGTAAATATATAAACACCCACAGTACGGAGCATTGCAGCTAGGTGGAATAAATATGCAAGTATATAAACACACACAGTGCGGAGCAATGTAGCTAGATGGAATAATATGTAGATATATAAAAACACAGTGCGGAGCATTGTAGCTAGATGGAATAAATATATAGATATATAAATATAAACACACCCAGTGCGGAGCATTGTAGCTAGATGGAATAAATATGTAAATATATAAACACACACAGTGCAGAGCATTGTTGCTAGGTGGGATGAAACAGCATAACCGTCTATTTAGTTATCCTACATGGTATGATTATGTGCCCATACATATTCTCACCCTCCATAGCGACCGGTATGTTCCTAGTTGTATGCCGGAGAGGACCATTGTGTAAGTCTATTGCATCTTTTGCATTCAAAAAAAAAACAAACTATTAGTTTGTTACGTCTTTTTGCTATCTCTGCGAGCAGCCCTGCTTAGGTTGTACAGTCTGACAGCCGTTGGTAGGAAGGACCTACGAAACCTCTCGGTTGTGCACCTGGGATGATGTAGTCTGCTGCTAAATGAGCTCCTCAGTATAGTATATAGTATACTAAAATACTATATTTTTCGTTAGCTATGCTAACAAGCTAACAGTGCCTTTACCATGACCAAACGTTTCTCCTCGCCATAAAGAAATGCGCATTTGAGAAAATAGAACAAAAATCTTAGAATTTTATTTTATTCTTTATTTATTCTTTTTTTAATTTTAGAATAGAATTTTATTCTTACAGAATACTTTGTTAGATATCCAGTGCAAAATACACTGTGTTTGTTCAATCTCAATACTGTTTATTGTTGTCTCAAATGACGTTAGTGACGTCGCCATATATGTATCTTGAAATGCTCATTTGAGAGAAAATGAGAACAAAAATCTTAGCGTCTTACAGAATACTTTTTTATAAAGATATCCAGCGCAAAATACACTTTTTGTGGTACCAATACTGTGCATGAATGGGTGCCTTGCATTGTGTTATGGGAGATTTTTCTACCAAAGACACTAGTAACGTCATCTTTTTTTACTATTTTGGTAATATTTCCATAACCTTGGGCCATTTTTAAAAAAATTTCACTCGTGTTTAATTGTGTGTTGTGTAACCGTGTTTTATCTAATCCGTCTCTCACTTTATTGTGCAGTAGCCTGGTGGAGCACCTACAATGTCATTGTACTGTACAACTGTACAATGACAATTAAGCCTCTTCTATTCCTATTCTTCTATTCCATAATCAGACATGTAAACTTTGCTAATTGATATTGAATAAAATTGCCTTCTATTTCCGCACATTTAATGGAAGGCTTAAGTTGTACACTGCAAAAACCAAAACACCTTTATTGTATTTACAGATTTATCACAGCTGGATGATGAGGGAGAACCACCCAGACCCATGGTATGCAGCTCACCTTCACCAGCACCAAGCTTGTCCTCCTCCTGCTCTTCCTCCTGTTCTCATCAGACCAGAGTAGGTCATATATGTTCAGATCATGACCCATTCACACAAAGGAGGAAGTAAATTAAACCAATTATACACTTGAACTGAATGTTGTGATGCCACTAACAGTAAATGGATGTTGAATAGACACATTCAATCTTCGATTGACGATTCCTGCATTTTTCAGTGTGTGGTTATTTTATATTGCTTCTTATTTTTGTACTTTAAAACAGGGAAACAGAAGCGAGACACAAACATGGACCTCCTTCTAGACTACCTGGAGAGGTCAGATGATAGACAGCAGGAGCAGAGAAGGAGGGAGGAGCAGCTGACGTCCAGTTTGCTGCAAAGCATCCAGAAGATGGAGGACAGTACCAATACCTTTGTTGGACTGATGGGACACGTTGTGTCTGTGCTTGAGGGACTGCAAAAAAGTAACTATCACAGCACTGATATTTTTTGCTGTGTGTACATAATATTTCATATGTAGCAGTTTTAAGTTTTTGCACATTCTGTAAATAAAAGCTTTCTTTTCTTAAGTGTTTTTCTGCTTCCACATTAATTGTTATCCTCACACCAACCATATGCATGAAATGTAAAGCTATTTAGGATAAACAATGCAAATCACTACAACATTGTAGTGGTGGGAAGTGAAAGTACAAGTACTGAATAATTGCACTTAAGTTCTTTTTTTCAGGTATTGGACAATATATCAGGTATTTGTGGACTTACTCATATTTCTGACAACTTTTTTCACATTTTCTAAAGAACAAGCAGCAACAAACTTTAAATCTATGCACTTTTTCTGTGGAAAATGTTCCAAGTTTCCAGCTTCAAAAATGATAAATAATGAGTTTATATTCTTTTGACAACGTACCACATGACATTCTGTCAGCTCTGGACAAGATCATTTCTGGGGAAAGTACTTTTAACTTTTACACTTGTCTGCCTCTTGTTACCCCTACATGAATAAAAACTTGAATCAGTACTTTAACCAGAATAGATGACATACAAGTACAAAAGGGTATACCTTTAACAACTCTGTAAATGTGCCTATAAAATATATAAATACACCATAAATACTTTAAAACAGAGTACACTGAGGACTGATTGTCAGCTGAATGATTTATTCATTAATTATTTTGAACTACTTCACGTGTTATATTTTGTAAATGATATGGCAGGTATTAAACAGGTTATTGCTCTACACTGTTAAAATACTCCATTATTGCTGCTCTAGTGTCATCCCCTTCTACATTGGCATGGTCAGGTGGTGGTAAAACTGCAGGTTGACTGTGATCAGGTGTGTCTGGGAGTCCAAAGTTGTCACCATGTTCCTCACAAATATTATCAAGTATGTAGCAGGTGAGCACCATTTTCTTGCTCAGCTCCAGTTTGTAGCCATTCCTTGTCAGGAGGGACCTCCATCGTCCTTTCAAGCCGCCGAGAGCTATTTCCACAACTGAACGTGCACGGCTCATCCGGTAGTTGTAGTTACGTTGTTCAGGGGTAAGTCTGCCTGTGTCCGAAAAGGGTTTCATCAGCCACTTCTGCATGGGGTCGGCTGGGTGGTGAAATCCGGTGTCGTGCCAAAAAGTGATCACCATCTACAGGAGTCAGGAGCACCTGCTTGTTAAAGGTGTACTGCCTGGTCTCAGTCCACCTACAATGTGTCTAAATGTTTTGAGGTTTTATCACATCTGAAAAATTATAGTGTTGGCCAAAGTGTTGCAGTTTGGAAAACAACGTTTAGAATTTATCTGATTGCAATATTTATGTGCAAAAACATCGCTGTTTGGAGGTACATAGAATATACGTATATTGATACAGTATCTTCATGTATATATGCAGTAAATCTATGCATTTTTCCATGTAACCTTGTGACTG